>OY992891.1:72349655-72949655 GCA_963921405.1 Cepaea hortensis | reverse complement strand
AAAAGTAATAATTTGCATTCCTGGGGCAATTTTGTTGACAAAATTGAGATAGCTCAAAAATAAGAAATTTCAGCAGGCGGCCGGTCATGGATGTTTGCCAAAATATAAAAGTTTCTGGACCACTAGGAAATTAGTCTAAAACAATGTGCAGACACTAGACATGACCATAAAAGTAATAATTTGCACTCCTGGGGCAATTTTGTTGACAAAATTGAGATAGCTCAAAAATGAGAAATTTCAACAGGCGGCCGATCATGGATTTTTCCCAAAATATAACAGTTTCTGTATGACTAGGAAATTAGTCTAAAACAATGTGCAGACACTAGACATGACCATAAAAGTAATAATTTGCACTCCTGGGGCAATTTTGTTGACAAAATTGAGATTGCTCAAAAATGAGAAATTTCAACAGGCGGCCGATCATGGATTTTTCCCAAAATATAACAGTTTCTGGATGACTAGGAAATTAGTCTAAAACAATGTGCAGACACTAGACATGACCATAAAAGTAATAATTTGCACTCCTGGGGCAATTTTGTTGACACAATTGAGATAGCTCAAAAATGAGACATTTCAGCAGGCGGCCGGTCATGGATTTTTCCCAAAATATAACAGTTTCTGGATGACTAGGAAATTAGTCTAAAACAATGTGCAGACACTAGACATGACCATAAAAGTAATAATTTGCACTCCTGGGGCAATTTTGTTGACACAATTGAGATAGCTCAAAAATGAGAAATTTCAACAATTTTAGTCTAACACAATGTGCAGACACTAGACATGACCATAAAAGTAATAATTTGCACTCCTGGGGCAATTTTGTTGTCAAAATTGAGATAGCTCAAAAATGAGAAATTTCAGCAGGCGGCCGGTCATGGATGTTTGCCAAAATATAAATGTTTCTGTATGACTAGGAAATTAGTCTAAAACAATGTGCAGACACTAGACATGACCATAAAAGTAATAATTTGCACTCCTGGGGCATTTTTGTTGACAAAATTGAGATAGCTCAAAAATGAGAAATTTCAGCAGGCGGCCGGTCATGGATGTTTGCCAAAATATAAAAGTTTCTGGACCACTAGGAAATTAGTCTAAAACAATGTGCAGACACTAGACATGACCATAAAAGTAATAATTTGCACTCCTGGGGCAATTTTGTTGACAAAATTGAGATAGCTCAAAAATGAGAAATTTCAACAGGCGGCCGATCATGGATTTTTCCCAAAATATAACAGTTTCTGTATGACTAGGAAATTAGTCTAAAACAATGTGCAGACACTAGACATGACCATAAAAGTAATAATTTGCACTCCTGGGGCAATTTTGTTGACAAAATTGAGATAGCTCAAAAATGAGAAATTTCAACAGGCGGCCGATCATGGATTTTTCCCAAAATATAACAGTTTCTGTATGACTAGGAAATTAGTCTAAAACAATGTGCAGACACTAGACATGACCATAAAAGTAATAATTTGCACTCCTGGGGCAATTTTGTTGACACAATTGAGATAGCTCAAAAATGAGAAATTTCAACAATTTTAGTCTAACACAATGTGCAGACACTAGACATGACCATAAAAGTAATAATTTGCACTCCTAGGGAAATTTTGTTGTCAAAATTGAGATAGCTCAAAAATGAGAAATTTCAGCAGGCGGCCGGTCATGGATGTTTGCCAAAATATAAATGTTTCTGGACCACTAGGAAATTAGTCTAAAACAATGTGCAGACACTAGACATGACCATAATAGTAATAATTTGCACTCCTCGGGCAATTCTGTTGACAAAATTTAGATAGCTCAAAAATGAGAAATTTCAACAATTTTAGTCTAACACAATGTGCAGACACTAGACATGACCATAAAAGTAATAATTTGCACTCCTGGGGCAATTTTATTGTCAAAATTGAGATAGCTCAAAAATTAGAAATTTCAACAGGCGGCCGATCATGGATTTTTCCAGAAATATAACAGTTTCTGTATGACTAGGAAATTAGTCTAAAACAATGTGCAGACACTAGACATGACCATAAAAGTAATAATTTGCATTCCTGGGGCAATTTTGTTGACAAAATTGAGATAGCTCAAAAATAAGAAATTTCAGCAGGCGGCCGGTCATGGATGTTTGCCAAAATATAAAAGTTTCTGGACCACTAGGAAATTAGTCTAAAACAATGTGCAGACACTAGACATGACCATAAAAGTAATAATTTGCACTCCTGGGGCAATTTTGTTGACAAAATTGAGATAGCTCAAAAATGAGAAATTTCAACAGGCGGCCGATCATGGATTTTTCCCAAAATATAACAGTTTCTGTATGACTAGGAAATTAGTCTAAAACAATGTGCAGACACTAGACATGACCATAAAAGTAATAATTTGCACTCCTGGGGCAATTTTGTTGACAAAATTGAGATTGCTCAAAAATGAGAAATTTCAACAGGCGGCCGATCATGGATTTTTCCCAAAATATAACAGTTTCTGGATGACTAGGAAATTAGTCTAAAACAATGTGCAGACACTAGACATGACCATAAAAGTAATAATTTGCACTCCTGGGGCAATTTTGTTGACACAATTGAGATAGCTCAAAAATGAGACATTTCAGCAGGCGGCCGGTCATGGATTTTTCCCAAAATATAACAGTTTCTGGATGACTAGGAAATTAGTCTAAAACAATGTGCAGACACTAGACATGACCATAAAAGTAATAATTTGCACTCCTGGGGCAATTTTGTTGACACAATTGAGATAGCTCAAAAATGAGAAATTTCAACAATTTTAGTCTAACACAATGTGCAGACACTAGACATGACCATAAAAGTAATAATTTGCACTCCTAGGGAAATTTTGTTGTCAAAATTGAGATAGCTCAAAAATGAGAAATTTCAGCAGGCGGCCGGTCATGGATGTTTGCCAAAATATAAATGTTTCTGGACCACTAGGAAATTAGTCTAAAACAATGTGCAGACACTAGACATGACCATAATAGTAATAATTTGCACTCCTCGGGCAATTCTGTTGACAAAATTGAGATAGCTCAAAAATGAGAAATTTCAACAATTTTAGTCTAACACAATGTGCAGACACTAGACATGACCATAAAAGTAATAATTTGCACTCCTGGGGCAATTTTATTGTCAACATTGAGATAGCTCAAAAATTAGAAATTTCAACAGGCGGCCGGTCATGGATTTTTCACAAAATATAAAAGTCTATGGATGACTAGGAAATTAGTCTAAAACAATGTGCAGACACTAGACATGACCATAAAAGTAATAATTTGCACTCCTCGTGCAATTTTGTTGACAAAATTGAGATAGCTCAAAAATAAGAAATTTCAGCAGGCGGCCGGTCATGGATGTTTGCCAAAATATAAAAGTTTCTGGACCACTAGGAAATTAGTCTAAAACAATGTGCAGACACTAGACATGACCATAAAAGTAATAATTTGCACTCCTGGGGCAATTTTGTTGACAAAATTGAGATAGCTCAAAAATGAGAAATTTCAACAGGCGGCCGATCATGGATTTTTCCCAAAATATAACAGTTTCTGTATGACTAGGAAATTAGTCTAAAACAATGTGCAGACACTAGACATGACCATAAAAGTAATAATTTGCACTCCTGGGGCAATTTTGTTGACAAAATTGAGATAGCTCAAAAATGAGAAATTTCAACAGGCGGCCGATCATGGATTTTTCCCAAAATATAACAGTTTCTGGATGACTAGGAAATTAGTCTAAAACAATGTGCAGACACTAGTCATGACCATAAAAGTAATAATTTGCACTCCTGGGGCAATTTTGTTGACACAATTGAGATAGCTCAAAAATGAGAAATTTCAACAGGCGGCCGATCATGGATTTTTCCCAAAATATAACAGTTTCTGGATGACTAGGAAATTAGTCTAAAACAATGTGCAGACACTAGACATGACCATAAAAGTAATAATTTGCACTCCTGGGGCATTTTTGTTGACAAAATTGAGATAGCTCAAAAATGAGAAATTTCAACAGGCGGCCGGTCATGGATGTTTGCCAAAATATAAAAGTTTCTGGACCACTAGGAAATTAGTCTAAAACAATGTGCAGACACTAGACATGACCATAAAAGTAATAATTTGCACTCCTGGGGCAATTGTGTTGACAAAATTGAGATAGGTCAAAAATGAGAAATTTCAACAGGCGGCCGATCATGGATTTTTCCCAAAATATAACAGTTTCTGTATGACTAGGAAATTAGTCTAAAACAATGTGCAGACACTAGACATGACCATAAAAGTAATAATTTGCACTCCTGGGGCAATTTTGTTGACAAAATTGAGATAGCTCAAAAATGAGAAATTTCAACAGGCGGCCGATCATGGATTTTTCCCAAAATATAACAGTTTCTGGATGACTAGGAAATTAGTCTAAAACAATGTGCAGACACTAGACATGACCATAAAAGTAATAATTTGCACTCCTGGGGCACTTTTGTTGACAAAATTGAGATAGCTCAAAAATGAGAAATTTCAACAGGCGGCCGATCATGGATTTTTCCCAAAATATAACAGTTTCTGGATGACTAGGAAATGAGTCTAAAACAATGTGCAGACACTAGACATGACCATAAAAGTAATAATTTGCACTCCTGGGGCAATTTTGTTGACAAAATTGAGATAGCTCAAAAATGAGAAATTTCAGCGGCGGCCGGTCATGGATGTTTGCCAAAATATAAAAGTTTCTGGATGACTAGGAAATTAGTCTAAAACAATGTGCAGACACTAGACATGACCATAAAAGTAATAATTTGCACTCCTGGGGCATTTTTGTTGACAAAATTGAGATAGCTCAAAAATGAGAAATTTCAACAGGCGGCCGGTCATGGATGTTTGCCAAAATATAAAGGTTTCTGGACCACTAGGAAATTAGTCTAAAACAATGTGCAGACACTAGACATGACCATAAAAGTAATAATTTGCACTCCTGGGGCAATTGTGTTGACAAAATTGAGATAGCTCAAAAATGAGAAATTTCAACAGGCGGCCGATCATGGATTTTTCCCAAAATATAACAGTTTCTGTATGACTAGGAAATTAGTCTAAAACAATGTGCAGACACTAGACATGACCATAAAAGTAATAATTTGCACTCCTGGGGCAATTTTGTTGACAAAATTGAGATAGCTCAAAAATGAGACATTTCAGCAGGCGGCCGGTCATGGATTTTTCCCAAAATATAACAGTTTCTGGATGACTAGGAAATTAGTCTAAAACAATGTGCAGACACTAGACATGACCATAAAAGTAATAATTTGCACTCCTGGGGCAATTTTGTTGACACAATTGAGATAGCTCAAAAATGAGAAATTTCAACAATTTTAGTCTAACACAATGTGCAGACACTAGACATGACCATAAAAGTAATAATTTGCACTCCTGGGGCAATTTTGTTGTCAAAATTGAGATAGCTCAAAAATGAGAAATTTCAGCAGGCGGCCGGTCATGGATGTTTGCCAAAATATAAATGTTTCTGTATGACTAGGAAATTAGTCTAAAACAATGTGCAGACACTAGACATGACCATAAAAGTAATAATTTGCACTCCTGGGGCAATTTTGTTGACACAATTGAGATAGCTCAAAAATGAGAAATTTCAACAATTTTAGTCTAACACAATGTGCAGACACTAGACATGACCATAAAAGTAATAATTTGCACTCCTGGGGCAATTTTGTTGTCAAAATTGAGATAGCTCAAAAATGAGAAATTTCAGCAGGCGGCCGGTCATGGATGTTTGCCAAAATATAAATGTTTCTGGACCACTAGGAAATTAGTCTAAAACAATGTGCAGACACTAGACATGACCATAATAGTAATAATTTGCACTCCTCGGGCAATTCCGTTGACAAAATTGAGATAGCTCAAAAATGAGAAATTTCAACAATTTTAGTCTAACACAATGTGCAGACACTAGACATGACCATAAAAGTAATAATTTGCACTCCTGGGGCAATTTTGTTGTCAAAATTGAGATAGCTCAAAAATGAGAAATTTCAGCAGGCGGCCGGTCATGGATGTTTGCCAAAATATAAATGTTTCTGGACCACTAGGAAATTAGTCTAAAACAATGAGCAGACACTAGACATGACCATAAAAGTAATAATTTGCACTCCTGGGGCACTTTTGTTGACAAAATTGAGATAGCTCAAAAATGAGAAATTTCAACAGGCGGCCGATCAAGGATGTTTGCCAAAATATAAAAGTTTCTGGACCACTAGGAAATTAGTCTAAAACAATGTGCAGACACTAGACATGACCATAAAAGTAATAATTTGCACTCCTGGGGCAATTTTGTTGACACAATTGAGATAGCTCAAAAATGAGAAATTTCAGCAGGCGGCCGATCATGGATTTTTCCCAAAATATAACAGTTTCTGGATGACTAGGAAATTAGTCTAAAACAATGTGCAGACACTAGACATGACCATAAAAGTAATAATTTGCACTCCTGGGGCAATTTTGTTGACACAATTGAGATAGCTCAAAAATGAGAAATTTCAACAATTTTAGTCTAACACAATGTGCAGACACTAGACATGACCATAAAAGTAATAATTTGCACTCCTGGGGCAATTTTGTTGTCAAAATTGAGATAGCTCAAAAATGAGAAATTTCAGCAGGCGGCCGGTCATGGATGTTTGCCAAAATATAAATGTTTCTGTATGACTAGGAAATTAGTCTAAAACAATGTGCAGACACTAGACATGACCATAAAAGTAATAATTTGCACTCCTGGGGCATTTTTGTTGACAAAATTGAGATAGCTCAAAAATGAGAAATTTCAGCAGGCGGCCGGTCATGGATGTTTGCCAAAATATAAAAGTTTCTGGACCACTAGGAAATTAGTCTAAAACAATGTGCAGACACTAGACATGACCATAAAAGTAATAATTTGCACTCCTGGGGCAATTTTGTTGACAAAATTGAGATAGCTCAAAAATGAGAAATTTCAACAGGCGGCCGATCATGGATTTTTCCCAAAATATAACAGTTTCTGTATGACTAGGAAATTAGTCTAAAACAATGTGCAGACACTAGACATGACCATAAAAGTAATAATTTGCACTCCTGGGGCAATTTTGTTGACAAAATTGAGATAGCTCAAAAATGAGAAATTTCAACAGGCGGCCGATCATGGATTTTTCCCAAAATATAACAGTTTCTGGATGACTAGGAAATTAGTCTAAAACAATGTGCAGACACTAGACATGACCATAAAAGTAATAATTTGCACTCCTGGGGCAATTTTGTTGTCAAAATTGAGATAGCTCAAAAATGAGAAATTTCAGCAGGCGGCCAGTCATGGATGTTTGCCAAAATATAAATGTTTCTGTATGACTAGGAAATTAGTCTAAAACAATGTGCAGACACTAGACATGACCATAAAAGTAATAATTTGCACTCCTGGGGCAATTTTGTTGTCAAAATTGAGATAGCTCAAAAATGAGAAATTTCAGCAGGCGGCCGGTCATGGATGTTTGCCAAAATATAAAAGTTTCTGGACCACTAGGAAATTAGTCTAAAACAATGTGCAGACACTAGACATGACCATAAAAGTAATAATTTGCACTCCTGGGGCAATTTTGTTGACAAAATTGAGATAGCTCAAAAATGAGAAATTTCAACAGGCTGCCGATCATGGATTTTTCCCAAAATATAACAGTTTCTGTATGACTAGGAAATTAGTCTAAAACAATGTGCAGACACTAGACATGACCATAAAAGTAATAATTTGCACTCCTGGGGCAATTTTGTTGACAAAATTGAGATAGCTCAAAAATGAGACATTTCAACAGGCGGCCAATCATGGATTTTCCCCAAAATATAACAGTTTCTGGATGACTAGGAAATTAGTCTAAAACAATGTGCAGACACTAGACATGACCATAAAAGTAATAATTTGCACTCCTGGGGCAATTTTGTTGACACAATTGAGATAGCTCAAAAATGAGAAATTTCAACACACGGCCGATCATGGATTTTTCCCAAAATATAACAGTTTCTGGATGACTAGGAAATTAGTCTAAAACAATGTGCAGACACTAGACATGACCATAAAAGTAATAATTTGCACTCCTGGGGCAATTTTGTTGTCAAAATTGAGATAGCTCAAAAATGAGAAATTTCAGCAGGCGGCCAGTCATGGATGTTTGCCAAAATATAAATGTTTCTGTATGACTAGGAAATTAGTCTAAAACAATGTGCAGACACTAGACATGACCATAAAAGTAATAATTTGCACTCCTGGGGCAATTTTGTTGTCAAAATTGAGATAGCTCAAAAATGAGAAATTTCAGCAGGCGGCCGGTCATGGATGTTTGCCAAAATATAAAAGTTTCTGGACCACTAGGAAATTAGTCTAAAACAATGTGCAGACACTAGACATGACCATAAAAGTAATAATTTGCACTCCTGGGGCAATTTTGTTGACAAAATTGAGATAGCTCAAAAATGAGAAATTTCAACAGGCTGCCGATCATGGATTTTTCCCAAAATATAACAGTTTCTGTATGACTAGGAAATTAGTCTAAAACAATGTGCAGACACTAGACATGACCATAAAAGTAATAATTTGCACTCCTGGGGCAATTTTGTTGACAAAATTGAGATAGCTCAAAAATGAGACATTTCAACAGGCGGCCAATCATGGATTTTCCCCAAAATATAACAGTTTCTGGATGACTAGGAAATTAGTCTAAAACAATGTGCAGACACTAGACATGACCATAAAAGTAATAATTTGCACTCCTGGGGCAATTTTGTTGACACAATTGAGATAGCTCAAAAATGAGAAATTTCAACACACGGCCGATCATGGATTTTTCCCAAAATATAACAGTTTCTGGATGACTAGGAAATTAGTCTAAAACAATGTGCAGACACTAGACATGACCATAAAAGTAATAATTTGCACTCCTGGGGCACTTTTGTTGACAAAATTGAGATAGCTCAAAAATGAGAAATTTCAACAGGCGGCCGATCATGGATTTTTCCCAAAATATAACAGTTTCTGGATGACTAGGAAATTAGTCTAAAACAATGTGCAGACACTAGACATGACCATAAAAGTAATAATTTGCACTCCTGGGGCAATTTTGTTGACACAATTGAGATAGCTCAAAAATGAGAAATTTCAACAATGTTAGTCTAACACAATGTGCAGACACTAGACATGACCATAAAAGTAATAATTTGCACTCCTGGGGCAATTTTGTTGTCAAAATTGAGATAGCTCAAAAATGAGAAATTTCAGCACGCGACCGGTCATGGATGTTTGCCAAAATATAAATGTTTCTGTATGACTAGGAAATTAGTCTAAAACAATGTGCAGACACTAGACATGACCATAAAAGTAATAATTTGCACTCCTGGGGCAATTTTGTTGACACAATTGAGATAGCTCAAAAATGAGAAATTTCAACAATTTTAGTCTAACACAATGTGCAGACACTAGACATGACCATAAAAGTAATAATTTGCACTCCTGGGGCAATTTTGTTGTCAAAATTGAGATAGCTCAAAAATGAGAAATTTCAGCAGGCGGCCGGTCATGGATGTTTGCCAAAATATAAATGTTTCTGGACCACTAGGAAATTAGTCTAAAACAATGTGCAGACACTAGACATGACCATAATAGTAATAATTTGCACTCCTCGGGCAATTCCGTTGACAAAATTGAGATAGCTCAAAAATGAGAAATTTCAACAATTTTAGTCTAACACAATGTGCAGACACTAGACATGACCATAAAAGTAATAATTTGCACTCCTGGGGCAATTTTGTTGTCAAAATTGAGATAGCTCAAAAATGAGAAATTTCAGCAGGCGGCCGGTCATGGATGTTTGCCAAAATATAAATGTTTCTGGACCACTAGGAAATTAGTCTAAAACAATGAGCAGACACTAGACATGACCATAAAAGTAATAATTTGCACTCCTGGGGCAATTTTTTTGACAAAATTGAGATAGCTCAAAAATGAGAAATTTCAACAGGCGGCCGATCATGGATTTTTCCCAAAATATAACAGTTTCTGGATGACTAGGAAATTAGTCTAAAACAATGTGCAGACACTAGACATGACCATAAAAGTAATAATTTGCACTCCTGGGGCACTTTTGTTGACAAAATTGAGATAGCTCAAAAATGAGAAATTTCAACAGGCGGCCGATCATGGATTTTTCCCAAAATATAACAGTTTCTGGATGACTAGGAAATTAGTCTAAAACAATGTGCAGACACTAGACATGACCATAAAAGTAATAATTTGCACTCCTGGGGCAATTTTGTTGACACAATTGAGATAGCTCAAAAATGAGAAATTTCAACAGGCGGCCGATCATGGATTTTTCCCAAAATATAACAGTTTCTGGATGACTAGGAAATTAGTCTAAAACAATGTGCAGACACTAGACATGACCATAAAAGTAATAATTTGCACTCCTGGGGCAATTTTGTTGACACAATTGAGATAGCTCAAAAATGAGAAATTTCAACAGGCGGCCGATCATGGATTTTTCCCAAAATATAACAGTTTCTGTATGACTAGGAAATTAGTCTAAAACAATGTGCAGACACTAGACATGACCATAAAAGTAATAATTTGCACTCCTGGGGCAATTTTGTTGACAAAATTGAGATAGCTCAAAAATGAGAAATTTCAACAGGCGGCCGATCATGGATTTTTCCCAAAATATAACAGTTTCTGGATGACTAGGAAATTAGTCTAAAACAATATGCAGACACTAGACATGACCATAAAAGTAATAATTTGCACTCCTGGGGCACTTTTGTTGACAAAATTGAGATAGCTCAAAAATGAGAAATTTCAACAGGCGGCCGATCATGGATTTTTCCCAAAATATAACAGTTTCTGGATGACTAGGAAATTAGTCTAAAACAATGTGCAGACACTAGACATGACCATAAAAGTAATAATTTGCACTCCTGGGTCAATTTTGTTGACACAATTGAGATAGCTCAAAAATGAGAAATTTCAACAAGCGGCCGATCATGGATTTTTCCCAAAATATAACAGTTTCTGGATGACTAGGAAATTAGTCTAAAACAATGTGCAGACACTAGACATGACCATAAAAGTAATAATTTGCACTCCTGGGGCAATTTTGTTGACACAATTGAGATAGCTCAAAAATGAGAAATTTCAACAGGCGGCCGATCATGGATTTTTCCCAAAATATAACAGTTTCTGGATGACTAGGAAATTAGTCTAAAACAATGTGCAGACACTAGACATGACCATAAAAGTAATAATTTGCACTCCTGGGGCACTTTTGTTGACAAAATTGAGATAGCTCAAAAATGAGAAATTTCAACAATTTTAGTCTAACACAATGTGCAGACACTAGACATGACCATAAAAGTAATAATTTGCACTCCTGGGGCAATTTTGTTGTCAAAATTGAGATAGCTCAAAAATGAGAAATTTCAGCAGGCGGCCGGTCATGGATGTTTGCCAAAATATAAATGTTTCTGTATGACTAGGAAATTAGTCTAAAACAATGTGCAGACACTAGACATGACCATAAAAGTAATAATTTGCACTCCTGGGGCATTTTTGTTGACAAAATTGAGATAGCTCAAAAATGAGAAATTTCAGCAGGCGGCCGGTCATGGATGTTTGCCAAAATATAAAAGTTTCTGGACCACTAGGAAATTAGTCTAAAACAATGTGCAGACACTAGGCATGACCATAAAAGTAATAATTTGCACTCCTGGGGCAATTTTGTTGACAAAATTGAGATAGCTCAAAAATGAGAAATTTCAACAGGCGGCCGATCATGGATTTTTCCCAAAATATAACAGTTTCTGTATGACTAGGAAATTAGTCTAAAACAATGTGCAGACACTAGACATGACCATAAAAGTAATAATTTGCACTCCTGGGGCAATTTTGTTGACAAAATTGAGATAGCTCAAAAATGAGAAATTTCAACAGGCGGCCGATCATGGATTTTTCCCAAAATATAACAGTTTCTGTATGACTAGGAAATTAGTCTAAAACAATGTGCAGACACTAGACATGACCATAAAAGTAATAATTTGCACTCCTGGGGCAATTTTGTTGACACAATTGAGATAGCTCAAAAATGAGAAATTTCAACAATTTTAGTCTAACACAATGTGCAGACACTAGACATGACCATAAAAGTAATAATTTGCACTCCTAGGGAAATTTTGTTGTCAAAATTGAGATAGCTCAAAAATGAGAAATTTCAGCAGGCGGCCGGTCATGGATGTTTGCCAAAATATAAATGTTTCTGGACCACTAGGAAATTAGTCTAAAACAATGTGCAGACACTAGACATGACCATAATAGTAATAATTTGCACTCCTCGGGCAATTCCGTTGACAAAATTGAGATAGCTCAAAAATGAGAAATTTCAACAATTTTAGTCTAACACAATGTGCAGACACTAGACATGACCATAAAAGTAATAATTTGCACTCCTGGGGCAATTTTGTTGTCAAAATTGAGATAGCTCAAAAATGAGAAATTTCAGCAGGCGGCCGGTCATGGATGTTTGCCAAAATATAAATGTTTCTGGACCACTAGGAAATTAGTCTAAAACAATGAGCAGACACTAGACATGACCATAAAAGTAATAATTTGCACTCCTGGGGCAATTTTTTTGACAAAATTGAGATAGCTCAAAAATGAGAAATTTCAACAGGCGGCCGATCATGGATTTTTCCCAAAATATAACAGTTTCTGGATGACTAGGAAATTAGTCTAAAACAATGTGCAGACACTAGACATGACCATAAAAGTAATAATTTGCACTCCTGGGGCACTTTTGTTGACAAAATTGAGATAGCTCAAAAATGAGAAATTTCAACAGGCGGCCGATCATGGATTTTTCCCAAAATATAACAGTTTCTGGATGACTAGGAAATTAGTCTAAAACAATGTGCAGACACTAGACATGACCATAAAAGTAATAATTTGCACTCCTGGGGCAATTTTGTTGACACAATTGAGATAGCTCAAAAATGAGAAATTTCAACAGGCGGCCGATCATGGATTTTTCCCAAAATATAACAGTTTCTGGATGACTAGGAAATTAGTCTAAAACAATGTGCAGACACTAGACATGACCATAAAAGTAATAATTTGCACTCCTGGGGCAATTTTGTTGACACAATTGAGATAGCTCAAAAATGAGAAATTTCAACAGGCGGCCGATCATGGATTTTTCCCAAAATATAACAGTTTCTGTATGACTAGGAAATTAGTCTAAAACAATGTGCAGACACTAGACATGACCATAAAAGTAATAATTTGCACTCCTGGGGCAATTTTGTTGACAAAATTGAGATAGCTCAAAAATGAGAAATTTCAACAGGCGGCCGATCATGGATTTTTCCCAAAATATAACAGTTTCTGGATGACTAGGAAATTAGTCTAAAACAATATGCAGACACTAGACATGACCATAAAAGTAATAATTTGCACTCCTGGGGCACTTTTGTTGACAAAATTGAGATAGCTCAAAAATGAGAAATTTCAACAGGCGGCCGATCATGGATTTTTCCCAAAATATAACAGTTTCTGGATGACTAGGAAATTAGTCTAAAACAATGTGCAGACACTAGACATGACCATAAAAGTAATAATTTGCACTCCTGGGTCAATTTTGTTGACACAATTGAGATAGCTCAAAAATGAGAAATTTCAACAAGCGGCCGATCATGGATTTTTCCCAAAATATAACAGTTTCTGGATGACTAGGAAATTAGTCTAAAACAATGTGCAGACACTAGACATGACCATAAAAGTAATAATTTGCACTCCTGGGGCAATTTTGTTGACACAATTGAGATAGCTCAAAAATGAGAAATTTCAACAGGCGGCCGATCATGGATTTTTCCCAAAATATAACAGTTTCTGGATGACTAGGAAATTAGTCTAAAACAATGTGCAGACACTAGACATGACCATAAAAGTAATAATTTGCACTCCTGGGGCACTTTTGTTGACAAAATTGAGATAGCTCAAAAATGAGAAATTTCAACAATTTTAGTCTAACACAATGTGCAGACACTAGACATGACCATAAAAGTAATAATTTGCACTCCTGGGGCAATTTTGTTGTCAAAATTGAGATAGCTCAAAAATGAGAAATTTCAGCAGGCGGCCGGTCATGGATGTTTGCCAAAATATAAATGTTTCTGTATGACTAGGAAATTAGTCTAAAACAATGTGCAGACACTAGACATGACCATAAAAGTAATAATTTGCACTCCTGGGGCATTTTTGTTGACAAAATTGAGATAGCTCAAAAATGAGAAATTTCAGCAGGCGGCCGGTCATGGATGTTTGCCAAAATATAAAAGTTTCTGGACCACTAGGAAATTAGTCTAAAACAATGTGCAGACACTAGGCATGACCATAAAAGTAATAATTTGCACTCCTGGGGCAATTTTGTTGACAAAATTGAGATAGCTCAAAAATGAGAAATTTCAACAGGCGGCCGATCATGGATTTTTCCCAAAATATAACAGTTTCTGTATGACTAGGAAATTAGTCTAAAACAATGTGCAGACACTAGACATGACCATAAAAGTAATAATTTGCACTCCTGGGGCAATTTTGTTGACAAAATTGAGATAGCTCAAAAATGAGAAATTTCAACAGGCGGCCGATCATGGATTTTTCCCAAAATATAACAGTTTCTGTATGACTAGGAAATTAGTCTAAAACAATGTGCAGACACTAGACATGACCATAAAAGTAATAATTTGCACTCCTGGGGCAATTTTGTTGACACAATTGAGATAGCTCAAAAATGAGAAATTTCAACAATTTTAGTCTAACACAATGTGCAGACACTAGACATGACCATAAAAGTAATAATTTGCACTCCTAGGGAAATTTTGTTGTCAAAATTGAGATAGCTCAAAAATGAGAAATTTCAGCAGGCGGCCGGTCATGGATGTTTGCCAAAATATAAATGTTTCTGGACCACTAGGAAATTAGTCTAAAACAATGTGCAGACACTAGACATGACCATAATAGTAATAATTTGCACTCCTCGGGCAATTCTGTTGACAAAATTGAGATAGCTCAAAAATGAGAAATTTCAACAATTTTAGTCTAACACAATGTGCAGACACTAGACATGACCATAAAAGTAATAATTTGCACTCCTGGGGCAATTTTATTGTCAAAATTGAGATAGCTCAAAAATTAGAAATTTCAACAGGCGGCCGATCATGGATTTTTCCAGAAATATAACAGTTTCTGTATGACTAGGAAATTAGTCTAAAACAATGTGCAGACACTAGACATGACCATAAAAGTAATAATTTGCATTCCTGGGGCAATTTTGTTGACAAAATTGAGATAGCTCAAAAATAAGAAATTTCAGCAGGCGGCCGGTCATGGATGTTTGCCAAAATATAAAAGTTTCTGGACCACTAGGAAATTAGTCTAAAACAATGTGCAGACACTAGACATGACCATAAAAGTAATAATTTGCACTCCTGGGGCAATTTTGTTGACAAAATTGAGATAGCTCAAAAATGAGAAATTTCAACAGGCGGCCGATCATGGATTTTTCCCAAAATATAACAGTTTCTGTATGACTAGGAAATTAGTCTAAAACAATGTGCAGACACTAGACATGACCATAAAAGTAATAATTTGCACTCCTGGGGCAATTTTGTTGACAAAATTGAGATAGCTCAAAAATGAGAAATTTCAACAGGCGGCCGATCATGGATTTTTCCCAAAATATAACAGTTTCTGGATGACTAGGAAATTAGTCTAAAACAATGTGCAGACACTAGACATGACCATAAAAGTAATAATTTGCACTCCTGGGGCAATTTTGTTGACACAATTGAGATAGCTCAAAAATGAGACATTTCAGCAGGCGGCCGGTCATGGATTTTTCCCAAAATATAACAGTTTCTGGATGACTAGGAAATTAGTCTAAAACAATGTGCAGACACTAGACATGACCATAAAAGTAATAATTTGCACTCCTGGGGCAATTTTGTTGACACAATTGAGATAGCTCAAAAATGAGAAATTTCAACAATTTTAGTCTAACACAATGTGCAGACACTAGACATGACCATAAAAGTAATAATTTGCACTCCTAGGGAAATTTTGTTGTCAAAATTGAGATAGCTCAAAAATGAGAAATTTCAGCAGGCGGCCGGTCATGGATGTTTGCCAAAATATAAATGTTTCTGGACCACTAGGAAATTAGTCTAAAACAATGTGCAGACACTAGACATGACCATAATAGTAATAATTTGCACTCCTCGGGCAATTCTGTTGACAAAATTGAGATAGCTCAAAAATGAGAAATTTCAACAATTTTAGTCTAACACAATGTGCAGACACTAGACATGACCATAAAAGTAATAATTTGCACTCCTGGGGCAATTTTATTGTCAACATTGAGATAGCTCAAAAATTAGAAATTTCAACAGGCGGCCGGTCATGGATTTTTCACAAAATATAAAAGTTTATGGATGACTAGGAAATTAGTCTAAAACAATGTGCAGACACTAGACATGACCATAAAAGTAATAATTTGCACTCCTCGTGCAATTTTGTTGACAAAATTGAGATAGCTCAAAAATAAGAAATTTCAGCAGGCGGCCGGTCATGGATGTTTGCCAAAATATAAAAGTTTCTGGACCACTAGGAAATTAGTCTAAAACAATGTGCAGACACTAGACATGACCATAAAAGTAATAATTTGCACTCCTGGGGCAATTTTGTTGACAAAATTGAGATAGCTCAAAAATGAGAAATTTCAACAGGCGGCCGATCATGGATTTTTCCCAAAATATAACAGTTTCTGTATGACTAGGAAATTAGTCTAAAACAATGTGCAGACACTAGACATGACCATAAAAGTAATAATTTGCACTCCTGGGGCAATTTTGTTGACAAAATTGAGATAGCTCAAAAATGAGAAATTTCAACAGGCGGCCGATCATGGATTTTTCCCAAAATATAACAGTTTCTGGATGACTAGGAAATTAGTCTAAAACAATGTGCAGACACTAGTCATGACCATAAAAGTAATAATTTGCACTCCTGGGGCAATTTTGTTGACACAATTGAGATAGCTCAAAAATGAGACATTTCAACAGGCGGCCGATCATGGATTTTTCCCAAAATATAACAGTTTCTGGATGACTAGGAAATTAGTCTAAAACAATGTGCAGACACTAGACATGACCATAAAAGTAATAATTTGCACTCCTGGGGCATTTTTGTTGACAAAATTGAGATAGCTCAAAAATGAGAAATTTCAACAGGCGGCCGGTCATGGATGTTTGCCAAAATATAAAAGTTTCTGGACCACTAGGAAATTAGTCTAAAACAATGTGCAGACACTAGACATGACCATAAAAGTAATAATTTGCACTCCTGGGGCAATTGTGTTGACAAAATTGAGATAGGTCAAAAATGAGAAATTTCAACAGGCGGCCGATCATGGATTTTTCCCAAAATATAACAGTTTCTGTATGACTAGGAAATTAGTCTAAAACAATGTGCAGACACTAGACATGACCATAAAAGTAATAATTTGCACTCCTGGGGCAATTTTGTTGACAAAATTGAGATAGCTCAAAAATGAGAAATTTCAACAGGCGGCCGATCATGGATTTTTCCCAAAATATAACAGTTTCTGGATGACTAGGAAATTAGTCTAAAACAATGTGCAGACACTAGACATGACCATAAAAGTAATAATTTGCACTCCTGGGGCACTTTTGTTGACAAAATTGAGATAGCTCAAAAATGAGAAATTTCAACAGGCGGCCGATCATGGATTTTTCCCAAAATATAACAGTTTCTGGATGACTAGGAAATGAGTCTAAAACAATGTGCAGACACTAGACATGACCATAAAAGTAATAATTTGCACTCCTGGGGCAATTTTGTTGACAAAATTGAGATAGCTCAAAAATGAGAAATTTCAGCGGCGGCCGGTCATGGATGTTTGCCAAAATATAAAAGTTTCTGGATGACTAGGAAATTAGTCTAAAACAATGTGCAGACACTAGACATGACCATAAAAGTAATAATTTGCACTCCTGGGGCATTTTTGTTGACAAAATTGAGATAGCTCAAAAATGAGAAATTTCAACAGGCGGCCGGTCATGGATGTTTGCCAAAATATAAAAGTTTCTGGACCACTAGGAAATTAGTCTAAAACAATGTGCAGACACTAGACATGACCATAAAAGTAATAATTTGCACTCCTGGGGCAATTGTGTTGACAAAATTGAGATAGCTCAAAAATGAGAAATTTCAACAGGCGGCCGATCATGGATTTTTCCCAAAATATAACAGTTTCTGTATGACTAGGAAATTAGTCTAAAACAATGTGCAGACACTAGACATGACCATAAAAGTAATAATTTGCACTCCTGGGGCAATTTTGTTGACAAAATTGAGATAGCTCAAAAATGAGACATTTCAGCAGGCGGCCGGTCATGGATTTTTCCCAAAATATAACAGTTTCTGGATGACTAGGAAATTAGTCTAAAACAATGTGCAGACACTAGACATGACCATAAAAGTAATAATTTGCACTCCTGGGGCAATTTTGTTGACACAATTGAGATAGCTCAAAAATGAGAAATTTCAACAATTTTAGTCTAACACAATGTGCAGACACTAGACATGACCATAAAAGTAATAATTTGCACTCCTAGGGAAATTTTGTTGTCAAAATTGAGATAGCTCAAAAATGAGAAATTTCAGCAGGCGGCCGGTCATGGATGTTTGCCAAAATATAAATGTTTCTGGACCACTAGGAAATTAGTCTAAAACAATGTGCAGACACTAGACATGACCATAATAGTAATAATTTGCACTCCTCGGGCAATTCTGTTGACAAAATTGAGATAGCTCAAAAATGAGAAATTTCAGCAGGCGGCCGATCATGGATTTTTCCCAAAATATAACAGTTTCTGTATGACTAGGAAATTAGTCTAAAACAATGTGCAGACACTAGACATGACCATAAAAGTAATAATTTGCACTCCTGGGGCACTTTTGTTGACAAAATTGAGATAGCTCAAAAATGAGAAATTTCAACAGGCGGCCGATCATGGATTTTTCCCAAAATATAACAGTTTCTGGATGACTAGGAAATTAGTCTAAAACAATGTGCAGACACTAGACATGACCATAAAAGTAATAATTTGCACTCCTGGGGCACTTTTGTTGACAAAATTGAGATAGCTCAAAAATGAGAAATTTCAACAGGCGGCCAATCATGGATTTTTCCCAAAATATAACAGTTTCTGGACGACTAGGAAATTAGTCTAAAACAATGTGCAGACACTAGACATGACCATAAAAGTAATAATTTGCACTCCTGGGGCAATTTTGTTGTCAAAATTGAGATAGCTCAAAAATGAGAAATTTCAGCAGGTGGCCGGTCATGGATGTTTGCCAAAATATAAAAGTTTCTGGACCACTAGGAAATTAGTCTAAAACAATGTGCAGACACTAGACATGACCATAAAAGTAATAATTTGCACTCCTGGGGCAATTTTGTTGACAAAATTGAGATAGCTCAAAAATGAGAAATTTCAACAGGCTGCCGATCATGGATTTTTCCCAAAATATAACAGTTTCTGTATGACTAGGAAATTAGTCTAAAACAATGTGCAGACACTAGACATGACCATAAAAGTAATAATTTGCACTCCTGGGGCAATTTTGTTGACAAAATTGAGATAGCTCAAAAATGAGACATTTCAACAGGCGGCCAATCATGGATTTTCCCCAAAATATAACAGTTTCTGGATGACTAGGAAATTAGTCTAAAACAATGTGCAGACACTAGACATGACCATAAAAGTAATAATTTGCACTCCTGGGGCAATTTTGTTGACACAATTGAGATAGCTCAAAAATGAGAAATTTCAACAGGCGGCCGATCATGGATTTTTCCCAAAATATAACAGTTTCTGGATGACTAGGAAATTAGTCTAAAACAATGTGCAGACACTAGACATGACCATAAAAGTAATAATTTGCACTCCTGGGGCAATTTTGTTGACACAATTGAGATAGCTCAAAAATGAGAAATTTCAACAATGTTAGTCTAACACAATGTGCAGACACTAGACATGACCATAAAAGTAATAATTTGCACTCCTGGGGCAATTTTGTTGTCAAAATTGAGATAGCTCAAAAATGAGAAATTTCAGCAGGCGGCCGGTCATGGATGTTTGCCAAAATATAAATGTTTCTGTATGACTAGGAAATTAGTCTAAAACAATGTGCAGACACTAGACATGACCATAAAAGTAATAATTTGCACTCCTGGGGCAATTTTGTTGACACAATTGAGATAGCTCAAAAATGAGAAATTTCAACAATTTTAGTCTAACACAATGTGCAGACACTAGACATGACCATAAAAGTAATAATTTGCACTCCTGGGGCAATTTTGTTGTCAAAATTGAGATAGCTCAAAAATGAGAAATTTCAGCAGGCGGCCGGTCATGGATGTTTGCCAAAATATAAATGTTTCTGGACCACTAGGAAATTAGTCTAAAACAATGTGCAGACACTAGACATGACCATAATAGTAATAATTTGCACTCCTCGGGCAATTCCGTTGACAAAATTGAGATAGCTCAAAAATGAGAAATTTCAACAATTTTAGTCTAACACAATGTGCAGACACTAGACATGACCATAAAAGTAATAATTTGCACTCCTGGGGCAATTTTGTTGTCAAAATTGAGATAGCTCAAAAATGAGAAATTTCAGCAGGCGGCCGGTCATGGATGTTTGCCAAAATATAAATGTTTCTGGACCACTAGGAAATTAGTCTAAAACAATGAGCAGACACTAGACATGACCATAAAAGTAATAATTTGCACTCCTGGGGCAATTTTTTTGACAAAATTGAGATAGCTCAAAAATGAGAAATTTCAACAGGCGGCCGATCATGGATTTTTCCCAAAATATAACAGTTTCTGGATGACTAGGAAATTAGTCTAAAACAATGTGCAGACACTAGACATGACCATAAAAGTAATAATTTGCACTCCTGGGGCACTTTTGTTGACAAAATTGAGATAGCTCAAAAATGAGAAATTTCAACAGGCGGCCGATCATGGATTTTTCCCAAAATATAACAGTTTCTGGATGACTAGGAAATTAGTCTAAAACAATGTGCAGACACTAGACATGACCATAAAAGTAATAATTTGCACTCCTGGGGCAATTTTGTTGACACAATTGAGATAGCTCAAAAATGAGAAATTTCAACAGGCGGCCGATCATGGATTTTTCCCAAAATATAACAGTTTCTGGATGACTAGGAAATTAGTCTAAAACAATGTGCAGACACTAGACATGACCATAAAAGTAATAATTTGCACTCCTGGGGCAATTTTGTTGACACAATTGAGATAGCTCAAAAATGAGAAATTTCAACAGGCGGCCGATCATGGATTTTTCCCAAAATATAACAGTTTCTGTATGACTAGGAAATTAGTCTAAAACAATGTGCAGACACTAGACATGACCATAAAAGTAATAATTTGCACTCCTGGGGCAATTTTGTTGACAAAATTGAGATAGCTCAAAAATGAGAAATTTCAACAGGCGGCCGATCATGGATTTTTCCCAAAATATAACAGTTTCTGGATGACTAGGAAATTAGTCTAAAACAATATGCAGACACTAGACATGACCATAAAAGTAATAATTTGCACTCCTGGGGCACTTTTGTTGACAAAATTGAGATAGCTCAAAAATGAGAAATTTCAACAGGCGGCCGATCATGGATTTTTCCCAAAATATAACAGTTTCTGGATGACTAGGAAATTAGTCTAAAACAATGTGCAGACACTAGACATGACCATAAAAGTAATAATTTGCACTCCTGGGGCAATTTTGTTGACACAATTGAGATAGCTCAAAAATGAGAAATTTCAACAAGCGGCCGATCATGGATTTTTCCCAAAATATAACAGTTTCTGGATGACTAGGAAATTAGTCTAAAACAATGTGCAGACACTAGACATGACCATAAAAGTAATAATTTGCACTCCTGGGGCAATTTTGTTGACACAATTGAGATAGCTCAAAAATGAGAAATTTCAACAGGCGGCCGATCATGGATTTTTCCCAAAATATAACAGTTTCTGGATGACTAGGAAATTAGTCTAAAACAATGTGCAGACACTAGACATGACCATAAAAGTAATAATTTGCACTCCTGGGGCACTTTTGTTGACAAAATTGAGATAGCTCAAAAATGAGAAATTTCAACAATTTTAGTCTAACACAATGTGCAGACACTAGACATGACCATAAAAGTAATAATTTGCACTCCTGGGGCAATGTTGTTGTCAAAATTGAGATAGCTCAAAAATGAGAAATTTCAGCAGGCGGCCGGTCATGGATGTTTGCCAAAATATAAATGTTTCTGTATGACTAGGAAATTAGTCTAAAACAATGTGCAGACACTAGACATGACCATAAAAGTAATAATTTGCACTCCTGGGGCATTTTTGTTGACAAAATTGAGATAGCTCAAAAATGAGAAATTTCAGCAGGCGGCCGGTCATGGATGTTTGCCAAAATATAAAAGTTTCTGGACCACTAGGAAATTAGTCTAAAACAATGTGCAGACACTAGACATGACCATAAAAGTAATAATTTGCACTCCTGGGGCAATTTTGTTGACAAAATTGAGATAGCTCAAAAATGAGAAATTTCAACAGGCGGCCGATCATGGATTTTTCCCAAAATATAACAGTTTCTGTATGACTAGGAAATTAGTCTAAAACAATGTGCAGACACTAGACATGACCATAAAAGTAATAATTTGCACTCCTGGGGCAATTTTGTTGACACAATTGAGATAGCTCAAAAATGAGAAATTTCAACAATTTTAGTCTAACACAATGTGCAGACACTAGACATGACCATAAAAGTAATAATTTGCACTCCTAGGGAAATTTTGTTGTCAAAATTGAGATAGCTCAAAAATGAGAAATTTCAGCAGGCGGCCGGTCATGGATGTTTGCCAAAATATAAATGTTTCTGGACCACTAGGAAATTAGTCTAAAACAATGTGCAGACACTAGACATGACCATAATAGTAATAATTTGCACTCCTCGGGCAATTCTGTTGACAAAATTGAGATAGCTCAAAAATGAGAAATTTCAACAATTTTAGTCTAACACAATGTGCAGACACTAGACATGACCATAAAAGTAATAATTTGCACTCCTGGGGCAATTTTATTGTCAAAATTGAGATAGCTCAAAAATTAGAAATTTCAACAGGCGGCCGATCATGGATTTTTCCAGAAATATAACAGTTTCTGGATGACTAGGAAATGAGTCTAAAACAATGTGCAGACACTAGACATGACCATAAAAGTAATAATTTGCATTCCTGGGGCAATTTTGTTGACAAAATTGAGATAGCTCAAAAATAAGAAATTTCAGCAGGCGGCCGGTCATGGATGTTTGCCAAAATATAAAAGTTTCTGGACCACTAGGAAATTAGTCTAAAACAATGTGCAGACACTAGACATGACCATAAAAGTAATAATTTGCACTCCTGGGGCAATTTTGTTGACAAAATTGAGATAGCTCAAAAATGAGAAATTTCAACAGGCGGCCGATCATGGATTTTTCCCAAAATATAACAGTTTCTGTATGACTAGGAAATTAGTCTAAAACAATGTGCAGACACTAGACATGACCATAAAAGTAATAATTTGCACTCCTGGGGCAATTTTGTTGACAAAATTGAGATAGCTCAAAAATGAGAAATTTCAACAGGCGGCCGATCATGGATTTTTCCCAAAATATAACAGTTTCTGGATGACTAGGAAATTAGTCTAAAACAATGTGCAGACACTAGACATGACCATAAAAGTAATAATTTGCACTCCTGGGGCAATTTTGTTGACACAATTGAGATAGCTCAAAAATGAGACATTTCAGCAGGCGGCCGGTCATGGATTTTTCCCAAAATATAACAGTTTCTGGATGACTAGGAAATTAGTCTAAAACAATGTGCAGACACTAGACATGACCATAAAAGTAATAATTTGCACTCCTGGGGCAATTTTGTTGACACAATTGAGATAGCTCAAAAATGAGAAATTTCAACAATTTTAGTCTAACACAATGTGCAGACACTAGACATGACCATAAAAGTAATAATTTGCACTCCTAGGGAAATTTTGTTGTCAAAATTGAGATAGCTCAAAAATGAGAAATTTCAGCAGGCGGCCGGTCATGGATGTTTGCCAAAATATAAATGTTTCTGGACCACTAGGAAATTAGTCTAAAACAATGTGCAGACACTAGACATGACCATAATAGTAATAATTTGCACTCCTCGGGCAATTCTGTTGACAAAATTGAGATAGCTCAAAAATGAGAAATTTCAACAATTTTAGTCTAACACAATGTGCAGACACTAGACATGACCATAAAAGTAATAATTTGCACTCCTGGGGCAATTTTATTGTCAACATTGAGATAGCTCAAAAATTAGAAATTTCAACAGGCGGCCGGTCATGGATTTTTCACAAAATATAAAAGTTTATGGATGACTAGGAAATTAGTCTAAAACAATGTGCAGACACTAGACATGACCATAAAAGTAATAATTTGCACTCCTCGTGCAATTTTGTTGACAAAATTGAGATAGCTCAAAAATAAGAAATTTCAGCAGGCGGCCGGTCATGGATGTTTGCCAAAATATAAAAGTTTCTGGACCACTAGGAAATTAGTCTAAAACAATGTGCAGACACTAGACATGACCATAAAAGTAATAATTTGCACTCCTGGGGCAATTTTGTTGACAAAATTGAGATAGCTCAAAAATGAGAAATTTCAACAGGCGGCCGATCATGGATTTTTCCCAAAATATAACAGTTTCTGTATGACTAGGAAATTAGTCTAAAACAATGTGCAGACACTAGACATGACCATAAAAGTAATAATTTGCACTCCTGGGGCAATTTTGTTGACAAAATTGAGATAGCTCAAAAATGAGAAATTTCAACAGGCGGCCGATCATGGATTTTTCCCAAAATATAACAGTTTCTGGATGACTAGGAAATTAGTCTAAAACAATGTGCAGACACTAGTCATGACCATAAAAGTAATAATTTGCACTCCTGGGGCAATTTTGTTGACACAATTGAGATAGCTCAAAAATGAGAAATTTCAACAGGCGGCCGATCATGGATTTTTCCCAAAATATAACAGTTTCTGGATGACTAGGAAATTAGTCTAAAACAATGTGCAGACACTAGACATGACCATAAAAGTAATAATTTGCACTCCTGGGGCATTTTTGTTGACAAAATTGAGATAGCTCAAAAATGAGAAATTTCAACAGGCGGCCGGTCATGGATGTTTGCCAAAATATAAAAGTTTCTGGACCACTAGGAAATTAGTCTAAAACAATGTGCAGACACTAGACATGACCATAAAAGTAATAATTTGCACTCCTGGGGCAATTGTGTTGACAAAATTGAGATAGGTCAAAAATGAGAAATTTCAACAGGCGGCCGATCATGGATTTTTCCCAAAATATAACAGTTTCTGTATGACTAGGAAATTAGTCTAAAACAATGTGCAGACACTAGACATGACCATAAAAGTAATAATTTGCACTCCTGGGGCAATTTTGTTGACAAAATTGAGATAGCTCAAAAATGAGAAATTTCAACAGGCGGCCGATCATGGATTTTTCCCAAAATATAACAGTTTCTGGATGACTAGGAAATTAGTCTAAAACAATGTGCAGACACTAGACATGACCATAAAAGTAATAATTTGCACTCCTGGGGCACTTTTGTTGACAAAATTGAGATAGCTCAAAAATGAGAAATTTCAACAGGCGGCCGATCATGGATTTTTCCCAAAATATAACAGTTTCTGGATGACTAGGAAATGAGTCTAAAACAATGTGCAGACACTAGACATGACCATAAAAGTAATAATTTGCACTCCTGGGGCAATTTTGTTGACAAAATTGAGATAGCTCAAAAATGAGAAATTTCAGCGGCGGCCGGTCATGGATGTTTGCCAAAATATAAAAGTTTCTGGATGACTAGGAAATTAGTCTAAAACAATGTGCAGACACTAGACATGACCATAAAAGTAATAATTTGCACTCCTGGGGCATTTTTGTTGACAAAATTGAGATAGCTCAAAAATGAGAAATTTCAACAGGCGGCCGGTCATGGATGTTTGCCAAAATATAAAAGTTTCTGGACCACTAGGAAATTAGTCTAAAACAATGTGCAGACACTAGACATGACCATAAAAGTAATAATTTGCACTCCTGGGGCAATTGTGTTGACAAAATTGAGATAGCTCAAAAATGAGAAATTTCAACAGGCGGCCGATCATGGATTTTTCCCAAAATATAACAGTTTCTGTATGACTAGGAAATTAGTCTAAAACAATGTGCAGACACTAGACATGACCATAAAAGTAATAATTTGCACTCCTGGGGCAATTTTGTTGACAAAATTGAGATAGCTCAAAAATGAGACATTTC
Source organism: Cepaea hortensis (assembly GCA_963921405.1). Lineage (NCBI taxonomy): Eukaryota > Metazoa > Mollusca > Gastropoda > Stylommatophora > Helicidae > Cepaea > Cepaea hortensis. Next base: position 72,923,039 of record OY992891.1, on the reverse strand, counting down.
AGCAGGCGGCCGGTCATGGATTTTTCCCAAAATATAACAGTTTCTGGATGACTAGGAAATTAGTCTAAAACAATGTGCAGACACTAGACATGACCATAAAAGTAATAATTTGCACTCCTGGGGCAATTTTGTTGACACAATTGAGATAGCTCAAAAATGAGAAATTTCAACAATTTTAGTCTAACACAATGTGCAGACACTAGACATGACCATAAAAGTAATAATTTGCACTCCTGGGGCAATTTTGTTGTCAAAATTGAGATAGCTCAAAAATGAGAAATTTCAGCAGGCGGCCGGTCATGGATGTTTGCCAAAATATAAATGTTTCTGTATGACTAGGAAATTAGTCTAAAACAATGTGCAGACACTAGACATGACCATAAAAGTAATAATTTGCACTCCTGGGGCAATTTTGTTGACACAATTGAGATAGCTCAAAAATGAGAAATTTCAACAATTTTAGTCTAACACAATGTGCAGACACTAGACATGACCATAAAAGTAATAATTTGCACTCCTGGGGCAATTTTGTTGTCAAAATTGAGATAGCTCAAAAATGAGAAATTTCAGCAGGCGGCCGGTCATGGATGTTTGCCAAAATATAAATGTTTCTGGACCACTAGGAAATTAGTCTAAAACAATGTGCAGACACTAGACATGACCATAATAGTAATAATTTGCACTCCTCGGGCAATTCCGTTGACAAAATTGAGATAGCTCAAAAATGAGAAATTTCAACAATTTTAGTCTAACACAATGTGCAGACACTAGACATGACCATAAAAGTAATAATTTGCACTCCTGGGGCAATTTTGTTGTCAAAATTGAGATAGCTCAAAAATGAGAAATTTCAGCAGGCGGCCGGTCATGGATGTTTGCCAAAATATAAATGTTTCTGGACCACTAGGAAATTAGTCTAAAACAATGAGCAGACACTAGACATGACCATAAAAGTAATAATTTGCACTCCTGGGGCACTTTTGTTGACAAAATTGAGATAGCTCAAAAATGAGAAATTTCAACAGGCGGCCGATCAAGGATGTTTGCCAAAATATAAAAGTTTCTGGACCACTAGGAAATTAGTCTAAAACAATGTGCAGACACTAGACATGACCATAAAAGTAATAATTTGCACTCCTGGGGCAATTTTGTTGACACAATTGAGATAGCTCAAAAATGAGAAATTTCAGCAGGCGGCCGATCATGGATTTTTCCCAAAATATAACAGTTTCTGGATGACTAGGAAATCTAAAACAATGTGCAGACACTAGACATGACCATAAAAGTAATAATTTGCACTCCTGGGGCAATTTTGTTGACACAATTGAGATAGCTCAAAAATGAGAAATTTCAACAATTTTAGTCTAACACAATGTGCAGACACTAGACATGACCATAAAAGTAATAATTTGCACTCCTGGGGCAATTTTGTTGTCAAAATTGAGATAGCTCAAAAATGAGAAATTTCAGCAGGCGGCCGGTCATGGATGTTTGCCAAAATATAAATGTTTCTGTATGACTAGGAAATTAGTCTAAAACAATGTGCAGACACTAGACATGACCATAAAAGTAATAATTTGCACTCCTGGGGCATTTTTGTTGACAAAATTGAGATAGCTCAAAAATGAGAAATTTCAGCAGGCGGCCGGTCATGGATGTTTGCCAAAATATAAAAGTTTCTGGACCACTAGGAAATTAGTCTAAAACAATGTGCAGACACTAGACATGACCATAAAAGTAATAATTTGCACTCCTGGGGCAATTTTGTTGACAAAATTGAGATAGCTCAAAAATGAGAAATTTCAACAGGCGGCCGATCATGGATTTTTCCCAAAATATAACAGTTTCTGTATGACTAGGAAATTAGTCTAAAACAATGTGCAGACACTAGACATGACCATAAAAGTAATAATTTGCACTCCTGGGGCAATTTTGTTGACAAAATTGAGATAGCTCAAAAATGAGAAATTTCAACAGGCGGCCGATCATGGATTTTTCCCAAAATATAACAGTTTCTGGATGACTAGGAAATTAGTCTAAAACAATGTGCAGACACTAGACATGACCATAAAAGTAATAATTTGCACTCCTGGGGCAATTTTGTTGTCAAAATTGAGATAGCTCAAAAATGAGAAATTTCAGCAGGCGGCCAGTCATGGATGTTTGCCAAAATATAAATGTTTCTGTATGACTAGGAAATTAGTCTAAAACAATGTGCAGACACTAGACATGACCATAAAAGTAATAATTTGCACTCCTGGGGCATTTTTATTGACAAAATTGAGATAGCTCAAAAATGAGAAATTTCAGCAGGCGGCCGATCATGGATTTTTCCCAAAATATAACAGTTTCTGTATGACTAGGAAATTAGTCTAAAACAATGTGCAGACACTAGACATGACCATAAAAGTAATAATTTGCACTCCTGGGGCACTTTTGTTGACAAAATTGAGATAGCTCAAAAATGAGAAATTTCAACAGGCGGCCGATCATGGATTTTTCCCAAAATATAACAGTTTCTGGATGACTAGGAAATTAGTCTAAAACAATGTGCAGACACTAGACATGACCATAAAAGTAATAATTTGCACTCCTGGGGCACTTTTGTTGACAAAATTGAGATAGCTCAAAAATGAGAAATTTCAACAGGCGGCCAATCATGGATTTTTCCCAAAATATAACAGTTTCTGGACGACTAGGAAATTAGTCTAAAACAATGTGCAGACACTAGACATGACCATAAAAGTAATAATTTGCACTCCTGGGGCAATTTTGTTGTCAAAATTGAGATAGCTCAAAAATGAGAAATTTCAGCAGGCGGCCGGTCATGGATGTTTGCCAAAATATAAAAGTTTCTGGACCACTAGGAAATTAGTCTAAAACAATGTGCAGACACTAGACATGACCATAAAAGTAATAATTTGCACTCCTGGGGCAATTTTGTTGACAAAATTGAGATAGCTCAAAAATGAGAAATTTCAACAGGCTGCCGATCATGGATTTTTCCCAAAATATAACAGTTTCTGTATGACTAGGAAATTAGTCTAAAACAATGTGCAGACACTAGACATGACCATAAAAGTAATAATTTGCACTCCTGGGGCAATTTTGTTGACAAAATTGAGATAGCTCAAAAATGAGACATTTCAACAGGCGGCCAATCATGGATTTTCCCCAAAATATAACAGTTTCTGGATGACTAGGAAATTAGTCTAAAACAATGTGCAGACACTAGACATGACCATAAAAGTAATAATTTGCACTCCTGGGGCAATTTTGTTGACACAATTGAGATAGCTCAAAAATGAGAAATTTCAACACACGGCCGATCATGGATTTTTCCCAAAATATAACAGTTTCTGGATGACTAGGAAATTAGTCTAAAACAATGTGCAGACACTAGACATGACCATAAAAGTAATAATTTGCACTCCTGGGGCACTTTTGTTGACAAAATTGAGATAGCTCAAAAATGAGAAATTTCAACAGGCGGCCGATCATGGATTTTTCCCAAAATATAACAGTTTCTGGATGACTAGGAAATTAGTCTAAAACAATGTGCAGACACTAGACATGACCATAAAAGTAATAATTTGCACTCCTGGGGCAATTTTGTTGACACAATTGAGATAGCTCAAAAATGAGAAATTTCAACAATGTTAGTCTAACACAATGTGCAGACACTAGACATGACCATAAAAGTAATAATTTGCACTCCTGGGGCAATTTTGTTGTCAAAATTGAGATAGCTCAAAAATGAGAAATTTCAGCAGGCGGCCGGTCATGGATGTTTGCCAAAATATAAATGTTTCTGTATGACTAGGAAATTAGTCTAAAACAATGTGCAGACACTAGACATGACCATAAAAGTAATAATTTGCACTCCTGGGGCAATTTTGTTGACACAATTGAGATAGCTCAAAAATGAGAAATTTCAACAATTTTAGTCTAACACAATGTGCAGACACTAGACATGACCATAAAAGTAATAATTTGCACTCCTGGGGCAATTTTGTTGTCAAAATTGAGATAGCTCAAAAATGAGAAATTTCAGCAGGCGGCCGGTCATGGATGTTTGCCAAAATATAAATGTTTCTGGACCACTAGGAAATTAGTCTAAAACAATGTGCAGACACTAGACATGACCATAATAGTAATAATTTGCACTCCTCGGGCAATTCCGTTGACAAAATTGAGATAGCTCAAAAATGAGAAATTTCAACAATTTTAGTCTAACACAATGTGCAGACACTAGACATGACCATAAAAGTAATAATTTGCACTCCTGGGGCAATTTTGTTGTCAAAATTGAGATAGCTCAAAAATGAGAAATTTCAGCAGGCGGCCGGTCATGGATGTTTGCCAAAATATAAATGTTTCTGGACCACTAGGAAATTAGTCTAAAACAATGAGCAGACACTAGACATGACCATAAAAGTAATAATTTGCACTCCTGGGGCAATTTTTTTGACAAAATTGAGATAGCTCAAAAATGAGAAATTTCAACAGGCGGCCGATCATGGATTTTTCCCAAAATATAACAGTTTCTGGATGACTAGGAAATTAGTCTAAAACAATGTGCAGACACTAGACATGACCATAAAAGTAATAATTTGCACTCCTGGGGCACTTTTGTTGACAAAATTGAGATAGCTCAAAAATGAGAAATTTCAACAGGCGGCCGATCATGGATTTTTCCCAAAATATAACAGTTTCTGGATGACTAGGAAATTAGTCTAAAACAATGTGCAGACACTAGACATGACCATAAAAGTAATAATTTGCACTCCTGGGGCAATTTTGTTGACACAATTGAGATAGCTCAAAAATGAGAAATTTCAACAGGCGGCCGATCATGGATTTTTCCCAAAATATAACAGTTTCTGTATGACTAGGAAATTAGTCTAAAACAATGTGCAGACACTAGACATGACCATAAAAGTAATAATTTGCACTCCTGGGGCAATTTTGTTGACAAAATTGAGATAGCTCAAAAATGAGAAATTTCAACAGGCGGCCGATCATGGATTTTTCCCAAAATATAACAGTTTCTGGATGACTAGGAAATTAGTCTAAAACAATATGCAGACACTAGACATGACCATAAAAGTAATAATTTGCACTCCTGGGGCACTTTTGTTGACAAAATTGAGATAGCTCAAAAATGAGAAATTTCAACAGGCGGCCGATCATGGATTTTTCCCAAAATATAACAGTTTCTGGATGACTAGGAAATTAGTCTAAAACAATGTGCAGACACTAGACATGACCATAAAAGTAATAATTTGCACTCCTGGGGCAATTTTGTTGACACAATTGAGATAGCTCAAAAATGAGAAATTTCAACAAGCGGCCGATCATGGATTTTTCCCAAAATATAACAGTTTCTGGATGACTAGGAAATTAGTCTAAAACAATGTGCAGACACTAGACATGACCATAAAAGTAATAATTTGCACTCCTGGGGCAATTTTGTTGACACAATTGAGATAGCTCAAAAATGAGAAATTTCAACAGGCGGCCGATCATGGATTTTTCCCAAAATATAACAGTTTCTGGATGACTAGGAAATTAGTCTAAAACAATGTGCAGACACTAGACATGACCATAAAAGTAATAATTTGCACTCCTGGGGCACTTTTGTTGACAAAATTGAGATAGCTCAAAAATGAGAAATTTCAACAATTTTAGTCTAACACAATGTGCAGACACTAGACATGACCATAAAAGTAATAATTTGCACTCCTGGGGCAATTTTGTTGTCAAAATTGAGATAGCTCAAAAATGAGAAATTTCAGCAGGCGGCCGGTCATGGATGTTTGCCAAAATATAAATGTTTCTGTATGACTAGGAAATTAGTCTAAAACAATGTGCAGACACTAGACATGACCATAAAAGTAATAATTTGCACTCCTGGGGCATTTTTGTTGACAAAATTGAGATAGCTCAAAAATGAGAAATTTCAGCAGGCGGCCGGTCATGGATGTTTGCCAAAATATAAAAGTTTCTGGACCACTAGGAAATTAGTCTAAAACAATGTGCAGACACTAGACATGACCATAAAAGTAATAATTTGCACTCCTGGGGCAATTTTGTTGACAAAATTGAGATAGCTCAAAAATGAGAAATTTCAACAGGCGGCCGATCATGGATTTTTCCCAAAATATAACAGTTTCTGTATGACTAGGAAATTAGTCTAAAACAATGTGCAGACACTAGACATGACCATAAAAGTAATAATTTGCACTCCTGGGGCAATTTTGTTGACAAAATTGAGATAGCTCAAAAATGAGAAATTTCAACAGGCGGCCGATCATGGATTTTTCCCAAAATATAACAGTTTCTGTATGACTAGGAAATTAGTCTAAAACAATGTGCAGACACTAGACATGACCATAAAAGTAATAATTTGCACTCCTGGGGCAATTTTGTTGACACAATTGAGATAGCTCAAAAATGAGAAATTTCAACAATTTTAGTCTAACACAATGTGCAGACACTAGACATGACCATAAAAGTAATAATTTGCACTCCTAGGGAAATTTTGTTGTCAAAATTGAGATAGCTCAAAAATGAGAAATTTCAGCAGGCGGCCGGTCATGGATGTTTGCCAAAATATAAATGTTTCTGGACCACTAGGAAATTAGTCTAAAACAATGTGCAGACACTAGACATGACCATAATAGTAATAATTTGCACTCCTCGGGCAATTCTGTTGACAAAATTGAGATAGCTCAAAAATGAGAAATTTCAACAATTTTAGTCTAACACAATGTGCAGACACTAGACATGACCATAAAAGTAATAATTTGCACTCCTGGGGCAATTTTATTGTCAAAATTGAGATAGCTCAAAAATTAGAAATTTCAACAGGCGGCCGATCATGGATTTTTCCAGAAATATAACAGTTTCTGTATGACTAGGAAATTAGTCTAAAACAATGTGCAGACACTAGACATGACCATAAAAGTAATAATTTGCATTCCTGGGGCAATTTTGTTGACAAAATTGAGATAGCTCAAAAATAAGAAATTTCAGCAGGCGGCCGGTCATGGATGTTTGCCAAAATATAAAAGTTTCTGGACCACTAGGAAATTAGTCTAAAACAATGTGCAGACACTAGACATGACCATAAAAGTAATAATTTGCACTCCTGGGGCAATTTTGTTGACAAAATTGAGATAGCTCAAAAATGAGAAATTTCAACAGGCGGCCGATCATGGATTTTTCCCAAAATATAACAGTTTCTGTATGACTAGGAAATTAGTCTAAAACAATGTGCAGACACTAGACATGACCATAAAAGTAATAATTTGCACTCCTGGGGCAATTTTGTTGACAAAATTGAGATAGCTCAAAAATGAGAAATTTCAACAGGCGGCCGATCATGGATTTTTCCCAAAATATAACAGTTTCTGGATGACTAGGAAATTAGTCTAAAACAATGTGCAGACACTAGACATGACCATAAAAGTAATAATTTGCACTCCTGGGGCAATTTTGTTGACACAATTGAGATAGCTCAAAAATGAGACATTTCAGCAGGCGGCCGGTCATGGATTTTTCCCAAAATATAACAGTTTCTGGATGACTATGAAATTAGTCTAAAACAATGTGCAGACACTAGACATGACCATAAAAGTAATAATTTGCACTCCTGGGGCAATTTTGTTGACACAATTGAGATAGCTCAAAAATGAGAAATTTCAACAATTTTAGTCTAACACAATGTGCAGACACTAGACATGACCATAAAAGTAATAATTTGCACTCCTAGGGAAATTTTGTTGTCAAAATTGAGATAGCTCAAAAATGAGAAATTTCAGCAGGCGGCCGGTCATGGATGTTTGCCAAAATATAAATGTTTCTGGACCACTAGGAAATTAGTCTAAAACAATGTGCAGACACTAGACATGACCATAATAGTAATAATTTGCACTCCTCGGGCAATTCTGTTGACAAAATTGAGATAGCTCAAAAATGAGAAATTTCAACAATTTTAGTCTAACACAATGTGCAGACACTAGACATGACCATAAAAGTAATAATTTGCACTCCTGGGGCAATTTTATTGTCAACATTGAGATAGCTCAAAAATTAGAAATTTCAACAGGCGGCCGGTCATGGATTTTTCACAAAATATAAAAGTTTATGGATGACTAGGAAATTAGTCTAAAACAATGTGCAGACACTAGACATGACCATAAAAGTAATAATTTGCACTCCTCGTGCAATTTTGTTGACAAAATTGAGATAGCTCAAAAATAAGAAATTTCAGCAGGCGGCCGGTCATGGATGTTTGCCAAAATATAAAAGTTTCTGGACCACTAGGAAATTAGTCTAAAACAATGTGCAGACACTAGACATGACCATAAAAGTAATAATTTGCACTCCTGGGGCAATTTTGTTGACAAAATTGAGATAGCTCAAAAATGAGAAATTTCAACAGGCGGCCGATCATGGATTTTTCCCAAAATATAACAGTTTCTGTATGACTAGGAAATTAGTCTAAAACAATGTGCAGACACTAGACATGACCATAAAAGTAATAATTTGCACTCCTGGGGCAATTTTGTTGACAAAATTGAGATAGCTCAAAAATGAGAAATTTCAACAGGCGGCCGATCATGGATTTTTCCCAAAATATAACAGTTTCTGGATGACTAGGAAATTAGTCTAAAACAATGTGCAGACACTAGTCATGACCATAAAAGTAATAATTTGCACTCCTGGGGCAATTTTGTTGACACAATTGAGATAGCTCAAAAATGAGAAATTTCAACAGGCGGCCGATCATGGATTTTTCCCAAAATATAACAGTTTCTGGATGACTAGGAAATTAGTCTAAAACAATGTGCAGACACTAGACATGACCATAAAAGTAATAATTTGCACTCCTGGGGCATTTTTGTTGACAAAATTGAGATAGCTCAAAAATGAGAAATTTCAACAGGCGGCCGGTCATGGATGTTTGCCAAAATATAAAAGTTTCTGGACCACTAGGAAATTAGTCTAAAACAATGTGCAGACACTAGACATGACCATAAAAGTAATAATTTGCACTCCTGGGGCAATTGTGTTGACAAAATTGAGATAGGTCAAAAATGAGAAATTTCAACAGGCGGCCGATCATGGATTTTTCCCAAAATATAACAGTTTCTGTATGACTAGGAAATTAGTCTAAAACAATGTGCAGACACTAGACATGACCATAAAAGTAATAATTTGCACTCCTGGGGCAATTTTGTTGACAAAATTGAGATAGCTCAAAAATGAGAAATTTCAACAGGCGGCCGATCATGGATTTTTCCCAAAATATAACAGTTTCTGGATGACTAGGAAATTAGTCTAAAACAATGTGCAGACACTAGACATGACCATAAAAGTAATAATTTGCACTCCTGGGGCACTTTTGTTGACAAAATTGAGATAGCTCAAAAATGAGAAATTTCAACAGGCGGCCGATCATGGATTTTTCCCAAAATATAACAGTTTCTGGATGACTAGGAAATGAGTCTAAAACAATGTGCAGACACTAGACATGACCATAAAAGTAATAATTTGCACTCCTGGGGCAATTTTGTTGACAAAATTGAGATAGCTCAAAAATGAGAAATTTCAGCGGCGGCCGGTCATGGATGTTTGCCAAAATATAAAAGTTTCTGGATGACTAGGAAATTAGTCTAAAACAATGTGCAGACACTAGACATGACCATAAAAGTAATAATTTGCACTCCTGGGGCATTTTTGTTGACAAAATTGAGATAGCTCAAAAATGAGAAATTTCAACAGGCGGCCGGTCATGGATGTTTGCCAAAATATAAAAGTTTCTGGACCACTAGGAAATTAGTCTAAAACAATGTGCAGACACTAGACATGACCATAAAAGTAATAATTTGCACTCCTGGGGCAATTGTGTTGACAAAATTGAGATAGCTCAAAAATGAGAAATTTCAACAGGCGGCCGATCATGGATTTTTCCCAAAATATAACAGTTTCTGTATGACTAGGAAATTAGTCTAAAACAATGTGCAGACACTAGACATGACCATAAAAGTAATAATTTGCACTCCTGGGGCAATTTTGTTGACAAAATTGAGATAGCTCAAAAATGAGACATTTCAGCAGGCGGCCGGTCATGGATTTTTCCCAAAATATAACAGTTTCTGGATGACTAGGAAATTAGTCTAAAACAATGTGCAGACACTAGACATGACCATAAAAGTAATAATTTGCACTCCTGGGGCAATTTTGTTGACACAATTGAGATAGCTCAAAAATGAGAAATTTCAACAATTTTAGTCTAACACAATGTGCAGACACTAGACATGACCATAAAAGTAATAATTTGCACTCCTAGGGAAATTTTGTTGTCAAAATTGAGATAGCTCAAAAATGAGAAATTTCAGCAGGCGGCCGGTCATGGATGTTTGCCAAAATATAAATGTTTCTGGACCACTAGGAAATTAGTCTAAAACAATGTGCAGACACTAGACATGACCATAATAGTAATAATTTGCACTCCTCGGGCAATTCTGTTGACAAAATTGAGATAGCTCAAAAATGAGAAATTTCAACAATTTTAGTCTAACACAATGTGCAGACACTAGACATGACCATAAAAGTAATAATTTGCACTCCTGGGGCAATTTTATTGTCAACATTGAGATAGCTCAAAAATTAGAAATTTCAACAGGCGGCCGGTCATGGATTTTTCACAAAATATAAAAGTTTATGGATGACTAGGAAATTAGTCTAAAACAATGTGCAGACACTAGACATGACCATAAAAGTAATAATTTGCACTCCTCGTGCAATTTTGTTGACAAAATTGAGATAGCTCAAAAATAAGAAATTTCAGCAGGCGGCCGGTCATGGATGTTTGCCAAAATATAAAAGTTTCTGGACCACTAGGAAATTAGTCTAAAACAATGTGCAGACACTAGACATGACCATAAAAGTAATAATTTGCACTCCTGGGGCAATTTTGTTGACAAAATTGAGATAGCTCAAAAATGAGAAATTTCAACAGGCGGCCGATCATGGATTTTTCCCAAAATATAACAGTTTCTGTATGACTAGGAAATTAGTCTAAAACAATGTGCAGACACTAGACATGACCATAAAAGTAATAATTTGCACTCCTGGGGCAATTTTGTTGACAAAATTGAGATAGCTCAAAAATGAGAAATTTCAACAGGCGGCCGATCATGGATTTTTCCCAAAATATAACAGTTTCTGGATGACTAGGAAATTAGTCTAAAACAATGTGCAGACACTAGTCATGACCATAAAAGTAATAATTTGCACTCCTGGGGCAATTTTGTTGACACAATTGAGATAGCTCAAAAATGAGAAATTTCAACAGGCGGCCGATCATGGATTTTTCCCAAAATATAACAGTTTCTGGATGACTAGGAAATTAGTCTAAAACAATGTGCAGACACTAGACATGACCATAAAAGTAATAATTTGCACTCCTGGGGCATTTTTGTTGACAAAATTGAGATAGCTCAAAAATGAGAAATTTCAACAGGCGGCCGGTCATGGATGTTTGCCAAAATATAAAAGTTTCTGGACCACTAGGAAATTAGTCTAAAACAATGTGCAGACACTAGACATGACCATAAAAGTAATAATTTGCACTCCTGGGGCAATTGTGTTGACAAAATTGAGATAGGTCAAAAATGAGAAATTTCAACAGGCGGCCGATCATGGATTTTTCCCAAAATATAACAGTTTCTGTATGACTAGGAAATTAGTCTAAAACAATGTGCAGACACTAGACATGACCATAAAAGTAATAATTTGCACTCCTGGGGCAATTTTGTTGACAAAATTGAGATAGCTCAAAAATGAGAAATTTCAACAGGCGGCCGATCATGGATTTTTCCCAAAATATAACAGTTTCTGGATGACTAGGAAATTAGTCTAAAACAATGTGCAGACACTAGACATGACCATAAAAGTAATAATTTGCACTCCTGGGGCACTTTTGTTGACAAAATTGAGATAGCTCAAAAATGAGAAATTTCAACAGGCGGCCGATCATGGATTTTTCCCAAAATATAACAGTTTCTGGATGACTAGGAAATGAGTCTAAAACAATGTGCAGACACTAGACATGACCATAAAAGTAATAATTTGCACTCCTGGGGCAATTTTGTTGACAAAATTGAGATAGCTCAAAAATGAGAAATTTCAGCGGCGGCCGGTCATGGATGTTTGCCAAAATATAAAAGTTTCTGGATGACTAGGAAATTAGTCTAAAACAATGTGCAGACACTAGACATGACCATAAAAGTAATAATTTGCACTCCTGGGGCATTTTTGTTGACAAAATTGAGATAGCTCAAAAATGAGAAATTTCAACAGGCGGCCGGTCATGGATGTTTGCCAAAATATAAAAGTTTCTGGACCACTAGGAAATTAGTCTAAAACAATGTGCAGACACTAGACATGACCATAAAAGTAATAATTTGCACTCCTGGGGCAATTGTGTTGACAAAATTGAGATAGCTCAAAAATGAGAAATTTCAACAGGCGGCCGATCATGGATTTTTCCCAAAATATAACAGTTTCTGTATGACTAGGAAATTAGTCTAAAACAATGTGCAGACACTAGACATGACCATAAAAGTAATAATTTGCACTCCTGGGGCAATTTTGTTGACAAAATTGAGATAGCTCAAAAATGAGAAATTTCAACAGGCGGCCGATCATGGATTTTTCCCAAAATATAACAGTTTCTGGATGACTAGGAAATTAGTCTAAAACAATGTGCAGACACTAGACATGACCATAAAAGTAATAATTTGCACTCCTGGGGCACTTTTGTTGACAAAATTGAGATAGCTCAAAAATGAGAAATTTCAACAGGCGGCCGATCATGGATTTTTCCCAAAATATAACAGTTTCTGGATGACTAGGAAATTAGTCTAAAACAATGTGCAGACACTAGACATGACCATAAAAGTAATAATTTGCACTCCTGGGGCAATTTTGTTGACAAAATTGAGATAGCTCAAAAATGAGAAATTTCAGCGGCGGCCGGTCATGGATGTTTGCCAAAATATAAAAGTTTCTGGATCACAAGGAAATTAGTCTAAAACAATGTGCAGACACTAGACATGACCATAAAAGTAATAATTTGCACTCCTGGGGCACTTTTGTTGACAAAATTGAGATAGCTCAAAAATGAGAAATTTCAACAGGCGGCCGATCATGGATTTTTCCCAAAATATAACAGTTTCTGGATCACAAGGAAATTAGTCTAAAACAATGTGCAGACACTAGACATGACCATAAAAGTAATAATTTGCACTCCTGGGGCAATTTTGTTGACAAAATTGAGATAGCTCAAAAATGAGAAATTTCAGCGGCGGCCGGTCATGGATGTTTGCCAAAATATAAAAGTTTCTGGATCACAAGGAAATTAGTCTAAAACAATGTGCAGACACTAGACATGACCATAAAAGTAATAATTTGCACTCCTGGGGCAATTTTGTAGACAAAATTGAGATAGCTCAAAAATGAGAAATTTCAACAGGCGGCCGGTCATGGATTTTTCACAAAATATAAAAGTTTATGGATGACTAGGAAATTAGTCTAAAACAATGTGCAGACACTAGACATGACCATAAAAGTAATAATTTCCACTCCTCGTGCAATTTTGTTGACAAAATTGAGATAGCTCAAAAATAAGAAATTTCAGCAGGCGGCCGGTCATGGATGTTTGCCAAAATATAAAAGTTTCTGGACCACTAGGAAATTAGTCTAAAACAATGTGCAGACACTAGACATGACCATAAAAGTAATAATTTGCACTCCTGGGGCAATTTTGTTGACAAAATTGAGATAGCTCAAAAATGAGAAATTTCAACAGGCGGCCGATCATGGATTTTTCCCAAAATATAACAGTTTCTGGATGACTAGGAAATTAGTCTAAAACAATGTGCAGACACTAGACATGACCATAAAAGTAATAATTTGCACTCCTGGGGCACTTTTGTTGACAAAATTGAGATAGCTCAAAAATGAGAAATTTCAACAGGCGGCCGATCATGGATTTTTCCCAAAATAAAACAGTTTCTGGATGAATAGGAAATTAGTCTAAAACAATGTGCAGACACTAGACATGACCATAAAAGTAATAATTTGCATTCCTGGGGCAATTTTGTTGACAAAATTGAGATAGCTCAAAAATGAGAAATTTCAGCAGCGGCCGGTCATGGATGTTTGCCAAAATATAAAAGTTTCTGGACCACTAGGAAATTAGTCTAAAACAATGTGCAGACACTAGACATGACCATAAAAGTAATAATTTGCACTCCTGGGGCAATTTTGTTGACAAAATTGAGATAACTCAAAAATGAGAAATTTCAACAGGCGGCCGATCATGGATTTTTCCCAAAATATAACAGTTTCTGGATGACTAGGAAATTAGTCTAAAACAATGTGCAGACACTAGACATGACCATAAAAGTAATAATTTGCACTCCTGGGGCAATTTTGTTGACAAAATTGAGATAGCTCAAAAATGAGAAATTTCAACAGGCGGCCGATCATGGATTTTTCCCAAAATATAACAGTTTCTGGATGACTAGGAAATTAGTCTAAAACAATGTGCAGACACTAGACATGACCATAAAAGTAATAATTTGCACTCCTGGGGCACTTTTGTTGACAAAATTGAGATAGCTCAAAAATGAGAAATTTCAACAGGCGGCCGATCATGGATTTTTCCCAAAATATAACAGTTTCTGTATGACTAGGAAATTAGTCTAAAACAATGTGCAGACACTAGACATGACCATAAAAGTAATAATTTGCACTCCTGGGGCAATTTTGTTGACACAATTGAGATAGCTCAAAAATGAGAAATTTCAACAATTTTAGTCTAACACAATGTGCAGACACTAGACATGACCATAAAAGTAATAATTTGCACTCCTAGGGAAATTTTGTTGTCAAAATTGAGATAGCTCAAAAATGAGAAATTTCAGCAGGCGGCCGGTCATGGATGTTTGCCAAAATATAAATGTTTCTGGACCACTAGGAAATTAGTCTAAAACAATGTGCAGACACTAGACATGACCATAATAGTAATAATTTGCACTCCTCGGGCAATTCTGTTGACAAAATTGAGATAGCTCAAAAATGAGAAATTTCAACAATTTTAGTCTAACACAATGTGCAGACACTAGACATGACCATAAAAGTAATAATTTGCACTCCTGGGGCAATTTTGTTGACAAAATTGAGATAGCTCAAAAATGAGAAATTTCAACAGGCGGCCGATCATGGATTTTTCCCAAAATATAACAGTTTCTGGATGACTAGAAAATTAGTCTAAAACAATGTGCAGACACTAGACATGACCATAAAAGTAATAATTTGCACTCCTGGGGCACTTTTGTTGACAAAATTGAGATAGCTCAAAAATGAGAAATTTCAACAGGCGGCCGATCATGGATTTTTCCCAAAATATAACAGTTTCTGGATGACTAGGAAATGAGTCTAAAACAATGTGCAGACACTAGACATGACCATAAAAGTAATAATTTGCACTCCTGGGGCAATTTTGTTGACACAATTGAGATAGCTCAAAAATGAGAAATTTCAACAGGCGGCCGATCATAGATTTTTCCCAAAATATAACAGTTTCTGGATGACTAGGAAATTAGTCTAAAACAATGTGCAGACACTAGACATGACCATAAAAGTAATAATTTGCACTCCTGGGGCACTTTTGTTGACACAATTGAGATAGCTCAAAAATGAGAAATTTCAACAATTTTAGTCTAACACAATGTGCAGACACTAGACATGACCATAAAAGTAATAATTTGCACTCCTGGGGCAATTTTGTTGACACAATTGAGATAGCTCAAAAATGAGAAATTTCAACAGGCGGCCGATCATGGATTTTTCCCAAAATATAACAGTTTCTGGATGACTAGGAAATTAGTCTAAAACAATGTGCAGACACTAGACATGACCATAAAAGTAATAATTTGCACTCCTGGGGCACTTTTGTTGACAAAATTGAGATAGCTCAAAAATGAGAAATTTCAACAGGCGGCCGATCATGGATTTTTCCCAAAATATAACAGTTTCTGGATGACTAGGAAATGAGTCTAAAACAATGTGCAGACACTAGACATGACCATAAAAGTAATAATTTGCACTCCTGGGGCAATTTTGTTGACAAAATTGAGATAGCTCAAAAATGAGAAATTTCAGCGGCGGCCGGTCATGGATGTTTGCCAAAATATAAAAGTTTCTGGATGACTAGGAAATTAGTCTAAAACAATGTGCAGACACTAGACATGACCATAAAAGTAATAATTTGCACTCCTGGGGCATTTTTGTTGACAAAATTGAGATAGCTCAAAAATGAGAAATTTCAACAGGCGGCCGGTCATGGATGTTTGCCAAAATATAAAAGTTTCTGGACCACTAGGAAATTAGTCTAAAACAATGTGCAGACACTAGACATGACCATAAAAGTAATAATTTGCACTCCTGGGGCAATTGTGTTGACAAAATTGAGATAGCTCAAAAATGAGAAATTTCAACAGGCGGCCGATCATGGATTTTTCCCAAAATATAACAGTTTCTGTATGACTAGGAAATTAGTCTAAAACAATGTGCAGACACTAGACATGACCATAAAAGTAATAATTTGCACTCCTGGGGCAATTTTGTTGACAAAATTGAGATAGCTCAAAAATGAGACATTTCAGCAGGCGGCCGGTCATGGATTTTTCCCAAAATATAACAGTTTCTGGATGACTAGGAAATTAGTCTAAAACAATGTGCAGACACTAGACATGACCATAAAAGTAATAATTTGCACTCCTGGGGCAATTTTGTTGACACAATTGAGATAGCTCAAAAATGAGAAATTTCAACAATTTTAGTCTAACACAATGTGCAGACACTAGACATGACCATAAAAGTAATAATTTGCACTCCTAGGGAAATTTTGTTGTCAAAATTGAGATAGCTCAAAAATGAGAAATTTCAGCAGGCGGCCGGTCATGGATGTTTGCCAAAATATAAATGTTTCTGGACCACTAGGAAATTAGTCTAAAACAATGTGCAGACACTAGACATGACCATAATAGTAATAATTTGCACTCCTCGGGCAATTCTGTTGACAAAATTGAGATAGCTCAAAAATGAGAAATTTCAACAATTTTAGTCTAACACAATGTGCAGACACTAGACATGACCATAAAAGTAATAATTTGCACTCCTGGGGCAATTTTATTGTCAACATTGAGATAGCTCAAAAATTAGAAATTTCAACAGGCGGCCGGTCATGGATTTTTCACAAAATATAAAAGTTTATGGATGACTAGGAAATTAGTCTAAAACAATGTGCAGACACTAGACATGACCATAAAAGTAATAATTTGCACTCCTCGTGCAATTTTGTTGACAAAATTGAGATAGCTCAAAAATAAGAAATTTCAGCAGGCGGCCGGTCATGGATGTTTGCCAAAATATAAAAGTTTCTGGACCACTAGGAAATTAGTCTAAAACAATGTGCAGACACTAGACATGACCATAAAAGTAATAATTTGCACTCCTGGGGCAATTTTGTTGACAAAATTGAG
Source organism: Cepaea hortensis (assembly GCA_963921405.1). Taxonomy (NCBI): domain Eukaryota; kingdom Metazoa; phylum Mollusca; class Gastropoda; order Stylommatophora; family Helicidae; genus Cepaea; species Cepaea hortensis. The sequence goes on along the minus strand of OY992891.1, from coordinate 72,905,412 downwards.
ATAGCTCAAAAATGAGAAATTTCAACAGGCGGCCGATCATGGATTTTTCCCAAAATATAACAGTTTCTGTATGACTAGGAAATTAGTCTAAAACAATGTGCAGACACTAGACATGACCATAAAAGTAATAATTTGCACTCCTGGGGCAATTTTGTTGACAAAATTGAGATAGCTCAAAAATGAGAAATTTCAACAGGCGGCCGATCATGGATTTTTCCCAAAATATAACAGTTTCTGGATGACTAGGAAATTAGTCTAAAACAATGTGCAGACACTAGTCATGACCATAAAAGTAATAATTTGCACTCCTGGGGCAATTTTGTTGACACAATTGAGATAGCTCAAAAATGAGAAATTTCAACAGGCGGCCGATCATGGATTTTTCCCAAAATATAACAGTTTCTGGATGACTAGGAAATTAGTCTAAAACAATGTGCAGACACTAGACATGACCATAAAAGTAATAATTTGCACTCCTGGGGCATTTTTGTTGACAAAATTGAGATAGCTCAAAAATGAGAAATTTCAACAGGCGGCCGGTCATGGATGTTTGCCAAAATATAAAAGTTTCTGGACCACTAGGAAATTAGTCTAAAACAATGTGCAGACACTAGACATGACCATAAAAGTAATAATTTGCACTCCTGGGGCAATTGTGTTGACAAAATTGAGATAGGTCAAAAATGAGAAATTTCAACAGGCGGCCGATCATGGATTTTTCCCAAAATATAACAGTTTCTGTATGACTAGGAAATTAGTCTAAAACAATGTGCAGACACTAGACATGACCATAAAAGTAATAATTTGCACTCCTGGGGCAATTTTGTTGACAAAATTGAGATAGCTCAAAAATGAGAAATTTCAACAGGCGGCCGATCATGGATTTTTCCCAAAATATAACAGTTTCTGGATGACTAGGAAATTAGTCTAAAACAATGTGCAGACACTAGACATGACCATAAAAGTAATAATTTGCACTCCTGGGGCACTTTTGTTGACAAAATTGAGATAGCTCAAAAATGAGAAATTTCAACAGGCGGCCGATCATGGATTTTTCCCAAAATATAACAGTTTCTGGATGACTAGGAAATGAGTCTAAAACAATGTGCAGACACTAGACATGACCATAAAAGTAATAATTTGCACTCCTGGGGCAATTTTGTTGACAAAATTGAGATAGCTCAAAAATGAGAAATTTCAGCGGTGGCCGGTCATGGATGTTTGCCAAAATATAAAAGTTTCTGGATGACTAGGAAATTAGTCTAAAACAATGTGCAGACACTAGACATGACCATAAAAGTAATAATTTGCACTCCTGGGGCATTTTTGTTGACAAAATTGAGATAGCTCAAAAATGAGAAATTTCAACAGGCGGCCGGTCATGGATGTTTGCCAAAATATAAAAGTTTCTGGACCACTAGGAAATTAGTCTAAAACAATGTGCAGACACTAGACATGACCATAAAAGTAATAATTTGCACTCCTGGGGCAATTGTGTTGACAAAATTGAGATAGCTCAAAAATGAGAAATTTCAACAGGCGGCCGATCATGGATTTTTCCCAAAATATAACAGTTTCTGTATGACTAGGAAATTAGTCTAAAACAATGTGCAGACACTAGACATGACCATAAAAGTAATAATTTGCACTCCTGGGGCAATTTTGTTGACAAAATTGAGATAGCTCAAAAATGAGAAATTTCAACAGGCGGCCGATCATGGATTTTTCCCAAAATATAACAGTTTCTGGATGACTAGGAAATTAGTCTAAAACAATGTGCAGACACTAGACATGACCATAAAAGTAATAATTTGCACTCCTGGGGCACTTTTGTTGACAAAATTGAGATAGCTCAAAAATGAGAAATTTCAACAGGCGGCCGATCATGGATTTTTCCCAAAATATAACAGTTTCTGGATGACTAGGAAATTAGTCTAAAACAATGTGCAGACACTAGACATGACCATAAAAGTAATAATTTGCACTCCTGGGGCAATTTTGTTGACAAAATTGAGATAGCTCAAAAATGAGAAATTTCAGCGGCGGCCGGTCATGGATGTTTCCCAAAATATAAAAGTTTCTGGATCACAAGGAAATTAGTCTAAAACAATGTGCAGACACTAGACATGACCATAAAAGTAATAATTTGCACTCCTGGGGCACTTTTGTTGACAAAATTGAGATAGCTCAAAAATGAGAAATTTCAACAGGCGGCCGATCATGGATTTTTCCCAAAATATAACAGTTTCTGGATCACAAGGAAATTAGTCTAAAACAATGTGCAGACACTAGACATGACCATAAAAGTAATAATTTGCACTCCTGGGGCAATTTTGTTGACAAAATTGAGATAGCTCAAAAATGAGAAATTTCAGCGGCGGCCGGTCATGGATGTTTGCCAAAATATAAAAGTTTCTGGATCACAAGGAAATTAGTCTAAAACAATGTGCAGACACTAGACATGACCATAAAAGTAATAATTTGCACTCCTGGGGCAATTTTGTAGACAAAATTGAGATAGCTCAAAAATGAGAAATTTCAACAGGCGGCCGGTCATGGATTTTTCACAAAATATAAAAGTTTATGGATGACTAGGAAATTAGTCTAAAACAATGTGCAGACACTAGACATGACCATAAAAGTAATAATTTCCACTCCTCGTGCAATTTTGTTGACAAAATTGAGATAGCTCAAAAATAAGAAATTTCAGCAGGCGGCCGGTCATGGATGTTTGCCAAAATATAAAAGTTTCTGGACCACTAGGAAATTAGTCTAAAACAATGTGCAGACACTAGACATGACCATAAAAGTAATAATTTGCACTCCTGGGGCAATTTTGTTGACAAAATTGAGATAGCTCAAAAATGAGAAATTTCAACAGGCGGCCGATCATGGATTTTTCCCAAAATATAACAGTTTCTGGATGACTAGGAAATTAGTCTAAAACAATGTGCAGACACTAGACATGACCATAAAAGTAATAATTTGCACTCCTGGGGCACTTTTGTTGACAAAATTGAGATAGCTCAAAAATGAGAAATTTCAACAGGCGGCCGATCATGGATTTTTCCCAAAATAAAACAGTTTCTGGATGAATAGGAAATTAGTCTAAAACAATGTGCAGACACTAGACATGACCATAAAAGTAATAATTTGCATTCCTGGGGCAATTTTGTTGACAAAATTGAGATAGCTCAAAAATGAGAAATTTCAGCAGCGGCCGGTCATGGATGTTTGCCAAAATATAAAAGTTTCTGGACCACTAGGAAATTAGTCTAAAACAATGTGCAGACACTAGACATGACCATAAAAGTAATAATTTGCACTCCTGGGGCAATTTTGTTGACAAAATTGAGATAACTCAAAAATGAGAAATTTCAACAGGCGGCCGATCATGGATTTTTCCCAAAATATAACAGTTTCTGGATGACTAGGAAATTAGTCTAAAACAATGTGCAGACACTAGACATGACCATAAAAGTAATAATTTGCACTCCTGGGGCAATTTTGTTGACAAAATTGAGATAGCTCAAAAATGAGAAATTTCAACAGGCGGCCGATCATGGATTTTTCCCAAAATATAACAGTTTCTGGATGACTAGAAAATTAGTCTAAAACAATGTGCAGACACTAGACATGACCATAAAAGTAATAATTTGCACTCCTGGGGCACTTTTGTTGACAAAATTGAGATAGCTCAAAAATGAGAAATTTCAACAGGCGGCCGATCATGGATTTTTCCCAAAATATAACAGTTTCTGGATGACTAGGAAATGAGTCTAAAACAATGTGCAGACACTATACATGACCATAAAAGTAATAATTTGCACTCCTGGGGCAATTTTGTTGACACAATTGAGATAGCTCAAAAATGAGAAATTTCAACAGGCGGCCGATCATAGATTTTTCCCAAAATATAACAGTTTCTGGATGACTAGGAAATTAGTCTAAAACAATGTGCAGACACTAGACATGACCATAAAAGTAATAATTTGCACTCCTGGGGCACTTTTGTTGACACAATTGAGATAGCTCAAAAATGAGAAATTTCAACAATTTTAGTCTAACACAATGTGCAGACACTAGACATGACCATAAAAGTAATAATTTGCACTCCTGGGGCAATTTTGTTGACACAATTGAGATAGCTCAAAAATGAGAAATTTCAACAGGCGGCCGATCATGGATTTTTCCCAAAATATAACAGTTTCTGTATGACTAGGAAATTAGTCTAAAACAATGTGCAGACACTAGACATGACCATAAAAGTAATAATTTGCATTCCTGGGGCAATTTTGTTGACAAAATTGAGATAGCTCAAAAATGAGAAATTTCAGCAGGCGGCCGGTCATGGATGTTTGCCAAAATATAAAAGTTTCTGGACCACTAGGAAATTAGTCTAAAACAATGTGCAGACACTAGACATGACCATAAAAGTAATAATTTGCATTCCTGGGGCAATTTTGTTGACAAAATTGAGATAGCTCAAAAATGAGAATTTTCAGCAGGCGGCCGGTCATGGATGTTTGCCAAAATATAAAAGTTTCTGGACCACTAGGAAATTAGTCTAAAACAATGTGCAGACACTAGACATGACCATAAAAGTATTAATTTGCACTCCTGGGGCAATTTTGTTGACAAAATTGAGATAGCTCAAAAATGAGAAATTTCAACAGGCGGCCGATCATGGATTTTTCCCAAAATATAGCAGTTTCTGGATGACTAGGAAATTAGTCTAAAACAATGTGCAGACACTAGACATGACCATAAAAGTAATAATTTGCACTCCTGGGGCAATTTTGTTGACACAATTGAGATAGCTCAAAAATGAGACATTTCAGCAGGCGGCCGGTCATGGATTTTTCCCAAAATATAACAGTTTCTGGATGACTAGGAAATTAGTCTAAAACAATGTGCAGACACTAGACATGACCATAAAAGTAATAATTTGCACTCCTGGGGAAATTTTGTTGTCAAAATTGAGATAGCTCAAAAATGAGAAATTTCAGCAGGCGGCCGGTCATGGATGTTTGCCAAAATATAAATTTTTCTGGACCACTAGGAAATTAGTCTAAAACAATGTGCAGACACTAGACATGACCATAATAGTAATAATTTGCACTCCTCGGGCAATTCTGTTGACAAAATTGAGATAGCTCAAAAATGAGAAATTTCAACAATTTTAGTCTAACACAATGTGCAGACACTAGACATGACCATAAAAGTAATAATTTGCACTCCTGGGGCAATTTTATTCTCAAAATTGAGATAGCTCAAAAATTAGAAATTTCAGCAGGCGGCCGGTCATGGATGTTTGCCAAAATATAAATGTTTCTGGACCACTAGGAAATTAGTCTAAAACAATGAGCAGACACTAGACATGACCATAAAAGTAATAATTTGCACTCCTGGGGCAATTTTGTTGACAAAATTGAGATAGCTCAAAAATGAGAAATTTCAACAGGCGGCCGATCATGGATTTTTCCCAAAATATAACAGTTTCTGGATGACTAGGAAATTAGTCTAAAACAATGTGCAGACACTAGACATGACCATAAAAGTAATAATTTGCACTCCTGGGGCAATTTTGTTGACACAATTGAGATATCTCAAAAATGAGAAATTTCAGCAGGTCTCCGGTCATGGATGTTTGCCAAAATATAAAAGTTTCTGGACCACTAGGAAATTAGTCTAAAACAATGTGCAGACACTAGACATGACCATAAAAGTAATAATTTGCACTCCTGGGGCAATTTTGTTGACAAAATTGAGATAGCTCAAAAATGAGAAATTTCAACAGACGGCCGATCATGGATTTTTCCCAAAATATAACAGTTTCTGGATGACTAGGAAATTAGTCTAAAACAATGTGCAGACACTAGACATGACCATAAAAGTAATAATTTGCATTCCTGGGGCAATTTTGTTGACAAAATTGAGATAGCTCAAAAATGAGAAATTTCAGCAGCGGCCGGTCATGGATGTTTGCCAAAATATAAAAGTTTCTGGACCACTAGGAAATTAGTCTAAAACAATGTGCAGACACTAGACATGACCATAAAAGTAATAATTTGCACTCCTGGGGCAATTTTGTTGACAAAATTGAGATAACTCAAAAATGAGAAATTTCAACAGGCGGCCGATCATGGATTTTTCCCAAAATATAACAGTTTCTGGATGACTAGGAAATTAGTCTAAAACAATGTGCAGACACTAGACATGACCATAAAAGTAATAATTTGCACTCCTGGGGCAATTTTGTTGACAAAATTGAGATAGCTCAAAAATGAGAAATTTCAACAGGCGGCCGATCATGGATTTTTCCCAAAATATAACAGTTTCTGGATGACTAGGAAATTAGTCTAAAACAATGTGCAGACACTAGACATGACCATAAAAGTAATAATTTGCACTCCTGGGGCACTTTTGTTGACAAAATTGAGATAGCTCAAAAATGAGAAATTTCAACAGGCGGCCGATCATGGATTTTTCCCAAAATATAACAGTTTCTGGATCACAAGGAAATTAGTCTAAAACAATGTGCAGACACTAGACATGACCATAAAAGTAATAATTTGCACTCCTGGGGCAATTTTGTTGACAAAATTGAGATAGCTCAAAAATGAGAAATTTTAGCGGCGGCCGGTCATGGATGTTTGCCAAAATATAAAAGTTTCTGGATCACAAGGAAATTAGTCTAAAACAATGTGCAGACACTAGACATGACCATAAAAGTAATAATTTGCACTCCTGGGGCAATTTTGTTGACAAAATTGAGATAGCTCAAAAATGAGAAATTTCAACAGGCGGCCGGTCATGGATTTTTCCCAAAATATAAAAGTTTCTGGATCACTAGGAAATTAGTCTAAAACAATGTGCAGACACTAGACATGACCATAAAAGTAATAATTTGCACTCCTCGGGCAATTTTGTTGACAAAATTGAGATAGCTCACAAATGAGAAATTTCAACAGGCGGCCGGTCATGGATGTTAGCCAAAATATAAAAGTTTCTGGATGACTAGGAAATTAGTCTAAAACAATGTGCAGACACTAGACATGACCATAAAAGTAATAATTTGCACTCCTGGGGCAATTTTGTAGACAAAATTGAGATAGCTCAAAAAATGAGAAATTTCGACAGGCGGCCGGTTATGGATTTTCCCAAAATATAAAAGTTTCTGGATCACTAGGAAATTAGTCTAAAACAATGTGCAGACACTAGACATGACCATAAAAGTAATAATTTGCACTCCTCTGGCAATTTTGTTGACAAAATTGAGATAGCTCAAAAATGAGAAATTTCAACAGGCGGCCGATCATGGATTTTCCCCAAAATATAACAGTTTCTGGATGACTAGGAAATTAGTCTAAAACAATGTGCAGACACTAGACATGACCATAAAAGTAATAATTTGCACTCCTGGGGCAATTTTGTAGACAAAATTGAGATAGCTCAAAAAATGAGAAATTTCGACAGGCGGCCGGTTATGGATTTTTCCCAAAATATAAAAGTTTCTGGATCACTAGGAAATTAGTCTAAAACAATGTGCAGACACTAGACATGACCATAAAAGTAATAATTTGCACTCCTGGGGCAATTTTGTTGACAAAATTGAGATAGCTCAAAAATGAGAAATTTCAACAGGCGGCCGATCATAGATTTTTCCCAAAATATAACAGTTTCTGGATGACTAGGAAATTAGTCTAAAACAATGTGCAGACACTAGACATGACCATAAAAGTAATAATTTGCACTCCTGGGGCACTTTTGTTGACACAATTGAGATAGCTCAAAAATGAGAAATTTCAACAATTTTAGTCTAACACAATGTGCAGACACTAGACATGACCATAAAAGTAATAATTTGCACTCCTGGGGCAATTTTGTTGACACAATTGAGATAGCTCAAAAATGAGAAATTTCAACAGGCGGCCGATCATGGATTTTTCCCAAAATATAACAGTTTCTGTATGACTAGGAAATTAGTCTAAAACAATGTGCAGACACTAGACATGACCATAAAAGTAATAATTTGCATTCCTGGGGCAATTTTGTTGACAAAATTGAGATAGCTCAAAAATGAGAAATTTCAGCAGGCGGCCGGTCATGGATGTTTGCCAAAATATAAAAGTTTCTGGACCACTAGGAAATTAGTCTAAAACAATGTGCAGACACTAGACATGACCATAAAAGTAATAATTTGCATTCCTGGGGCAATTTTGTTGACAAAATTGAGATAGCTCAAAAATGAGAATTTTCAGCAGGCGGCCGGTCATGGATGTTTGCCAAAATATAAAAGTTTCTGGACCACTAGGAAATTAGTCTAAAACAATGTGCAGACACTAGACATGACCATAAAAGTAATAATTTGCACTCCTGGGGCAATTTTGTTGACAAAATTGAGATAGCTCAAAAATGAGAAATTTCAACAGGCGGCCGATCATGGATTTTTCCCAAAATATAACAGTTTCTGGATGACTAGGAAATTAGTCTAAAACAATGTGCAGACACTAGACATGACCATAAAAGTAATAATTTGCACTCCTGGGGCAATTTTGTTGACACAATTGAGATAGCTCAAAAATGAGACATTTCAGCAGGCGGCCGGTCATGGATTTTTCCCAAAATATAACAGTTTCTGGATGACTAGGAAATTAGTCTAAAACAATGTGCAGACACTAGACATGACCATAAAAGTAATAATTTGCACTCCTGGGGAAATTTTGTTGTCAAAATTGAGATAGCTCAAAAATGAGAAATTTCAGCAGGCGGCCGGTCATGGATGTTTGCCAAAATATAAATGTTTCTGGACCACTAGGAAATTAGTCTAAAACAATGTGCAGACACTAGACATGACCATAATAGTAATAATTTGCACTCCTCGGGCAATTCTGTTGACAAAATTGAGATAGCTCAAAAATGAGAAATTTCAACAATTTTAGTCTAACACAATGTGCAGACACTAGACATGACCATAAAAGTAATAATTTGCACTCCTGGGGCAATTTTATTGTCAAAATTGAGATAGCTCAAAAATTAGAAATTTCAGCAGGCGGCCGGTCATGGATGTTTGCCAAAATATAAATGTTTCTGGACCACTAGGAAATTAGTCTAAAACAATGAGCAGACACTAGACATGACCATAAAAGTAATAATTTGCACTCCTGGGGCAATTTTGTTGACAAAATTGAGATAGCTCAAAAATGAGAAATTTCAACAGGCGGCCGATCATGGATTTTTCCCAAAATATAACAGTTTCTGGATGACTAGGAAATTAGTCTAAAACAATGTGCAGACACTAGACATGACCATAAAAGTAATAATTTGCACTCCTGGGGCAATTTTGTTGACACAATTGAGATATCTCAAAAATGAGAAATTTCAGCAGGTCTCCGGTCATGGATGTTTGCCAAAATATAAAAGTTTCTGGACCACTAGGAAATTAGTCTAAAACAATGTGCAGACACTAGACATGACCATAAAAGTAATAATTTGCACTCCTGGGGCAATTTTGTTGACAAAATTGAGATAGCTCAAAAATGAGAAATTTCAACAGGCGGCCGATCATGGATTTTTCCCAAAATATAACAGTTTCTGGATGACTAGGAAATTAGTCTAAAACAATGTGCAGACACTAGACATGACCATAAAAGTAATAATTTGCATTCCTGGGGCAATTTTGTTGACAAAATTGAGATAGCTCAAAAATGAGAAATTTCAGCAGCGGCCGGTCATGGATGTTTGCCAAAATATAAAAGTTTCTGGACCACTAGGAAATTAGTCTAAAACAATGTGCAGACACTAGACATGACCATAAAAGTAATAATTTGCACTCCTGGGGCAATTTTGTTGACAAAATTGAGATAACTCAAAAATGAGAAATTTCAACAGGCGGCCGATCATGGATTTTTCCCAAAATATAACAGTTTCTGGATGACTAGGAAATTAGTCTAAAACAATGTGCAGACACTAGACATGACCATAAAAGTAATAATTTGCACTCCTGGGGCAATTTTGTTGACAAAATTGAGATAGCTCAAAAATGAGAAATTTCAACAGGCGGCCGATCATGGATTTTTCCCAAAATATAACAGTTTCTGGATGACTAGGAAATTAGTCTAAAACAATGTGCAGACACTAGACATGACCATAAAAGTAATAATTTGCACTCCTGGGGCACTTTTGTTGACAAAATTGAGATAGCTCAAAAATGAGAAATTTCAACAGGCGGCCGATCATGGATTTTTCCCAAAATATAACAGTTTCTGGATCACAAGGAAATTAGTCTAAAACAATGTGCAGACACTAGACATGACCATAAAAGTAATAATTTGCACTCCTGGGGCAATTTTGTTGACAAAATTGAGATAGCTCAAAAATGAGAAATTTTAGCGGCGGCCGGTCATGGATGTTTGCCAAAATATAAAAGTTTCTGGATCACAAGGAAATTAGTCTAAAACAATGTGCAGACACTAGACATGACCATAAAAGTAATAATTTGCACTCCTGGGGCAATTTTGTTGACACAATTGAGATAGCTCAAAAATGAGAAATTTCAACAGGCGGCCGGTCATGGATTTTTCCCAAAATATAAAAGTTTCTGGATCACTAGGAAATTAGTCTAAAACAATGTGCAGACACTAGACATGACCATAAAAGTAATAATTTGCACTCCTCGGGCAATTTTGTTGACAAAATTGAGATAGCTCACAAATGAGAAATTTCAACAGGCGGCCGGTCATGGATGTTAGCCAAAATATAAAAGTTTCTGGATGACTAGGAAATTAGTCTAAAACAATGTGCAGACACTAGACATGACCATAATAGTAATAATTTGCACTCCTGGGGCAATTTTGTAGACAAAATTGAGATAGCTCAAAAAATGAGAAATTTCGACAGGCGGCCGGTTATGGATTTTCCCAAAATATAAAAGTTTCTGGATCACTAGGAAATTAGTCTAAAACAATGTGCAGACACTAGACATGACCATAAAAGTAATAATTTGCACTCCTCTGGCAATTTTGTTGACAAAATTGAGATAGCTCAAAAATGAGAAATTTCAGCAGCGGCCGGTCATGGATGTTTGCCAAAATATAAAAGTTTCTGGACCACTAGGAAATTAGTCTAAAACAATGTGCAGACACTAGACATGACCATAAAAGTAATAATTTGCACTCCTGGGGCAATTTTGTTGACAAAATTGAGATAACTCAAAAATGAGAAATTTCAACAGGCGGCCGATCATGGATTTTTCCCAAAATATAACAGTTTCTGGATGACTAGGAAATTAGTCTAAAACAATGTGCAGACACTAGACATGACCATAAAAGTAATAATTTGCACTCCTGGGGCAATTTTGTTGACAAAATTGAGATAGCTCAAAAATGAGAAATTTCAACAGGCGGCCGATCATGGATTTTTCCCAAAATATAACAGTTTCTGGATGACTAGGAAATTAGTCTAAAACAATGTGCAGACACTAGACATGACCATAAAAGTAATAATTTGCACTCCTGGGGCACTTTTGTTGACAAAATTGAGATAGCTCAAAAATGAGAAATTTCAACAGGCGGCCGATCATGGATTTTTCCCAAAATATAACAGTTTCTGGATCACAAGGAAATTAGTCTAAAACAATGTGCAGACACTAGACATGACCATAAAAGTAATAATTTGCACTCCTGGGGCAATTTTGTTGACAAAATTGAGATAGCTCAAAAATGAGAAATTTCAACAGGCGGCCGATCATGGATTTTTCCCAAAATATAACAGTTTCTGGATGACTAGGAAATTAGTCTAAAACAATGTGCAGACACTAGACATGACCATAAAAGTAATAATTTGCACTCCTGGGGCACTTTTGTTGACAAAATTGAGATAGCTCAAAAATGAGAAATTTCAACAGGCGGCCGATCATGGATTTTTCCCAAAATATAACAGTTTCTGGATCACAAGGAAATTAGTCTAAAACAATGTGCAGACACTAGACATGACCATAAAAGTAATAATTTGCACTCCTGGGGCAATTTTGTTGACAAAATTGAGATAGCTCAAAAATGAGAAATTTTAGCGGCGGCCGGTCATGGATGTTTGCCAAAATATAAAAGTTTCTGGATCACAAGGAAATTAGTCTAAAACAATGTGCAGACACTAGACATGACCATAAAAGTAATAATTTGCACTCCTGGGGCAATTTTGTTGACACAATTGAGATAGCTCAAAAATGAGAAATTTCAACAGGCGGCCGGTCATGGATTTTTCCCAAAATATAAAAGTTTCTTTATCACTAGGAAATTAGTCTAAAACAATGTGCAGACACTAGACATGACCATAAAAGTAATAATTTGCACTCCTCGGGCAATTTTGTTGACAAAATTGAGATAGCTCACAAATGAGAAATTTCAACAGGCGGCCGGTCATGGATGTTAGCCAAAATATAAAAGTTTCTGGATGACTAGGAAATTAGTCTAAAACAATGTGCAGACACTAGACATGACCATAATAGTAATAATTTGCACTCCTGGGGCAATTTTGTAGACAAAATTGAGATAGCTCAAAAAATGAGAAATTTCGACAGGCGGCCGGTTATGGATTTTCCCAAAATATAAAAGTTTCTGGATCACTAGGAAATTAGTCTAAAACAATGTGCAGACACTAGACATGACCATAAAAGTAATAATTTGCACTCCTCTGGCAATTTTGTTGACAAAATTGAGATAGCTCAAAAATGAGAAATTTCAACAGGCGGCCGATCATGGATTTTCCCCAAAATATAACAGTTTCTGGATGACTAGGAAATTAGTCTAAAACAATGTGCAGACACTAGACATGACCATAAAAGTAATAATTTGCACTCCTGGGGCAATTCTGTTGACAAAATTGAGATAGCTCAAAAATGAGAAATTTCAACAATTTTAGTCTAACACAATGTGCAGACACTAGACATGACCATAAAAGTAATAATTTGCACTCCTGGGGCAATTTTATTGTCAAAATTGAGATAGCTCAAAAATTAGAAATTTCAGCAGGCGGCCGGTCATGGATGTTTGCCAAAATATAAATGTTTCTGGACCACTAGGAAATTAGTCTAAAACAATGAGCAGACACTAGACATGACCATAAAAGTAATAATTTGCACTCCTGGGGCAATTTTGTTGACAAAATTGAGATAGCTCAAAAATGAGAAATTTCAACAGGCGGCCGATCATGGATTTTTCCCAAAATATAACAGTTTCTGGATGACTAGGAAATTAGTCTAAAACAATGTGCAGACACTAGACATGACCATAAAAGTAATAATTTGCACTCCTGGGGCAATTTTGTTGACACAATTGAGATATCTCAAAAATGAGAAATTTCAGCAGGTCTCCGGTCATGGATGTTTGCCAAAATATAAAAGTTTCTGGACCACTAGGAAATTAGTCTAAAACAATGTGCAGACACTAGACATGACCATAAAAGTAATAATTTGCACTCCTGGGGCAATTTTGTTGACAAAATTGAGATAGCTCAAAAATGAGAAATTTCAACAGGCGGCCGATCATGGATTTTTCCCAAAATATAACAGTTTCTGGATGACTAGGAAATTAGTCTAAAACAATGTGCAGACACTAGACATGACCATAAAAGTAATAATTTGCATTCCTGGGGCAATTTTGTTGACAAAATTGAGATAGCTCAAAAATGAGAAATTTCAGCAGCGGCCGGTCATGGATGTTTGCCAAAATATAAAAGTTTCTGGACCACTAGGAAATTAGTCTAAAACAATGTGCAGACACTAGACATGACCATAAAAGTAATAATTTGCACTCCTGGGGCAATTTTGTTGACAAAATTGAGATAACTCAAAAATGAGAAATTTCAACAGGCGGCCGATCATGGATTTTTCCCAAAATATAACAGTTTCTGGATGACTAGGAAATTAGTCTAAAACAATGTGCAGACACTAGACATGACCATAAAAGTAATAATTTGCACTCCTGGGGCAATTTTGTTGACAAAATTGAGATAGCTCAAAAATGAGAAATTTCAACAGGCGGCCGATCATGGATTTTTCCCAAAATATAACAGTTTCTGGATGACTAGGAAATTAGTCTAAAACAATGTGCAGACACTAGACATGACCATAAAAGTAATAATTTGCACTCCTGGGGCACTTTTGTTGACAAAATTGAGATAGCTCAAAAATGAGAAATTTCAACAGGCGGCCGATCATGGATTTTTCCCAAAATATAACAGTTTCTGGATCACAAGGAAATTAGTCTAAAACAATGTGCAGACACTAGACATGACCATAAAAGTAATAATTTGCACTCCTGGGGCAATTTTGTTGACAAAATTGAGATAGCTCAAAAATGAGAAATTTCAACAGGCGGCCGATCATGGATTTTTCCCAAAATATAACAGTTTCTGGATGACTAGGAAATTAGTCTAAAACAATGTGCAGACACTAGACATGACCATAAAAGTAATAATTTGCACTCCTGGGGCACTTTTGTTGACAAAATTGAGATAGCTCAAAAATGAGAAATTTCAACAGGCGGCCGATCATGGATTTTTCCCAAAATATAACAGTTTCTGGATCACAAGGAAATTAGTCTAAAACAATGTGCAGACACTAGACATGACCATAAAAGTAATAATTTGCACTCCTGGGGCAATTTTGTTGACAAAATTGAGATAGCTCAAAAATGAGAAATTTTAGCGGCGGCCGGTCATGGATGTTTGCCAAAATATAAAAGTTTCTGGATCACAAGGAAATTAGTCTAAAACAATGTGCAGACACTAGACATGACCATAAAAGTAATAATTTGCACTCCTGGGGCAATTTTGTTGACACAATTGAGATAGCTCAAAAATGAGAAATTTCAACAGGCGGCCGGTCATGGATTTTTCCCAAAATATAAAAGTTTCTTTATCACTAGGAAATTAGTCTAAAACAATGTGCAGACACTAGACATGACCATAAAAGTAATAATTTGCACTCCTCGGGCAATTTTGTTGACAAAATTGAGATAGCTCACAAATGAGAAATTTCAACAGGCGGCCGGTCATGGATGTTAGCCAAAATATAAAAGTTTCTGGATGACTAGGAAATTAGTCTAAAACAATGTGCAGACACTAGACATGACCATAATAGTAATAATTTGCACTCCTGGGGCAATTTTGTAGACAAAATTGAGATAGCTCAAAAAATGAGAAATTTCGACAGGCGGCCGGTTATGGATTTTCCCAAAATATAAAAGTTTCTGGATCACTAGGAAATTAGTCTAAAACAATGTGCAGACACTAGACATGACCATAAAAGTAATAATTTGCACTCCTCTGGCAATTTTGTTGACAAAATTGAGATAGCTCAAAAATGAGAAATTTCAACAGGCGGCCGATCATGGATTTTCCCCAAAATATAACAGTTTCTGGATGACTAGGAAATTAGTCTAAAACAATGTGCAGACACTAGACATGACCATAAAAGTAATAATTTGCACTCCTGGGGCAATTCTGTTGACAAAATTGAGATAGCTCAAAAATGAGAAATTTCAACAATTTTAGTCTAACACAATGTGCAGACACTAGACATGACCATAAAAGTAATAATTTGCACTCCTGGGGCAATTTTATTGTCAAAATTGAGATAGCTCAAAAATTAGAAATTTCAGCAGGCGGCCGGTCATGGATGTTTGCCAAAATATAAATGTTTCTGGACCACTAGGAAATTAGTCTAAAACAATGAGCAGACACTAGACATGACCATAAAAGTAATAATTTGCACTCCTGGGGCAATTTTGTTGACAAAATTGAGATAGCTCAAAAATGAGAAATTTCAACAGGCGGCCGATCATGGATTTTTCCCAAAATATAACAGTTTCTGGATGACTAGGAAATTAGTCTAAAACAATGTGCAGACACTAGACATGACCATAAAAGTAATAATTTGCACTCCTGGGGCAATTTTGTTGACACAATTGAGATATCTCAAAAATGAGAAATTTCAGCAGGTCTCCGGTCATGGATGTTTGCCAAAATATAAAAGTTTCTGGACCACTAGGAAATTAGTCTAAAACAATGTGCAGACACTAGACATGACCATAAAAGTAATAATTTGCACTCCTGGGGCAATTTTGTTGACAAAATTGAGATAGCTCAAAAATGAGAAATTTCAACAGGCGGCCGATCATGGATTTTTCCCAAAATATAACAGTTTCTGGATGACTAGGAAATTAGTCTAAAACAATGTGCAGACACTAGACATGACCATAAAAGTAATAATTTGCACTCCTGGGGCAATTTTGTTGACAAAATTGAGATAGCTCAAAAATGAGAAATTTCAACAGGCGGCCGATCATGGATTTTTCCCAAAATATAACAGTTTCTGGATGACTAGGAAATTAGTCTAAAACAATGTGCAGACACTAGACATGACCATAAAAGTAATAATTTGCACTCCTGGGGCACTTTTGTTGACAAAATTGAGATAGCTCAAAAATGAGAAATTTCAACAGGCGGCCGATCATGGATTTTTCCCAAAATATAACAGTTTCTGGATCACAAGGAAATTAGTCTAAAACAATGTGCAGACACTAGACATGACCATAAAAGTAATAATTTGCACTCCTGGGGCAATTTTGTTGACAAAATTGAGATAGCTCAAAAATGAGAAATTTTAGCGGCGGCCGGTCATGGATGTTTGCCAAAATATAAAAGTTTCTGGATCACAAGGAAATTAGTCTAAAACAATGTGCAGACACTAGACATGACCATAAAAGTAATAATTTGCACTCCTGGGGCAATTTTGTTGACACAATTGAGATAGCTCAAAAATGAGAAATTTCAACAGGCGGCCGGTCATGGATTTTTCCCAAAATATAAAAGTTTCTGGATCACTAGGAAATTAGTCTAAAACAATGTGCAGACACTAGACATGACCATAAAAGTAATAATTTGCACTCCTCGGGCAATTTTGTTGACAAAATTGAGATAGCTCACAAATGAGAAATTTCAACAGGCGGCCGGTCATGGATGTTAGCCAAAATATAAAAGTTTCTGGATGACTAGGAAATTAGTCTAAAACAATGTGCAGACACTAGACATGACCATAATAGTAATAATTTGCACTCCTGGGGCAATTTTGTAGACAAAATTGAGATAGCTCAAAAAATGAGAAATTTCGACAGGCGGCCGGTTATGGATTTTCCCAAAATATAAAAGTTTCTGGATCACTAGGAAATTAGTCTAAAACAATGTGCAGACACTAGACATGACCATAAAAGTAATAATTTGCACTCCTCTGGCAATTTTGTTGACAAAATTGAGATAGCTCAAAAATGAGAAATTTCAACAGGCGGCCGATCATGGATTTTCCCCAAAATATAACAGTTTCTGGATGACTAGGAAATTAGTCTAAAACAATGTGCAGACACTAGACATGACCATAAAAGTAATAATTTGCACTCCTGGGGCAATTTTGTAGACAAAATTGAGATAGCTCAAAAAATGAGAAATTTCGACAGGCGGCCGGTTATGGATTTTTCCCAAAATATAAAAGTTTCTGGATCACTAGGAAATTAGTCTAAAACAATGTGCAGACACTAGACATGACCATAAAAGTAATAATTTGCACTCCTCGGGCAATTTTGTTGACAAAATTGAGATAGCTCAAAAATGAGAAATTTCAACAGGCGGCCGGTCATGGATGTTTGCCAAAATATAAAAGTTTCTGGACCAATCAGTCAGTCAGTCTCTCTGTCAGTCAGTCTCTCTGTCAGTCTGTCAGCCAGTCAGTTAGTCTCTCTGTCAGTCTCAGTCTGTCAGTCAGTCTCTCTCAGTCAGTCTCTCTCAGTCAGTCTCTCTCAGTCAGTCTCAGTCAGTCAGTCAGTCTCTCTGTCAGACTAAGTAAGCCAGTCTCTCTCAATCAGACTCAGTCAGTCAGTCTCTCTGTCAGTCTCAGTCAGCCAGTCAGTTAGACTCTCTGTCAGTCTGTCAGTCAGTCAGTCTCTCTGTCAGTCTGTCAGTCAGACTCTCTCAGTCTGTCAGTCAGTCAGACTCTCTGTCAGTCTGTCAATTAGTCAGTCTCTCTGTCAGTCAGTCAGTCTCTCTGTCAAAGTCAGCTCTCTCAATCAGACTCAGTCAGTCAGTCTCTCAGTCAGTCAGTCTGTCAGTCAGTCTGTCAGTCTCTCTGTCATAAAACCCACATGTCATACACAGGGCAGAGACACATGTCATACACAGGGCAAACCCACATGTCATACACAGGGCAAACCCTCATGTCATACACTGGGCAAACCCACATGTCATACACAGGGCAAACCCACATGTCATACACACAGGGCAGAGACACTTGTCATACACAGGGCAAACCCACATGTCATACACACAGGGCAGAGACACATGTCATACACAGAGCAAACCAACCTGTCATACACAGGGCAAAACCACAAGTCATACACACAGGGCAGAGACACATGCCATACACACAGGGCAAACCCACTTGTCATACACAGAGCAGACCCACATGTCATACACAGGGCAGACCCACATGTCATAAACACAGGGCAGACCCACATGTCATACACACAGGGCAGAGACACATGTCATACACACAGGGCAGAGACACATGTCATACACACAGGGCAAACCCACTTGTCATACACAGGGCAGACCCACATGTCATACACACAGGGCAGAGACACATGTCATACACAGGGCAGAGACACATGTCATACACAGGGCAGACCCACATGTCATACACAGGACAAACCCACATGTCATACACAGGGCAAACCCACATGTCATACGCACAGGGCAAACCCACATGTCATACGCACAGGGCAAACCCACATGTCATACACAGGGCAGATACACATGTCATACACAGGGCAGACCCACATGTCATACACAGGGCAGACCCACATGTCATACACAGGGCAGACCCACATGTCATACACAGGGCAGACCCACATGTCATACACAGGGCAGACACACATGCCATACACACAGGGCAGACACACATGTCATACATGCATGGACAGTGCCAGCGGCCAGGTTGCGAGAGATAACCCACTTGGCAGGTGTATGAGAGGACTGACCTGGCTAGTGTCAGGGGATCCGAATTGAAATTGTGACTGTCTTCTGTTTTAGACACCAGGGAGCCATGTCACAGCTTGTCTCCCACGACAGGTTGCTGGGAAGATGGCGCCTGTCACTGGATCTGTTTGGGCGGGTGTTCTGTGATGATGTTGGCGCAGAGCTAGGATCTGTCATCAGTGAACTCGGTGGTTTCCCTGTCAAGGAAGTTAGCTAGTTATGCAGTTATTTAGTTAGCTAGTTATGCAGTTATTTAGTTAGCTAGTTATGCAGTTATTTAGTTAGCTAGTTATGCAGTTATTTAGTTAGCTAGTTATGCAGTTATTTAGTTAGCTAGTTATGCAGTTAGCTAGTTATGTAGTTAGCTAGTTATGCAGTTAGCTAGTTATGCAGTTAGCTAGTTATGCAGTTAGCTAGTTATGCAGTTAGCTAGTTATGTATTTAGCTAGTTATGCAGTTATTTAGTTAGCTAGTTATGCAGTTATTTAGTTAGCTAGTTATGCAGTTATTTAGTTAGCTAGTTATGCAGTTATTTAGTTAGCTAGTGATGCAGTTATTTAGTTAGCTAGTGATGCAGTTATTTAGTTAGCTAGTTATGCAGTTATTTAGTTAGCTAGTTATGCAGTTATTTAGTTAGCTAGTTAGCTAGTTATGCAGTTATTTAGTTAGCTAGTGATGCAGTTATTTAGTTAGCTAGTGATGCAGTTATTTAGTTAGCTAGTTATGCAGTTATTTAGTTAGCTAGTTATGCAGTTATTTAGTTAGCTAGTTATGCAGTTATTTAGTTAGCTAGTGATGCAGTTATTTAGTTAGCTAGTCATGCAGTAATTTAGTTAGCTAGTTATGCAGTTATTTAGTTAGCTAGTTATGCAGTTATTTAGTTATGTAGTTATTTAGTTAGCTAGTTATGCAGTTATTTAGTTAGCTAGTGATGCAGTTATTTAGTTAGCTAGTTATGCAGTTATTTAGTTAGCTAGTTATGCAGTTATTTAGTTAGCTAGTGATGCAGTTATTTAATTAGCTAGTGATGCAGTTATTTAGTTAGCTAGTTAAGCAGTTATTTAGTTAGCTAGTTATGCTGTTATTTAGTTAGCTAGTTATACAGTTATTTAGTTAGCTAGTTATGCAGTTATTTAGTTAGCTAGTTATGCAGTTATTTAGTTAGCTAGTTATGCAGTTATTTAGTTAGCTAATTATGCAGTTATTTAGTTAGCTAGTTATGCAGTTATTTAGTTAGCTAGTTATGCAGTTATTTAGTTAGCTAGTTATGCAGTTATTTAGTTAGCTAGTTATGCAGTTATTTAGTTAGCTAGTTATGCAGTTATTTAGTTAGGTAGTTATGCAGTTATTTAGTTAGCTAGTTATGCAGTTATTTAGTTAGCTAGTTATGCAGTTATTTAGTTAGCTAGTTATGCAGTTATTTAGTTAGCTAGTTATGCAGTTATTTAGTTTTTACTGAAGGTATGTGCTCTACCAAGGGTCAGATAGAGGGCTGTAGATACTGAAGGTATCTGCTCTACCAAGGGTCAGATAGAGGGCTGTAGATACTGAAGGTATGTGCTCTATCAAGGTTCAGATAGAGGGCTGTAGATACTGAAGGTATGTGCTCTACCAAGGGTCAGATAGAAGTGCTGGCTGTAGATACTGAAGGTATGTGCTCTACCAAAGGTCAGATAGAGGGCTGTAGATACTGAAGGTATCTGCTCTACCAAGGGTCAGACTGTAGATACTGAAGGTATGTGCTCTATCAAGGTTCAGATAGAGGGCTGTAGATACTGAAGGTATGTGCTCTACAAAGGGTCAGATAGAAGCGGTGGCTGTAGATACTGAAGGTATGTGCTCTACAAAGGGTCAGATAGAGGGCTGTAGATACTGAAGCTATGTGCTCTACCAAGGGTCAGATAAAGGGCTGTAGATACTGAAGGTGTGTGCTCTACCAAGGGTCACATAGAGGGCTGTAGATACTGAAGGTATGTGCTCTACCAAGGGTCAGATAGAAGGCTGTAGATACTGAAGGTATGTGCTCTATCAAGGTTCAGATAGAGGGCTGTAGATACTGAAGGTATGTGCTCTACCAAGGGTCAGATAGAAGCGGTGGCTGTAGATACTGAAGGTATGTGCTCTACAAAGGGTCAGATAAAGGGCTGTAGATACTGAAGGTATGTGCTCTACCAAGGGTCAGATAGAGGGTTGTAGATACGGAAGGTATGTGCTCTACCAAGGGTCAGATAGAGGGATGTAGATACTGAAGTTGCAGGCATCCACATGATCTCTTGTCTGTTGCAGGTATTCACATGATCTCTGACTGTTGCAGGCATTCACATGATATCAAGGAGTGGCTCTAGACTGTACTACATCTTCCACAACCTGAGCATCGGAAAGATGGAGCACAACTGCCTGTTCCCTACCAGCGCTGATGCATTCATGGGCATGAGGATGGTGGATGTCTCGCTTCAAACTAGTTATATAGTTAGCTAGTTATGTAGTTAGCTAGTTATGTAGTTAGCTAGTTATGTAGTTAGCTAGATATGTAGTTATTTAGTTAGCTAGTTATGTCGTTATTTAGCTAGCTAGTATGTAGTTAGCTAGTTATGTAGTTAGCTAGATATGTAGTTATTTAGTTAGCTAGTTATGTCGTTATTTAGCTAGCTAGTTATGTAGTTATTTAGTTCGCTAGTTATGTAGTTATTTAGTTAGCTAGTCATGTAGTTATTTAGTCAGCTAGTTATGCAGTTATTTAGTTAGCTAGTTATGCAGTTATTTAGTTAGCCAGTTATGCAGTTTTTTAGTTAGCTAGTTATGCAGTTATTTAGTTAGCTAGTTATGCAGTTATTTAGTTTTTACTGAAGGTATGTGCTCTACCAAGGGTCAGATAGAGGGCTGTAGATACTGAAGGTATCTGCTCTACCAAGGGTCAGATAGAGGGCTGTAGATACTGAAGGTATGTGCTCTATCAAGGTTCAGATAGAGGGCTGTAGATACTGAAGGTATGTGCTCTACCAAGGGTCAGATAGAAGCAGTGGCTGTAGATACTGAAGGTATGTGCTCTATTAAAGGTCAGATAGAGGGCTGTAGATACTGAAGGTATGTGCTCTATCAAGGTTCTGATAGAGGGCTGAAGATACTGAAGGTTTGTGCTCTACCAAGGTCAGATAGAAGCGGTGGCTATAGATACTGAAGATATGTGCTCTACCAAGGGTTAGATAGAGGGCTGTAGATACTGAAGGTATGTGCTCTACCAAGGGTCAGATAAAGGGCTGTAGATACTGAAGGTGTGTGCTCTACCAAGGGTCACATAGAGGGCTGTAGATACTGAAGGTATGTGCTCTACCAAGGGTCAGATAGAGGGCTGTAGATACTGAAGGTATGTGCTCTATCAAGGTTCAGATAGAGGGCTGTAGATACTGAAGATATGTGCTCTACTAAGGGTCAGATAGAAGCGGTGGCTGTAGATACTGAAGGTATGTGCTCTACCAAAGGTCAGATAGAGGGCTGTAGATAACTGAAGGTATCTGCTTTACCAAGGGTCAGACTGTAGATACTGAAGGTATGTGCTCTATCAAGGTTCAGATAGAGGGCTGTAGATACTGAAGGTATGTGCTCTACCAAGGGTCAGATAGAAGCGGTGGCTGTAGATACTGAAGGTATGTGCTCTACCAAGGGTCAGATAAAGGGATGTAGATACTGAAGGTATGTGCTCTACCATGGGTCAAATAGAGGGCTGTAGATACTGAAGGTATGTGCTCTACCAAGGTTCAGATAGAGGGCTGTAGATACTGAAGTTGCAGGCATCCACATGATCTCTTGTCTGTTGCAGGCATTCACATGATCTCTTGGTATTTAGGTTGTAAGTTTCCTTCGGTATTTAGGTTGTTAGTTTCCTTCGGTAGTTAGGTTGTTAGTTTCCTTCAGTATTTAGGTTGTTAGTTTCCTTCGGTATTTAGGTTGTTAGTTTCCTTCGGTATTTAGGTTGTTAGTTTCCTTTGGTATTTAGGTTGTTAGTTTCCTTTGGTATTTAGGTTGTTAGTTTCTTTCGGTATTTAGGTTGTTAGTTTTCTTCGGTATTTAGGTTGTTAGTTTCCTTCAGTATTTAGGTTGTTAGTTTCCTTCGGTATTTAGGTTGTTAGTTTCCTTCGGTATTTAGGTTGTTAGTTTCCTTCGGTATTTAGGTTGTTAGTTTCCTTCGGTATTTAGGTTGCTAGTTTCCTTGGGTATTTAGGTTGTTAGTTTCCTTGGGTATTTAGGTTGTTAGTTTCCTTCGGTATTTAGGTTGTTAGTTTTCTTTGGTATTTAGGTTGTTAGTTTTCTTCGGTATTTAGGGTGTTAGTTTCCTTTGGTATTTAGGTTGTTAGTTTTCTTCGGTATTTAGGTTGTTAGTTTTCTGTGGTATTTAGGTTGTTAGTTTTCTGCGGTATTTAGGTTGTTAGTTTTCTTCGTTATTTAGGTTGTTAGTTTTTTTCGGTATTTAGGTTGTTAGTTTTCTGCGATATTTAGGTTGTTAGTTTTCTTCGGTATTTAGGTTAGTTTCTTTCGGTATTTAGGTTGTTAGTTTCTTTCGGTATTTAGGTTGTTAGTTTCCTTCGGTATTAAGGTTGTTAGTTTCCTTCGGTATTTAGGTTGTTAGTTTCCTTCGGTATTTAGGTTGTTAGGTTCCTTCAGTATTTAGGTTGTTAGTTTCCTTCTGTATTTAGGTTGTTAGTTTCCTTCGGTATTTAGGTTGTTAGTTTCCTTCGGTATTTAGGTTGTTAGTTTTCTTCGGTATTTAGGTTTTTAGTTTTCTTCGGTATTTTAGGTTTTTAGTTTTCTTCAGTATTTAGGTTGTTAGTTTCCTTCGGTAATTAGGTTGTTAGTTTCCTTCGGTATTTAGGTTGTTAGTTTCCTTCGGTATTTAGGTTGTTAGTTTCCTTCGGTATTTAGGTTGTTAGTTTCCTTCGGTATTTAGGTTGTTAGTTTCCTTCGGTATTTAGGTTGTTAGTTTCCTTCGGTATTTAGGTTGTTAGTTTCCTTTGGTATTTAGGTTGCTAGTTTTCTTCAGTAATTAGGTTGTTAGTTTCCTTCGGTATTTAGGTTCTTAGTTTCCTTCGGTATTTAGGTTGTTAGTTTCCTTCGGTATTTAGGTTGTTAGTTTTCTTCCGTATTTAGGTTGTTAGTTTCCTTCAGTATTTAGGTTGTTAGTTTCCTTCGGTATTTAGGTTGTTAGTTTCCTTCGGTATTTAGGTTGTTAGTTTCCTTCGGTATATAGGTTGTTAGTTTCCTTCGGTATTTAGGTTGTTAGTTTTCTTCGGTATTTAGGTTTTTAGTTTTCTTCGGTATTTTAGGTTTTTAGTTTCCTTCGGTAATTAGGTTGTTAGTTTCCTTCGGTATTTAGGTTGTTAGTTTCCTTCGGTATTTAGATTGTTAGTTTCCTTCGGTATTTAGGTTGTTAGTTTCCTTCGGTATTTACGTTCTTAGTTTTCTTTGGTATTTAGGTTGTTAGTTTTCTTCGGTATTTAGGTTGTTAGTTTCCTTCAGTATTTAGGTTGTTAGTTTCCTTCGGTATTTAGGTTGTTAGTTTCCTTCGGTATTTAGGTTGTTAGTTTCCTTCGGTATTTAGGTTGTTAGTTTCCTTCGGTATTTAGGTTGCTAGTTTCCTTGGGTATTTAGGTTGTTAGTTTTCTTTGGTATTTAGGTTGTTAGTTTTCTTCGGTATTTAGGGTGTTAGTTTCCTTTGGTATTTAGGTTGTTAGTTTTCTTCGGTATTTAGGTTGTTAGTTTTCTGTGGTATTTAGGTTGTTAGTTTTCTGCGGTATTTAGGTTGTTAGTTTTCTTCGTTATTTAGGTTGTTAGTTTTTTTCGGTATTTAGGTTGTTAGTTTTCTGCGATATTTAGGTTGTTAGTTTTCTTCGGTATTTAGGTTAGTTTCTTTCGGTATTTAGGTTGTTAGTTTCTTTCGGTATTTAGGTTGTTAGTTTCCTTCGGTATTAAGGTTGTTAGTTTCCTTCGGTATTTAGGTTGTTAGTTTCCTTCGGTATTTAGGTTGTTAGGTTCCTTCAGTATTTAGGTTGTTAGTTTCCTTCTGTATTTAGGTTGTTAGTTTCCTTCGGTATTTAGGTTGTTAGTTTCCTTCGGTATTTAGGTTGTTAGTTTTCTTCGGTATTTAGGTTTTTAGTTTTCTTCGGTATTTTAGGTTTTTAGTTTTCTTCAGTATTTAGGTTGTTAGTTTCCTTCGGTAATTAGGTTGTTAGTTTCCTTCGGTATTTAGGTTGTTAGTTTCCTTCGGTATTTAGGTTGTTAGTTTCCTTCGGTATTTAGGTTGTTAGTTTCCTTCGGTATTTAGGTTGTTAGTTTCCTTCGGTATTTAGGTTGTTAGTTTCCTTCGGTATTTAGGTTGTTAGTTTCCTTTGGTATTTAGGTTGCTAGTTTTCTTCAGTAATTAGGTTGTTAGTTTCCTTCGGTATTTAGGTTCTTAGTTTCCTTCGGTATTTAGGTTGTTAGTTTCCTTCGGTATTTAGGTTGTTAGTTTTCTTCCGTATTTAGGTTGTTAGTTTCCTTCAGTATTTAGGTTGTTAGTTTCCTTCGGTATTTAGGTTGTTAGTTTCCTTCGGTATTTAGGTTGTTAGTTTCCTTCGGTATATAGGTTGTTAGTTTCCTTCGGTATTTAGGTTGTTAGTTTTCTTCGGTATTTAGGTTTTTAGTTTTCTTCGGTATTTTAGGTTTTTAGTTTCCTTCGGTAATTAGGTTGTTAGTTTCCTTCGGTATTTAGGTTGTTAGTTTCCTTCGGTATTTAGATTGTTAGTTTCCTTCGGTATTTAGGTTGTTAGTTTCCTTCGGTATTTACGTTCTTAGTTTTCTTTGGTATTTAGGTTGTTAGTTTTCTTCGGTATTTAGGGTGTTAGTTTCCTTCAGTATTTAGGTTGTTAGTTTCCTTCGGTATTTAGGTTGTTAGTTTCCTTCGGTATTTAGGTTGTTAGTTTCCTTTGGTATTTAGGTTGTTAGTTTCCTTCGGTATTTAGGTTGTTAGTTTCCTTCGGTATTTAGGTTGTTAGTTTCCTTCGGTATTTAGGTTGCTAGTTTTCTTCAGTATTTAGGTTGTTAGTTTCCTTCGGTATTTAGGTTGTTAGTTTCCTTCGGTATTTAGGTTGTTAGTTTACTTTGGTTTTTAGGTTGTTAGTTTCCTTCGGTATTTAGGTTGTTAGTTTCCTTCGGTATTTAGGTTGCTAGTTTTCTTCGGTATTTAGGTTGTTAGTTTCCTTGGGTATTTAGGTTGTTAGTTTCCTTCGCTATTTAGGTTGTTAGTTTTCTTCGGTATTTAGGTTGTTAGTTTCCTTCAGTATTTAGGTTGTTAGTTTCCTTCGGTATTTAGGTTGTTAGTTTCCTTCGGTATTTAGGTTGTTAGTTTCCTTCGGTATTTAGGTTGTTAGTTTCCTTCGGTATTTAGGTTGCTAGTTTCCTTGGGTATTTAGGTTGTTAGTTTCCTTGGGTATTTAGGTTGTTAGTTTCCTTCGGTATTTAGGTTGTTAGTTTCCTTCGGTATTTAGGTTGTTAGTTTCCTTCGGTATTTAGGTTGTTAGTTTCCTTCGGTATTTAGGTTAGATTCCTTCGGTATTTAGGTTGTTAGTTTCCTTTGGTATTTAGGTTGTTAGTTTCCTTCGGTATTTAGGTTGTTAGTTTCCTTTGGTATTTAGGTTGTTAGTTTCCTTCGGTATTTAGGTTGTTAGTTTCCTTCGGTATTTAGGTTGTTAGTTTCCTTCGGTATTTAGGTTGCTAGTTTCCTTCGGTATTTAGGTTGTTAGTTTCCTTGGGTATTTATTTTGTTAGTTTCCTTCGGTATATAGGTTGTTAGTTTTCTTCTGTATTTAGGTTGTTAGTTTCCTTCGGTATTTAGGTTGTTATTTTCCTCCGGTATTTAGGTTGTTAAATTCCTTCGGTATTTAGGTTGTTAGTTTCCTTCGGTATTTAGGTTGTTAGTTTCCTTCTGTATTTAGGTTGTTAGTTTCCTTCGGTATTTAGGTTGTTAGTTTCCTTCGGTATTTTGGTTTTTAGTTTTCTTCGGTATTTTAGGTTTTTAGTTTTCTTCAGTATTTAGGTTGTTAGTTTCCTTCGGTAATTAGGTTGTTAGTTTCCTTCGGTATTTAGGTTGTTAGTTTCCTTCGGTATTTAGGTTGTTAGTTTCCTTCGGTATTTAGGTTGTTAGTTTCCTTCGGTATTTAGGTTGTTAGTTTCCTTCGGTATTTAGGTTGTTAGTTTCCTTCGGTATTTAGGTTGTTAGTTTCCTTTGGTATTTAGGTTGCTAGTTTTCTTCAGTAATTAGGTTGTTAGTTTCCTTCGGTATTTAGGTTCTTAGTTTCCTTCGGTATTTAGGTTGTTAGTTTCCTTTGGTATTTAGGTTGTTAGTTTCCTTCGGTATTTAGGTTGTTAGTTTCCTTCGGTATTTAGGTTGTTAGTTTCCTTCGGTATTTAGGTTGTTAGTTTCCTTCGGTATTTAGGTTGTTAGTTTCCTTCGGTATATAGGTTGTTAGTTTCCTTCGGTATTTAGGTTGTTAGTTTTCTTCGGTATTTAGGTTTTTAGTTTTCTTCGGTATTTTAGGTTTTTAGTTTCCTTCGGTATTTAGGTTGTTAGTTTCCTTCGGTATTTAGATTGTTAGTTTCCTTCGGTATTTAGGTTGTTAGTTTCCTTCGGTATTTACGTTCTTAGTTTTCTTTGGTATTTAGGTTGTTAGTTTTCTTTGGTATTTAGGGTGTTAGTTTCCTTCAGTATTTAGGTTGTTAGTTTCCTTCGGTATTTAGGTTGTTAGTTTCCTTCGGTATTTAGGTTGTTAGTTTCCTTTGGTATTTAGGTTGTTAGTTTCCTTCGGTATTTAGGTTGTTAGTTTCCTTCGGTATTTAGGTTGTTAGTTTCCTTCGGTATTTAGGTTGTTTGTTTCCTTCGGTATTTAGGTTGTTAGTTTCCTTCGGTATTTAGGTTGTTAGTTTCCTTCGGTATTTAGGTTGTTAGTTTCCTTCAGCATTTAGGTTGTTAGTTTCCTTCGGTATTTAGGTTGTTAGTTTCCTTCGGTATTTAGGTTGTTAGTTTCCTTTGGTATTTAGGTTGTTAGTTTCCTACGGTATTTAGGTTGTTAGTTTTCTTCGGTATTTAGGTTGTTAGTTTCCTTCAGTATTTAGGTTGTTAGTTTCCTTCGGTATTTAGGTTGTTAGTTTCCTTCGGTATTTAGGTTGTTAGTTTTCTGTGGTATTTAGGTTGTTAGTTTTCTGCGGTATTTAGGTTGTTAGTTTTCTTCGTTATTTAGGTTGTTAGTTTTTTTCGGTATTTAGGTTGTTAGTTTTCTTTGGTATTTAGGTTGTTAGTTTTCTTCGGTATTTAGGTGTTAGTTTCCTTTGGTATTTAGGTTGTTAGTTTTCTTCGGTATTTAGGTTGTTAGTTTTCTGTGGTATTTAGGTTGTTAGTTTTCTGCGGTATTTAGGTTGTTAGTTTTCTTCGTTATTTAGGTTGTTAGTTTTTTTCGGTATTTAGGTTGTTAGTTTTCTGCGGTATTTAGGTTTTTAGTTTTCTTCGGTATTTAGGTTGTTAGTTTCTTTCGGTATTTGGGTTGTTAGTTTCCTTTGGTATTTAGGTTGTTAGTTTCTTTCGGTATTTAGGTTGTTAGTTTCCTTCGGTATTAAGGTTGTTAGTTTCCTTCGGTATTTAGGTTGTTAGTTTTCTTCAGTATTTAGGGTGTTAGTTTCCTTTGGTATTTAGGTTGTTAGTTTTCTTCGGTATTTAGGTTGTTAGTTTTCTGCGGTATTTAGGTTGTTAGTTTTCTTCGGTATTTAGGTTGTTAGTTTTCTTCGGTATTTAGGTTTTTAGTTTCCTTCGGTATTTAGGTTGTTAGTTTCCTTCGGTATTTAGGTTGTTAGTTTCCTTTGGTATTTAGGTTGTTAGTTTCCTTCGGTATTTAGGTTGTTAGTTTCCTTCGGTATTTAGGTTGTTAGGTTCCTTCGGTATTTAGGTTGTTAGTTTCCTTCGGTATTTAGGTTGTTAGTTTCCTTCGGTATTTAGGTTGTTAGTTTCCTTTGGTATTTAGGTTGTAAGTTTCCTTCGGTATTTAGGTTGTTAGTTTCCTTTGGTATTTAGGTTGCTAGTTTCCTTCGGTATTTAGGTTGTTAGTTTCCTTCGGTATTTAGGTTGTTAGTTTCCTTCGGTATTTAGGTTGCTAGTTTCCTTCGGTATTTAGGTTGATAGTTTCCTTCGTTATTTACGTTGTTAGTTTTCTTCGGTATTTAGGTTGTTAGTTTTCTTCGGTATTTAGGGTGTTAGTTTCCTTCGGTATTTAGGTTGTTAGTTTCCTTCGGTATTTAGGTTGTTTGTTTCCTTCGGTATTTAGGTTGTTAGTTTCCTTCAGTATTTAGGTTGTTAGTTTCCTTCGGTATTTAGGTTGTTAGTTTCCTTCGGCATTTAGGTTGTTAGTTTCCTTCGGTATTTAGGTTGTTAGTTTCCTTCGGTATTTAGGTTGTTAGTTTCCTTCGGTATTTAGGTTGTTAGTTTCCTACGGTATTTAGGTTGTTAGTTTTCTTCGGTATTTAGGTTGTTAGTTTCCTTCAGTATTTAGGTTGTTAGTTTCCTTCGGTATTTAGGTTGTTAGTTTCCTTCGGTATTTAGGTTGTTAGTTTCCTTCGGTATTTAGGTTGTTAGTTTCCTTCGGTATTTAGGTTGCTAGTTTCCTTGGGTATTTAGGTTGTTAGTTTCCTTGGGTATTTAGGTTGTTAGTTTCCTTCGGTATTTAGGTTGTTAGTTTTCTTTGGTATTTAGGTTGTTAGTTTTCTTCGGTATTTAGGGTGTTAGTTTCCTTTGGTATTTAGGTTGTTAGTTTTCTTCGGTATTTAGGTTGTTAGTTTTCTGTGGTATTTAGGTTGTTAGTTTTCTGCGGTATTTAGGTTGTTAGTTTTCTTCGTTATTTAGGTTGTTAGTTTTTTTCGGTATTTAGGTTGTTAGTTTTCTGCGATATTTAGGTTGTTAGTTTTCTTCGGTATTTAGGTTAGTTTCTTTCGGTATTTAGGTTGTTAGTTTCCTTCGGTATTTAGGTTGTTAGTTTCTTTCGGTATTTAGGTTGTTAGTTTCCTTCGGTATTAAGGTTGTTAGTTTCCTTCGGTATTTAGGTTGTTAGTTTCCTTCGGTATTTAGGTTGTTAGGTTCCTTCAGTATTTAGGTTGTTAGTTTCCTTCTGTATTTAGGTTGTTAGTTTCCTTCGGTATTTAGGTTGTTAGTTTCCTTCGGTATTTAGGTTGTTAGTTTTCTTCGGTATTTAGGTTTTTAGTTTTCTTCGGTATTTTAGGTTTTTAGTTTTCTTCAGTATTTAGGTTGTTAGTTTCCTTCGGTAATTAGGTTGTTAGTTTCCTTCGGTATTTAGGTTGTTAGTTTCCTTCGGTATTTAGGTTGTTAGTTTCCTTCGGTATTTAGGTTGTTAGTTTCCTTCGGTATTTAGGTTGTTAGTTTCCTTCGGTATTTAGGTTGTTAGTTTCCTTCGGTATTTAGGTTGTTAGTTTCCTTTGGTATTTAGGTTGCTAGTTTTCTTCAGTAATTAGGTTGTTAGTTTCCTTCGGTATTTAGGTTCTTAGTTTCCTTCGGTATTTAGGTTGTTAGTTTCCTTCGGTATTTAGGTTGTTAGTTTTCTTCCGTATTTAGGTTGTTAGTTTCCTTCAGTATTTAGGTTGTTAGTTTCCTTCGGTATTTAGGTTGTTAGTTTCCTTCGGTATTTAGGTTGTTAGTTTCCTTCGGTATATAGGTTGTTAGTTTCCTTCGGTATTTAGGTTGTTAGTTTTCTTCGGTATTTAGGTTTTTAGTTTTCTTCGGTATTTTAGGTTTTTAGTTTCCTTCGGTAATTAGGTTGTTAGTTTCCTTCGGTATTTAGGTTGTTAGTTTCCTTCGGTATTTAGATTGTTAGTTTCCTTCGGTATTTAGGTTGTTAGTTTCCTTCGGTATTTACGTTCTTAGTTTTCTTTGGTATTTAGGTTGTTAGTTTTCTTCGGTATTTAGGGTGTTAGTTTCCTTCAGTATTTAGGTTGTTAGTTTCCTTCGGTATTTAGGTTGTTAGTTTCCTTCGGTATTTAGGTTGTTAGTTTCCTTTGGTATTTAGGTTGTTAGTTTCCTTCGGTATTTAGGTTGTTAGTTTCCTTCGGTATTTAGGTTGTTAGTTTCCTTCGGTATTTAGGTTGCTAGTTTTCTTCAGTATTTAGGTTGTTAGTTTCCTTCGGTATTTAGGTTGTTAGTTTCCTTCGGTATTTAGGTTGTTAGTTTACTTTGGTTTTTAGGTTGTTAGTTTCCTTCGGTATTTAGGTTGTTAGTTTCCTTCTGTATTTAGGTTGCTAGTTTCCTTCGGTATTTAGGTTGTTAGTTTCCTTGGGTATTTAGGTTGTTAGTTTCCTTCGCTATTTAGGTTGTTAGTTTTCTTCGGTATTTAGGTTGTTAGTTTCCTTCGGTATTTAGGTTGTTAGTTTCCTTCGGTATTTAGGTTGTTAGTTTCCTTCGGTATTTAGGTTGTTAGTTTCCTTCGGTATTTAGGTTGCTAGTTTCCTTGGGTATTTAGGTTGTTAGTTTCCTTGGGTATTTAGGTTGTTAGTTTCCTTCGGTATTTAGGTTGTTAGTTTTCTTTGGTATTTAGGTTGTTAGTTTTCTTCGGTATTTAGGGTGTTAGTTTCCTTTGGTATTTAGGTTGTTAGTTTTCTTCGGTATTTAGGTTGTTAGTTTTCTGTGGTATTTAGGTTGTTAGTTTTCTGCGGTATTTAGGTTGTTAGTTTTCTTCGTTATTTAGGTTGTTAGTTTTTTTCGGTATTTAGGTTGTTAGTTTTCTGCGATATTTAGGTTGTTAGTTTTCTTCGGTATTTAGGTTAGTTTCTTTCGGTATTTAGGTTGTTAGTTTCCTTTGGTATTTAGGTTGTTAGTTTCTTTCGGTATTTAGGTTGTTAGTTTCCTTCGGTATTAAGGTTGTTAGTTTCCTTCGGTATTTAGGTTGTTAGTTTCCTTCGGTATTTAGGTTGTTAGGTTCCTTCAGTATTTAGGTTGTTAGTTTCCTTCTGTATTTAGGTTGTTAGTTTCCTTCGGTATTTAGGTTGTTAGTTTCCTTCGGTATTTAGGTTGTTAGTTTTCTTCGGTATTTAGGTTTTTAGTTTTCTTCGGTATTTTAGGTTTTTAGTTTTCTTCAGTATTTAGGTTGTTAGTTTCCTTCGGTAATTAGGTTGTTAGTTTCCTTCGGTATTTAGGTTGTTAGTTTCCTTCGGTATTTAGGTTGTTAGTTTCCTTCGGTATTTAGGTTGTTAGTTTCCTTCGGTATTTAGGTTGTTAGTTTCCTTCGGTATTTAGGTTGTTAGTTTCCTTCGGTATTTAGGTTGTTAGTTTCCTTTGGTATTTAGGTTGCTAGTTTTCTTCAGTAATTAGGTTGTTAGTTTCCTTCGGTATTTAGGTTCTTAGTTTCCTTCGGTATTTAGGTTGTTAGTTTCCTTCGGTATTTAGGTTGTTAGTTTCCTTCAGTATTTAGGTTGTTAGTTTCCTTCGGTATTTAGGTTGTTAGTTTCCTTCGGTATTTAGGTTGTTAGTTTCCTTCGGTATATAGGTTGTTAGTTTCCTTCGGTATTTAGGTTGTTAGTTTCCTTGGGTATTTAGGTTGTTAGTTTCCTTCGGTATTTAGGTTGTTAGTTTTCTTTGGTATTTAGGTTGTTAGTTTTCTTCGGTATTTAGGGTGTTAGTTTCCTTTGGTATTTAGGTTGTTAGTTTTCTTCGGTATTTAGGTTGTTAGTTTTCTGTGGTATTTAGGTTGTTAGTTTTCTGCGGTATTTAGGTTGTTAGTTTTCTTCGTTATTTAGGTTGTTAGTTTTTTTCGGTATTTAGGTTGTTAGTTTTCTGCGATATTTAGGTTGTTAGTTTTCTTCGGTATTTAGGTTAGTTTCTTTCGGTATTTAGGTTGTTAGTTTCCTTCGGTATTTAGGTTGTTAGTTTCTTTCGGTATTTAGGTTGTTAGTTTCCTTCGGTATTAAGGTTGTTAGTTTCCTTCGGTATTTAGGTTGTTAGTTTCCTTCGGTATTTAGGTTGTTAGGTTCCTTCAGTATTTAGGTTGTTAGTTTCCTTCTGTATTTAGGTTGTTAGTTTCCTTCGGTATTTAGGTTGTTAGTTTCCTTCGGTATTTAGGTTGTTAGTTTTCTTCGGTATTTAGGTTTTTAGTTTTCTTCGGTATTTTAGGTTTTTAGTTTTCTTCAGTATTTAGGTTGTTAGTTTCCTTCGGTAATTAGGTTGTTAGTTTCCTTCGGTATTTAGGTTGTTAGTTTCCTTCGGTATTTAGGTTGTTAGTTTCCTTCGGTATTTAGGTTGTTAGTTTCCTTCGGTATTTAGGTTGTTAGTTTCCTTCGGTATTTAGGTTGTTAGTTTCCTTCGGTATTTAGGTTGTTAGTTTCCTTTGGTATTTAGGTTGCTAGTTTTCTTCAGTAATTAGGTTGTTAGTTTCCTTCGGTATTTAGGTTCTTAGTTTCCTTCGGTATTTAGGTTGTTAGTTTCCTTCGGTATTTAGGTTGTTAGTTTTCTTCCGTATTTAGGTTGTTAGTTTCCTTCAGTATTTAGGTTGTTAGTTTCCTTCGGTATTTAGGTTGTTAGTTTCCTTCGGTATTTAGGTTGTTAGTTTCCTTCGGTATATAGGTTGTTAGTTTCCTTCGGTATTTAGGTTGTTAGTTTTCTTCGGTATTTAGGTTTTTAGTTTTCTTCGGTATTTTAGGTTTTTAGTTTCCTTCGGTAATTAGGTTGTTAGTTTCCTTCGGTATTTAGGTTGTTAGTTTCCTTCGGTATTTAGATTGTTAGTTTCCTTCGGTATTTAGGTTGTTAGTTTCCTTCGGTATTTACGTTCTTAGTTTTCTTTGGTATTTAGGTTGTTAGTTTTCTTCGGTATTTAGGGTGTTAGTTTCCTTCAGTATTTAGGTTGTTAGTTTCCTTCGGTATTTAGGTTGTTAGTTTCCTTCGGTATTTAGGTTGTTAGTTTCCTTTGGTATTTAGGTTGTTAGTTTCCTTCGGTATTTAGGTTGTTAGTTTCCTTCGGTATTTAGGTTGTTAGTTTCCTTCGGTATTTAGGTTGCTAGTTTTCTTCAGTATTTAGGTTGTTAGTTTCCTTCGGTATTTAGGTTGTTAGTTTCCTTCGGTATTTAGGTTGTTAGTTTACTTTGGTTTTTAGGTTGTTAGTTTCCTTCGGTATTTAGGTTGTTAGTTTCCTTCTGTATTTAGGTTGCTAGTTTCCTTCGGTATTTAGGTTGTTAGTTTCCTTGGGTATTTAGGTTGTTAGTTTCCTTCGCTATTTAGGTTGTTAGTTTTCTTCGGTATTTAGGTTGTTAGTTTCCTTCGGTATTTAGGTTGTTAGTTTCCTTCGGTATTTAGGTTGTTAGTTTCCTTCGGTATTTAGGTTGTTAGTTTCCTTCGGTATTTAGGTTGCTAGTTTCCTTGGGTATTTAGGTTGTTAGTTTCCTTGGGTATTTAGGTTGTTAGTTTCCTTCGGTATTTAGGTTGTTAGTTTTCTTTGGTATTTAGGTTGTTAGTTTTCTTCGGTATTTAGGGTGTTAGTTTCCTTTGGTATTTAGGTTGTTAGTTTTCTTCGGTATTTAGGTTGTTAGTTTTCTGTGGTATTTAGGTTGTTAGTTTTCTGCGGTATTTAGGTTGTTAGTTTTCTTCGTTATTTAGGTTGTTAGTTTTTTTCGGTATTTAGGTTGTTAGTTTTCTGCGATATTTAGGTTGTTAGTTTTCTTCGGTATTTAGGTTAGTTTCTTTCGGTATTTAGGTTGTTAGTTTCCTTTGGTATTTAGGTTGTTAGTTTCTTTCGGTATTTAGGTTGTTAGTTTCCTTCGGTATTAAGGTTGTTAGTTTCCTTCGGTATTTAGGTTGTTAGTTTCCTTCGGTATTTAGGTTGTTAGGTTCCTTCAGTATTTAGGTTGTTAGTTTCCTTCTGTATTTAGGTTGTTAGTTTCCTTCGGTATTTAGGTTGTTAGTTTCCTTCGGTATTTAGGTTGTTAGTTTTCTTCGGTATTTAGGTTTTTAGTTTTCTTCGGTATTTTAGGTTTTTAGTTTTCTTCAGTATTTAGGTTGTTAGTTTCCTTCGGTAATTAGGTTGTTAGTTTCCTTCGGTATTTAGGTTGTTAGTTTCCTTCGGTATTTAGGTTGTTAGTTTCCTTCGGTATTTAGGTTGTTAGTTTCCTTCGGTATTTAGGTTGTTAGTTTCCTTCGGTATTTAGGTTGTTAGTTTCCTTCGGTATTTAGGTTGTTAGTTTCCTTTGGTATTTAGGTTGCTAGTTTTCTTCAGTAATTAGGTTGTTAGTTTCCTTCGGTATTTAGGTTCTTAGTTTCCTTCGGTATTTAGGTTGTTAGTTTCCTTCGGTATTTAGGTTGTTAGTTTCCTTCAGTATTTAGGTTGTTAGTTTCCTTCGGTATTTAGGTTGTTAGTTTCCTTCGGTATTTAGGTTGTTAGTTTCCTTCGGTATATAGGTTGTTAGTTTCCTTCGGTATTTAGGTTGTTAGTTTTCTTCGGTATTTAGGTTTTTAGTTTTCTTCGGTATTTTAGGTTTTTAGTTTCCTTCGGTAATTAGGTTGTTAGTTTCCTTCGGTATTTAGGTTGTTAGTTTCCTTCGGTATTTAGATTGTTAGTTTCCTTCGGTATTTAGGTTGTTAGTTTCCTTCGGTATTTACGTTCTTAGTTTTCTTTGGTATTTAGGTTGTTAGTTTTCTTCGGTATTTAGGGTGTTAGTTTCCTTCAGTATTTAGGTTGTTAGTTTCCTTCGGTATTTAGGTTGTTAGTTTCCTTCGGTATTTAGGTTGTTAGTTTCCTTTGGTATTTAGGTTGTTAGTTTCCTTCGGTATTTAGGTTGTTAGTTTCCTTCGGTATTTAGGTTGTTAGTTTCCTTCGGTATTTAGGTTGCTAGTTTTCTTCAGTATTTAGGTTGTTAGTTTCCTTCGGTATTTAGGTTGTTAGTTTCCTTCGGTATTTAGGTTGTTAGTTTACTTTGGTTTTTAGGTTGTTAGTTTCCTTCGGTATTTAGGTTGTTAGTTTCCTTCGGTATTTAGGTTGCTAGTTTCCTTCGGTATTTAGGTTGTTAGTTTCCTTGGGTATTTAGGTTGTTAGTTTCCTTCGCTATTTAGGTTGTTAGTTTTCTTCGGTATTTAGGTTGTTAGTTTCCTTCAGTATTTAGGTTGTTAGTTTCCTTCGGTATTTAGGTTGTTAGTTTCCTTCGGTATTTAGGTTGTTAGTTTCCTTCGGTATTTAGGTTGTTAGTTTCCTTCGGTATTTAGGTTGCTAGTTTCCTTGGGTATTTAGGTTGTTAGTTTCCTTGGGTATTTAGGTTGTTAGTTTCCTTCGGTATTTAGGTTGTTAGTTTTCTTTGGTATTTAGGTTGTTAGTTTTCTTCGGTATTTAGGGTGTTAGTTTCCTTTGGTATTTAGGTTGTTAGTTTTCTTCGGTATTTAGCTTGTTAGTTTTCTGTGGTATTTAGGTTGTTAGTTTTCTGCGGTATTTAGGTTGTTAGTTTTCTTCGTTATTTAGGTTGTTAGTTTTTTTCGGTATTTAGGTTGTTAGTTTTCTGCGATATTTAGGTTGTTAGTTTTCTTCGGTATTTAGGTTAGTTTCTTTCGGTATTTAGGTTGTTAGTTTCCTTTGGTATTTAGGTTGTTAGTTTCTTTCGGTATTTAGGTTGTTAGTTTCCTTCGGTATTAAGGTTGTTAGTTTCCTTCGGTATTTAGGTTGTTAGTTTCCTTCGGTATTTAGGTTGTTAGGTTCCTTCAGTATTTAGG
Source organism: Cepaea hortensis (assembly GCA_963921405.1). Classification (NCBI taxonomy): domain Eukaryota; kingdom Metazoa; phylum Mollusca; class Gastropoda; order Stylommatophora; family Helicidae; genus Cepaea; species Cepaea hortensis. The sequence continues at coordinate 72,868,568 of OY992891.1, read as the reverse complement.
TTGTTAGTTTCCTTCTGTATTTAGGTTGTTAGTTTCCTTCGGTATTTAGGTTGTTAGTTTCCTTCGGTATTTAGGTTGTTAGTTTTCTTCGGTATTTAGGTTTTTAGTTTTCTTCGGTATTTTAGGTTTTTAGTTTTCTTCAGTATTTAGGTTGTTAGTTTCCTTCGGTAATTAGGTTGTTAGTTTCCTTCGGTATTTAGGTTGTTAGTTTCCTTCGGTATTTAGGTTGTTAGTTTCCTTCGGTATTTAGGTTGTTAGTTTCCTTCGGTATTTAGGTTGTTAGTTTCCTTCGGTATTTAGGTTGTTAGTTTCCTTCGGTATTTAGGTTGTTAGTTTCCTTTGGTATTTAGGTTGCTAGTTTCCTTCAGTAATTAGGTTGTTAGTTTCCTTCGGTATTTAGGTTCTTAGTTTCCTTCGGTATTTAGGTTGTTAGTTTCCTTTGGTATTTAGGTTGTTAGTTTTCTTCCGTATTTAGGTTGTTAGTTTCCTTCAGTATTTAGGTTGTTAGTTTCCTTCGGTATTTAGGTTGTTAGTTTCCTTCGGTATTTAGGTTGTTAGTTTCCTTCGGTATATAGGTTGTTAGTTTCCTTCGGTATTTAGGTTGTTAGTTTTCTTCGGTATTTAGGTTTTTAGTTTTCTTCGGTATTTTAGGTTTTTAGTTTCCTTCGGTAATTAGGTTGTTAGTTTCCTTCGGTATTTAGGTTGTTAGTTTCCTTCGGTATTTAGATTGTTAGTTTCCTTCGGTATTTAGGTTGTTAGTTTCCTTCGGTATTTACGTTCTTAGTTTTCTTTGGTATTTAGGTTGTTAGTTTTCTTCGGTATTTAGGGTGTTAGTTTCCTTCAGTATTTAGGTTGTTAGTTTCCTTCGGTATTTAGGTTGTTAGTTTCCTTCGGTATTTAGGTTGTTAGTTTCCTTTGGTATTTAGGTTGTTAGTTTCCTTCGGTATTTAGGTTGTTAGTTTCCTTCGGTATTTAGGTTGTTAGTTTCCTTCGGTATTTAGGTTGCTAGTTTTCTTCAGTATTTAGGTTGTTAGTTTCCTTCGGTATTTAGGTGGTTAGTTTCCTTCGGTATTTAGGTTGTTAGTTTACTTTGGTTTTTAGGTTGTTAGTTTCCTTCGGTATTTAGGTTGTTAGTTTCCTTCGGTATTTAGGTTGCTAGTTTCCTTCGGTATTTAGGTTGTTAGTTTCCTTGGGTATTTAGGTTGTTAGTTTCCTTCGCTATTTAGGTTGTTAGTTTTCTTCTGTATTTAGGTTGTTAGTTTCCTTTGGTATTTAGGTTGTTATTTTCCTCCGGTATTTAGGTTGTTAGTTTCCTTCGGTATTTAGGTTGTTTGTTTCCTTCGGTATTTAGGTTGTTAGTTTTCTGCGGTATTTAGGTTGTTAGTTTCCTTCGGTATTTAGGTTGTTAGTTTCCTTCGCTATTTAGGTTGTTAGTTTCCTTCAGTATTTAGGTTGTTAGTTTCCTTCGGTATTTAGGTTGTTAGTTTCCTTCGGTATTTAGGTTGTTAGTTTCCTTCGGTATTTAGGTTGTTAGTTTCCTTCGGTATTTAGGTTGCTAGTTTCCTTGGGTATTTAGGTTGTTAGTTTCCTTGGGTATTTAGGTTGTTAGTTTCCTTCGGTATTTAGGTTGTTAGTTTTCTTTGGTATTTAGGTTGTTAGTTTTCTTCGGTATTTAGGGTGTTAGTTTCCTTTGGTATTTAGGTTGTTAGTTTTCTTCGGTATTTAGGTTGTTAGTTTTCTGTGGTATTTAGGTTGTTAGTTTTCTGCGGTATTTAGGTTGTTAGTTTTCTTCGTTATTTAGGTTGTTAGTTTTTTTCGGTATTTAGGTTGTTAGTTTTCTGCGATATTTAGGTTGTTAGTTTTCTTCGGTATTTAGGTTAGTTTCTTTCGGTATTTAGGTTGTTAGTTTCCTTTGGTATTTAGGTTGTTAGTTTCTTTCGGTATTTAGGTTGTTAGTTTCCTTCGGTATTAAGGTTGTTAGTTTCCTTCGGTATTTAGGTTGTTAGTTTCCTTCGGTATTTAGGTTGTTACGTTCCTTCAGTATTTAGGTTGTTAGTTTCCTTCTGTATTTAGGTTGTTAGTTTCCTTCGGTATTTAGGTTGTTAGTTTCCTTCGGTATTTAGGTTGTTAGTTTTCTTCGGTATTTAGGTTTTTAGTTTTCTTCGGTATTTTAGGTTTTTAGTTTTCTTCAGTATTTAGGTTGTTAGTTTCCTTCGGTAATTAGGTTGTTAGTTTCCTTCGGTATTTAGGTTGTTAGTTTCCTTCGGTATTTAGGTTGTTAGTTTCCTTCGGTATTTAGGTTGTTAGTTTCCTTCGGTATTTAGGTTGTTAGTTTCCTTCGGTATTTAGGTTGTTAGTTTCCTTCGGTATTTAGGTTGTTAGTTTCCTTTGGTATTTAGGTTGCTAGTTTTCTTCAGTAATTAGGTTGTTAGTTTCCTTCGGTATTTAGGTTCTTAGTTTCCTTCGGTATTTAGGTTGTTAGTTTCCTTCGGTATTTAGGTTGTTAGTTTTCTTCCGTATTTAGGTTGTTAGTTTCCTTCAGTATTTAGGTTGTTAGTTTCCTTCGGTATTTAGGTTGTTAGTTTCCTTCGGTATTTAGGTTGTTAGTTTCCTTCGGTATATAGGTTGTTAGTTTCCTTCGGTATTTAGGTTGTTAGTTTTCTTCGGTATTTAGGTTTTTAGTTGTCTTCGGTATTTTAATTTTTTAGTTTCCTTCGGTAATTAGGTTGTTAGTTTCCTTCGGTATTTAGGTTGTTAGTTTCCTTCGGTATTTAGATTGTTAGTTTCCTTCGGTATTTAGGTTGTTAGTTTCCTTCGGTATTTACGTTCTTAGTTTTCTTTGGTATTTAGGTTGTTAGTTTTCTTCGGTATTTAGGGTGTTAGTTTCCTTCAGTATTTAGGTTGTTAGTTTCCTTCGGTATTTAGGTTGTTAGTTTCCTTCGGTATTTAGGTTGTTAGTTTCCTTTGGTATTTAGGTTGTTAGTTTCCTTCGGTATTTAGGTTGTTAGTTTCCTTCGGTATTTAGGTTGTTAGTTTCCTTCGGTATTTAGGTTGCTAGTTTTCTTCAGTATTTAGGTTGTTAGTTTCCTTCGGTATTTAGGTTGTTAGTTTCCTTCGGTATTTAGGTTGTTAGTTTACTTTGGTTTTTAGGTTGTTAGTTTCCTTCGGTATTTAGGTTGTTAGTTTCCTTCGGTATTTAGGTTGCTAGTTTCCTTCATTATTTAGGTTGTTAGTTTCCTTGGGTATTTAGGTTGTTAGTTTCCTTCGCTATTTAGGTTGTTAGTTTTCTTCGGTATTTAGGTTGTTAGTTTCCTTCAGTATTTAGGTTGTTAGTTTCCTTCGGTATTTAGGTTGTTAGTTTCCTTCGGTATTTAGGTTGTTAGTTTCCTTCGGTATTTAGGTTGTTAGTTTCCTTCGGTATTTAGGTTGCTAGTTTCCTTGGGTATTTAGGTTGTTAGTTTCCTTGGGTATTTAGGTTGTTAGTTTCCTTCGGTATTTAGGTTGTTAGTTTTCTTTGGTATTTAGGTTGTTAGTTTTCTTCGGTATTTAGGGTGTTAGTTTCCTTTGGTATTTAGGTTGTTAGTTTTCTTCGGTATTTAGGTTGTTAGTTTTCTGTGGTATTTAGGTTGTTAGTTTTCTGCGGTATTTAGGTTGTTAGTTTTCTTCGTTATTTAGGTTGTTAGTTTTTTTCGGTATTTAGGTTGTTAGTTTTCTGCGATATTTAGGTTGTTAGTTTTCTTCGGTATTTAGGTTAGTTTCTTTCGGTATTTAGGTTGTTAGTTTCCTTTGGTATTTAGGTTGTTAGTTTCTTTCGGTATTTAGGTTGTTAGTTTCCTTCGGTATTAAGGTTGTTAGTTTCCTTCGGTATTTAGGTTGTTAGTTTCCTTCGGTATTTAGGTTGTTAGGTTCCTTCAGTATTTAGGTTGTTAGTTTCCTTCTGTATTTAGGTTGTTAGTTTCCTTCGGTATTTAGGTTGTTAGTTTCCTTCGGTATTTAGGTTGTTAGTTTTCTTCGGTATTTAGATTTTTAGTTTTCTTCGGTATTTTAGGTTTTTAGTTTTCTTCAGTATTTAGGTTGTTAGTTTCCTTCGGTAATTAGGTTGTTAGTTTCCTTCGGTATTTAGGTTGTTAGTTTCCTTCGGTAGTTAGGTTGTTAGTTTCCTTCGGTATTTAGGTTGTTAGTTTCCTTCGGTATTTAGGTTGTTAGTTTCCTTCGGTATTTAGGTTGTTAGTTTCCTTCGGTATTTAGGTTGTTAGTTTCCTTTGGTATTTAGGTTGCTAGTTTTCTTCAGTAATTAGGTTGTTAGTTTCCTTCGGTATTTAGGTTCTTAGTTTCCTTCGGTATTTAGGTTGTTAGTTTCCTTCGGTATTTAGGTTGTTAGTTTTCTTCCGTATTTAGGTTGTTAGTTTCCTTCAGTATTTAGGTTGTTAGTTTCCTTCGGTATTTAGGTTGTTAGTTTCCTTCGGTATTTAGGTTGTTAGTTTCCTTCGGTATATAGGTTGTTAGTTTCCTTCGGTATTTAGGTTGTTAGTTTTCTTCGGTATTTAGGTTTTTAGTTTTCTTCGGTATTTTAGGTTTTTAGTTTCCTTCGGTAATTAGGTTGTTAGTTTCCTTCGGTATTTAGGTTGTTAGTTTCCTTCGGTATTTAGATTGTTAGTTTCCTTCGGTATTTAGGTTGTTAGTTTCCTTCGGTATTTACGTTCTTAGTTTTCTTTGGTATTTAGGTTGTTAGTTTTCTTCGGTATTTAGGGTGTTAGTTTCCTTCAGTATTTAGGTTGTTAGTTTCCTTCGGTATTTAGGTTGTTAGTTTCCTTCGGTATTTAGGTTGTTAGTTTCCTTTGGTATTTAGGTTGTTAGTTTCCTTCGGTATTTAGGTTGTTAGTTTCCTTCGGTATTTAGGTTGTTAGTTTCCTTCGGTATTTAGGTTGCTAGTTTTCTTCAGTATTTAGGTTGTTAGTTTCCTTCGGTATTTAGGTTGTTAGTTTCCTTCGGTATTTAGGTTGTTAGTTTACTTTGGTTTTTAGGTTGTTAGTTTCCTTCGGTATTTAGGTTGTTAGTTTCCTTCGGTATTTAGGTTGCTAGTTTCCTTCGGTATTTAGGTTGTTAGTTTCCTTGGGTATTTAGGTTGTTAGTTTCCTTCGCTATTTAGGTTGTTAGTTTTCTTCGGTATTTAGGTTGTTAGTTTCCTTCAGTATTTAGGTTGTTAGTTTCCTTCGGTATTTAGGTTGTTAGTTTCCTTCGGTATTTAGGTTGTTAGTTTCCTTCGGTATTTAGGTTGTTAGTTTCCTTCGGTATTTAGGTTGCTAGTTTCCTTGGGTATTTAGGTTGTTAGTTTCCTTGGGTATTTAGGTTGTTAGTTTCCTTCGGTATTTAGGTTGTTAGTTTTCTTTGGTATTTAGGTTGTTAGTTTTCTTCGGTATTTAGGGTGTTAGTTTCCTTTGGTATTTAGGTTGTTAGTTTTCTTCGGTATTTAGCTTGTTAGTTTTCTGTGGTATTTAGGTTGTTAGTTTTCTGCGGTATTTAGGTTGTTAGTTTTCTTCGTTATTTAGGTTGTTAGTTTTTTTCGGTATTTAGGTTGTTAGTTTTCTGCGATATTTAGGTTGTTAGTTTTCTTCGGTATTTAGGTTAGTTTCTTTCGGTATTTAGGTTGTTAGTTTCCTTTGGTATTTAGGTTGTTAGTTTTCTTCGGTATTTAGGTTGTTAGTTTTCTGTGGTATTTAGGTTGTTAGTTTTCTGCGTGGATAGAACGCCGGACTCTCATTCGGGAGACCCGGGTTCGATCCCCGGTAAGGTGCGGGACTTTTTTCTGTCGGGGGCAAAAAGAAAGTCCTAACCTGCACAGTTCGCGGTGACTGCACTAGCCAGGCGGCCTTTATTCCTCAGGCTCAAAGACCTCCCTGCCATACACCGCAAGGTACTATATTGGCAGTAAATGACAGTTTATGACAGTTTTCTGCGGTATTTAGGTTGTTAGTTTTCTTCGTTATTTAGGTTGTTAGTTTTTTTCGGTATTTAGGTTGTTAGTTTTCTTTGGTATTTAGGTTGTTAGTTTTCTTCGGTATTTAGGTGTTAGTTTCCTTTGGTATTTAGGTTGTTAGTTTTCTTCGGTATTTAGGTTGTTAGTTTTCTGTGGTATTTAGGTTGTTAGTTTTCTGCGGTATTTAGGTTGTTAGTTTTCTTCGTTATTTAGGTTGTTAGTTTTTTTCGGTATTTAGGTTGTTAGTTTTCTGCGGTATTTAGGTTTTTAGTTTTCTTCGGTATTTAGGTTGTTAGTTTCTTTCGGTATTTGGGTTGTTAGTTTCCTTTGGTATTTAGGTTGTTAGTTTCTTTCGGTATTTAGGTTGTTAGTTTCCTTCGGTATTAAGGTTGTTAGTTTCCTTCGGTATTTAGGTTGTTAGTTTTCTTCGGTATTTAGGGTGTTAGTTTCCTTTGGTATTTAGGTTGTTAGTTTTCTTCGGTATTTAGGTTGTTAGTTTTCTGCGGTATTTAGGTTGTTAGTTTTCTTCGGTATTTAGGTTGTTAGTTTTCTTCGGTATTTAGGTTTTTAGTTTCCTTCGGTATTTAGGTTGTTAGTTTCCTTCGGTATTTAGGTTGTTAGGTTCCTTCGGTATTTAGGTTGTTAGTTTCCTTCGGTATTTAGGTTGTTAGTTTCCTCCGGTATTTAGGTTGTTAGTTTCCTTTTGTATTTAGGTTGTTAGTTTCCTTCGGTATTTAGGTTGTTAGTTTCCTTTGGTATTTAGGTTGTTAGTTTCCTTCGGTATTTAGGTTGTTAGTTTCCTTCGGTATTTAGGTTGTTAGTTTCCTTCGGTATTTAGGTTGCTAGTTTCCTTCGGTATTTAAGTTGTTAGTTTCCTTGGGTATTTAGATTGTTAGTTTCCTTTGCTATTTAGGTTGTTAGTTTTCTTCTGTATTTAGGTTGTTAGTTTCCTTCGGTATTTAGGTTGTTAGTTTCCTTCGGTATTTACGTTGTTAGTTTTCTTCGGTATTTAGGTTGTTAGTTTCCTTCAGTATTTAGGTTGTTAGTTTCTTTCGGTATTTAGGTTGTTAGTTTCCTTCGGTATTTAGGTTGTTAGTTTCCTTCGGTATTTAGGTTGTTAGTTTCCTTCGGTATTTAGGTTGTTAGTTTCCTTCGGTATTTAGGTTGTTAGTTTCCTTGGGTATTTAGGTTGTTAGTTTCCTTCGGTATTTAGGTTGTTAGTTTCCTTCGGTATTTAGGTTGTTAGTTTCCTTCAGTATTTAGGTTGTTAGTTTCCTTCGGTATTTAGGTTAGTTTCCTTCGGTTTTTAGGTTGTTAGTTTCCTTCGGTATTTAGGTTGTTAGTTTCCTTCGGTATTTAGGTTGTTAGTTTCCGTCGGTATTTAGGTTGTTAGTTTCCTTCGGTATTTAGGTTGTTAGTTTCCTTCGGTATTTAGGTTGTTAGTTTCCTTCGGTATTTAGGTTGTTAGTTTCCTTCGGTATTTAGGTTGTTAGTTTCCTTCGGTATTTAGGTTGTTAGTTTCCGTTGGTATTTAGGTTGTTAGTTTCCTTCGGTATTTAGGTTGTTAGTTTCCTTCGGTATTTAGGTTGTTAGTTTCCTTCGGTATTTAGGTTAGATTCCTTCGGTATTTAGGTTGTTAGTTTCCTTTGGTATTTAGGTTGTTAGTTTCCTTCGGTATTTAGGTTGTTAGTTTCCTTTGGTATTTAGGTTGTTAGTTTCCTTCGGTATTTAGGTTGTTAGTTTCCTTCGGTATTTAGGTTGTTAGTTTCCTTCGGTATTTAGGTTGCTAGTTTCCTTCGGTATTTAGGTTGTTAGTTTCCTTGGGTATTTATTTTGTTAGTTTCCTTCGGTATTTAGGTTGTTAGTTTCCTTCGGTATTTAGGTTGTTAGTTTACTTTGGTTTTTAGGTTGTTAGTTTCCTTCGGTATTTAGGTTGTTAGTTTCCTTCGGTATTTAGGTTGCTAGTTTCCTTCATTATTTAGGTTGTTAGTTTCCTTGGGTATTTAGGTTGTTAGTTTCCTTCGCTATTTAGGTTGTTAGTTTTCTTCGGTATTTAGGTTGTTAGTTTCCTTCAGTATTTAGGTTGTTAGTTTCCTTCGGTATTTAGGTTGTTAGTTTCCTTCGGTATTTAGGTTGTTAGTTTCCTTCGGTATTTAGGTTGTTAGTTTCCTTCGGTATTTAGGTTGCTAGTTTCCTTGGGTATTTAGGTTGTTAGTTTCCTTGGGTATTTAGGTTGTTAGTTTCCTTCGGTATTTAGGTTGTTAGTTTTCTTTGGTATTTAGGTTGTTAGTTTTCTTCGGTATTTAGGGTGTTAGTTTCCTTTGGTATTTAGGTTGTTAGTTTTCTTCGGTATTTAGGTTGTTAGTTTTCTGTGGTATTTAGGTTGTTAGTTTTCTGCGGTATTTAGGTTGTTAGTTTTCTTCGTTATTTAGGTTGTTAGTTTTTTTCGGTATTTAGGTTGTTAGTTTTCTGCGATATTTAGGTTGTTAGTTTTCTTCGGTATTTAGGTTAGTTTCTTTCGGTATTTAGGTTGTTAGTTTCCTTTGGTATTTAGGTTGTTAGTTTCTTTCGGTATTTAGGTTGTTAGTTTCCTTCGGTATTAAGGTTGTTAGTTTCCTTCGGTATTTAGGTTGTTAGTTTCCTTCGGTATTTAGGTTGTTAGGTTCCTTCAGTATTTAGGTTGTTAGTTTCCTTCTGTATTTAGGTTGTTAGTTTCCTTCGGTATTTAGGTTGTTAGTTTCCTTCGGTATTTAGGTTGTTAGTTTTCTTCGGTATTTAGGTTTTTAGTTTTCTTCGGTATTTTAGGTTTTTAGTTTTCTTCAGTATTTAGGTTGTTAGTTTCCTTCGGTAATTAGGTTGTTAGTTTCCTTCGGTATTTAGGTTGTTAGTTTCCTTCGGTAGTTAGGTTGTTAGTTTCCTTCGGTATTTAGGTTGTTAGTTTCCTTCGGTATTTAGGTTGTTAGTTTCCTTCGGTATTTAGGTTGTTAGTTTCCTTCGGTATTTAGGTTGTTAGTTTCCTTTGGTATTTAGGTTGCTAGTTTTCTTCAGTAATTAGGTTGTTAGTTTCCTTCGGTATTTAGGTTCTTAGTTTCCTTCGGTATTTAGGTTGTTAGTTTCCTTCGGTATTTAGGTTGTTAGTTTTCTTCCGTATTTAGGTTGTTAGTTTCCTTCAGTATTTAGGTTGTTAGTTTCCTTCGGTATTTAGGTTGTTAGTTTCCTTCGGTATTTAGGTTGTTAGTTTCCTTCGGTATATAGGTTGTTAGTTTCCTTCGGTATTTAGGTTGTTAGTTTTCTTCGGTATTTAGGTTTTTAGTTTTCTTCGGTATTTTAGGTTTTTAGTTTCCTTCGGTAATTAGGTTGTTAGTTTCCTTCGGTATTTAGGTTGTTAGTTTCCTTCGGTATTTAGATTGTTAGTTTCCTTCGGTATTTAGGTTGTTAGTTTCCTTCGGTATTTACGTTCTTAGTTTTCTTTGGTATTTAGGTTGTTAGTTTTCTTCGGTATTTAGGGTGTTAGTTTCCTTCAGTATTTAGGTTGTTAGTTTCCTTCGGTATTTAGGTTGTTAGTTTCCTTCGGTATTTAGGTTGTTAGTTTCCTTTGGTATTTAGGTTGTTAGTTTCCTTCGGTATTTAGGTTGTTAGTTTCCTTCGGTATTTAGGTTGTTAGTTTCCTTCGGTATTTAGGTTGCTAGTTTTCTTCAGTATTTAGGTTGTTAGTTTCCTTCGGTATTTAGGTTGTTAGTTTCCTTCGGTATTTAGGTTGTTAGTTTACTTTGGTTTTTAGGTTGTTAGTTTCCTTCGGTATTTAGGTTGTTAGTTTCCTTCGGTATTTAGGTTGCTAGTTTCCTTCGGTATTTAGGTTGTTAGTTTCCTTGGGTATTTAGGTTGTTAGTTTCCTTCGCTATTTAGGTTGTTAGTTTTCTTCGGTATTTAGGTTGTTAGTTTCCTTCAGTATTTAGGTTGTTAGTTTCCTTCGGTATTTAGGTTGTTAGTTTCCTTCGGTATTTAGGTTGTTAGTTTCCTTCGGTATTTAGGTTGTTAGTTTCCTTCGGTATTTAGGTTGCTAGTTTCCTTGGGTATTTAGGTTGTTAGTTTCCTTGGGTATTTAGGTTGTTAGTTTCCTTCGGTATTTAGGTTGTTAGTTTTCTTTGGTATTTAGGTTGTTAGTTTTCTTCGGTATTTAGGGTGTTAGTTTCCTTTGGTATTTAGGTTGTTAGTTTTCTTCGGTATTTAGCTTGTTAGTTTTCTGTGGTATTTAGGTTGTTAGTTTTCTGCGGTATTTAGGTTGTTAGTTTTCTTCGTTATTTAGGTTGTTAGTTTTTTTCGGTATTTAGGTTGTTAGTTTTCTGCGATATTTAGGTTGTTAGTTTTCTTCGGTATTTAGGTTAGTTTCTTTCGGTATTTAGGTTGTTAGTTTCCTTTGGTATTTAGGTTGTTAGTTTTCTTCGGTATTTAGGTTGTTAGTTTTCTGTGGTATTTAGGTTGTTAGTTTTCTGCGTGGATAGAACGCCGGACTCTCATTCGGGAGACCCGGGTTCGATCCCCGGTAAGGTGCGGGACTTTTTTCTGTCGGGGGCAAAAAGAAAGTCCTAACCTGCACAGTTCGCGGTGACTGCACTAGCCAGGCGGCCTTTATTCCTCAGGCTCAAAGACCTCCCTGCCATACACCGCAAGGTACTATATTGGCAGTAAATGACAGTTTATGACAGTTTTCTGCGGTATTTAGGTTGTTAGTTTTCTTCGTTATTTAGGTTGTTAGTTTTTTTCGGTATTTAGGTTGTTAGTTTTCTTTGGTATTTAGGTTGTTAGTTTTCTTCGGTATTTAGGTGTTAGTTTCCTTTGGTATTTAGGTTGTTAGTTTTCTTCGGTATTTAGGTTGTTAGTTTTCTGTGGTATTTAGGTTGTTAGTTTTCTGCGGTATTTAGGTTGTTAGTTTTCTTCGTTATTTAGGTTGTTAGTTTTTTTCGGTGTTTAGGTTGTTAGTTTTCTGCGGTATTTAGGTTTTTAGTTTTCTTCGGTATTTAGGTTGTTAGTTTCTTTCGGTATTTGGGTTGTTAGTTTCCTTTGGTATTTAGGTTGTTAGTTTCTTTCGGTATTTAGGTTGTTAGTTTCCTTCGGTATTAAGGTTGTTAGTTTCCTTCGGTATTTAGGTTGTTAGTTTTCTTCGGTATTTAGGGTGTTAGTTTCCTTTGGTATTTAGGTTGTTAGTTTTCTTCGGTATTTAGGTTGTTAGTTTTCTGCGGTATTTAGGTTGTTAGTTTTCTTCGGTATTTAGGTTGTTAGTTTTCTTCGGTATTTAGGTTTTTAGTTTCCTTCGGTATTTAGGTTGTTAGTTTCCTTCGGTATTTAGGTTGTTAGGTTCCTTCGGTATTTAGGTTGTTAGTTTCCTTCGGTATTTAGGTTGTTAGTTTCCTCCGGTATTTAGGTTGTTAGTTTCCTTTTGTATTTAGGTTGTTAGTTTCCTTCGGTATTTAGGTTGTTAGTTTCCTTTGGTATTTAGGTTGTTAGTTTCCTTCGGTATTTAGGTTGTTAGTTTCCTTCGGTATTTAGGTTGTTAGTTTCCTTCGGTATTTAGGTTGCTAGTTTCCTTCGGTATTTAAGTTGTTAGTTTCCTTGGGTATTTAGATTGTTAGTTTCCTTTGCTATTTAGGTTGTTAGTTTTCTTCTGTATTTAGGTTGTTAGTTTCCTTCGGTATTTAGGTTGTTAGTTTCCTTCGGTATTTACGTTGTTAGTTTTCTTCGGTATTTAGGTTGTTAGTTTCCTTCAGTATTTAGGTTGTTAGTTTCTTTCGGTATTTAGGTTGTTAGTTTCCTTCGGTATTTAGGTTGTTAGTTTCCTTCGGTATTTAGGTTGTTAGTTTCCTTCGGTATTTAGGTTGTTAGTTTCCTTCGGTATTTAGGTTGTTAGTTTCCTTGGGTATTTAGGTTGTTAGTTTCCTTCGGTATTTAGGTTGTTAGTTTCCTTCGGTATTTAGGTTGTTAGTTTCCTTCAGTATTTAGGTTGTTAGTTTCCTTCGGTATTTAGGTTAGTTTCCTTCGGTTTTTAGGTTGTTAGTTTCCTTCGGTATTTAGGTTGTTAGTTTCCTTCGGTATTTAGGTTGTTAGTTTCCGTCGGTATTTAGGTTGTTAGTTTCCTTCGGTATTTAGGTTGTTAGTTTCCTTCGGTATTTAGGTTGTTAGTTTCCTTCAGTATTTAGGTTGTTAGTTTCCTTCGGTATTTAGGTTGTTAGTTTCCTTCGGTATTTAGGTTGTTAGTTTCCGTCGGTATTTAGGTTGTTAGTTTCCTTCGGTATTTAGGTTGTTAGTTTCCTTCGGTATTTAGGTTGTTAGTTTCCTTCGGTATTTAGGTTAGATTCCTTCGGTATTTAGGTTGTTAGTTTCCTTTGGTATTTAGGTTGTTAGTTTCCTTCGGTATTTAGGTTGTTAGTTTCCTTTGGTATTTAGGTTGTTAGTTTCCTTCGGTATTTAGGTTGTTAGTTTCCTTCGGTATTTAGGTTGTTAGTTTCCTTCGGTATTTAGGTTGCTAGTTTCCTTCGGTATTTAGGTTGTTAGTTTCCTTGGGTATTTATTTTGTTAGTTTCCTTCGGTATATAGGTTGTTAGTTTTCTTCTGTATTTAGGTTGTTAGTTTCCTTCGGTATTTAGGTTGTTATTTTCCTTCGGTATTTAGGTTGTTAAATTCCTTCTGTATTTAGGTTGTTAGTTTCCTTCGGTATTTAGGTTGTTAGTTTTCTGCGGTATTTAGGTTGTTAGTTTCCTTCGGTATTAAGGTTGTTAGTTTCCTTCACTATTTAGGTTGTTAGTTTCCTTCGGTATTTAGGTTGTTAGTTTCCTTCTGTATTTAGGTTGTTAGTTTTCTTCGGTATTTAGGGTGTTAGTTTCCTTTGGTATTTAGGTTGTTAGTTTTCTTCGGTATTTAGGTTGTTAGTTTTCTGCGGTATTTAGGTTGTTAGTTTCCTTCGGTATTTAGGTTGTTAGTTTCCTTCGGTATTTAGGTTGTTAGTTTCCTTCGGTATTTAGGTTGCTAGTTTTCTTTGGTATTTAGGTTGTTAGTTTCCTTCGGTATTTAGGTTGTTAGTTTCCTTCGGTATTTAGGTTGTTAGTTTCCTTCGGTATTTAGGTTGTTAGTTTCCTTTGGTATTTAGGTTGTTAGTTTCCTTCGGTATTTAGGTTGTTAGTTTCCTTCGGTATTTAGGTTGTTAGGTTCCTTCGGTATTTAGGTTGTTAGTTTCCTTCGGTATTTAGGTTGTTAGTTTCCTCCGGTATTTAGGTTGTTAGTTTCCTTTTGTATTTAGGTTGTTAGTTTCCTTCGGTATTTAGGTTGTTAGTTTCCTCCGGTATTTAGGTTGTTAGTTTCCTTTTGTATTTAGGTTGTTAGTTTCCTTCGGTATTTAGGTTGTTAGTTTCCTTTGGTATTTAGGTTGTTAGTTTCCTTCGGTATTTAGGTTGTTAGTTTCCTTCGGTATTTAGGTTGTTAGTTTCCTTCGGTATTTAGGTTGCTAGTTTCCTTCGGTATTTAGGTTGTTAGTTTCCTTGGGTATTTAGATTGTTAGTTTCCTTTGCTATTTAGGTTGTTAGTTTTCTTCTGTATTTAGGTTGTTAGTTTCCTTCGGTATTTAGGTTGTTAGTTTCCTTCGGTATTTACGTTGTTAGTTTTCTTCGGTATTTAGGTTGTTAGTTTCCTTCAGTATTTAGGTTGTTAGTTTCTTTCGGTATTTAGGTTGTTAGTTTCCTTCGGTATTTAGGTTGTTAGTTTCCTTCGGTATTTAGGTTGTTAGTTTCCTTCGGTATTTAGGTTGTTAGTTTCCTTCGGTATTTAGGTTGTTAGTTTCCTTGGGTATTTAGGTTGTTAGTTTCCTTCGGTATTTAGGTTGTTAGTTTCCTTCGGTATTTAGGTTGTTAGTTTCCTTCGGTATTTAGGTTGTTAGTTTCCTTCGGTATTTAGGTTAGTTTCCTTCGGTTTTTAGGTTGTTAGTTTCCTTCGGTATTTAGGTTGTTAGTTTCCTTCGGTATTTAGGTTGTTAGTTTCCGTCGGTATTTAGGTTGTTAGTTTCCTTCGGTATTTAGGTTGTTAGTTTCCTTCGGTATTTAGGTTGTTAGTTTCCTTCGGTATTTAGGTTGTTAGTTTCCTTCGGTATTTAGGTTGTTAGTTTCCTTCGGTATTTAGGTTGTTAGTTTCCGTCGGTATTTAGGTTGTTAGTTTCCTTCGGTATTTAGGTTGTTAGTTTCCTTCGGTATTTAGGTTGTTAGTTTCCTTCGCTATTTAGGTTGTTAATTTCCTTCGGTATTTAGGTTGTTAGTTTCCTTCGGTATTTAGGTTGTTAGTTTCCTTCGGTATTTAGGTTGTTAGTTTCCTTCGGTATTTAGGTTGTTAGTTTCCGTCGGTATTTAGGTTACTAGTTTTCTTCGGTATTTAGGTTGTTAGTTTCCTTCGGTATTTAGGTTGTTAGTTTCCTTCGGTATTTAGGTTGTTAGTTTCCTTCGGTATTTAGGTTGTTAGTTTCCTTGGGTATTTTGGTTGTTAGTTTCCTTCAGTATTTAGGTTGTTAGTTTCCTTCGGTATTTAGGTTGTTAGTTTCCTTGGGTATTTAGGTTGTTAGTTTCCTTGGGTATTTAGGTTGTTAGTTTCCTTCGCTGTTTAGGTTGTTAGTTTTCTTCTGTATTTAGGTTGTTAGTTTCCTTCGGTATTTAGGTTGTTATTTTCCTCCGGTATTTAGGTTGTTAGTTTCCTTCGGTATTTAGGTTGTTAGTTTCCTTCGGTATTTAGGTTGTTAGTTTTCTGCGGTATTTAGGTTGTTAGTTTCCTTCGGTATTTAGGTTGTTAGTTTCCTTCGCTATTTAGGTTGTTAGTTTCCTTCGGTATTTAGGTAGTTAGTTTCCTTCGGTATTTAGGTTTTTAGTTTTCTTCGGTATTTAGGGTGTTAGTTTCCTTTGGTATTTAGGTTGTTAGTTTTCTTCGGTATTTAGGTTGTTAGTTTTCTGCGGTATTTAGGTTGTTAGTTTTCTTCGGTATTTAGGTTGTTAGTTTCCTTCGGTATTTAGGTTGTTAGTTTCCTTCGGTATTTAGGTTGTTAGTTTCCTTCGGTATTTAGGTTGTTAGTTTCCTTCGGTATTTAGGTTACTAGTTTTCTTCGGTATTTAGGTTGTTAGTTTCCTTCGGTATTTAGGTTGTTAGTTTCCTTCGGTATTTAGGTTGTTAGTTTCCTTCGGTATTTAGGTTGTTAGTTTCCTTGGGTATTTAGGTTGTTAGTTTCCTTCAGTATTTAGGTTGTTAGTTTCCTTCGGTATTTAGGTTGTTAGTTTCCTTGGGTATTTAGGTTGTTAGTTTCCTTGGGTATTTAGGTTGTTAGTTTCCTTCGCTATTTAGGTTGTTAGTTTTCTTCTGTATTTAGGTTGTTAGTTTCCTTCGGTATTTAGGTTGTTAGTTTCCTTCGGTATTTAGGTTGTTAGTTTTCTGCGGTATTTAGGTTGTTAGTTTCCTTCGGTATTTAGGTTGTTAGTTTCCTTCGCTATTTAGGTTGTTAGTTTCCTTCGGTATTTAGGTTGTTAGTTTCCTTCGGTATTTAGGTTGTTAATTTTCTTCGGTATTTAGGTTGCTAGTTTTCTTCGGTATTTAGGTTGTTAGTTTCCTTCGGTATTTAGGTTGTTAGTTTCCTTCGGTATTTAGGTTGTTAGTTTCCTTCGGTATTTAGGTTGTTAGTTTCCTTTGGTATTTAGGTTGTTAGTTTCCTTCGGTATTTAGGTTGTTAGTTTCCTTCGGTATTTAGGTTGTTAGGTTCCTTCGGTATTTAGGTTGTTAGTTTCCTTCGGTATTTAGGTTGTTAGTTTCCTCCGGTATTTAGGTTGTTAGTTTCCTTTTGTATTTAGGTTGTTAGTTTCCTTCGGTATTTAGGTTGTTAGTTTCCTTTGGTATTTAGGTTGTTAGTTTCCTTCGGTATTTAGGTTGTTAGTTTCCTTCGGTATTTAGGTTGTTAGTTTCCTTCGGTATTTAGGTTGCTAGTTTCCTTCGGTATTTAAGTTGTTAGTTTCCTTGGGTATTTAGATTGTTAGTTTCCTTTGCTATTTAGGTTGTTAGTTTTCTTCTGTATTTAGGTTGTTAGTTTCCTTCGGTATTTAGGTTGTTAGTTTCCTTCGGTATTTACGTTGTTAGTTTTCTTCGGTATTTAGGTTGTTAGTTTCCTTCAGTATTTAGGTTGTTAGTTTCTTTCGGTATTTAGGTTGTTAGTTTCCTTCGGTATTTAGGTTGTTAGTTTCCTTCGGTATTTAGGTTGTTAGTTTCCTTCGGTATTTAGGTTGTTAGTTTCCTTCGGTATTTAGGTTGTTAGTTTCCTTGGGTATTTAGGTTGTTAGTTTCCTTCGGTATTTAGGTTGTTAGTTTCCTTCGGTATTTAGGTTGTTAGTTTCCTTCAGTATTTAGGTTGTTAGTTTCCTTCGGTATTTAGGTTAGTTTCCTTCGGTTTTTAGGTTGGTAGTTTCCTTCGGTATTTAGGTTGTTAGTTTCCTTCGGTATTTAGGTTGTTAGTTTCCGTCGGTATTTAGGTTGTTAGTTTCCTTCGGTATTTAGGTTGTTAGTTTCCTTCGGTATTTAGGTTGTTAGTTTCCTTCGGTATTTAGGTTGTTAGTTTCCTTCGGTATTTAGGTTGTTAGTTTCCTTCGGTATTTAGGTTGTTAGTTTCCGTCGGTATTTAGGTTGTTAGTTTCCTTCGGTATTTAGGTTGTTAGTTTCCTTCGGTATTTAGGTTGTTAGTTTCCTTCGCTATTTAGGTTGTTAATTTCCTTCGGTATTTAGGTTGTTAGTTTCCTTCGGTATTTAGGTTGTTAGTTTCCTTCGGTATTTAGGTTGTTAGTTTCCTTCGGTATTTAGGTTGTTAGTTTCCGTCGGTATTTAGGTTACTAGTTTTCTTCGGTATTTAGGTTGTTAGTTTCCTTCGGTATTTAGGTTGTTAGTTTCCTTCGGTATTTAGGTTGTTAGTTTCCTTCGGTATTTAGGTTGTTAGTTTCCTTGGGTATTTAGGTTGTTAGTTTCCTTCAGTATTTAGGTTGTTAGTTTCCTTCGGTATTTAGGTTGTTAGTTTCCTTGGGTATTTAGGTTGTTAGTTTCCTTGGGTATTTAGGTTGTTAGTTTCCTTCGCTATTTAGGTTGTTAGTTTTCTTCTGTATTTAGGTTGTTAGTTTCCTTCGGTATTTAGGTTGTTATTTTCCTCCGGTATTTAGGTTGTTAGTTTCCTTCGGTATTTAGGTTGTTAGTTTCCTTCGGTATTTAGGTTGTTAGTTTTCTGCGGTATTTAGGTTGTTAGTTTCCTTCGCTATTTAGGTTGTTAGTTTCCTTCGGTATTTAGGTAGTTAGTTTCCTTCGGTATTTAGGTTTTTAGTTTTCTTCGGTATTTAGGGTGTTAGTTTCCTTTGGTATTTAGGTTGTTAGTTTTCTTCGGTATTTAGGTTGTTAGTTTTCTGCGGTATTTAGGTTGTTAGTTTTCTTCGGTATTTAGGTTGTTAGTTTCTTTCGGTATTTAGGTTGTTAGTTTCCTTCGGTATTTAGGTTGTTAGTTTCCTTCGGTATTTAGGTTGTTAGTTTCCTTCGGTATTTAGGTTACTAGTTTTCTTCGGTATTTAGGTTGTTAGTTTTCTGCGGTATTTAGGTTGTTAGTTTTCTTCGGTATTTAGGTTGTTAGTTTTCTTCGGTATTTAGGTTTTTAGTTTTCTTCGGTATTTAGGTTGTTAGTTTTCTTCGTTATTTAGGTTGTTAGTTTTTTTCGGTATTTAGGTTGTTAGTTTCCTTCGGTATTTAGGTTGTTAGTTTCCTTCGGTATTTAGGTTACTAGTTTTCTTCGGTATTTAGGTTGTTACTTTCCTTCGGTATTTAGGTTGTTAGTTTCCTTCGGTATTTAGGTTGTTAGTTTCCTTCGGTATTTAGGTTGTTAGTTTCCTTCGGTATTTAGGTTCTTAGTTTCCTTTGGTATTTAGGTTGTTAGTTTCCTTCGGTATTTAGGTTGTTAGTTTCCTTCGGTATTTAGGTTGTTAGTTTCCTTCGGTATTTAGGTTGTTAGTTTCCTACGGTATTTAGGGTGTTAGTTTCCTTCGGTATTTAGGTTGTTAGTTTCCTTCGGTATTTAGGTTGTTTGTTTCCTTCGGTATTTAGGTTGTTAGTTTCCTTCAGTATTTAGGTTGTTAGTTTCCTTCGGTATTTAGGTTGTTAGTTTCCTTCGGTATTTAGGTTGTTAGGTTCCTTCGGTATTTAGGTTGTTAGTTTCCTTCAGTATTTAGGTTGTTAGTTTCCTTCGGTATTTAGGTTGTTAGTTTCCTTTTGTATTTAGGTTGTTAGTTTCCTTTGGTATTTAGGTTGTTAGTTTCCTTTGGTATTTAGGTTGTTAGTTTCCTTCGGTATTTAGGTTGTTAGTTTCCTTCGGTATTTAGGTTGTTAGTTTCCTTCGGTATTTAGGTTGCTAGTTTCCTTCGGTATTTAGGTTGTTAGTTTCCTTGGGTATTTAGGTTGTTAGTTTCCTTCGCTATTTTGGTTGTTAGTTTTCTTCTGTATTTAGGTTGTTAGTTTCCTTCGGTATTTAGGTTGTTATTTTCCTCCGGTATTTAGGTTGTTAGTTTCCTTCGGTATTTAGGTTGTTAGTTTCCTTCGGTATTTAGGTTGTTAGTTTTCTGCGGTATTTAGGTTGTTAGTTTTCTTCTTTATTTAGGTTGTTAGTTTCCTTCGCTATTTAGGTTGTTAGTTTCCTTCGGTATTTAGGTTGTTAGTTTCTTTCGGTATTTAGGTTGTTAGTTTTCTGCGGTATTTAGGGTGTTAGTTTCCTTTGGTATTTAGGTTGTTAGTTTTCTTCGGTATTTAGGTTGTTAGTTTTCTGCGGTATTTAGGTTGTTAGTTTTCTTCGGTATTTAGGTTGTTAGTTTTCTTCGGTATTTAGGTTTTTAGTTTTCTTCGGTATTTAGGTTGTTAGTTTTCTTCGTTATTTAGGTTGTTAGTTTTTTTCGGTATTTAGGTTGTTAGTTTCCTTCGGTATTTAGGTTGTTAGTTTCCTTCGGTATTTAGGTTGTTAGTTTCCTTTGGTATTTAGGTTGCTAGTTTTCTTCAGTAATTAGGTTGTTAGTTTCCTTCGGTATTTAGGTTCTTAGTTTCCTTCGGTATTTAGGTTGTTAGTTTCCTTCGGTATTTAGGTTGTTAGTTTCCTTCGGTATTTAGGTTGTTAGTTTCCTTCGGTATTTAGGTTGTTAGTTTCCTTCGGTATATAGGTTGTTAGTTTCCTTCGGTATTTAGGTTGTTAGTTTTCTTCGGTATTTAGGTTTTTAGTTTTCTTCGGTATTTTAGGTTTTTAGTTTCCTTCGGTAATTAGGTTGTTAGTTTCCTTCGGTATTTAGGTTGTTAGTTTCCTTCGGTATTTAGATTGTTAGTTTCCTTCGGTATTTAGGTTGTTAGTTTCCTTCGGTATTTACGTTCTTAGTTTCCTTCGGTATTTAGGTTGTTAGTTTTCTTTGGTATTTAGGTTGTTAGTTTTCTTCGGTATTTAGGGTGTTAGTTTCCTTTGGTATTTAGGTTGTTAGTTTTCTTCGGTATTTAGGTTGTTAGTTTTCTGTGGTATTTAGGTTGTTAGTTTTCTGCGGTATTTAGGTTTTTAGTTTTCTTCGTTATTTAGGTTGTTAGTTTTTTTCGGTATTTAGGTTGTTAGTTTTCTTTGGTATTTAGGTTGTTAGTTTTCTTCGGTATTTAGGTGTTAGTTTCCTTTGGTATTTAGGTTGTTAGTTTTCTTCGGTATTTAGGTTGTTAGTTTTCTGTGGTATTTAGGTTGTTAGTTTTCTGCGGTATTTAGGTTGTTAGTTTTCTTCGTTATTTAGGTTGTTAGTTTTTTTCGGTATTTAGGTTGTTAGTTTCCTTCGGTATTTAGGTTGTTAGTTTCCTTCGGTATTTAGGTTACTAGTTTTCTTCGGTATTTAGGTTGTTACTTTCCTTCGGGATTTAGGTTGTTAGTTTCCTTCGGTATTTAGGTTGTTAGTTTTCTGCGGTATTTAGGTTGTTAGTTTTCTGCGGTATTTAGGTTGTTAGTTTCCTTCGGTATTAAGGTTGTTAGTTTCCTTCGCTATTTAGGTTGTTAGTTTCCTTCGGTATTTAGGTTGTTAGTTTCCTTCTGTATTTAGGTTGTTAGTTTTCTTCGGTATTTAGGTTGTTAGTTTCCTTCGGTATTTAGGTTGTTAGTTTCCTTCGGTATTTAGGTTGTTAGTTTCCTTCGGTATTTAGGTTAGATTCCTTCGGTATTTAGGTTGTTAGTTTCCTTTGGTATTTAGGTTGTTAGTTTCCTTCGGTATTTAGGTTGTTAGTTTCCTTTGGTATTTAGGTTGTTAGTTTCCTTCGGTATTTAGGTTGTTAGTTTCCTTCGGTATTTAGGTTGTTAGTTTCCTTCGGTATTTAGGTTGCTAGTTTCCTTCGGTATTTAGGTTGTTAGTTTCCTTGGGTATTTATTTTGTTAGTTTCCTTCGGTATATAGGTTGTTAGTTTTCTTCTGTATTTAGGTTGTTAGTTTCCTTCGGTATTTAGGTTGTTATTTTCCTTCGGTATTTAGGTTGTTAAATTCCTTCTGTATTTAGGTTGTTAGTTTCCTTCGGTATTTAGGTTGTTAGTTTTCTGCGGTATTTAGGTTGTTAGTTTCCTTCGGTATTAAGGTTGTTAGTTTCCTTCACTATTTAGGTTGTTAGTTTCCTTCGGTATTTAGGTTGTTAGTTTCCTTCTGTATTTAGGTTGTTAGTTTTCTTCGGTATTTAGGGTGTTAGTTTCCTTTGGTATTTAGGTTGTTAGTTTTCTTCGGTATTTAGGTTGTTAGTTTTCTGCGGTATTTAGGTTGTTAGTTTCCTTCGGTATTTAGGTTGTTAGTTTCCTTCGGTATTTAGGTTGTTAGTTTCCTTCGGTATTTAGGTTGCTAGTTTTCTTTGGTATTTAGGTTGTTAGTTTCCTTCGGTATTTAGGTTGTTAGTTTCCTTCGGTATTTAGGTTGTTAGTTTCCTTCGGTATTTAGGTTGTTAGTTTCCTTTGGTATTTAGGTTGTTAGTTTCCTTCGGTATTTAGGTTGTTAGTTTCCTTCGGTATTTAGGTTGTTAGGTTCCTTCGGTATTTAGGTTGTTAGTTTCCTTCGGTATTTAGGTTGTTAGTTTCCTCCGGTATTTAGGTTGTTAGTTTCCTTTTGTATTTAGGTTGTTAGTTTCCTTCGGTATTTAGGTTGTTAGTTTCCTCCGGTATTTAGGTTGTTAGTTTCCTTTTGTATTTAGGTTGTTAGTTTCCTTCGGTATTTAGGTTGTTAGTTTCCTTTGGTATTTAGGTTGTTAGTTTCCTTCGGTATTTAGGTTGTTAGTTTCCTTCGGTATTTAGGTTGTTAGTTTCCTTCGGTATTTAGGTTGCTAGTTTCCTTCGGTATTTAGGTTGTTAGTTTCCTTGGGTATTTAGATTGTTAGTTTCCTTTGCTATTTAGGTTGTTAGTTTTCTTCTGTATTTAGGTTGTTAGTTTCCTTCGGTATTTAGGTTGTTAGTTTCCTTCGGTATTTACGTTGTTAGTTTTCTTCGGTATTTAGGTTGTTAGTTTCCTTCAGTATTTAGGTTGTTAGTTTCTTTCGGTATTTAGGTTGTTAGTTTCCTTCGGTATTTAGGTTGTTAGTTTCCTTCGGTATTTAGGTTGTTAGTTTCCTTCGGTATTTAGGTTGTTAGTTTCCTTCGGTATTTAGGTTGTTAGTTTCCTTGGGTATTTAGGTTGTTAGTTTCCTTCGGTATTTAGGTTGTTAGTTTCCTTCGGTATTTAGGTTGTTAGTTTCCTTCGGTATTTAGGTTGTTAGTTTCCTTCGGTATTTAGGTTAGTTTCCTTCGGTTTTTAGGTTGTTAGTTTCCTTCGGTATTTAGGTTGTTAGTTTCCTTCGGTATTTAGGTTGTTAGTTTCCGTCGGTATTTAGGTTGTTAGTTTCCTTCGGTATTTAGGTTGATAGTTTCCTTCGGTATTTAGGTTGTTAGTTTCCTTCGGTATTTAGGTTGTTAGTTTCCTTCGGTATTTAGGTTGTTAGTTTCCTTCGGTATTTAGGTTGTTAGTTTCCGTCGGTATTTAGGTTGTTAGTTTCCTTCGGTATTTAGGTTGTTAGTTTCCTTCGGTATTTAGGTTGTTAGTTTCCTTCGCTATTTAGGTTGTTAATTTCCTTCGGTATTTAGGTTGTTAGTTTCCTTCGGTATTTAGGTTGTTAGTTTCCTTCGGTATTTAGGTTGTTAGTTTCCTTCGGTATTTAGGTTGTTAGTTTCCGTCGGTATTTAGGTTACTAGTTTTCTTCGGTATTTAGGTTGTTAGTTTCCTTCGGTATTTAGGTTGTTAGTTTCCTTCGGTATTTAGGTTGTTAGTTTCCTTCGGTATTTAGGTTGTTAGTTTCCTTGGGTATTTTGGTTGTTAGTTTCCTTCAGTATTTAGGTTGTTAGTTTCCTTCGGTATTTAGGTTGTTAGTTTCCTTGGGTATTTAGGTTGTTAGTTTCCTTGGGTATTTAGGTTGTTAGTTTCCTTCGCTATTTAGGTTGTTAGTTTTCTTCTGTATTTAGGTTGTTAGTTTCCTTCGGTATTTAGGTTGTTATTTTCCTCCGGTATTTAGGTTGTTAGTTTCCTTCGGTATTTAGGTTGTTAGTTTCCTTCGGTATTTAGGTTGTTAGTTTTCTGCGGTATTTAGGTTGTTAGTTTCCTTCGGTATTTAGGTTGTTAGTTTCCTTCGCTATTTAGGTTGTTAGTTTCCTTCGGTATTTAGGTAGTTAGTTTCCTTCGGTATTTAGGTTTTTAGTTTTCTTCGGTATTTAGGGTGTTAGTTTCCTTTGGTATTTAGGTTGTTAGTTTTCTTCGGTATTTAGGTTGTTAGTTTTCTGCGGTATTTAGGTTGTTAGTTTTCTTCGGTATTTAGGTTGTTAGTTTCCTTCGGTATTTAGGTTGTTAGTTTCCTTCGGTATTTAGGTTGTTAGTTTCCTTCGGTATTTAGGTTGTTAGTTTCCTTCGGTATTTAGGTTACTAGTTTTCTTCGGTATTTAGGTTGTTAGTTTCCTTCGGTATTTAGGTTGTTAGTTTCCTTCGGTATTTAGGTTGTTAGTTTCCTTCGGTATTTAGGTTGTTAGTTTCCTTGGGTATTTAGGTTGTTAGTTTCCTTCAGTATTTAGGTTGTTAGTTTCCTTCGGTATTTAGGTTGTTAGTTTCCTTGGGTATTTAGGTTGTTAGTTTCCTTGGGTATTTAGGTTGTTAGTTTCCTTCGCTATTTAGGTTGTTAGTTTTCTTCTGTATTTAGGTTGTTAGTTTCCTTCGGTATTTAGGTTGTTAGTTTCCTTCGGTATTTAGGTTGTTAGTTTTCTGCGGTATTTAGGTTGTTAGTTTCCTTCGGTATTTAGGTTGTTAGTTTCCTTCGCTATTTAGGTTGTTAGTTTCCTTCGGTATTTAGGTTGTTAGTTTCCTTCGGTATTTAGGTTGTTAATTTTCTTCGGTATTTAGGTTGCTAGTTTTCTTCGGTATTTAGGTTGTTAGTTTCCTTCGGTATTTAGGTTGTTAGTTTCCTTCGGTATTTAGGTTGTTAGTTTCCTTCGGTATTTAGGTTGTTAGTTTCCTTTGGTATTTAGGTTGTTAGTTTCCTTCGGTATTTAGGTTGTTAGTTTCCTTCGGTATTTAGGTTGTTAGGTTCCTTCGGTATTTAGGTTGTTAGTTTCCTTCGGTATTTAGGTTGTTAGTTTCCTCCGGTATTTAGGTTGTTAGTTTCCTTTTGTATTTAGGTTGTTAGTTTCCTTCGGTATTTAGGTTGTTAGTTTCCTTTGGTATTTAGGTTGTTAGTTTCCTTCGGTATTTAGGTTGTTAGTTTCCTTCGGTATTTAGGTTGTTAGTTTCCTTCGGTATTTAGGTTGCTAGTTTCCTTCGGTATTTAAGTTGTTAGTTTCCTTGGGTATTTAGATTGTTAGTTTCCTTTGCTATTTAGGTTGTTAGTTTTCTTCTGTATTTAGGTTGTTAGTTTCCTTCGGTATTTAGGTTGTTAGTTTCCTTCGGTATTTACGTTGTTAGTTTTCTTCGGTATTTAGGTTGTTAGTTTCCTTCAGTATTTAGGTTGTTAGTTTCTTTCGGTATTTAGGTTGTTAGTTTCCTTCGGTATTTAGGTTGTTAGTTTCCTTCGGTATTTAGGTTGTTAGTTTCCTTCGGTATTTAGGTTGTTAGTTTCCTTCGGTATTTAGGTTGTTAGTTTCCTTGGGTATTTAGGTTGTTAGTTTCCTTCGGTATTTAGGTTGTTAGTTTCCTTCGGTATTTAGGTTGTTAGTTTCCTTCAGTATTTAGGTTGTTAGTTTCCTTCGGTATTTAGGTTAGTTTCCTTCGGTTTTTAGGTTGTTAGTTTCCTTCGGTATTTAGGTTGTTAGTTTCCTTCGGTATTTAGGTTGTTAGTTTCCGTCGGTATTTAGGTTGTTAGTTTCCTTCGGTATTTAGGTTGTTAGTTTCCTTCGGTATTTAGGTTGTTAGTTTCCTTCGGTATTTAGGTTGTTAGTTTCCTTCGGTATTTAGGTTGTTAGTTTCCTTCGGTATTTAGGTTGTTAGTTTCCGTCGGTATTTAGGTTGTTAGTTTCCTTCGGTATTTAGGTTGTTAGTTTCCTTCGGTATTTAGGTTGTTAGTTTCCTTCGCTATTTAGGTTGTTAATTTCCTTCGGTATTTAGGTTGTTAGTTTCCTTCGGTATTTAGGTTGTTAGTTTCCTTCGGTATTTAGGTTGTTAGTTTCCTTCGGTATTTAGGTTGTTAGTTTCCGTCGGTATTTAGGTTACTAGTTTTCTTCGGTATTTAGGTTGTTAGTTTCCTTCGGTATTTAGGTTGTTAGTTTCCTTCGGTATTTAGGTTGTTAGTTTCCTTCGGTATTTAGGTTGTTAGTTTCCTTGGGTATTTAGGTTGTTAGTTTCCTTCAGTATTTAGGTTGTTAGTTTCCTTCGGTATTTAGGTTGTTAGTTTCCTTGGGTATTTAGGTTGTTAGTTTCCTTGGGTATTTAGGTTGTTAGTTTCCTTCGCTATTTAGGTTGTTAGTTTTCTTCTGTATTTAGGTTGTTAGTTTCCTTCGGTATTTAGGTTGTTATTTTCCTCCGGTATTTAGGTTGTTAGTTTCCTTCGGTATTTAGGTTGTTAGTTTCCTTCGGTATTTAGGTTGTTAGTTTTCTGCGGTATTTAGGTTGTTAGTTTCCTTCGCTATTTAGGTTGTTAGTTTCCTTCGGTATTTAGGTAGTTAGTTTCCTTCGGTATTTAGGTTTTTAGTTTTCTTCGGTATTTAGGGTGTTAGTTTCCTTTGGTATTTAGGTTGTTAGTTTTCTTCGGTATTTAGGTTGTTAGTTTTCTGCGGTATTTAGGTTGTTAGTTTTCTTCGGTATTTAGGTTGTTAGTTTCTTTCGGTATTTAGGTTGTTAGTTTCCTTCGGTATTTAGGTTGTTAGTTTCCTTCGGTATTTAGGTTGTTAGTTTCCTTCGGTATTTAGGTTACTAGTTTTCTTCGGTATTTAGGTTGTTAGTTTTCTGCGGTATTTAGGTTGTTAGTTTTCTTCGGTATTTAGGTTGTTAGTTTTCTTCGGTATTTAGGTTTTTAGTTTTCTTCGGTATTTAGGTTGTTAGTTTTCTTCGTTATTTAGGTTGTTAGTTTTTTTCGGTATTTAGGTTGTTAGTTTCCTTCGGTATTTAGGTTGTTAGTTTCCTTCGGTATTTAGGTTACTAGTTTTCTTCGGTATTTAGGTTGTTACTTTCCTTCGGTATTTAGGTTGTTAGTTTCCTTCGGTATTTAGGTTGTTAGTTTCCTTCGGTATTTAGGTTGTTAGTTTCCTTCGGTATTTAGGTTCTTAGTTTCCTTTGGTATTTAGGTTGTTAGTTTCCTTCGGTATTTAGGTTGTTAGTTTCCTTCGGTATTTAGGTTGTTAGTTTCCTTCGGTATTTAGGTTGTTAGTTTCCTACGGTATTTAGGGTGTTAGTTTCCTTCGGTATTTAGGTTGTTAGTTTCCTTCGGTATTTAGGTTGTTTGTTTCCTTCGGTATTTAGGTTGTTAGTTTCCTTCAGTATTTAGGTTGTTAGTTTCCTTCGGTATTTAGGTTGTTAGTTTCCTTCGGTATTTAGGTTGTTAGGTTCCTTCGGTATTTAGGTTGTTAGTTTCCTTCAGTATTTAGGTTGTTAGTTTCCTTCGGTATTTAGGTTGTTAGTTTCCTTTTGTATTTAGGTTGTTAGTTTCCTTTGGTATTTAGGTTGTTAGTTTCCTTTGGTATTTAGGTTGTTAGTTTCCTTCGGTATTTAGGTTGTTAGTTTCCTTCGGTATTTAGGTTGTTAGTTTCCTTCGGTATTTAGGTTGCTAGTTTCCTTCGGTATTAAGGTTGTTAGTTTCCTTGGGTATTTAGGTTGTTAGTTTCCTTCGCTATTTTGGTTGTTAGTTTTCTTCTGTATTTAGGTTGTTAGTTTCCTTCGGTATTTAGGTTGTTATTTTCCTCCGGTATTTAGGTTGTTAGTTTCCTTCGGTATTTAGGTTGTTAGTTTCCTTCGGTATTTAGGTTGTTAGTTTTCTGCGGTATTTAGGTTGTTAGTTTTCTTCTTTATTTAGGTTGTTAGTTTCCTTCGCTATTTAGGTTGTTAGTTTCCTTCGGTATTTAGGTTGTTAGTTTCTTTCGGTATTTAGGTTGTTAGTTTTCTGCGGTATTTAGGGTGTTAGTTTCCTTTGGTATTTAGGTTGTTAGTTTTCTTCGGTATTTAGGTTGTTAGTTTTCTGCGGTATTTAGGTTGTTAGTTTTCTTCGGTATTTAGGTTGTTAGTTTTCTTCGGTATTTAGGTTTTTAGTTTTCTTCGGTATTTAGGTTGTTAGTTTTCTTCGTTATTTAGGTTGTTAGTTTTTTTCGGTATTTAGGTTGTTAGTTTCCTTCGGTATTTAGGTTGTTAGTTTCCTTCGGTATTTAGGTTGTTAGTTTCCTTTGGTATTTAGGTTGCTAGTTTTCTTCAGTAATTAGGTTGTTAGTTTCCTTCGGTATTTAGGTTCTTAGTTTCCTTCGGTATTTAGGTTGTTAGTTTCCTTCGGTATTTAGGTTGTTAGTTTCCTTCGGTATTTAGGTTGTTAGTTTCCTTCGGTATTTAGGTTGTTAGTTTCCTTCGGTATATAGGTTGTTAGTTTCCTTCGGTATTTAGGTTGTTAGTTTTCTTCGGTATTTAGGTTTTTAGTTTTCTTCGGTATTTTAGGTTTTTAGTTTCCTTCGGTAATTAGGTTGTTAGTTTCCTTCGGTATTTAGGTTGTTAGTTTCCTTCGGTATTTAGATTGTTAGTTTCCTTCGGTATTTAGGTTGTTAGTTTCCTTCGGTATTTACGTTCTTAGTTTCCTTCGGTATTTAGGTTGTTAGTTTTCTTTGGTATTTAGGTTGTTAGTTTTCTTCGGTATTTAGGGTGTTAGTTTCCTTTGGTATTTAGGTTGTTAGTTTTCTTCGGTATTTAGGTTGTTAGTTTTCTGTGGTATTTAGGTTGTTAGTTTTCTGCGGTATTTAGGTTTTTAGTTTTCTTCGTTATTTAGGTTGTTAGTTTTTTTCGGTATTTAGGTTGTTAGTTTTCTTTGGTATTTAGGTTGTTAGTTTTCTTCGGTATTTAGGTGTTAGTTTCCTTTGGTATTTAGGTTGTTAGTTTTCTTCGGTATTTAGGTTGTTAGTTTTCTGTGGTATTTAGGTTGTTAGTTTTCTGCGGTATTTAGGTTGTTAGTTTTCTTCGTTATTTAGGTTGTTAGTTTTTTTCGGTATTTAGGTTGTTAGTTTCCTTCGGTATTTAGGTTGTTAGTTTCCTTCGGTATTTAGGTTACTAGTTTTCTTCGGTATTTAGGTTGTTACTTTCCTTCGGGATTTAGGTTGTTAGTTTCCTTCGGTATTTAGGTTGTTAGTTTTCTGCGGTATTTAGGTTGTTAGTTTCCTTCGGTATTAAGGTTGTTAGTTTCCTTCGCTATTTAGGTTGTTAGTTTCCTTCGGTATTTAGGTTGTTAGTTTCCTTCTGTATTTAGGTTGTTAGTTTTCTTCGGTATTTAGGTTGTTAGTTTCCTTCGGTATTTAGGTTGTTAGTTTCCTTCGGTATTTAGGTTGTTAGTTTTCTGCGGTATTTAGGTTGTTAGTTTCCTTCGGTATTTAGGTTGTTAGTTTTCTTCGGTATTTAGGGTGTTAGTTTCCTTTGGTATTTAGGTTGTTAGTTTTCTTCGGTATTTAGGTTGTTAGTTTCCTTCGGTATTTAGGTTGTTAGTTTCCTTCGGTATTTAGGTTGTTAGTTTCCTTCGGTATTTAGGTTGCTAGTTTTCTTCGGTATTTAGGTTGTTAGTTTCCTTCGGTATTTACGTTGTTAGTTTCCTTCGGTATTTAGGTTGTTAGTTTCCTTCGGTATTTAGGTTGTTAGTTTCCTTTGGTATTTAGGTTGTTAGTTTCCTTCGGTATTTAGGTTGTTAGTTTCCTTCGGTATTTAGGTTGTTAGGTTCCTTCGGTATTTAGGTTGTTAGTTTCCTTCGGTATTTAGGTTGTTAGTTTCCTTTTGTATTTAGGTTGTTAGTTTCCTTCGGTATTTAGGTTGTTAGTTTCCTTTGGTATTTAGGTTGTTAGTTTCCTTCGGTATTTAGGTTGTTAGTTTCCTTCGGTATTTAGGTTGTTAGTTTCCTTCGGTATTTAGGTTGCTAGTTTCCTTCGGTATTTAGGTTGTTAGTTTCCTTGGGTATTTAGGTTGTTAGTTTCCTTCGCTATTTTGGTTGTTAGTTTTCTTCTGTATTTAGGTTGTTTGTTTCCTTCGGTATTTAGGTTGTTATTTTCCTCCGGTATTTAGGTTGTTAGTTTCCTTCGGTATTTAGGTTGTTAGTTTCCTTCGGTATTTAGGTTGTTAGTTTTCTGCGGTATTTAGGTTGTTAGTTTCCTTCGGTATTTAGGTTGTTAGTTTCCTTCGCTATTTAGGTTGTTAGTTTCCTTCGGTATTTAGGTTGTTAGTTTCCTTCAGTATTTAGGTTGTTAATTTTCTTCGGTATTTAGGGTGTTAGTTTCCTTTGGTATTTAGGTTGTTAGTTTTCTTCGGTATTTAGGTTGTTAGTTTTCTGCGGTATTTAGGTTGTTAGTTTTCTTTGGTATTTAGGTTGTTAGTTTTCTTCGGTAGTTAGGTTTTTAGTTTTCTTCGGTATTTTAGGTTTTTAGTTTTCTTCAGTATTTAGGTTGTTAGTTTCCTTCAGTAATTAGGTTGTTAGTTTCCATCGGTATTTAGGTTGTTAGTTTCCTTTGGTATTTAGGTTGTTAGTTTCCTTCGGTATTTAGGTTGTTAGTTTCCTTCGGTATTTAGGTTGCTAGTTTTCTTCAGTATTTAGTTTCCTTCGGTATTTAGGTTGTTAGTTTCATTCGGTATTTAGGTTGTTAGTTTCCTTTGGTATTTAGGTTGCTAGTTTCCTTCGGTATTTAGATTTTTAGTTTCCTTGGGTATTTAGGTTGTTAGTTTCCTTTGGTATTTACGTTGTTAGTTTTCTTTATTATTTAGGTTGTTAGTTTTCTTCGGTATTTAGGGTGTTAGTTTCCTTCGGTATTTAGGTTGTTAGTTTCCTTCGGTATTTAGGTTGTTAGTTTCCTTCGGTATTTAGGTTGTTAGTTTCCTTCGGTATTTAGGTTGTTAGTTTCCTTCGGTATTTAGGTTGTTAGTTTCCGTCGGTATTTAGGTTGTTAGTTTCCTTCGGTATTTAGGTTGTTAGTTTCCTTCGGTATTTAGGTTGTTAGTTTCCTTCGGTATTTAGGTTGTTAGTTTCCTTCGGTATTTAGGTTGTTAGTTTCCTTCGGTATTTAGGTTGTTAGTTTCCGTCGGTATTTAGGTTGTTAGTTTCCTTCGGTATTTAGGTTGTTAGTTTCCTTCGGTATTTAGGTTGTTAGTTTCCTTCGGTATTTAGGTTGTTAGTTTCCTTCGCTATTTAGGTTGTTAATTTCCTTCGGTATTTAGGTTGTTAGTTTCCTTCGGTATTTCGGTTGTTAGTTTCCTTCGGTATTTAGGTTGTTAGTTTCCTTCGGTATTTAGGTTGTTAGTTTCCTTCGGTATTTAGGTTACTAGTTTTCTTCGGTATTTAGGTTGTTAGTTTCCTTCGGTATTTAGGTTGTTAGTTTCCTTCGGTATTTAGGTTGTTAGTTTCCTTCGGTATTTAGGTTGTTAGTTTCCTTGGGTATTTAGGTTGTTAGTTTCCTTCAGTATTTAGGTTGTTAGTTTCCTTCGGTATTTAGGTTGTTAGTTTCCTTGGGTATTTAGGTTGTTAGTTTCCTTCGGTATTTAGGTTGTTAGTTTCCTTCAGTATTTAGGTTGTTAGTTTCCTTCGGTATTTAGGTTGTTAGTTTCCTTCGGTATTTAGGTTGCTAGTTTCCTTCGGTATTTAGGTTGTTAGTTTCCTTGGGTATTTATGTTGTTAGTTTCCTTCGGTATATAGGTTGTTAGTTTTCTTCTGTATTTAGGTTGTTAGTTTCCTTCGGTATTTAGGTTGTTATTTTCCTCCGGTATTTAGGTTGTTAGTTTCCTTCGGTATTTAGGTTGTTAGTTTCCTTCGGTATTTAGGTTGTTAGTTTTCTGCGGTATTTAGGTTGTTAGTTTCCTTCGGTATTTAGGTTGTTAGTTTCCTTCGCTATTTAGGTTGTTAGTTTCCTTCGCTATTTAGGTTGTTAGTTTCCTTCTGTATTTAGGTTGTTAGTTTCCTTTGGTATTTAGGTTGTTAGTTTTCTTTGGTATTTAGGTTGTTAGTTTTCTGCGGTATTTAGGTTGTTAGTTTTCTTCGGTATTTAGGTTGTTAGTTTTCTTCGGTATTTAGGTTTTTAGTTTTCTTCGGTATTTAGGTTGTTAGTTTTCTTCGGTATTTAGGTTATTAGTTTCTTTCGGTATTTAGGTTGTTAGTTTCCTTTGGTATTTATGTTGTTAGTTTCCTTCGGTATATAGGTTGTTAGTTTTCTTCTGTATTTAGGTTGTTAGTTTCCTTCGGTATTTAGGTTGTTATTTTCCTCCGGTATTTAGGTTGTTAGTTTCCTTCGGTATTTAGGTTGTTAGTTTCCTTCGGTATTTAGGTTGTTAGTTTTCTGCGGTATTTAGGTTGTTAGTTTCCTTCGGTATTTAGGTTGTTAGTTTCCTTCGCTATTTAGGTTGTTAGTTTCCTTCGCTATTTAGGTTGTTAGTTTCCTTCTGTATTTAGGTTGTTAGTTTTCTTCGGTATTTAGGGTGTTAGTTTCCTTTGGTATTTAGGTTGTTAGTTTTCTTTGGTATTTAGGTTGTTAGTTTTCTGCGGTATTTAGGTTGTTAGTTTTCTTCGGTATTTAGGTTGTTAGTTTTCTTCGGTATTTAGGTTTTTAGTTTTCTTCGGTATTTAGGTTGTTAGTTTTCTTCGGTATTTAGGTTATTAGTTTCTTACGGTATTTAGGTTGTTAGTTTCCTTTGGTATTTAGGTTGTTAGTTTCTTTCGGTATTTAGGTTGTTAGTTTCCTTCAGTATTTAGGTTGTTAGTTTCCTTCAGTATTTAGGTTGTTAGTTTCCTTCGGTATTTAGGTTGTTAGTTTCCTTCGGTATTTAGGTTGTTAGTTTCCTTCGGTATTTAGGTTGTTAGTTTCCTTCGGTATTTAGGTTGTTAGTTTCCTTCGGTATTTAGGTTGTTAGTTTCCTTCGGTATTTAGGTTGTTAGTTTCCTTCGGTATTTAGGTTGTTAGTTTCCTTCGGTATTTAGGTTGCTAGTTTTCTTCAGTATTTAGGTTGTTAGTTTCCTTCGGTATTTAGGTTGTTAGTTTCATTCGGTATTTAGGTTGTTAGTTTCCTTTGGTATTTAGGTTGCTAGTTTCCTTCGGTATTTAGATTTTTAGTTTCATTGGGTATTTAGGTTGTTAGTTTCCTTTGGTATTTATGTTGTTAGTTTTCTTTATTATTTAGGTTGTTAGTTTTCTTCAGTATTTAGGGTGTTAGTTTCCTTCGGTATTTAGGTTGTTAGTTTCCTTCGGTATTTAGGTTGTTAGTTTCCTTCGGTATTTAGGTTGTTAGTTTCCTTCGGTATTTAGGTTGTTAGTTTCCTTCGGTATTTAGGTTGTTAGTTTTCTTCGGTATTTAGGTTGTTAGTTTCCTTCGGTATTTAGGTTGTTAGTTTCCTTCGGTATTTAGGTTGTTAGATTCCTTCGGTATTTAGGTTGTTAGTTTCCTTCGGTATTTAGGTTGTTAGTTTCCTTCGGTATTTAAGTTGTTAGTTTTCTTCGGTATTTAGGTTGTTAGTTTCCTTCAGTATTTAGGTTGTTAGTTTCCTTCGGTATTTAGGTTGTTAGTTTCCTTCGTTATTTATGTTGTTAGTTTTCTTTGGTATTTAGGTTGTTAGTTTTCTTCGGTATTTAGGGTGTTAGTTTCCTTCGGTATTTAGGTTGTTAGTTTCCTTCGGTATTTAGGTTGTTTGTTTCCTTCGGTATTTAGGTTGTTAGTTTCCTTCGGCATTTAGGTTGTTAGTTTCCTTCGGTATTTAGGTTGTTAGTTTCCTTCGGCATTTAGGTTGTTAGTTTCCTTCGGTATTTAGGTTGTTAGTTTCCTTCGGTATTTAGGTTGTTAGTTTCCTTCGGTATTTAGGTTGTTAGTTTCCTACGGTATTTAGGTTGTTAGTTTTCTTCGGTATTTAGGTTGTTAGTTTCCTTAAGTATTTAGGTTGTTAGTTTCCTTCGGTATTTAGGTTGTTAGTTTCTTTCGGTATTTAGGTTGTTAGTTTCCTTTGGTATTTAGGTTGTTAGTTTCCTTGGGTATTTAGGTTGTTAGTTTCCTTCGGTATTTAGGTTGGTAGTTTTCTTTGGTATTTAGGTTCTTAGTTTTCTTCGGTATTTAGGGTGTTAGTTTCCTTTAGTATTTAGGTTGTTAGTTTTCTTCGGTATTTAGGTTGTTAGTTTTCTGTGGTATTTAGGTTGTTAGTTTTCTGCGGTATTTAGGTTGTTAGTTTTCTTCGTTATTTAGGTTGTTAGTTTTTTTCAGTATTTAGGTTGTTAGTTTCCTTCGGTATTTAGGTTGTTAGTTTTCTTCAGTATTTAGGTTTGTAGTTTCCTTCAGTATTTAGGTTGTTAGTTTCCTTCGGTATTTAGGTTGTTAGTTTCCTTCGGTATTTAGCTTGTTAGTTTCCTTCGGTATTTAGGTTGTTAGTTTCTTTCGGTATTTAGGTTAATAGTTTCCTTCGGTATTTAGGTTGTTAGTTTCCTTCAGCATTTAGGTTGTTAGTTTCCTTCGGTATTTAGGTTGTTAGTTTCCTTCGGTATTTAGGTTGTTAGTTTCCTTTGGTATTTAGGTTGTTAGTTTTCTTCGGTATTTAGGTTGTTAGTTTCCTTCAGTATTTAGGTTGTTAGTTTCCCTCGGTATTTAGGTTGTTAGTTTCCTTCGGTATTTAGGTTGTTAGTTTCCTTCGGTATTTAGGTTGTTAGTTTCCTTCGGTATTTAGGTTGCTAGTTTCCTTGGGTATTTAGGTTGTTAGTTTCCTTGGGTATTTAGGTTGTTAGTTTCCTTCGGTATTTAGGTTGTTAGTTTTCTTTGGTATTTAGGTTGTTAGTTTTCTTCGGTATTTAGGGTGTTAGTTTCCTTTGGTATTTAGGTTGTTAGTTTTCTTCGGTATTTAGGTTGTTAGTTTTCTGTGGTATTTAGGTTGTTAGTTTTCTGCGGTATTTAGGTTGTTAGTTTTCTTCGTTATTTAGGTTGTTAGTTTTTTTCGGTATTTAGGTTGTTAGTTTTCTTTGGTATTTAGGTTGTTAGTTTTCTTCGGTATTTAGGTGTTAGTTTCCTTTGGTATTTAGGTTGTTAGTTTTCTTCGGTATTTAGGTTGTTAGTTTTCTGTGGTATTTAGGTTGTTAGTTTTCTGCGGTATTTAGGTTGTTAGTTTTCTTCGTTATTTAGGTTGTTAGTTTTTTTCGGTATTTAGGTTGTTAGTTTTCTGCGGTATTTAGGTTTTTAGTTTTCTTCGGTATTTAGGTTGTTAGTTTCTTTCGGTATTTGGGTTGTTAGTTTCCTTTGGTATTTAGGTTGTTAGTTTCTTTCGGTATTTAGGTTGTTAGTTTCCTTCGGTATTAAGGTTGTTAGTTTCCTTCGGTATTTAGGTTGTTAGTTTTCTTCGGTATTTAGGGTGTTAGTTTCCTTTGGTATTTAGGTTGTTAGTTTTCTTCGGTATTTAGGTTGTTAGTTTTCTGCGGTATTTAGGTTGTTAGTTTTCTTCGGTATTTAGGTTGTTAGTTTTCTTCGGTATTTAGGTTTTTAGTTTCCTTCAGTATTTAGGTTGTTAGTTTCCTTCGGTATTTAGGTTGTTAGTTTCCTTCGGTATTTAGGTTGCTAGTTTCCTTGGGTATTTAGGTTGTTAGTTTCCTTGGGTATTTAGGTTGTTAGTTTCCTTCGGTATTTAGGTTGTTAGTTTTCTTTGGTATTTAGGTTGTTAGTTTTCTTCGGTATTTAGGGTGTTAGTTTCCTTTGGTATTTAGGTTGTTAGTTTTCTTCGGTATTTAGGTTGTTAGTTTTCTTCGGTATTTAGGTTGCTAGTTTTCTTCAGTATTTAGTTTCCTTCGGTATTTAGGTTGTTAGTTTCATTCGGTATTTAGGTTGTTAGTTTCCTTTGGTATTTAGGTTGCTAGTTTCCTTCGGTATTTAGATTTTTAGTTTCCTTGGGTATTTAGGTTGTTAGTTTCCTTTGGTATTTACGTTGTTAGTTTTCTTTATTATTTAGGTTGTTAGTTTTCTTCGGTATTTAGGGTGTTAGTTTCCTTCGGTATTTAGGTTGTTAGTTTTCTTCGGTATTTAGGTTGTTAGTTTCCTTCGGTATTTAGGTTGTTAGTTTCCTTCGGTATTTAGGTTGTTAGTTTCCTTCGGTATTTAGGTTGTTAGTTTCCGTCGGTATTTAGGTTGTTAGTTTCCTTCGGTATTTAGGTTGTTAGTTTCCTTCGGTATTTAGGTTGTTAGTTTCCTTCGGTATTTAGGTTGTTAGTTTCCTTCGGTATTTAGGTTGTTAGTTTCCTTCGGTATTTAGGTTGTTAGTTTCCGTCGGTATTTAGGTTGTTAGTTTCCTTCGGTATTTAGGTTGTTAGTTTCCTTCGGTATTTAGGTTGTTAGTTTCCTTCGGTATTTAGGTTGTTAGTTTCCTTCGCTATTTAGGTTGTTAATTTCCTTCGGTATTTAGGTTGTTAGTTTCCTTCGGTATTTCGGTTGTTAGTTTCCTTCGGTATTTAGGTTGTTAGTTTCCTTCGGTATTTAGGTTGTTAGTTTCCTTCGGTATTTAGGTTACTAGTTTTCTTCGGTATTTAGGTTGTTAGTTTCCTTCGGTATTTAGGTTGTTAGTTTCCTTCGGTATTTAGGTTGTTAGTTTCCTTCGGTATTTAGGTTGTTAGTTTCCTTGGGTATTTAGGTTGTTAGTTTCCTTCAGTATTTAGGTTGTTAGTTTCCTTCGGTATTTAGGTTGTTAGTTTCCTTGGGTATTTAGGTTGTTAGTTTCCTTCGGTATTTAGGTTGTTAGTTTCCTTCAGTATTTAGGTTGTTAGTTTCCTTCGGTATTTAGGTTGTTAGTTTCCTTCGGTATTTAGGTTGCTAGTTTCCTTCGGTATTTAGGTTGTTAGTTTCCTTGGGTATTTATGTTGTTAGTTTCCTTCGGTATATAGGTTGTTAGTTTTCTTCTGTATTTAGGTTGTTAGTTTCCTTCGGTATTTAGGTTGTTATTTTCCTCCGGTAGTTAGGTTGTTAGTTTCCTTCGGTATTTAGGTTGTTAGTTTCCTTCGGTATTTAGGTTGTTAGTTTTCTGCGGTATTTAGGTTGTTAGTTTCCTTCGGTATTTAGGTTGTTAGTTTCCTTCGCTATTTAGGTTGTTAGTTTCCTTCGCTATTTAGGTTGTTAGTTTCCTTCTGTATTTAGGTTGTTAGTTTTCTTCGGTATTTAGGGTGTTAGTTTCCTTTGGTATTTAGGTTGTTAGTTTTCTTTGGTATTTAGGTTGTTAGTTTTCTGCGGTATTTAGGTTGTTAGTTTTCTTCGGTATTTAGGTTGTTAGTTTTCTTCGGTATTTAGGTTTTTAGTTTTCTTCGGTATTTAGGTTGTTAGTTTTCTTCGGTATTTAGGTTATTAGTTTCTTTCGGTATTTAGGTTGTTAGTTTCCTTTGGTATTTATGTTGTTAGTTTCCTTCGGTATATAGGTTGTTAGTTTTCTTCTGTATTTAGGTTGTTAGTTTCCTTCGGTATTTAGGTTGTTATTTTCCTCCGGTATTTAGGTTGTTAGTTTCCTTCGGTATTTAGGTTGTTAGTTTCCTTCGGTATTTAGGTTGTTAGTTTTCTGCGGTATTTAGGTTGTTAGTTTCCTTCGGTATTTAGGTTGTTAGTTTCCTTCGCTATTTAGGTTGTTAGTTTCCTTCGCTATTTAGGTTGTTAGTTTCCTTCTGTATTTAGGTTGTTAGTTTTCTTCGGTATTTAGGGTGTTAGTTTCCTTTGGTATTTAGGTTGTTAGTTTTCTTTGGTATTTAGGTTGTTAGTTTTCTGCGGTATTTAGGTTGTTAGTTTTCTTCGGTATTTAGGTTGTTAGTTTTCTTCGGTATTTAGGTTTTTAGTTTTCTTCGGTATTTAGGTTGTTAGTTTTCTTCGGTATTTAGGTTATTAGTTTCTTACGGTATTTAGGTTGTTAGTTTCCTTTGGTATTTAGGTTGTTAGTTTCTTTCGGTATTTAGGTTGTTAGTTTCCTTCAGTATTTAGGTTGTTAGTTTCCTTCAGTATTTAGGTTGTTAGTTTCCTTCGGTATTTAGGTTGTTAGTTTCCTTCGGTATTTAGGTTGTTAGTTTCCTTCGGTATTTAGGTTGTTAGTTTCCTTCGGTATTTAGGTTGTTAGTTTCCTTCGGTATTTAGGTTGTTAGTTTCCTTCGGTATTTAGGTTGTTAGTTTCCTTCGGTATTTAGGTTGTTAGTTTCCTTCGGTATTTAGGTTGCTAGTTTTCTTCAGTATTTAGGTTGTTAGTTTCCTTCGGTATTTAGGTTGTTAGTTTCATTCGGTATTTAGGTTGTTAGTTTCCTTTGGTATTTAGGTTGCTAGTTTCCTTCGGTATTTAGATTTTTAGTTTCATTGGGTATTTAGGTTGTTAGTTTCCTTTGGTATTTATGTTGTTAGTTTTCTTTATTATTTAGGTTGTTAGTTTTCTTCAGTATTTAGGGTGTTAGTTTCCTTCGGTATTTAGGTTGTTAGTTTCCTTCGGTATTTAGGTTGTTAGTTTTCTTCGGTATTTAGGTTGTTAGTTTCCTTCGGTATTTAGGTTGTTAGTTTCCTTCGGTATTTAGGTTGTTAGATTCCTTCGGTATTTAGGTTGTTAGTTTCCTTCGGTATTTAGGTTGTTAGTTTCCTTCGGTATTTAAGTTGTTAGTTTTCTTCGGTATTTAGGTTGTTAGTTTCCTTCGGTATTTAGGTTGTTAGTTTCCTTCGTTATTTATGTTGTTAGTTTTCTTTGGTATTTAGGTTGTTAGTTTTCTTCGGTATTTAGGGTGTTAGTTTCCTTCGGTATTTAGGTTGTTAGTTTCCTTCGGTATTTAGGTTGTTTGTTTCCTTCGGTATTTAGGTTGTTAGTTTCCTTCGGCATTTAGGTTGTTAGTTTCCTTCGGTATTTAGGTTGTTAGTTTCCTTCGGCATTTAGGTTGTTAGTTTCCTTCGGTATTTAGGTTGTTAGTTTCCTTCGGTATTTAGGTTGTTAGTTTCCTTCGGTATTTAGGTTGTTAGTTTCCTACGGTATTTAGGTTGTTAGTTTTCTTCGGTATTTAGGTTGTTAGTTTCCTTAAGTATTTAGGTTGTTAGTTTCCTTCGGTATTTAGGTTGTTAGTTTCTTTCGGTATTTAGGTTGTTAGTTTCCTTCGGTATTTAGGTTGTTAGTTTCCTTGGGTATTTAGGTTGTTAGTTTCCTTCGGTATTTAGGTTGGTAGTTTTCTTTGGTATTTAGGTTCTTAGTTTTCTTCGGTATTTAGGGTGTTAGTTTCCTTTAGTATTTAGGTTGTTAGTTTTCTTCGGTATTTAGGTTGTTAGTTTTCTGTGGTATTTAGGTTGTTAGTTTTCTGCGGTATTTAGGTTGTTAGTTTTCTTCGTTATTTAGGTTGTTAGTTTTTTTCAGTATTTAGGTTGTTAGTTTCCTTCGGTATTTAGGTTGTTAGTTTTCTTCAGTATTTAGGTTGGTAGTTTCCTTCAGTATTTAGGTTGTTAGTTTCCTTCGGTATTTAGGTTGTTAGTTTCCTTCGGTATTTAGCTTGTTAGTTTCCTTCGGTATTTAGGTTGTTAGTTTCTTTCGGTATTTAGGTTAATAGTTTCCTTCGGTATTTAGGTTGTTAGTTTCCTTCAGCATTTAGGTTGTTAGTTTCCTTCGGTATTTAGGTTGTTAGTTTCCTTCGGTATTTAGGTTGTTAGTTTCCTTTGGTATTTAGGTTGTTAGTTTTCTTCGGTATTTAGGTTGTTAGTTTCCTTCAGTATTTAGGTTGTTAGTTTCCCTCGGTATTTAGGTTGTTAGTTTCCTTCGGTATTTAGGTTGTTAGTTTCCTTCGGTATTTAGGTTGTTAGTTTCCTTCGGTATTTAGGTTGCTAGTTTCCTTGGGTATTTAGGTTGTTAGTTTCCTTGGGTATTTAGGTTGTTAGTTTCCTTCGGTATTTAGGTTGTTAGTTTTCTTTGGTATTTAGGTTGTTAGTTTTCTTCGGTATTTAGGGTGTTAGTTTCCTTTGGTATTTAGGTTGTTAGTTTTCTTCGGTATTTAGGTTGTTAGTTTTCTGTGGTATTTAGGTTGTTAGTTTTCTGCGGTATTTAGGTTGTTAGTTTTCTTCGTTATTTAGGTTGTTAGTTTTTTTCGGTATTTAGGTTGTTAGTTTTCTTTGGTATTTAGGTTGTTAGTTTTCTTCGGTATTTAGGTGTTAGTTTCCTTTGGTATTTAGGTTGTTAGTTTTCTTCGGTATTTAGGTTGTTAGTTTTCTGTGGTATTTAGGTTGTTAGTTTTCTGCGGTATTTAGGTTGTTAGTTTTCTTCGTTATTTAGGTTGTTAGTTTTTTTCGGTATTTAGGTTGTTAGTTTTCTGCGGTATTTAGGTTTTTAGTTTTCTTCGGTATTTAGGTTGTTAGTTTCTTTCGGTATTTGGGTTGTTAGTTTCCTTTGGTATTTAGGTTGTTAGTTTCTTTCGGTATTTAGGTTGTTAGTTTCCTTCGGTATTAAGGTTGTTAGTTTCCTTCGGTATTTAGGTTGTTAGTTTTCTTCGGTATTTAGGGTGTTAGTTTCCTTTGGTATTTAGGTTGTTAGTTTTCTTCGGTATTTAGGTTGTTAGTTTTCTGCGGTATTTAGGTTGTTAGTTTTCTTCGGTATTTAGGTTGTTAGTTTTCTTCGGTATTTAGGTTTTTAGTTTCCTTCAGTATTTAGGTTGTTAGTTTCCTTCGGTATTTAGGTTGTTAGTTTCCTTCGGTATTTAGGTTGCTAGTTTCCTTGGGTATTTAGGTTGTTAGTTTCCTTGGGTATTTAGGTTGTTAGTTTCCTTCGGTATTTAGGTTGTTAGTTTTCTTTGGTATTTAGGTTGTTAGTTTTCTTCGGTATTTAGGGTGTTAGTTTCCTTTGGTATTTAGGTTGTTAGTTTTCTTCGGTATTTAGGTTGTTAGTTTTCTGTGGTATTTAGGTTGTTAGTTTTCTGCGGTATTTAGGTTGTTAGTTTTCTTCGTTATTTAGGTTGTTAGTTTTTTTCGGTATTTAGGTTGTTAGTTTTCTGCGATATTTAGGTTGTTAGTTTTCTTCGGTATTTAGGTTAGTTTCTTTCGGTATTTAGGTTGTTAGTTTCCTTTGGTATTTAGGTTGTTAGTTTCTTTCGGTATTTAGGTTGTTAGTTTCCTTTGGTATTAAGGTTGTTAGTTTCCTTCGGTATTTAGGTTGTTAGTTTCCTTCGGTATTTAGGTTGTTAGGTTCCTTCAGTATTTAGGTTGTTAGTTTCCTTCTGTATTTAGGTTGTTAGTTTCCTTCGGTATTTAGGTTGTTAGTTTCCTTCGGTATTTAGGTTGTTAGTTTTCTTCGGTATTTAGGTTTTTAGTTTTCTTCGGTATTTTAGGTTTTTAGTTTTCTTCAGTATTTAGGTTGTTAGTTTCCTTCGGTAATTAGGTTGTTAGTTTCCTTCGGTATTTAGGTTGTTAGTTTCCTGCGGTATTTAGGTTGTTAGTTTCCTTCGGTATTTAGGTTGTTAGTTTCCTTCGGTATTTAGGTTGTTAGTTTCCTTCGGTATTTAGGTTGTTAGTTTCCTTCGGTATTTAGGTTGTTAGTTTCCTTTGGTATTTAGGTTGCTAGTTTTCTTCAGTAATTAGGTTGTTAGTTTCCTTCGATATTTAGGTTCTTAGTTTCCTTCGGTATTTAGGTTGTTAGTTTCCTTTGGTATTTAGGTTGTTAGTTTTCTTCGGTATTTAGGTTGTTAGTTTCCTTCGGTATTTAGGTTGTTAGTTTCCTTCGGTATTTAGGTTGTTAGTTTCCTTCGGTATTTAGGTTGTTAGTTTCCTTCGGTATATAGGTTGTTAGTTTCCTTCGGTATTTAGGTTGTTAGTTTTCTTCGGTATTTAGGTTTTTAGTTTTCTTCGGTATTTTAGGTTTTTAGTTTCCTTCGGTAATTAGGTTGTTAGTTTCCTTCGGTATTTAGGTTGTTAGTTTCCTTCGGTATTTAGATTGTTAGTTTCCTTCGGTATTTAGGTTGTTAGTTTCCTTCGGTATTTACGTTCTTAGTTTTCTTTGGTATTTAGGTTGTTAGTTTTCTTCGGTATTTAGGGTGTTAGTTTCCTTCAGTATTTAGGTTGTTAGTTTCCTTCGGTATTTAGGTTGTTAGTTTCCTTCGGTATTTAGGTTCTTAGTTTCCTTTGGTATTTAGGTTGTTAGTTTCCTTCGGTATTTAGGTTGTTAGTTTCCTTCGGTATTTAGGTTGTTAGTTTCCTACGGTATTTAGGGTGTTAGTTTCCTTCGGTATTTAGGTTGTTAGTTTCCTTCGGTATTTAGGTTGTTTGTTTCCTTCGGTATTTAGGTTGTTAGTTTCCTTCAGTATTTAGGTTGTTAGTTTCCTTCGGTATTTAGGTTGTTAGTTTCCATCGGCATTTAGGTTGTTAGTTTCCTTCGGTATTTAGGTTGTTAGTTTCCTTCGGTATTTAGGTTGTTAGTTTCCTTCGGTATTTAGGTTGTTAGTTTCCTACGGTATTTAGGTTGTTAGTTTTCTTCGGTATTTAGGTTGTTAGTTTCCTTCAGTATTTAGGTTGTTAGTTTCCTTCGGTATTTAGGTTGTTAGTTTCCTTCGGTATTTAGGTTGTTAGTTTCCTTCGGTATTTAGGTTGTTAGTTTCCTTCGGTATTTAGGTTGCTAGTTTCCTTGGGTATTTAGGTTGTTAGTTTCCTTGGGTATTTAGGTTGTTAGTTTCCTTCGGTATTTAGGTTGTTAGTTTTCTTTGGTATTTAGGTTGTTAGTTTTCTTCGGTATTTAGGGTGTTAGTTTCCTTTGGTATTTAGGTTGTTAGTTTTCTTCGGTATTTAGGTTGTTAGTTTTCTGTGGTATTTAGGTTGTTAGTTTTCTGCGGTATTTAGGTTGTTAGTTTTCTTCGTTATTTAGGTTGTTAGTTTTTTTCGGTATTTAGGTTGTTAGTTTTCTGCGATATTTAGGTTGTTAGTTTTCTTCGGTATTTAGGTTAGTT
Organism: Cepaea hortensis; assembly: GCA_963921405.1. Classification (NCBI taxonomy): domain Eukaryota; kingdom Metazoa; phylum Mollusca; class Gastropoda; order Stylommatophora; family Helicidae; genus Cepaea; species Cepaea hortensis. The sequence goes on along the minus strand of OY992891.1, from coordinate 72,826,951 downwards.
TCTTTCGGTATTTACGTTGTTAGTTTCCTTTGGTATTTAGGTTGTTAGTTTCTGTCGGTATTTAGGTTGTTAGTTTCCTTCGGTATTAAGGTTGTTAGTTTCCTTCGGTATTTAGGTTGTTAGTTTCCTTCGGTATTTAGGTTGTTAGGTTCCTTCAGTATTTAGGTTGTTAGTTTCCTTCTGTATTTAGGTTGTTAGTTTCCTTCGGTATTTAGGTTGTTAGTTTCCTTCGGTATTTAGGTTGTTAGTTTTCTTCGGTATTTAGGTTTTTAGTTTTCTTCGGTATTTTAGGTTTTTAGTTTTCTTCAGTATTTAGGTTGTTAGTTTCCTTCGGTAATTAGGTTGTTAGTTTCCTTCGGTATTTAGGTTGTTAGTTTCCTTCGGTATTTAGGTTGTTAGTTTCCTTCGGTATTTAGGTTGTTAGTTTCCTTCGGTATTTAGGTTGTTAGTTTCCTTCGGTATTTAGGTTGTTAGTTTCCTTCGGTATTTAGGTTGTTAGTTTCCTTTGGTATTTAGGTTGCTAGTTTTCTTCAGTAATTAGGTTGTTAGTTTCCTTCGGTATTTAGGTTCTTAGTTTCCTTCGGTATTTAGGTTGTTAGTTTCCTTTGGTATTTAGGTTGTTAGTTTTCTTCGGTATTTAGGTTGTTAGTTTCCTTCGGTATTTAGGTTGTTAGTTTCCTTCGGTATTTAGGTTGTTAGTTTCCTTCGGTATTTAGGTTGTTAGTTTCCTTCGGTATATAGGTTGTTAGTTTCCTTCGGTATTTAGGTTGTTAGTTTTCTTCGGTATTTAGGTTTTTAGTTTTCTTCGGTATTTTAGGTTTTTAGTTTCCTTCGGTAATTAGGTTGTTAGTTTCCTTCGGTATTTAGGTTGTTAGTTTCCTTCGGTATTTAGATTGTTAGTTTCCTTCGGTATTTAGGTTGTTAGTTTCCTTCGGTATTTACGTTCTTAGTTTCCTTCGGTATTTAGGTTGTTAGTTTTCTTTGGTATTTAGGTTGTTAGTTTTCTTCGGTATTTAGGGTGTTAGTTTCCTTTGGTATTTAGGTTGTTAGTTTTCTTCGGTATTTAGGTTGTTAGTTTTCTGTGGTATTTAGGTTGTTAGTTTTCTGCGGTATTTAGGTTGTTAGTTTTCTTCGTTATTTAGGTTGTTAGTTTTTTTCGGTATTTAGGTTGTTAGTTTTCTTTGGTATTTAGGTTGTTAGTTTTCTTCGGTATTTAGGTGTTAGTTTCCTTTGGTATTTAGGTTGTTAGTTTTCTTCGGTATTTAGGTTGTTAGTTTTCTGTGGTATTTAGGTTGTTAGTTTTCTGCGGTATTTAGGTTGTTAGTTTTCTTCGTTATTTAGGTTGTTAGTTTTTTTCGGTATTTAGGTTGTTAGTTTTCTGCGGTATTTAGGTTTTTAGTTTTCTTCGGTATTTAGGTTGTTAGTTTCTTTCGGTATTTGGGTTGTTAGTTTCCTTTGGTATTTAGGTTGTTAGTTTCTTTCGGTATTTAGGTTGTTAGTTTCCTTCGGTATTAAGGTTGTTAGTTTCCTTCGGTATTTAGGTTGTTAGTTTTCTTCGGTATTTAGGGTGTTAGTTTCCTTTGGTATTTAGGTTGTTAGTTTTCTTCGGTATTTAGGTTGTTAGTTTTCTGCGGTATTTAGGTTGTTAGTTTTCTTCGGTATTTAGGTTGTTAGTTTTCTTCGGTATTTAGGTTTTTAGTTTCCTTCGGTATTTAGGTTGTTAGTTTCCTTCGGTATTTAGGTTGTTAGTTTCCTTTGGTATTTAGGTTGTTAGTTTCCTTCGGTATTTAGGTTGTTAGTTTCCTTCGGTATTTAGGTTGTTAGGTTCCTTCGGTATTTAGGTTGTTAGTTTCCTTCGGTATTTAGGTTGTTAGTTTCCTTCGGTATTTAGGTTGTTAGTTTCCTTTGGTATTTAGGTTGTTAGTTTCCTTCGGTATTTAGGTTGTTAGTTTCCTTTGATATTTAGGTTGTTAGTTTCCTTCGGTATTTAGGTTGTTAGTTTCCTTCGGTATTTAGGTTGTTAGTTTCCTTCGGTATTTAGGTTGCTAGTTTCCTTCGGTATTTAGGTTGATAGTTTCCTTCGTTATTTACGTTGTTAGTTTTCTTTGGTATTTAGGTTGTTAGTTTTCTTCGGTATTTAGGGTGTTAGTTTCCTTCGGTATTTAGGTTGTTAGTTTCCTTCGGTATTTAGGTTGTTTGTTTCCTTCGGTATTTAGGTTGTTAGTTTCCTTCAGTATTTAGGTTGTTAGTTTCCTTCGGTATTTAGGTTGTTAGTTTCCTTCGGCATTTAGGTTGTTAGTTTCCTTCGGTATTTAGGTTGTTAGTTTCCTTCGGTATTTAGGTTGTTAGTTTCCTTCGGTATTTAGGTTGTTAGTTTCCTACGGTATTTAGGTTGTTAGTTTTCTTCGGTATTTAGGTTGTTAGTTTCCTTCAGTATTTAGGTTGTTAGTTTCCTTCGGTATTTAGGTTGTTAGTTTCCTTCGGTATTTAGGTTGTTAGTTTCCTTCGGTATTTAGGTTGTTAGTTTCCTTCGGTATTTAGGTTGCTAGTTTCCTTGGGTATTTAGGTTGTTAGTTTCCTTGGGTATTTAGGTTGTTAGTTTCCTTCGGTATTTAGGTTGTTAGTTTTCTTTGGTATTTAGGTTGTTAGTTTTCTTCGGTATTTAGGGTGTTAGTTTCCTTTGGTATTTAGGTTGTTAGTTTTCTTCGGTATTTAGGTTGTTAGTTTTCTGTGGTATTTAGGTTGTTAGTTTTCTGCGGTATTTAGGTTGTTAGTTTTCTTCGTTATTTAGGTTGTTAGTTTTTTTCGGTATTTAGGTTGTTAGTTTTCTGCGATATTTAGGTTGTTAGTTTTCTTCGGTATTTAGGTTAGTTTCTTTCGGTATTTAGGTTGTTAGTTTCCTTTGGTATTTAGGTTGTTAGTTTCTTTCGGTATTTAGGTTGTTAGTTTCCTTCGGTATTAAGGTTGTTAGTTTCCTTCGGTATTTAGGTTGTTAGTTTCCTTCGGTATTTAGGTTGTTAGGTTCCTTCAGTATTTAGGTTGTTAGTTTCCTTCTGTATTTAGGTTGTTAGTTTCCTTCGGTATTTAGGTTGTTAGTTTCCTTCGGTATTTAGGTTGTTAGTTTTCTTCGGTATTTAGGTTTTTAGTTTTCTTCGGTATTTTAGGTTTTTAGTTTTCTTCAGTATTTAGGTTGTTAGTTTCCTTCGGTAATTAGGTTGTTAGTTTCCTTCGGTATTTAGGTTGTTAGTTTCCTTCGGTATTTAGGTTGTTAGTTTCCTTCGGTATTTAGGTTGTTAGTTTCCTTCGGTATTTAGGTTGTTAGTTTTCTGCGGTATTTAGGTTGTTAGTTTCCTTCGGTATTTAGGTTGTTAGTTTTCTGCGGTATTTAGGTTGTTAGTTTCCTTCGGTATTTAGGTTGTTAGTTTCCTTCGCTATTTGGGTTGTTAGTTTCCTTCGGTATTTAGGTTGTTAGTTTCCTTCGGTATTTAGGTTGTTAGTTTTCTTCGGTATTTAGGTTGTTAGTTTCCTTCTGTATTTAGGTTGTTAGTTTCCTTCGGTATTTAGGTTGTTAGTTTTCTGCGGTATTTAGGTTGTTAGTTTCCTTCGGTATTTAGGTTGTTAGTTTCCTTCGGTATTTAGGTTGTTAGTTTCCTTCGGTATTTAGGTTGTTAGTTTCCTTCGGTATTTAGGTTGTTAGTTTCCTTCGGTATTTAGGTTGTTAGTTTTCTTCGGTATTTAGGTTGTTAGTTTCCTTCGGTATTTAGGTTGTTATTTTCCTCCGGTATTTAGGTTGTTAGTTTCCTTCGGTATTTAGGTTGTTAGTTTCCTTCGGTATTTAGGTTGTTAGTTTTCTGCGGTATTTAGGTTGTTAGTTTCCTTCTGTATTTAGGTTGTTAGTTTCCTTCGCTATTTAGGTTGTTAGTTTCCTTCGGTATTTAGGTTGTTAGTTTCCTTCTGTATTTAGGTTGTTAGTTTTCTTCGGTATTTAGGGTGTTAGTTTCCTTTGGTATTTAGGTTGTTAGTTTCCTTTGGTATTTAGGTTGTTAGTTTCCTTCGGTATTTAGGTTGTTAGTTTCCTTCGGTATTTAGGTTGTTAGTTTCCTTCGGTATTTAGGTTGTTAGTTTCCTTCGGTATTTAGGTTGTTAGTTTCCTTCGGTATTTAGGTTGTTAGTTTCCTTCGGTATTTAGGTTGTTAGTTTCCTTCGGTATTTAGGTTGCTAGTTTCCTTTGGTATTTAGGTTGTTAGTTTCCTTGGGTATTTAGGTTGTTAGTTTCCTTCGCTATTTTGGTTGTTAGTTTTCTGCGGTATTTAGGTTGTTAGTTTCCTTCGGTATTTAGGTTGTTAGTTTCCTTCGGTATTTAGGTTGTTAGTTTCCTTCGGTATTTAGGTTGCTAGTTTTCTTCGGTATTTAGGTTGTTAGTTTCCTTCGGTATTTAGGTTGTTAGTTTCCTTCGGTATTTAGGTTGTTAGTTTCCTTCGGTATTTAGGTTGTTAGTTTCCTTTGGTATTTAGGTTGTTAGTTTCCTTCGGTATTTAGGTTGTTAGTTTCCTTCGGTATTTAGGTTGTTAGGTTCCTTCGGTATTTAGGTTGTTAGTTTCCTTCGGTATTTAGGTTGTTAGTTTCCTCCGGTATTTAGGTTGTTAGTTTCCTTTTGTATTTAGGTTGTTAGTTTCCTTCGGTATTTAGGTTGTTAGTTTCCTTTGGTATTTAGGTTGTTAGTTTCCTTCGGTATTTAGGTTGTTAGTTTCCTTCGGTATTTAGGTTGTTAGTTTCCTTCGGTATTTAGGTTGCTAGTTTCCTTCGGTATTTAGGTTGTTAGTTTCCTTGGGTATTTAGATTGTTAGTTTCCTTTGCTATTTAGGTTGTTAGTTTTCTTCTGTATTTAGGTTGTTAGTTTCCTTCGGTATTTAGGTTGTTAGTTTCCTTCGGTATTTACGTTGTTAGTTTTCTTCGGTATTTAGGTTGTTAGTTTCCTTCAGTATTTAGGTTGTTAGTTTCTTTCGGTATTTAGGTTGTTAGTTTCCTTCGGTATTTAGGTTGTTAGTTTCCTTCGGTATTTAGGTTGTTAGTTTCCTTCGGTATTTAGGTTGTTAGTTTCCTTCGGTATTTAGGTTGTTAGTTTTCTTGGGTATTTAGGTTGTTAGTTTCCTTCGGTATTTAGGTTGTTAGTTTCCTTCGGTATTTAGGTTGTTAGTTTCCTTCGGTATTTAGGTTAGTTTCCTTCGGTTTTTAGGTTGTTAGTTTCCTTCGGTATTTAGGTTGTTAGTTTCCTTCGGTATTTAGGTTGTTAGTTTCCTTCGGTATTTAGGTTGTTAGTTTCCTTCGGTATTTAGGTTGTTAGTTTCCTTCGGTATTTAGGTTGTTAGTTTCCTTGGGTATTTAGGTTGTTAGTTTCCTTCAGTATTTAGGTTGTTAGTTTCCTTCGGTATTTAGGTTGTTAGTTTCCTTCGGTATTTAGGTTGTTAGTTTCCTTCGGTATTTAGGTTGTTAGTTTCCTTCGGTATTTAGGTTGTTAGTTTCCTTCGGTATATAGGTTGTTAGTTTCCGTCGGTATTTAGGTTGTTAGTTTCCTTCGGTATTTAGGTTGTTAGTTTCCTTCGGTATTTAGGTTGTTAGTTTCCTTCGGTATTTAGGTTGTTAGTTTCCTTCGGTATTTAGGTTGTTAGTTTCCTTCGGTATTTAGGTTGTTAGTTTCCGTCGGTATTTAGGTTGTTAGTTTCCTTCGGTATTTAGGTTGTTAGTTTCCTTCGGTACTTAGGTTGTTAGTTTCCTTCGGTATTTAGGTTGTTAGTTTCCTTCGCTATTTAGGTTGTTAATTTCCTTCGGTATTTAGGTTGTTAGTTTCCTTCGGTATTTAGGTTGTTAGTCTCTCATCTCTCATCTCATCATGTTCCTCTTGTACCTTGCGGTGTCGAGGTGAAGTATAAACTTCGTGAGAGTGCCCGGTTATGGGCTTCGTATATCGACATTCCCATGGATTCTGTTATTCCCTCCGTCCAGCGTTTACGTGGTCGGCCTCTTCCTCTGTTTCCATCTGGTCTGTACGTCATTGCCTGTTGTGGCATGCTGTTGACTGGTAGCCTACTTGCATGGCCAAACCATTTGACTTGCTGCTTTCTAATAAAATCTAGAGCAGCTTTAACCCCCACTTTAGTCCTGATTTCTTCATTTCTGATCTTATCTCTTCTTGATACGTTGAGTATTCTTCTCAGGAACCTCATTTCTGTTGTTGTGATTTTTCTTTTCTCTTTTTCTGTCATTGTCCAGATTTGGCATTGGTAGCACAGAGTTGGTAGGAAGATTGTGTTGTAAAGTGCTTTCTTAGTAGTTATTGATACATGTTTGTTCTTTAGTATTGGTGCCATTTGTCCAATGAGTTGATTTGCCTTATTGCACCTATTTTCGATCTCGTCTTCTGATCTGCCATTTGATGATATTATACTTCCTAGGTACTTGAAGCTCTTTACTTGTTTCAAGGGATGTTCGTTTAGGTGAATTGTTGCTGTTTGTTCTTCTTTAGTTATAGTCATTACCTCTGTTTTGCTTGTGCTAATTTTCATGTTATGTTCCCTACACATTTCGTTTAGACTATTCATGTGGTCTTGTAATTCAGCTTCTGATTTTGCTATTAGTGCTTGGTCGTCCGCAAACAGGAGTTCTCTAATGGTTAGATTTGCAGATGGTTCTTCTTCTGTGTTCTCGTCATGCGGTATTCTTGCTGTCTCTGCTTGGCTGGTTTCTTTACATATGTTGTCTATATATGTTATGAACAAGAGAGGGGACAGGACACAACCTTGTCGTACTCCAGATCTTATTGTGAAGGGTTCTGAGTGTCCTCCAGTTGCTCTCACTATGCATTCACTGTTGTCGTATAAACTTCTACATAGGTTTGTTAGATGTGTGCTCACTCCATATTGTTTAAGGATTTCCCACAGCTTGTTTCTATCTACCCTATCAAATGCCTTTTCTTGGTCAACAAAGGCTAAGTAGAGTGTTTCATTGAATTCAATTGATTTTTCTATAAGTTGTCTAAGAGCAAAAATGGCGTCTGTGCATCCTTTGTTTTTCCTAAATCCAAGCTGCGTTTCGCTTAGCTGGGGTTCTAAAGTAGTTCGTAATCTTTTTTCAAGAATTTTGCAAAATATTTTCCCAGTATGACTCAACAGTGAAATGCCTCTGTATTGTGTGCAATCTCTTTTGCTGCCTTTGTTTTTCCAAATTGGGATAATTATGGCGTTTCCCCAGTCTCGTGGTGTCTGTTGTTCTACCCAAACATGGTTGAATAGTCTATGTAGCCAAGCTGTTCCTACTTCCCTTGCTGCTTTAATTAGTTCATTTGGTATTTCATCCTGTCCTGGTGATTTGTTCAATGGGGCTAATCTGATGGCTTCTATAATTTCTTCTTTTAGTATGTCTGGTTCTAGTTCCTCGGTGACATCTGTGTAGGTCTCTTGAATTCCTGTGACATCTGATGGGATGTTGAGAAGTTGTTCGAAATACTGCTTCCATCTTATTAGGATGTGTTTTTGTTCACTTATTGGTTCTCCATTTTCGCTGTTAATTATTTCAGTTGGGTCAAAGGGTACTCCTCTGGTTCGCATTGCACTTATCTTTTTGTAGAAGTTTCTGGTTGCCTCCTTGTAGTTTTTATTTAGGGTTTCTCCATACTCTTCCCAGTCTTTCTGTTTTTCCCTCTTTACTATTCTACTCACATGTCTTCTCGATATTCTGTATTCTATGAGATCACATTCCTGTTTGCTCTTCAACCACTTTTTATATTTTTCCTTTTTTTTCTTTTACCGCTTTCTTTACTTCTGCGTTCCACCAACTTGTTATTTTCTTTATCCGTGTTTTGCATTTTTTCGTGGTTCCGCATGTTATTTTTTGCAGTATTTAAAACGCTTGATTTGAACGTCTCCCATTCTTCTTCCACTGTTTTTCTTTCCGTAGGTAATTTTACAAAGAGTTCAGTTAGTTCTTTCTCATAATTTTCCCTTACTGCCTCGTCTTTAAGGTTTTTTAAGTTTACTGATTCGCATGGCATGTATTTTCCTGCTTTTTGTTTTCTTCTTCTAATGGTTCTTATTGTGGCAACGACTGCTTTATGATCTGTGTTTATACTGAAATTGGGCACTGCTCTTGCATCTAATATATTTCTCTTTCTGTTATTTCTTGTTAATATAAAATCAATTTGGCTTTTAGTATCTAGATTGTTCCATTTATACCAGGTGTATACTTGCGAATCTTTATGTTTATAGAATGTGTTTGTTATATAGAGATCGTGTTGGCTGCAAAGCTCTATCAGTCTACTTCCGTTATCATTCCTTTCATTTTGCTGATCTCCAAATGCTCCCAGGTGTTTTTCTATGCCCCCTCTGTTATGTCCTAGTCTTGCATTGAAGTCTCCCATAACTATGATGTTGTCCTGCTTATCTATTTTATTTAGCACATCATGTATGTCTTCGTAGAAGTCCTCACATTCTTGCTCATTATTGTTTGCATTACATGGTGCGTATATCTGTACATATGTTGTGATTGTTTGTTCTTTTATTCTCACTGTTATGATTCTTTCTGATATATATTTTATTTCTAGTATTGCTCTTGCTAGCTGTGGTTCGATGACTATTCCCACACCGTGTCTTGCCCTTTCTTGCTGTTCTACTCCAGAGTAAACAAACGTGTAACTGCGGTGGAGCTCCTTGCATCCTTTCCCTTTTGTTCTGGTGTCCGCTATTCCCATCAGACCAATATTCCTCTTCCCCATTGTTTCTATAAGCTCTTCTTCTTTACTATTGAAACCACAGACGTTCATTGTGCCTATTTTTTGAATCGCTGATCTATCTCGTAGTCCGTTAACATTGCCGGGTCGATAGCCGTTTGGGTCAGTCCGTTTATACTTCTTAGTTTTTCTACGAGCAGTATGAAGATCCCCTGCCGGCTTGCTAGGCCAGTCGCAGGTTTTTAGGTTGTTAGTTTCCTTCGGTATTTAGGTTGTTAGTTTCCTTCGGTATTTAGGTTGTTAGTTTCCTTCGGTATTTAGGTTACTAGTTTTCTTCGGTATTTAGGTTGTTAGTTTCCTTCGGTACTTAGGTTGTTAGTTTCCTTCGGTATTTAGGTTGTTAGTTTCCTTCGGTATTTAGGTTGTTAGTTTCCTTGGGTATTTAGGTTGTTAGTTTCCTTCAGTATTTAGGTTGTTAGTTTCCTTCGGTATTTAGGTTGTTAGTTTCCTTGGGTATTTAGGTTGTTAGTTTCCTTGGATATTTAGGTTGTTAGTTTCCTTCGCTATTTAGGTTGTTAGTTTTCTTCTGTATTTAGGTTGTTAGTTTCCTTCGGTATTTAGGTTGTTATTTTCCTCCGGTATTTAGGTTGTTAGTTTCCTTCGGTATTTAGGTTGTTAGTTTCCTTCGGTATTTGGGTTGTTAGTTTTCTGCGGTATTTAGGTTGTTAGTTTCCTTCGGTATTTAGGTTGTTAGTTTCCTTCGCTATTTAGGTTGTTAGTTTCCTTCGGTATTTAGGTTGTTAGTTTCCTTCGGTATTTAGGTTGTTAATTTTCTTCGGTATTTAGGGTGTTAGTTTCCTTTGGTATTTAGGTTGATAGTTTTCTTCGGTATTTAGGTTGTTAGTTTTCTGCGGTATTTAGGTTGTTAGTTTTCTTCGGTATTTAGGTTGTTAGTTTTCTTCGGTATTTAGGTTTTTAGTTTCCTTCGGTATTTAGGTTGTTAGTTTCCTTCGGTATTTAGGTTGTTAGTTTCCTTCGGTATTTAGGTTGCTAGTTTTCTTCAGTATTTAGGTTGTTAGTTTCCTTCGGTATTTAGGTTGTTAGTTTCCTTCGGTATTTAGGTTGTTAGTTTCCTTCGGTATTTAGGTTGTTAGTTTCCTTGGGTATTTAGGTTGTTAGATTCCTTCAGTATTTAGGTTGTTAGTTTCCTTCGGTATTTAGGTTGTTAGTTTCCTTCGGTATTTAGGTTGTTAGTTTCCTTCGGTATTTAGGTTAGATTCCTTCGGTATTTAGGTTGTTAGTTTCCTTTGGTATTTAGGTTGTTAGTTTCCTTCGGTATTTAGGTTGTTAGTTTCCTTTGGTATTTAGGTTGTTAGTTTCCTTCGGTATTTAGGTTGTTAGTTTCCTTCGGTATTTAGGTTGTTAGTTTCCTTCGGTATTTAGGTTGCTAGTTTCCTTCGGTATTTAGGTTGTTAGTTTCCTTGGGTATTTATTTTGTTAGTTTCCTTCGGTATATAGGTTGTTAGTTTTCTTCTGTATTTAGGTTGTTAGTTTCCTTCGGTATTTAGGTTGTTATTTTCCTCCGGTATTTAGGTTGTTAAATTCCTTCTGTATTTAGGTTGTTAGTTTCCTTTGGTATTTAGGTTGTTAGTTTTCTGCGGTATTTAGGTTGTTAGTTTCCTTCGGTATTAAGGTTGTTAGTTTCCTTCACTATTTAGGTTGTTAGTTTCCTTCGGTATTTAGGTTGTTAGTTTCCTTCTGTATTTAGGTTGTTAGTTTTCTTCGGTATTTAGGGTGTTAGTTTCCTTTGGTATTTAGGTTGTTAGTTTTCTTCGGTATTTAGGTTGTTAGTTTTCTGCGGTATTTAGGTTGTTAGTTTCCTTCGGTATTTAGGTTGTTAGTTTCCTTCGGTATTTAGGTTGTTAGTTTCCTTCGGTATTTAGGTTGCTAGTTTTCTTCGGTATTTAGGTTGTTAGTTTCCTTCGGTATTTAGGTTGTTAGTTTCCTTCGGTATTTAGGTTGTTAGTTTCCTTCGGTATTTAGGTTGTTAGTTTCCTTTGGTATTTAGGTTGTTAGTTTCCTTCGGTATTTAGGTTGTTAGTTTCCTTCGGTATTTAGGTTGTTAGGTTCCTTCGGTATTTAGGTTGTTAGTTTCCTTCGGTATTTAGGTTGTTAGTTTCCTCCGGTATTTAGGTTGTTAGTTTCCTTTTGTATTTAGGTTGTTAGTTTCCTTCGGTATTTAGGTTGTTAGTTTCCTTTGGTATTTAGGTTGTTAGTTTCCTTCGGTATTTAGGTTGTTAGTTTCCTTCGGTATTTAGGTTGTTAGTTTCCTTCGGTATTTAGGTTGCTAGTTTCCTTCGGTATTTAGGTTGTTAGTTTCCTTGGGTATTTAGATTGTTAGTTTCCTTTGCTATTTAGGTTGTTAGTTTTCTTCTGTATTTAGGTTGTTAGTTTCCTTCGGTATTTAGGTTGTTAGTTTCCTTCGGTATTTACGTTGTTAGTTTTCTTCGGTATTTAGGTTGTTAGTTTCCTTCAGTATTTAGGTTGTTAGTTTCTTTCGGTATTTAGGTTGTTAGTTTCCTTCGGTATTTAGGTTGTTAGTTTCCTTCGGTATTTAGGTTGTTAGTTTCCTTCGGTATTTAGGTTGTTAGTTTCCTTCGGTATTTAGGTTGTTAGTTTTCTTGGGTATTTAGGTTGTTAGTTTCCTTCGGTATTTAGGTTGTTAGTTTCCTTCGGTATTTAGGTTGTTAGTTTCCTTCGGTATTTAGGTTGTTAGTTTCCTTCGGTATTTAGGTTAGTTTCCTTCGGTTTTTAGGTTGTTAGTTTCCTTCGGTATTTAGGTTGTTAGTTTCCTTCGGTATTTAGGTTGTTAGTTTCCGTCGGTATTTAGGTTGTTAGTTTCCTTCGGTATTTAGGTTGTTAGTTTCCTTCGGTATTTAGGTTGTTAGTTTCCTTCGGTATTTAGGTTGTTAGTTTCCTTCGGTATTTAGGTTGTTAGTTTCCTTCGGTATTTAGGTTGTTAGTTTCCGTCGGTATTTAGGTTGTTAGTTTCCTTCGGTATTTAGGTTGTTAGTTTCCTTCGGTATTTAGGTTGTTAGTTTCCTTCGCTATTTAGGTTGTTAATTTCCTTCGGTATTTAGGTTGTTAGTTTCCTTCGGTATTTAGGTTGTTAGTTTCCTTCGGTATTTAGGTTGTTAGTTTCCTTCGGTATTTAGGTTGTTAGTTTCCTTCGGTATTTAGGTTGTTAGTTTCCTTCGGTATTTAGGTTGTTAGTTTTCTTGGGTATTTAGGTTGTTAGTTTCCTTCGGTATTTAGGTTGTTAGTTTCCTTCGGTATTTAGGTTGTTAGTTTCCTTCGGTATTTAGGTTAGTTTCCTTCGGTTTTTAGGTTGTTAGTTTCCTTCGGTATTTAGGTTGTTAGTTTCCTTCGGTATTTAGGTTGTTAGTTTCCTTCGGTATTTAGGTTGTTAGTTTCCTTCGGTATTTAGGTTGTTAGTTTCCTTCGGTATTTAGGTTGTTAGTTTCCTTGGGTATTTAGGTTGTTAGTTTCCTTCAGTATTTAGGTTGTTAGTTTCCTTCGGTATTTAGGTTGTTAGTTTCCTTCGGTATTTAGGTTGTTAGTTTCCTTCGGTATTTAGGTTGTTAGTTTCCTTCGGTATTTAGGTTGTTAGTTTCCTTCGGTATATAGGTTGTTAGTTTCCGTCGGTATTTAGGTTGTTAGTTTCCTTCGGTATTTAGGTTGTTAGTTTCCTTCGGTATTTAGGTTGTTAGTTTCCTTCGGTATTTAGGTTGTTAGTTTCCTTCGGTATTTAGGTTGTTAGTTTCCTTCGGTATTTAGGTTGTTAGTTTCTGTCGGTATTTAGGTTGTTAGTTTCCTTCGGTATTTAGGTTGTTAGTTTCCTTCGGTACTTAGGTTGTTAGTTTCCTTCGGTATTTAGGTTGTTAGTTTCCTTCGCTATTTAGGTTGTTTATTTCCTTCGGTATTTAGGTTGTTAGTTTCCTTCGGTATTTAGGTTGTTAGTTTCCTTCGGTATTTAGGTTGTTAGTTTCCTTCGGTATTTAGGTTGTTAGTTTCCTTCGGTATTTAGGTTACTAGTTTTCTTCGGTATTTAGGTTGTTAGTTTCCTTCGGTACTTAGGTTGTTAGTTTCCTTCGGTATTTAGGTTGTTAGTTTCCTTCGGTATTTAGGTTGTTAGTTTCCTTGGGTATTTAGGTTGTTAGTTTCCTTCAGTATTTAGGTTGTTAGTTTCCTTCGGTATTTAGGTTGTTAGTTTCCTTGGGTATTTAGGTTGTTAGTTTCCTTGGGTATTTAGGTTGTTAGTTTCCTTCGCTATTTAGGTTGTTAGTTTTCTTCTGTATTTAGGTTGTTAGTTTCCTTCGGTATTTAGGTTGTTATTTTCCTCCGGTATTTAGGTTGTTAGTTTCCTTCGGTATTTAGGTTGTTAGTTTCCTTCGGTATTTGGGTTGTTAGTTTTCTGCGGTATTTAGGTTGTTAGTTTCCTTCGGTATTTAGGTTGTTAGTTTCCTTCGCTATTTAGGTTGTTAGTTTCCTTCGGTATTTAGGTTGTTAGTTTCCTTCGGTATTTAGGTTGTTAATTTTCTTCGGTATTTAGGGTGTTAGTTTCCTTTGGTATTTAGGTTGATAGTTTTCTTCGGTATTTAGGTTGTTAGTTTTCTGCGGTATTTAGGTTGTTAGTTTTCTTCGGTATTTAGGTTGTTAGTTTTCTTCGGTATTTAGGTTTTTAGTTTCCTTCGGTATTTAGGTTGTTAGTTTCCTTCGGTATTTAGGTTGTTAGTTTCCTTCGGTATTTAGGTTGCTAGTTTTCTTCAGTATTTAGGTTGTTAGTTTCCTTCGGTATTTAGGTTGTTAGTTTCCTTCGGTATTTAGGTTGTTAGTTTCCTTCGGTATTTAGGTTGTTAGTTTCCTTGGGTATTTAGGTTGTTAGATTCCTTCAGTATTTAGGTTGTTAGTTTCCTTCGGTATTTAGGTTGTTAGTTTCCTTCGGTATTTAGGTTGTTAGTTTCCTTCGGTATTTAGGTTAGATTCCTTCGGTATTTAGGTTGTTAGTTTCCTTTGGTATTTAGGTTGTTAGTATCCTTCGGTATTTAGGTTGTTAGTTTCCTTTGGTATTTAGGTTGTTAGTTTCCTTCGGTATTTAGGTTGTTAGTTTCCTTCGGTATTTAGGTTGTTAGTTTCCTTCGGTATTTAGGTTGCTAGTTTCCTTCGGTATTTAGGTTGTTAGTTTCCTTCGGTATTCAGGTTGTTAGTTTTCTTCGGTAGTTAGGTTTTTAGTTTTCTTCGGTATTTTAGGTTTTTAGTTTTCTTCAGTATTTAGGTTGTTAGTTTCCTTCGGTAATTAGGTTGTTAGTTTCCATCGGTATTTAGGTTGTTAGTTTCCTTTGGTATTTAGGTTGTTAGTTTCATTCGGTATTTAGGTTGTTAGTTTCCTTGGGTATTTAGGTTGCTAGTTTCCTTCGGTATTTAGATTTTTAGTTTCCTTGGGTATTTAGGTTGTTAGTTTCCTTTGGTATTTACATTGTTAGTTTTCTTTATTATTTAGGTTGTTAGTTTTCTTCGGTATTTAGGGTGTTAGTTTCCTTCGGTATTTAGGTTGTTAGTTTCCTTCGGTATTTAGGTTGTTAGTTTCCTTCGGTATTTAGGTTGTTAGTTTCCTTCGGTATTTAGGTTGTTAGTTTCCGTCGGTATATAGGTTGTTAGTTTCCGTCGGTATTTAGGTTGTTAGTTTCCGTCGGTATTTAGGTTGTTAGTTTCCTTCGGTATTTAGGTTGTTAGTTTCCTTCGGTATTTAGGTTGTTAGTTTCCTTCGGTATATAGGTTGTTAGTTTCCGTCGGTATTTAGGTTGTTAGTTTCCGTCGGTATTTAGGTTGTTAGTTTCCTTCGGTATTTAGGTTGTTAGTTTCCTTCGGTATTTAGGTTGTTAGTTTCCTTCGGTATTTAGGTTGTTAGTTTCCTTCGCTATTTAGGTTGTTAGTTTCCTTCGGTATTTAGGTTGTTAGTTTCCTTCGGTATTTAGGTTGTTAGTTTCCTTCGGTATTTAGGTTGTTAGTTTCCTTCGGTATTTAGGTTGTTAGTTTCCTTCGGTATTTAGGTTACTAGTTTTCTTCGGTATTTAGGTTGTTAGTTTCCTTCGGTATTTAGGTTGTTAGTTTCCTTCGGTATTTAGGTTGTTAGTTTTCTGCGGTATTTAGGTTGTTAGTTTCCTTCGGTATTAAGGTTGTTAGTTTCCTTCGCTATTTAGGTTGTTAGTTTCCTTCGGTATTTAGGTTGTTAGTTTTCTTCGGTATTTAGGTTGTTAGTTTCCTTCGGTATTTAGGTTGTTAGTTTCCTTCGGTATTTAGGTTGTTAGTTTCCTTCGGTATTTAGGTTGTTAGTTTCCTTCGGTATTTAGGTTTTTAGTTTCCTTCGGTATTTAGGTTGTTAGTTTCCTTTGGTATTTAGGTTGTTAGTTTCCTTCGGTATTTAGGTTGTTAGTTTCCTTCGGTATTTAGGTTGTTAGGTTCCTTCGGTATTTAGGTTGTTAGTTTCCTTCGGTATTTAGGTTGTTAGTTTCCTTCGGTATTTAGGTTGTTAGTTTCCTTTTGTATTTAGGTTGTTAGTTTCCTTCGGTATTTAGGTTGTTAGTTTCCTTTGGTATTTAGGTTGTTAGTTTCCTTCGGTATTTAGGTTGTTAGTTTCCTTCGGTATTTAGGTTGTTAGTTTCCTTCGGTATTTAGGTTGTTAGTTTCCTTGGGTATTTAGGTTGTTAGTTTCCTTCGCTATTTTGGTTGTTAGTTTTCTTCTGTATTTAGGTTGTTAGTTTCCTTCGGTATTTAGGTTGTTATTTTCCTCCGGTATTTAGGTTGTTAGTTTCCTTCGGTATTTAGGTTGTTAGTTTCCTTCGGTATTTAGGTTGTTAGTTTTCTGCGGTATTTAGGTTGTTAGTTTCCTTCGGTATTTAGGTTGTTAGTTTCCTTCGCTATTTAGGTTGTTAGTTTCCTTCGGTATTTAGGTTGTTAGTTTCCTTCAGTATTTAGGTTGTTAGTTTTCTTCGGTATTTAGGGTGTTAGTTTCCTTTGGTATTTAGGTTGTTAGTTTTCTTCGGTATTTAGGTTGTTAGTTTTCTGCGGTATTTAGGTTGTTAGTTTTCTTTGGTATTTAGGTTGTTAGTTTTCTTCGGTATTTAGGTTTTTAGTTTTCTTCGGTATTTAGGTTGTTAGTTTTCTTCGGTATTTAGGTTATTAGTTTCTTTCGGTATTTAGGTTGTTAGTTTCCTTTGGTATTTAGGTTGTTAGTTTCTTTCGGTATTTAGGTTGTTAGTTTCCTTCAGTATTTAGGTTGTTAGTTTCCTTCGGTATTTAGGTTGTTAGTTTCCTTCGGTATTTAGCTTGTTAGTTTCCTTCGGTATTTAGGTTGTTAGTTTCCTTCGGTATTTAGGTTGTTAGTTTCCTTCGGTATTCAGGTTGTTAGTTTTCTTCGGTAGTTAGGTTTTTAGTTTTCTTCGGTATTTTAGGTTTTTAGTTTTCTTCAGTATTTAGGTTGTTAGTTTCCTTCGGTAATTAGGTTGTTAGTTTCCATCGGTATTTAGGTTGTTAGTTTCCTTTGGTATTTAGGTTGTTAGTTTCCTTCGGTATTTAGGTTGTTAGTTTCCTTCGGTATTTAGGTTGTTAGTTTCCTTCGGTATTTAGGTTGTTAGTTTCCTTCGGTATTTAGGTTGTTAGTTTCCTTCGGTATTTAGGTTGCTAGTTTTCTTCAGTATTTAGTTTCCTTCGGTATTTAGGTTGTTAGTTTCATTCGGTATTTAGGTTGTTAGTTTCCTTTGGTATTTAGGTTGCTAGTTTCCTTCGGTATTTAGATTTTTAGTTTCCTTGGGTATTTAGGTTGTTAGTTTCCTTCGGTATTTAGGTTGTTAGTTTCCTTCGGTATTTAGGTTGTTAGTTTCCTTCGGTATTCAGGTTGTTAGTTTTCTTCGGTAGTTAGGTTTTTAGTTTTCTTCGGTATTTTAGGTTTTTAGTTTTCTTCAGTATTTAGGTTGTTAGTTTCCTTCGGTAATTAGGTTGTTAGTTTCCATCGGTATTTAGGTTGTTAGTTTCCTTTGGTATTTAGGTTGTTAGTTTCCTTCGGTATTTAGGTTGTTAGTTTCCTTCGGTATTTAGGTTGTTAGTTTCCTTCGGTATTTAGGTTGTTAGTTTCCTTCGGTATTTAGGTTGTTAGTTTCCGTCGGTATTTAGGTTGTTAGTTTCCTTCGGTATTTAGGTTGTTAGTTTCATTCGGTATTTAGGTTGTTAGTTTCCTTCGGTATTTAGGTTGTTAGTTTCCTTCGGTATTTAGGTTGTTAGTTTCCTTCGGTATTTAGGTTGTTAGTTTCCGTCGGTATTTAGGTTGTTAGTTTCCTTCGGTATTTAGGTTGTTAGTTTCCTTCGGTACTTAGGTTGTTAGTTTCCTTCGGTATTTAGGTTGTTAGTTTCCTTCGCTATTTAGGTTGTTAATTTCCTTCGGTATTTAGGTTGTTAGTTTCCTTCGGTATTTAGGTTGTTAGTTTCCTTCGGTATTTAGGTTGTTAGTTTCCTTCGGTATTTAGGTTGTTAGTTTCCTTCGGTATTTAGGTTACTAGTTTTCTTCGGTATTTAGGTTGTTAGTTTCCTTCGGTATTTAGGTTGTTAGTTTCCTTCGGTATTTAGGTTGTTAGTTTCCTTCGGTATTTAGGTTGTTAGTTTCCTTGGGTATTTAGGTTGTTAGTTTCCTTCAGTATTTAGGTTGTTAGTTTCCTTCGGTATTTAGGTTGTTAGTTTCCTTGGGTATTTAGGTTGTTAGTTTCCTTGGGTATTTAGGTTGTTAGTTTCCTTCGCTATTTAGGTTGTTAGTTTTCTTCTGTATTTAGGTTGTTAGTTTCCTTCGGTATTTAGGTTGTTATTTTCCTCCGGTATTTAGGTTGTTAGTTTCCTTCGGTATTTAGGTTGTTAGTTTCCTTCGGTATTTAGGTTGTTAGTTTTCTGCGGTATTTAGGTTGTTAGTTTCCTTCGGTATTTAGGTTGTTAGTTTCCTTCGCTATTTAGGTTGTTAGTTTCCTTCGGTATTTAGGTTGTTAGTTTCCTTCGGTATTTAGGTTGTTAGTTTTCTTCGGTATTTAGGGTGTTAGTTTCCTTTGGTATTTAGGTTGTTAGTTTTCTTCGGTATTTAGGTTGTTAGTTTTCTGCGGTATTTAGGTTGTTAGTTTTCTTCGGTATTTAGGTTGTTAGTTTTTTTTCGGTATTTAGGTTTTTAGTTTCCTTCGGTATTTAGGTTGTTAGTTTCCTTCGGTATTTAGGTTGTTAGTTTCCTTTGGTATTTAGGTTGCTAGTTTTCTTCAGTATTTAGGTTGTTAGTTTCCTTCGGTATTTAGGTTGTTAGTTTCCTTCGGTATTTGGGTTGTTAGTTTCCTTCGGTATTTAGGTTGTTAGTTTCCTTCGCTATTTTGGTTGTTAGTTTCCTTCGCTATTTTGGTTGTTAGTTTTCTTCTGTATTTAGGTTGTTAGTTTCCTTCGGTATTTAGGTTGTTATTTTCCTCCGGTATTTAGGTTGTTAGTTTCCTTCGGTATTTAGGTTGTTAGTTTCCTTCGGTATTTAGGTTGTTAGTTTTCTGCGGTATTTAGGTTGTTAGTTTCCTTCGGTATTTAGGTTGTTAGTTTCCTTCGCTATTTAGGTTGTTAGTTTCCTTCGGTATTTAGGTTGTTAGTTTCCTTCAGTATTTAGGTTGTTAGTTTTCTTCGGTATTTAGGGTGTTAGTTTCCTTTGGTATTTAGGTTGTTAGTTTTCTTCGGTATTTAGGTTGTTAGTTTTCTGCGGTATTTAGGTTGTTAGTTTTCTTTGGTATTTAGGTTGTTAGTTTTCTTCGGTATTTAGGTTTTTAGTTTTCTTCGGTATTTAGGTTGTTAGTTTTCTTCGGTATTTAGGTTATTAGTTTCTTTCGGTATTTAGGTTGTTAGTTTCCTTTGGTATTTAGGTTGTTAGTTTCTTTCGGTATTTAGGTTGTTAGTTTCCTTCAGTATTTAGGTTGTTAGTTTCCTTCGGTATTTAGGTTGTTAGTTTCCTTCGGTATTTAGCTTGTTAGTTTCCTTCGGTATTTAGGTTGTTAGTTTCCTTCGGTATTTAGGTTGTTAGTTTCCTTCGGTATTCAGGTTGTTAGTTTTCTTCGGTAGTTAGGTTTTTAGTTTTCTTCGGTATTTTAGGTTTTTAGTTTTCTTCAGTATTTAGGTTGTTAGTTTCCTTCGGTAATTAGGTTGTTAGTTTCCATCGGTATTTAGGTTGTTAGTTTCCTTTGGTATTTAGGTTGTTAGTTTCCTTCGGTATTTAGGTTGTTAGTTTCCTTCGGTATTTAGGTTGTTAGTTTCCTTCGGTATTTAGGTTGTTAGTTTCCTTCGGTATTTAGGTTGTTAGTTTCCTTCGGTATTTAGGTTGCTAGTTTTCTTCAGTATTTAGTTTCCTTCGGTATTTAGGTTGTTAGTTTCATTCGGTATTTAGGTTGTTAGTTTCCTTTGGTATTTAGGTTGCTAGTTTCCTTCGGTATTTAGATTTTTAGTTTCCTTGGGTATTTAGGTTGTTAGTTTCCTTTGGTATTTACGTTGTTAGTTTTCTTTATTATTTAGGTTGTTAGTTTTCTTCGGTATTTAGGGTGTTAGTTTCCTTCGGTATTTAGGTTGTTAGTTTCCTTCGGTATTTAGGTTGTTAGTTTCCTTCGGTATTTAGGTTGTTAGTTTCCTTCGGTATTTAGATTGTTAGTTTCCTTCGGTATTTAGGTTGTTAGTTTCCGTCGGTATTTAGGTTGTTAGTTTCCTTCGGTATTTAGGTTGTTAGTTTCATTCGGTATTTAGGTTGTTAGTTTCCTTCGGTATTTAGGTTGTTAGTTTCCTTCGGTATTTAGGTTGTTAGTTTCCTTCGGTATTTAGGTTGTTAGTTTCCGTCGGTATTTAGGTTGTTAGTTTCCTTCGGTATTTAGGTTGTTAGTTTCCTTCGGTACTTAGGTTGTTAGTTTCCTTCGGTATTTAGGTTGTTAGTTTCCTTCGCTATTTAGGTTGTTAATTTCCTTCGGTATTTAGGTTGTTAGTTTCCTTCGGTATTTAGGTTGTTAGTTTCCTTCGGTATTTAGGTTGTTAGTTTCCTTCGGTATTTAGGTTGTTAGTTTCCTTCGGTATTTAGGTTACTAGTTTTCTTCGGTATTTAGGTTGTTAGTTTCCTTCGGTATTTAGGTTGTTAGTTTCCTTCGGTATTTAGGTTGTTAGTTTCCTTCGGTATTTAGGTTGTTAGTTTCCTTGGGTATTTAGGTTGTTAGTTTCCTTCAGTATTTAGGTTGTTAGTTTCCTTCGGTATTTAGGTTGTTAGTTTCCTTGGGTATTTAGGTTGTTAGTTTCCTTGGGTATTTAGGTTGTTAGTTTCCTTCGCTATTTAGGTTGTTAGTTTTCTTCTGTATTTAGGTTGTTAGTTTCCTTCGGTATTTAGGTTGTTATTTTCCTCCGGTATTTAGGTTGTTAGTTTCCTCCGGTATTTAGGTTGTTAGTTTCCTTCGGTATTTAGGTTGTTAGTTTCCTTCGGTATTTAGGTTGTTAGTTTTCTGCGGTATTTAGGTTGTTAGTTTCCTTCGGTATTTAGGTTGTTAGTTTCCTTCGCTATTTAGGTTGTTAGTTTCCTTCGGTATTTAGGTTGTTAGTTTCCTTCGGTATTTAGGTTGTTAGTTTTCTTCGGTATTTAGGGTGTTAGTTTCCTTTGGTATTTAGGTTGTTAGTTTTCTTCGGTATTTAGGTTGTTAGTTTTCTGCGGTATTTAGGTTGTTAGTTTTCTTCGGTATTTAGGTTGTTAGTTTTCTTCGGTATTTAGGTTTTTAGTTTCCTTCGGTATTTAGGTTGTTAGTTTCCTTCGGTATTTAGGTTGTTAGTTTCCTTCGGTATTTAGGTTGCTAGTTTTCTTCAGTATTTAGGTTGTTAGTTTCCTTCGGTATTTAGGTTGTTAGTTTCCTTCGGTATTTAGGTTGTTAGTTTCCTTCGGTATTTAGGTTGTTAGTTTCCTTGGGTATTTAGGTTGTTAGTTTCCTTCAGTATTTAGGTTGTTAGTTTCCTTCGGTATTTAGGTTGTTAGTTTCCTTCGGTATTTAGGTTGTTAGATTCCTTCGGTATTTAGGTTGTTAGTTTCCTTTGGTATTTAGGTTGTTAGTTTCCTTCGGTATTTAGGTTGTTAGTTTCCTTTGGTATTTAGGTTGTTAGTTTCCTTCGGTATTTAGGTTGTTAGTTTCCTTCGGTATTTAGGTTGTTATTTTCCTCCGGTATTTAGGTTGTTAAATTCCTTCGGTATTTAGGTTGTTAGTTTCCTTCGGTATTTAGGTTGTTAGTTTTCTGCGGTATTTAGGTTGTTAGTTTCCTTCGGTATTAAGGTTGTTAGTTTCCTTCGCTATTTAGGTTGTTAGTTTCCTTCGGTATTTAGGTTGTTAGTTTCCTTCTGTATTTAGGTTGTTAGTTTTCTTCGGTATTTAGGGTGTTAGTTTCCTTTGGTATTTAGGTTGTTAGTTTTCTTCGGTATTTAGGTTGTTAGTTTTCTGCGGTATTTAGGTTGTTAGTTTCCTTCGGTATTTAGGTTGTTAGTTTCCTTCGGTATTTAGGTTGTTAGTTTCCTTCGGTATTTAGGTTGCTAGTTTTCTTCGGTATTTAGGTTGTTAGTTTCCTTCGGTATTTAGGTTGTTAGTTTCCTTCGGTATTTAGGTTGTTAGTTTCCTTCGGTATTTAGGTTGTTAGTTTCCTTTGGTATTTAGGTTGTTAGTTTCCTTCGGTATTTAGGTTGTTAGTTTCCTTCGGTATTTAGGTTGTTAGGTTCCTTCGGTATTTAGGTTGTTAGTTTCCTTCGGTATTTAGGTTGTTAGTTTCCTTCGGTATTTAGGTTGTTAGTTTCCTTTTGTATTTAGGTTGTTAGTTTCCTTCGGTATTTAGGTTGTTAGTTTCCTTTGGTATTTAGGTTGTTAGTTTCCTTTGGTATTTAGGTTGTTAGTTTCCTTCGGTATTTAGGTTGTTAGTTTCCTTCGGTATTTAGGTTGTTAGTTTCCTTCTGTATTTACGTTGTTATTTTTCTTCGGTATTTAGGTTGTTAGTTTCCTTCAGTATTTAGGTTGTTAGTTTTCTTCTGTATTTAGGTTGTTAGTTTCCTTCGGTATTTAGGTTGTTAGTTTCCTTCTGTATTTACGTTGTTATTTTTCTTCGGTATTTAGGTTGTTAGTTTCCTTCAGTATTTAGGTTGTTAGTTTCTTTCGGTATTTAGGTTGTTAGTTTCCTTCGGTATTTAGGTTGTTAGTTTCCTTCGGTATTTAGGTTGTTAGTTTCCTTCGGTATTTAGGTTGTTAGTTTCCTTCGGTATTTAGGTTGTTAGTTTCCTTGGGTATTTAGGTTGTTAGTTTCCTTCGGTATTTAGGTTGTTAGTTTCCTTCGGTATTTAGGTTGTTAGTTTCCTTCGGTATTTAGGTTGTTAGTTTCCTTTGGTATTTAGGTTAGTTTCCTTCGGTTTTTAGGTTGTTAGTTTCCTTCGGTATTTAGGTTGTTAGTTTCCTTCGGTATTTAGGTTGTTAGTTTCCTTCGGTATTTAGGTTGTTAGTTTCCTTCGGTATTTAGGTTGTTAGTTTCCTTCGGTATTTAGGTTGTTAGTTTCCTTTGGTATTTAGGTTGTTAGTTTCCTTCGGTATTTAGGTTGTTAGTTTCCTTCGGTATTTAGGTTGTTAGTTTCCTTCGGTATATAGGTTGTTAGTTTCCGTCGGTATTTAGGTTGTTAGTTTCCTTCGGTATTTAGGTTGTTAGTTTCCTTCGGTATTTAGGTTGTTAGTTTCCTTTGGTATTTAGGTTGTTAGTTTCCTTCGGTATTTAGGTTGTTAGTTTCCTTCGGTATTTAGGTTGTTAGTTTCCGTCGGTATTTAGGTTGTTAGTTTCCTTCGGTATTTAGGTTGTTAGTTTCCTTCGGTACTTAGGTTGTTAGTTTCCTTCGGTATTTAGGTTGTTAGTTTCCTTCGCTATTTAGGTTGTTAATTTCCTTCGGTATTTAGGTTGTTAGTTTCCTTCGGTATTTAGGTTGTTAGTTTCCTTCGGTATTTAGGTTGTTAGTTTCCTTCGGTATTTAGGTTGTTAGTTTCCTTCGGTATTTAGGTTACTAGTTTTCTTCGGTATTTAGGTTGTTAGTTTCCTTCGGTACTTAGGTTGTTAGTTTCCTTCGGTATTTAGGTTGTTAGTTTCCTTCGGTATTTAGGTTGTTAGTTTCCTTGGGTATTTAGGTTGTTAGTTTCCTTCAGTATTTAGGTTGTTAGTTTCCTTCGGTATTTAGGTTGTTAGTTTCCTTGGGTATTTAGGTTGTTAGTTTCCTTGGGTATTTAGGTTGTTAGTTTCCTTCGCTATTTAGGTTGTTAGTTTTCTTCTGTATTTAGGTTGTTAGTTTCCTTCGGTATTTAGGTTGTTATTTTCCTCCGGTATTTAGGTTGTTAGTTTCCTTCGGTATTTAGGTTGTTAGTTTCCTTCGGTATTTGGGTTGTTAGTTTTCTGCGGTATTTAGGTTGTTAGTTTCCTTCGGTATTTAGGTTGTTAGTTTCCTTCGCTATTTAGGTTGTTAGTTTCCTTCGGTATTTAGGTTGTTAGTTTCCTTCGGTATTTAGGTTGTTAATTTTCTTAGGTATTTAGGGTGTTAGTTTCCTTTGGTATTTAGGTTGATAGTTTTCTTCGGTATTTAGGTTGTTAGTTTTCTGCGGTATTTAGGTTGTTAGTTTTCTTCGGTATTTAGGTTGTTAGTTTTCTTCGGTATTTAGGTTTTTAGTTTCCTTCGGTATTTAGGTTGTTAGTTTCCTTCGGTATTTAGGTTGTTAGTTTCCTTCGGTATTTAGGTTGCTAGTTTTCTTCAGTATTTAGGTTGTTAGTTTCCTTCGGTATTTAGGTTGTTAGTTTCCTTCGGTATTTAGGTTGTTAGTTTCCTTCGGTATTTAGGTTGTTAGTTTCCTTGGGTATTTAGGTTGTTAGATTCCTTCAGTATTTAGGTTGTTAGTTTCCTTCGGTATTTAGGTTGTTAGTTTCCTTCGGTATTTAGGTTGTTAGTTTCCTTCGGTATTTAGGTTAGATTCCTTCGGTATTTAGGTTGTTAGTTTCCTTTGGTATTTAGGTTGTTAGTTTCCTTCGGTATTTAGGTTGTTAGTTTCCTTTGGTATTTAGGTTGTTAGTTTCCTTCGGTATTTAGGTTGTTAGTTTCCTTCGGTATTTAGGTTGTTAGTTTCCTTCGGTATTTAGGTTGCTAGTTTCCTTCGGTATTTAGGTTGTTAGTTTCCTTGGGTATTTATTTTGTTAGTTTCCTTCGGTATATAGGTTGTTAGTTTTCTTCTGTATTTAGGTTGTTAGTTTCCTTCGGTATTTAGGTTGTTATTTTCCTCCGGTATTTAGGTTGTTAAATTCCTTCTGTATTTAGGTTGTTAGTTTCCTTCGGTATTTAGGTTGTTAGTTTTCTGCGGTATTTAGGTTGTTAGTTTCCTTCGGTATTAAGGTTGTTAGTTTCCTTCACTATTTAGGTTGTTAGTTTCCTTCGGTATTTAGGTTGTTAGTTTCCTTCTGTATTTAGGTTGTTAGTTTTCTTCGGTATTTAGGGTGTTAGTTTCCTTTGGTATTTAGGTTGTTAGTTTTCTTCGGTATTTAGGTTGTTAGTTTTCTGCGGTATTTAGGTTGTTAGTTTCCTTCGGTATTTAGGTTGTTAGTTTCCTTCGGTATTTAGGTTGTTAGTTTCCTTCGGTATTTAGGTTGCTAGTTTTCTTCGGTATTTAGGTTGTTAGTTTCCTTCGGTATTTAGGTTGTTAGTTTCCTTCGGTATTTAGGTTGTTAGTTTCCTTCGGTATTTAGGTTGTTAGTTTCCTTTGGTATTTAGGTTGTTAGTTTCCTTCGGTATTTAGGTTGTTAGTTTCCTTCGGTATTTAGGTTGTTAGGTTCCTTCGGTATTTAGGTTGTTAGTTTCCTTCGGTATTTAGGTTGTTAGTTTCCTCCGGTATTTAGGTTGTTAGTTTCCTTTTGTATTTAGGTTGTTAGTTTCCTTCGGTATTTAGGTTGTTAGTTTCCTTTGGTATTTAGGTTGTTAGTTTCCTTCGGTATTTAGGTTGTTAGTTTCCTTCGGTATTTAGGTTGTTAGTTTCCTTCGGTATTTAGGTTGCTAGTTTCCTTCGGTATTTAGGTTGTTAGTTTCCTTGGGTATTTAGATTGTTAGTTTCCTTTGCTATTTAGGTTGTTAGTTTTCTTCTGTATTTAGGTTGTTAGTTTCCTTCGGTATTTAGGTTGTTAGTTTCCTTCGGTATTTACGTTGTTAGTTTTCTTCGGTATTTAGGTTGTTAGTTTCCTTCAGTATTTAGGTTGTTAGTTTCTTTCGGTATTTAGGTTGTTAGTTTCCTTCGGTATTTAGGTTGTTAGTTTCCTTTGGTATTTAGGTTGTTAGTTTCCTTCGGTATTTAGGTTGTTAGTTTCCTTTGGTATTTAGGTTGTTAGTTTCCTTCGGTATTTAGGTTGTTAGTTTCCTTCGGTATTTAGGTTGTTAGTTTCCTTCGGTATTTAGGTTGCTAGTTTCCTTCGGTATTTAGGTTGTTAGTTTCCTTGGGTATTTATTTTGTTAGTTTCCTTCGGTATATAGGTTGTTAGTTTTCTTCTGTATTTAGGTTGTTAGTTTCCTTCGGTATTTAGGTTGTTATTTTCCTCCGGTATTTAGGTTGTTAAATTCCTTCTGTATTTAGGTTGTTAGTTTCCTTCGGTATTTAGGTTGTTAGTTTTCTGCGGTATTTAGGTTGTTAGTTTCCTTCGGTATTAAGGTTGTTAGTTTCCTTCACTATTTAGGTTGTTAGTTTCCTTCGGTATTTAGGTTGTTAGTTTCCTTCTGTATTTAGGTTGTTAGTTTTCTTCGGTATTTAGGGTGTTAGTTTCCTTTGGTATTTAGGTTGTTAGTTTTCTTCAGGTTTTAGGTTGTTAGTTTTCTGCGGTATTTAGGTTGTTAGTTTCCTTCGGTATTTAGGTTGTTAGTTTCCTTCGGTATTTAGGTTGTTAGTTTCCTTCGGTATTTAGGTTGCTAGTTTTCTTCGGTATTTAGGTTGTTAGTTTCCTTCGGTATTTAGGTTGTTAGTTTCCTTCGGTATTTAGGTTGTTAGTTTCCTTCGGTATTTAGGTTGTTAGTTTCCTTTGGTATTTAGGTTGTTAGTTTCCTTCGGTATTTAGGTTGTTAGTTTCCTTCGGTATTTAGGTTGTTAGGTTCCTTCGGTATTTAGGTTGTTAGTTTCCTTCGGTATTTAGGTTGTTAGTTTCCTCCGGTATTTAGGTTGTTAGTTTCCTTTTGTATTTAGGTTGTTAGTTTCCTTCGGTATTTAGGTTGTTAGTTTCCTTTGGTATTTAGGTTGTTAGTTTCCTTCGGTATTTAGGTTGTTAGTTTCCTTCGGTATTTAGGTTGTTAGTTTCCTTCGGTATTTAGGTTGCTAGTTTCCTTCGGTATTTAGGTTGTTAGTTTCCTTGGGTATTTAGATTGTTAGTTTCCTTTGCTATTTAGGTTGTTAGTTTTCTTCTGTATTTAGGTTGTTAGTTTCCTTCGGTATTTAGGTTGTTAGTTTCCTTCGGTATTTACGTTGTTAGTTTTCTTCGGTATTTAGGTTGTTAGTTTCCTTCAGTATTTAGGTTGTTAGTTTCTTTCGGTATTTAGGTTGTTAGTTTCCTTCGGTATTTAGGTTGTTAGTTTCCTTCGGTATTTAGGTTGTTAGTTTCCTTCGGTATTTAGGTTGTTAGTTTCCTTCGGTATTTAGGTTGTTAGTTTTCTTGGGTATTTAGGTTGTTAGTTTCCTTCGGTATTTAGGTTGTTAGTTTCCTTCGGTATTTAGGTTGTTAGTTTCCTTCGGTATTTAGGTTAGTTTCCTTCGGTTTTTAGGTTGTTAGTTTCCTTCGGTATTTAGGTTGTTAGTTTCCTTCGGTATTTAGGTTGTTAGTTTCCTTCGGTATTTAGGTTGTTAGTTTCCTTCGGTATTTAGGTTGTTAGTTTCCTTCGGTATTTAGGTTGTTAGTTTCCTTGGGTATTTAGGTTGTTAGTTTCCTTCAGTATTTAGGTTGTTAGTTTCCTTCGGTATTTAGGTTGTTAGTTTCCTTCGGTATTTAGGTTGTTAGTTTCCTTCGGTATTTAGGTTGTTAGTTTCCTTCGGTATTTAGGTTGTTAGTTTCCTTCGGTATATAGGTTGT
Organism: Cepaea hortensis; assembly: GCA_963921405.1. Taxonomy (NCBI): domain Eukaryota; kingdom Metazoa; phylum Mollusca; class Gastropoda; order Stylommatophora; family Helicidae; genus Cepaea; species Cepaea hortensis. The sequence goes on along the minus strand of OY992891.1, from coordinate 72,800,010 downwards.
TAGTTTCCGTCGGTATTTAGGTTGTTAGTTTCCTTCGGTATTTAGGTTGTTAGTTTCCTTCGGTATTTAGGTTGTTAGTTTCCTTCGGTATTTAGGTTGTTAGTTTCCTTCGGTATTTAGGTTGTTAGTTTCCTTCGGTATTTAGGTTGTTAGTTTCCGTCGGTATTTAGGTTGTTAGTTTCCTTCGGTATTTAGGTTGTTAGTTTCCTTCGGTACTTAGGTTGTTAGTTTCCTTCGGTATTTAGGTTGTTAGTTTCCTTCGCTATTTAGGTTGTTAATTTCCTTCGGTATTTAGGTTGTTAGTTTCCTTCGGTATTTAGGTTGTTAGTTTCCTTCGGTATTTAGGTTGTTAGTTTCCTTCGGTATTTAGGTTGTTAGTTTCCTTCGGTATTTAGGTTACTAGTTTTCTTCGGTATTTAGGTTGTTAGTTTCCTTCGGTACTTAGGTTGTTAGTTTCCTTCGGTATTTAGGTTGTTAGTTTCCTTCGGTATTTAGGTTGTTAGTTTCCTTGGGTATTTAGGTTGTTAGTTTCCTTCAGTATTTAGGTTGTTAGTTTCCTTCGGTATTTAGGTTGTTAGTTTCCTTGGGTATTTAGGTTGTTAGTTTCCTTGGGTATTTAGGTTGTTAGTTTCCTTTGCTATTTAGGTTGTTAGTTTTCTTCTGTATTTAGGTTGTTAGTTTCCTTCGGTATTTAGGTTGTTATTTTCCTCCGGTATTTAGGTTGTTAGTTTCCTTCGGTATTTAGGTTGTTAGTTTCCTTCGGTATTTGGGTTGTTAGTTTTCTGCGGTATTTAGGTTGTTAGTTTCCTTCGGTATTTAGGTTGTTAGTTTCCTTCGCTATTTAGGTTGTTAGTTTCCTTCGGTATTTAGGTTGTTAGTTTCCTTCAGTATTTAGGTTGTTAATTTTCTTCGGTATTTAGGGTGTTAGTTTCCTTTGGTATTTAGGTTGATAGTTTTCTTCGGTATTTAGGTTGTTAGTTTTCTGCGGTATTTAGGTTGTTAGTTTTCTTCGGTATTTAGGTTGTTAGTTTTCTTCGGTATTTAGGTTTTTAGTTTCCTTCGGTATTTAGGTTGTTAGTTTCCTTCGGTATTTAGGTTGTTAGTTTCCTTCGGTATTTAGGTTGCTAGTTTTCTTCAGTATTTAGGTTGTTAGTTTCCTTCGGTATTTAGGTTGTTAGTTTCCTTCGGTATTTAGGTTGTTAGTTTCCTTCGGTATTTAGGTTGTTAGTTTCCTTGGGTATTTAGGTTGTTAGATTCCTTCGGTATTTAGGTTGTTAGTTTCCTTCGGTATTTAGGTTGTTAGTTTCCTTCGGTATTTAGGTTGTTAGTTTCCTTCGGTATTTAGGTTAGATTCCTTCGGTATTTAGGTTGTTAGTTTCCTTTGGTATTTAGGTTGTTAGTTTCCTTCGGTATTTAGGTTGTTAGTTTCCTTTGGTATTTAGGTTGTTAGTTTCCTTCGGTATTTAGGTTGTTAGTTTCCTTCGGTATTTAGGTTGTTAGTTTCCTTCGGTATTTAGGTTGCTAGTTTCCTTCGGTATTTAGGTTGTTAGTTTCCTTGGGTATTTATTTTGTTAGTTTCCTTCGGTATATAGGTTGTTAGTTTTCTTCTGTATTTAGGTTGTTATTTTCCTTCGGTATTTAGGTTGTTATTTTCCTCCGGTATTTAGGTTGTTAAATTCCTTCTGTATTTAGGTTGTTAGTTTCCTTCGGTATTTAGGTTGTTAGTTTTCTGCGGTATTTAGGTTGTTAGTTTCCTTCGGTATTAAGGTTGTTAGTTTCCTTCACTATTTAGGTTGTTAGTTTCCTTCGGTATTTAGGTTGTTAGTTTCCTTCTGTATTTAGGTTGTTAGTTTCCTTCGGTATTTAGGTTGTTAGTTTCCTTCGGTATATAGGTTGTTAGTTTCCGTCGGTATTTAGGTTGTTAGTTTCCTTCGGTATTTAGGTTGTTAGTTTCCTTCGGTATTTAGGTTGTTAGTTTCCTTCGGTATTTAGGTTGTTAGTTTCCTTTGGTATTTAGGTTGTTAGTTTCCTTCGGTATTTAGGTTGTTAGTTTCCGTCGGTATTTAGGTTGTTAGTTTCCTTCGGTATTTAGGTTGTTAGTTTCCTTCGGTACTTAGGTTGTTAGTTTCCTTCGGTATTTAGGTTGTTAGTTTCCTTCGCTATTTAGGTTGTTAATTTCCTTCGGTATTTAGGTTGTTAGTTTCCTTCGGTATTTAGGTTGTTAGTTTCCTTCGGTATTTAGGTTGTTAGTTTCCTTCGGTATTTAGGTTGTTAGTTTCCTTCGGTATTTAGGTTACTAGTTTTCTTCGGTATTTAGGTTGTTAGTTTCCTTCGGTACTTAGGTTGTTAGTTTCCTTCGGTATTTAGGTTGTTAGTTTCCTTCGGTATTTAGGTTGTTAGTTTCCTTGGGTATTTAGGTTGTTAGTTTCCTTCAGTATTTAGGTTGTTAGTTTCCTTCGGTATTTAGGTTGTTAGTTTCCTTGGGTATTTAGGTTGTTAGTTTCCTTGGGTATTTAGGTTGTTAGTTTCCTTTGCTATTTAGGTTGTTAGTTTTCTTCTGTATTTAGGTTGTTAGTTTCCTTCGGTATTTAGGTTGTTATTTTCCTCCGGTATTTAGGTTGTTAGTTTCCTTCGGTATTTAGGTTGTTAGGTTCCTTCGGTATTTAGGTTGTTAGTTTCCTTCGGTATTTAGGTTGTTAGTTTCCTTCGGTATTTAGGTTGTTAGTTTCCTTGGGTATTTAGGTTGTTAGATTCCTTCAGTATTTAGGTTGTTAGTTTCCTTCGGTATTTAGGTTGTTAGTTTCCTTCGGTATTTAGGTTGTTAGTTTCCTTCGGTATTTAGGTTAGATTCCTTCGGTATTTAGGTTGTTAGTTTCCTTTGGTATTTAGGTTGTTAGTATCCTTCGGTATTTAGGTTGTTAGTTTCCTTTGGTATTTAGGTTGTTAGTTTCCTTCGGTATTTAGGTTGTTAGTTTCCTTCGGTATTTAGGTTGTTAGTTTCCTTCGGTATTTAGGTTGCTAGTTTCCTTCGGTATTTAGGTTGTTAGTTTCCTTCGGTATTCAGGTTGTTAGTTTTCTTCGGTAGTTAGGTTTTTAGTTTTCTTCGGTATTTTAGGTTTTTAGTTTTCTTCAGTATTTAGGTTGTTAGTTTCCTTCGGTAATTAGGTTGTTAGTTTCCATCGGTATTTAGGTTGTTAGTTTCCTTTGGTATTTAGGTTGTTAGTTTCATTCGGTATTTAGGTTGTTAGTTTCCTTGGGTATTTAGGTTGCTAGTTTCCTTCGGTATTTAGATTTTTAGTTTCCTTGGGTATTTAGGTTGTTAGTTTCCTTTGGTATTTACATTGTTAGTTTTCTTTATTATTTAGGTTGTTAGTTTTCTTCGGTATTTAGGGTGTTAGTTTCCTTCGGTATTTAGGTTGTTAGTTTCCTTCGGTATTTAGGTTGTTAGTTTCCTTCGGTATTTAGGTTGTTAGTTTCCTTCGGTATTTAGGTTGTTAGTTTCCGTCGGTATTTAGGTTGTTAGTTTCCGTCGGTATTTAGGTTGTTAGTTTCCGTCGGTATTTAGGTTGTTAGTTTCCTTCGGTATTTAGGTTGTTAGTTTCCTTCGGTATTTAGGTTGTTAGTTTCCTTCGGTATATAGGTTGTTAGTTTCCGTCGGTATTTAGGTTGTTAGTTTCCGTCGGTATTTAGGTTGTTAGTTTCCTTCGGTATTTAGGTTGTTAGTTTCCTTCGGTATTTAGGTTGTTAGTTTCCTTCGGTATTTAGGTTGTTAGTTTCCTTCGCTATTTAGGTTGTTAGTTTCCTTCGGTATTTAGGTTGTTAGTTTCCTTCGGTATTTAGGTTGTTAGTTTCCTTCGGTATTTAGGTTGTTAGTTTCCTTCGGTATTTAGGTTGTTAGTTTCCTTCGGTATTTAGGTTACTAGTTTTCTTCGGTATTTAGGTTGTTAGTTTCCTTCGGTATTTAGGTTGTTAGTTTCCTTCGGTATTTAGGTTGTTAGTTTTCTGCGGTATTTAGGTTGTTAGTTTCCTTCGGTATTAAGGTTGTTAGTTTCCTTCGCTATTTAGGTTGTTAGTTTCCTTCGGTATTTAGGTTGTTAGTTTTCTTCGGTATTTAGGTTGTTAGTTTCCTTCGGTATTTAGGTTGTTAGTTTCCTTCGGTATTTAGGTTGTTAGTTTCCTTCGGTATTTAGGTTGTTAGTTTCCTTCGGTATTTAGGTTTTTAGTTTCCTTCGGTATTTAGGTTGTTAGTTTCCTTTGGTATTTAGGTTGTTAGTTTCCTTCGGTATTTAGGTTGTTAGTTTCCTTCGGTATTTAGGTTGTTAGGTTCCTTCGGTATTTAGGTTGTTAGTTTCCTTCGGTATTTAGGTTGTTAGTTTCCTTCGGTATTTAGGTTGTTAGTTTCCTTTTGTATTTAGGTTGTTAGTTTCCTTCGGTATTTAGGTTGTTAGTTTCCTTTGGTATTTAGGTTGTTAGTTTCCTTCGGTATTTAGGTTGTTAGTTTCCTTCGGTATTTAGGTTGTTAGTTTCCTTCGGTATTTAGGTTGTTAGTTTCCTTGGGTATTTAGGTTGTTAGTTTCCTTCGCTATTTTGGTTGTTAGTTTTCTTCTGTATTTAGGTTGTTAGTTTCCTTCGGTATTTAGGTTGTTATTTTCCTCCGGTATTTAGGTTGTTAGTTTCCTTCGGTATTTAGGTTGTTAGTTTCCTTCGGTATTTAGGTTGTTAGTTTTCTGCGGTATTTAGGTTGTTAGTTTCCTTCGGTATTTAGGTTGTTAGTTTCCTTCGCTATTTAGGTTGTTAGTTTCCTTCGGTATTTAGGTTGTTAGTTTCCTTCAGTATTTAGGTTGTTAGTTTTCTTCGGTATTTAGGGTGTTAGTTTCCTTTGGTATTTAGGTTGTTAGTTTTCTTCGGTATTTAGGTTGTTAGTTTTCTGCGGTATTTAGGTTGTTAGTTTTCTTTGGTATTTAGGTTGTTAGTTTTCTTCGGTATTTAGGTTTTTAGTTTTCTTCGGTATTTAGGTTGTTAGTTTTCTTCGGTATTTAGGTTATTAGTTTCTTTCGGTATTTAGGTTGTTAGTTTCCTTTGGTATTTAGGTTGTTAGTTTCTTTCGGTATTTAGGTTGTTAGTTTCCTTCAGTATTTAGGTTGTTAGTTTCCTTCGGTATTTAGGTTGTTAGTTTCCTTCGGTATTTAGCTTGTTAGTTTCCTTCGGTATTTAGGTTGTTAGTTTCCTTCGGTATTTAGGTTGTTAGTTTCCTTCGGTATTCAGGTTGTTAGTTTTCTTCGGTAGTTAGGTTTTTAGTTTTCTTCGGTATTTTAGGTTTTTAGTTTTCTTCAGTATTTAGGTTGTTAGTTTCCTTCGGTAATTAGGTTGTTAGTTTCCATCGGTATTTAGGTTGTTAGTTTCCTTTGGTATTTAGGTTGTTAGTTTCCTTCGGTATTTAGGTTGTTAGTTTCCTTCGGTATTTAGGTTGTTAGTTTCCTTCGGTATTTAGGTTGTTAGTTTCCTTCGGTATTTAGGTTGTTAGTTTCCTTCGGTATTTAGGTTGCTAGTTTTCTTCAGTATTTAGTTTCCTTCGGTATTTAGGTTGTTAGTTTCATTCGGTATTTAGGTTGTTAGTTTCCTTTGGTATTTAGGTTGCTAGTTTCCTTCGGTATTTAGATTTTTAGTTTCCTTGGGTATTTAGGTTGTTAGTTTCCTTTGGTATTTACGTTGTTAGTTTTCTTTATTATTTAGGTTGTTAGTTTTCTTCGGTATTTAGGGTGTTAGTTTCCTTCGGTATTTAGGTTGTTAGTTTCCTTCGGTATTTAGGTTGTTAGTTTCCTTCGGTATTTAGGTTGTTAGTTTCCTTCGGTATTTAGGTTGTTAGTTTCCTTCGGTATTTAGGTTGTTAGTTTCCGTCGGTATTTAGGTTGTTAGTTTCCTTCGGTATTTAGGTTGTTAGTTTCATTCGGTATTTAGGTTGTTAGTTTCCTTCGGTATTTAGGTTGTTAGTTTCCTTCGGTATTTAGGTTGTTAGTTTCCTTCGGTATTTAGGTTGTTAGTTTCCGTCGGTATTTAGGTTGTTAGTTTCCTTCGGTATTTAGGTTGTTAGTTTCCTTCGGTACTTAGGTTGTTAGTTTCCTTCGGTATTTAGGTTGTTAGTTTCCTTCGCTATTTAGGTTGTTAATTTCCTTCGGTATTTAGGTTGTTAGTTTCCTTCGGTATTTAGGTTGTTAGTTTCCTTCGGTATTTAGGTTGTTAGTTTCCTTCGGTATTTAGGTTGTTAGTTTCCTTCGGTATTTAGGTTACTAGTTTTCTTCGGTATTTAGGTTGTTAGTTTCCTTCGGTATTTAGGTTGTTAGTTTCCTTCGGTATTTAGGTTGTTAGTTTCCTTCGGTATTTAGGTTGTTAGTTTCCTTGGGTATTTAGGTTGTTAGTTTCCTTCAGTATTTAGGTTGTTAGTTTCCTTCGGTATTTAGGTTGTTAGTTTCCTTGGGTATTTAGGTTGTTAGTTTCCTTGGGTATTTAGGTTGTTAGTTTCCTTCGCTATTTAGGTTGTTAGTTTTCTTCTGTATTTAGGTTGTTAGTTTCCTTCGGTATTTAGGTTGTTATTTTCCTCCGGTATTTAGGTTGTTAGTTTCCTTCGGTATTTAGGTTGTTAGTTTCCTTCGGTATTTAGGTTGTTAGTTTTCTGCGGTATTTAGGTTGTTAGTTTCCTTCGGTATTTAGGTTGTTAGTTTCCTTCGCTATTTAGGTTGTTAGTTTCCTTCGGTATTTAGGTTGTTAGTTTCCTTCGGTATTTAGGTTGTTAGTTTTCTTCGGTATTTAGGGTGTTAGTTTCCTTTGGTATTTAGGTTGTTAGTTTTCTTCGGTATTTAGGTTGTTAGTTTTCTGCGGTATTTAGGTTGTTAGTTTTCTTCGGTATTTAGGTTGTTAGTTTTTTTTCGGTATTTAGGTTTTTAGTTTCCTTCGGTATTTAGGTTGTTAGTTTCCTTCGGTATTTAGGTTGTTAGTTTCCTTTGGTATTTAGGTTGCTAGTTTTCTTCAGTATTTAGGTTGTTAGTTTCCTTCGGTATTTAGGTTGTTAGTTTCCTTCGGTATTTAGGTTGTTAGTTTCCTTCGGTATTTAGGTTGTTAGTTTCCTTCGCTATTTTGGTTGTTAGTTTTCTTCTGTATTTAGGTTGTTAGTTTCCTTCGGTATTTAGGTTGTTATTTTCCTCCGGTATTTAGGTTGTTAGTTTCCTTCGGTATTTAGGTTGTTAGTTTCCTTCGGTATTTAGGTTGTTAGTTTTCTGCGGTATTTAGGTTGTTAGTTTCCTTCGGTATTTAGGTTGTTAGTTTCCTTCGCTATTTAGGTTGTTAGTTTCCTTCGGTATTTAGGTTGTTAGTTTCCTTCAGTATTTAGGTTGTTAGTTTTCTTCGGTATTTAGGGTGTTAGTTTCCTTTGGTATTTAGGTTGTTAGTTTTCTTCGGTATTTAGGTTGTTAGTTTTCTGCGGTATTTAGGTTGTTAGTTTTCTTTGGTATTTAGGTTGTTAGTTTTCTTCGGTATTTAGGTTTTTAGTTTTCTTCGGTATTTAGGTTGTTAGTTTTCTTCGGTATTTAGGTTATTAGTTTCTTTCGGTATTTAGGTTGTTAGTTTCCTTTGGTATTTAGGTTGTTAGTTTCTTTCGGTATTTAGGTTGTTAGTTTCCTTCAGTATTTAGGTTGTTAGTTTCCTTCGGTATTTAGGTTGTTAGTTTCCTTCGGTATTTAGCTTGTTAGTTTCCTTCGGTATTTAGGTTGTTAGTTTCCTTCGGTATTTAGGTTGTTAGTTTCCTTCGGTATTCAGGTTGTTAGTTTTCTTCGGTAGTTAGGTTTTTAGTTTTCTTCGGTATTTTAGGTTTTTAGTTTTCTTCAGTATTTAGGTTGTTAGTTTCCTTCGGTAATTAGGTTGTTAGTTTCCATCGGTATTTAGGTTGTTAGTTTCCTTTGGTATTTAGGTTGTTAGTTTCCTTCGGTATTTAGGTTGTTAGTTTCCTTCGGTATTTAGGTTGTTAGTTTCCTTCGGTATTTAGGTTGTTAGTTTCCTTCGGTATTTAGGTTGTTAGTTTCCTTCGGTATTTAGGTTGCTAGTTTTCTTCAGTATTTAGTTTCCTTCGGTATTTAGGTTGTTAGTTTCATTCGGTATTTAGGTTGTTAGTTTCCTTTGGTATTTAGGTTGCTAGTTTCCTTCGGTATTTAGATTTTTAGTTTCCTTGGGTATTTAGGTTGTTAGTTTCCTTTGGTATTTACGTTGTTAGTTTTCTTTATTATTTAGGTTGTTAGTTTTCTTCGGTATTTAGGGTGTTAGTTTCCTTCGGTATTTAGGTTGTTAGTTTCCTTCGGTATTTAGGTTGTTAGTTTCCTTCGGTATTTAGGTTGTTAGTTTCCTTCGGTATTTAGATTGTTAGTTTCCTTCGGTATTTAGGTTGTTAGTTTCCGTCAGTATTTAGGTTGTTAGTTTCCTTCGGTATTTAGGTTGTTAGTTTCATTCGGTATTTAGGTTGTTAGTTTCCTTCGGTATTTAGGTTGTTAGTTTCCTTCGGTATTTAGGTTGTTAGTTTCCTTCGGTATTTAGGTTGTTAGTTTCCGTCGGTATTTAGGTTGTTAGTTTCCTTCGGTATTTAGGTTGTTAGTTTCCTTCGGTACTTAGGTTGTTAGTTTCCTTCGGTATTTAGGTTGTTAGTTTCCTTCGCTATTTAGGTTGTTAATTTCCTTCGGTATTTAGGTTGTTAGTTTCCTTCGGTATTTAGGTTGTTAGTTTCCTTCGGTATTTAGGTTGTTAGTTTCCTTCGGTATTTAGGTTGTTAGTTTCCTTCGGTATTTAGGTTACTAGTTTTCTTCGGTATTTAGGTTGTTAGTTTCCTTCGGTATTTAGGTTGTTAGTTTCCTTCGGTATTTAGGTTGTTAGTTTCCTTCGGTATTTAGGTTGTTAGTTTCCTTGGGTATTTAGGTTGTTAGTTTCCTTCAGTATTTAGGTTGTTAGTTTCCTTCGGTATTTAGGTTGTTAGTTTCCTTGGGTATTTAGGTTGTTAGTTTCCTTGGGTATTTAGGTTGTTAGTTTCCTTCGCTATTTAGGTTGTTAGTTTTCTTCTGTATTTAGGTTGTTAGTTTCCTTCGGTATTTAGGTTGTTATTTTCCTCCGGTATTTAGGTTGTTAGTTTCCTCCGGTATTTAGGTTGTTAGTTTCCTTCGGTATTTAGGTTGTTAGTTTCCTTCGGTATTTAGGTTGTTAGTTTTCTGCGGTATTTAGGTTGTTAGTTTCCTTCGGTATTTAGGTTGTTAGTTTCCTTCGCTATTTAGGTTGTTAGTTTCCTTCGGTATTTAGGTTGTTAGTTTCCTTCGGTATTTAGGTTGTTAGTTTTCTTCGGTATTTAGGGTGTTAGTTTCCTTTGGTATTTAGGTTGTTAGTTTTCTTCGGTATTTAGGTTGTTAGTTTTCTGCGGTATTTAGGTTGTTAGTTTTCTTCGGTATTTAGGTTGTTAGTTTTCTTCGGTATTTAGGTTTTTAGTTTCCTTCGGTATTTAGGTTGTTAGTTTCCTTCGGTATTTAGGTTGTTAGTTTCCTTCGGTATTTAGGTTGCTAGTTTTCTTCAGTATTTAGGTTGTTAGTTTCCTTCGGTATTTAGGTTGTTAGTTTCCTTCGGTATTTAGGTTGTTAGTTTCCTTCGGTATTTAGGTTGTTAGTTTCCTTGGGTATTTAGGTTGTTAGTTTCCTTCAGTATTTAGGTTGTTAGTTTCCTTCGGTATTTAGGTTGTTAGTTTCCTTCGGTATTTAGGTTGTTAGATTCCTTCGGTATTTAGGTTGTTAGTTTCCTTTGGTATTTAGGTTGTTAGTTTCCTTCGGTATTTAGGTTGTTAGTTTCCTTTGGTATTTAGGTTGTTAGTTTCCTTCGGTATTTAGGTTGTTAGTTTCCTTCGGTATTTAGGTTGTTATTTTCCTCCGGTATTTAGGTTGTTAAATTCCTTCGGTATTTAGGTTGTTAGTTTCCTTCGGTATTTAGGTTGTTAGTTTTCTGCGGTATTTAGGTTGTTAGTTTCCTTCGGTATTAAGGTTGTTAGTTTCCTTCGCTATTTAGGTTGTTAGTTTCCTTCGGTATTTAGGTTGTTAGTTTCCTTCTGTATTTAGGTTGTTAGTTTTCTTCGGTATTTAGGGTGTTAGTTTCCTTTGGTATTTAGGTTGTTAGTTTTCTTCGGTATTTAGGTTGTTAGTTTTCTGCGGTATTTAGGTTGTTAGTTTCCTTCGGTATTTAGGTTGTTAGTTTCCTTCGGTATTTAGGTTGTTAGTTTCCTTCGGTATTTAGGTTGCTAGTTTTCTTCGGTATTTAGGTTGTTAGTTTCCTTCGGTATTTAGGTTGTTAGTTTCCTTCGGTATTTAGGTTGTTAGTTTCCTTCGGTATTTAGGTTGTTAGTTTCCTTTGGTATTTAGGTTGTTAGTTTCCTTCGGTATTTAGGTTGTTAGTTTCCTTCGGTATTTAGGTTGTTAGGTTCCTTCGGTATTTAGGTTGTTAGTTTCCTTCGGTATTTAGGTTGTTAGTTTCCTTCGGTATTTAGGTTGTTAGTTTCCTTTTGTATTTAGGTTGTTAGTTTCCTTCGGTATTTAGGTTGTTAGTTTCCTTTGGTATTTAGGTTGTTAGTTTCCTTTGGTATTTAGGTTGTTAGTTTCCTTCGGTATTTAGGTTGTTAGTTTCCTTCGGTATTTAGGTTGTTAGTTTCCTTCTGTATTTACGTTGTTATTTTTCTTCGGTATTTAGGTTGTTAGTTTCCTTCAGTATTTAGGTTGTTAGTTTTCTTCTGTATTTAGGTTGTTAGTTTCCTTCGGTATTTAGGTTGTTAGTTTCCTTCTGTATTTACGTTGTTATTTTTCTTCGGTATTTAGGTTGTTAGTTTCCTTCAGTATTTAGGTTGTTAGTTTCTTTCGGTATTTAGGTTGTTAGTTTCCTTCGGTATTTAGGTTGTTAGTTTCCTTCGGTATTTAGGTTGTTAGTTTCCTTCGGTATTTAGGTTGTTAGTTTCCTTCGGTATTTAGGTTGTTAGTTTCCTTGGGTATTTAGGTTGTTAGTTTCCTTCGGTATTTAGGTTGTTAGTTTCCTTCGGTATTTAGGTTGTTAGTTTCCTTCGGTATTTAGGTTGTTAGTTTCCTTTGGTATTTAGGTTAGTTTCCTTCGGTTTTTAGGTTGTTAGTTTCCTTCGGTATTTAGGTTGTTAGTTTCCTTCGGTATTTAGGTTGTTAGTTTCCTTCGGTATTTAGGTTGTTAGTTTCCTTCGGTATTTAGGTTGTTAGTTTCCTTCGGTATTTAGGTTGTTAGTTTCCTTGGGTATTTAGGTTGTTAGTTTCCTTCAGTATTTAGGTTGTTAGTTTCCTTCGGTATTTAGGTTGTTAGTTTCCTTCGGTATTTAGGTTGTTAGTTTCCTTCGGTATTTAGGTTGTTAGTTTCCTTCGGTATTTAGGTTGTTAGTTTCCTTCGGTATATAGGTTGTTAGTTTCCGTCGGTATTTAGGTTGTTAGTTTCCTTCGGTATTTAGGTTGTTAGTTTCCTTCGGTATTTAGGTTGTTAGTTTCCTTTGGTATTTAGGTTGTTAGTTTCCTTCGGTATTTAGGTTGTTAGTTTCCTTCGGTATTTAGGTTGTTAGTTTCCGTCGGTATTTAGGTTGTTAGTTTCCTTCGGTATTTAGGTTGTTAGTTTCCTTCGGTACTTAGGTTGTTAGTTTCCTTCGGTATTTAGGTTGTTAGTTTCCTTCGCTATTTAGGTTGTTAATTTCCTTCGGTATTTAGGTTGTTAGTTTCCTTCGGTATTTAGGTTGTTAGTTTCCTTCGGTATTTAGGTTGTTAGTTTCCTTCGGTATTTAGGTTGTTAGTTTCCTTCGGTATTTAGGTTACTAGTTTTCTTCGGTATTTAGGTTGTTAGTTTCCTTCGGTACTTAGGTTGTTAGTTTCCTTCGGTATTTAGGTTGTTAGTTTCCTTCGGTATTTAGGTTGTTAGTTTCCTTGGGTATTTAGGTTGTTAGTTTCCTTCAGTATTTAGGTTGTTAGTTTCCTTCGGTATTTAGGTTGTTAGTTTCCTTGGGTATTTAGGTTGTTAGTTTCCTTGGGTATTTAGGTTGTTAGTTTCCTTCGCTATTTAGGTTGTTAGTTTTCTTCTGTATTTAGGTTGTTAGTTTCCTTCGGTATTTAGGTTGTTATTTTCCTCCGGTATTTAGGTTGTTAGTTTCCTTCGGTATTTAGGTTGTTAGTTTCCTTCGGTATTTGGGTTGTTAGTTTTCTGCGGTATTTAGGTTGTTAGTTTCCTTCGGTATTTAGGTTGTTAGTTTCCTTCGCTATTTAGGTTGTTAGTTTCCTTCGGTATTTAGGTTGTTAGTTTCCTTCGGTATTTAGGTTGTTAATTTTCTTCGGTATTTAGGGTGTTAGTTTCCTTTGGTATTTAGGTTGATAGTTTTCTTCGGTATTTAGGTTGTTAGTTTTCTGCGGTATTTAGGTTGTTAGTTTTCTTCGGTATTTAGGTTGTTAGTTTTCTTCGGTATTTAGGTTTTTAGTTTCCTTCGGTATTTAGGTTGTTAGTTTCCTTCGGTATTTAGGTTGTTAGTTTCCTTCGGTATTTAGGTTGCTAGTTTTCTTCAGTATTTAGGTTGTTAGTTTCCTTCGGTATTTAGGTTGTTAGTTTCCTTCGGTATTTAGGTTGTTAGTTTCCTTCGGTATTTAGGTTGTTAGTTTCCTTGGGTATTTAGGTTGTTAGATTCCTTCAGTATTTAGGTTGTTAGTTTCCTTCGGTATTTAGGTTGTTAGTTTCCTTCGGTATTTAGGTTGTTAGTTTCCTTCGGTATTTAGGTTAGATTCCTTCGGTATTTAGGTTGTTAGTTTCCTTTGGTATTTAGGTTGTTAGTTTCCTTCGGTATTTAGGTTGTTAGTTTCCTTTGGTATTTAGGTTGTTAGTTTCCTTCGGTATTTAGGTTGTTAGTTTCCTTCGGTATTTAGGTTGTTAGTTTCCTTCGGTATTTAGGTTGCTAGTTTCCTTCGGTATTTAGGTTGTTAGTTTCCTTGGGTATTTATTTTGTTAGTTTCCTTCGGTATATAGGTTGTTAGTTTTCTTCTGTATTTAGGTTGTTAGTTTCCTTCGGTATTTAGGTTGTTATTTTCCTCCGGTATTTAGGTTGTTAAATTCCTTCTGTATTTAGGTTGTTAGTTTCCTTCGGTATTTAGGTTGTTAGTTTTCTGCGGTATTTAGGTTGTTAGTTTCCTTCGGTATTAAGGTTGTTAGTTTCCTTCACTATTTAGGTTGTTAGTTTCCTTCGGTATTTAGGTTGTTAGTTTCCTTCTGTATTTAGGTTGTTAGTTTTCTTCGGTATTTAGGGTGTTAGTTTCCTTTGGTATTTAGGTTGTTAGTTTTCTTCGGTATTTAGGTTGTTAGTTTTCTGCGGTATTTAGGTTGTTAGTTTCCTTCGGTATTTAGGTTGTTAGTTTCCTTCGGTATTTAGGTTGTTAGTTTCCTTCGGTATTTAGGTTGCTAGTTTTCTTCGGTATTTAGGTTGTTAGTTTCCTTCGGTATTTAGGTTGTTAGTTTCCTTCGGTATTTAGGTTGTTAGTTTCCTTCGGTATTTAGGTTGTTAGTTTCCTTTGGTATTTAGGTTGTTAGTTTCCTTCGGTATTTAGGTTGTTAGTTTCCTTCGGTATTTAGGTTGTTAGGTTCCTTCGGTATTTAGGTTGTTAGTTTCCTTCGGTATTTAGGTTGTTAGTTTCCTCCGGTATTTAGGTTGTTAGTTTCCTTTTGTATTTAGGTTGTTAGTTTCCTTCGGTATTTAGGTTGTTAGTTTCCTTTGGTATTTAGGTTGTTAGTTTCCTTCGGTATTTAGGTTGTTAGTTTCCTTCGGTATTTAGGTTGTTAGTTTCCTTCGGTATTTAGGTTGCTAGTTTCCTTCGGTATTTAGGTTGTTAGTTTCCTTGGGTATTTAGATTGTTAGTTTCCTTTGCTATTTAGGTTGTTAGTTTTCTTCTGTATTTAGGTTGTTAGTTTCCTTCGGTATTTAGGTTGTTAGTTTCCTTCGGTATTTACGTTGTTAGTTTTCTTCGGTATTTAGGTTGTTAGTTTCCTTCAGTATTTAGGTTGTTAGTTTCTTTCGGTATTTAGGTTGTTAGTTTCCTTCGGTATTTAGGTTGTTAGTTTCCTTCGGTATTTAGGTTGTTAGTTTCCTTCGGTATTTAGGTTGTTAGTTTCCTTCGGTATTTAGGTTGTTAGTTTTCTTGGGTATTTAGGTTGTTAGTTTCCTTCGGTATTTAGGTTGTTAGTTTCCTTCGGTATTTAGGTTGTTAGTTTCCTTCGGTATTTAGGTTAGTTTCCTTCGGTTTTTAGGTTGTTAGTTTCCTTCGGTATTTAGGTTGTTAGTTTCCTTCGGTATTTAGGTTGTTAGTTTCCTTCGGTATTTAGGTTGTTAGTTTCCTTCGGTATTTAGGTTGTTAGTTTCCTTCGGTATTTAGGTTGTTAGTTTCCTTGGGTATTTAGGTTGTTAGTTTCCTTCAGTATTTAGGTTGTTAGTTTCCTTCGGTATTTAGGTTGTTAGTTTCCTTCGGTATTTAGGTTGTTAGTTTCCTTCGGTATTTAGGTTGTTAGTTTCCTTCGGTATTTAGGTTGTTAGTTTCCTTCGGTATATAGGTTGTTAGTTTCCGTCAGTATTTAGGTTGTTAGTTTCCTTCGGTATTTAGGTTGTTAGTTTCCTTCGGTATTTAGGTTGTTAGTTTCCTTCGGTATTTAGGTTGTTAGTTTCCTTCGGTATTTAGGTTGTTAGTTTCCTTCGGTATTTAGGTTGTTAGTTTCCGTCGGTATTTAGGTTGTTAGTTTCCTTCGGTATTTAGGTTGTTAGTTTCCTTCGGTACTTAGGTTGTTAGTTTCCTTCGGTATTTAGGTTGTTAGTTTCCTTCGCTATTTAGGTTGTTAATTTCCTTCGGTATTTAGGTTGTTAGTTTCCTTCGGTATTTAGGTTGTTAGTTTCCTTCGGTATTTAGGTTGTTAGTTTCCTTCGGTATTTAGGTTGTTAGTTTCCTTCGGTATTTAGGTTACTAGTTTTCTTCGGTATTTAGGTTGTTAGTTTCCTTCGGTACTTAGGTTGTTAGTTTCCTTCGGTATTTAGGTTGTTAGTTTCCTTCGGTATTTAGGTTGTTAGTTTCCTTGGGTATTTAGGTTGTTAGTTTCCTTCAGTATTTAGGTTGTTAGTTTCCTTCGGTATTTAGGTTGTTAGTTTCCTTGGGTATTTAGGTTGTTAGTTTCCTTGGGTATTTAGGTTGTTAGTTTCCTTTGCTATTTAGGTTGTTAGTTTTCTTCTGTATTTAGGTTGTTAGTTTCCTTCGGTATTTAGGTTGTTATTTTCCTCCGGTATTTAGGTTGTTAGTTTCCTTCGGTATTTAGGTTGTTAGTTTCCTTCGGTATTTGGGTTGTTAGTTTTCTGCGGTATTTAGGTTGTTAGTTTCCTTCGGTATTTAGGTTGTTAGTTTCCTTCGCTATTTAGGTTGTTAGTTTCCTTCGGTATTTAGGTTGTTAGTTTCCTTCGGTATTTAGGTTGTTAATTTTCTTCGGTATTTAGGGTGTTAGTTTCCTTTGGTATTTAGGTTGATAGTTTTCTTCGGTATTTAGGTTGTTAGTTTTCTGCGGTATTTAGGTTGTTAGTTTTCTTCGGTATTTAGGTTGTTAGTTTTCTTCGGTATTTAGGTTTTTAGTTTCCTTCGGTATTTAGGTTGTTAGTTTCCTTCGGTATTTAGGTTGTTAGTTTCCTTCGGTATTTAGGTTGCTAGTTTTCTTCAGTATTTAGGTTGTTAGTTTCCTTCGGTATTTAGGTTGTTAGTTTCCTTCGGTATTTAGGTTGTTAGTTTCCTTCGGTATTTAGGTTGTTAGTTTCCTTGGGTATTTAGGTTGTTAGATTCCTTCGGTATTTAGGTTGTTAGTTTCCTTCGGTATTTAGGTTGTTAGTTTCCTTCGGTATTTAGGTTGTTAGTTTCCTTCGGTATTTAGGTTAGATTCCTTCGGTATTTAGGTTGTTAGTTTCCTTTGGTATTTAGGTTGTTAGTTTCCTTCGGTATTTAGGTTGTTAGTTTCCTTTGGTATTTAGGTTGTTAGTTTCCTTCGGTATTTAGGTTGTTAGTTTCCTTCGGTATTTAGGTTGTTAGTTTCCTTCGGTATTTAGGTTGCTAGTTTCCTTCGGTATTTAGGTTGTTAGTTTCCTTGGGTATTTATTTTGTTAGTTTCCTTCGGTATATAGGTTGTTAGTTTTCTTCTGTATTTAGGTTGTTATTTTCCTTCGGTATTTAGGTTGTTATTTTCCTCCGGTATTTAGGTTGTTAAATTCCTTCTGTATTTAGGTTGTTAGTTTCCTTCGGTATTTAGGTTGTTAGTTTTCTGCGGTATTTAGGTTGTTAGTTTCCTTCGGTATTAAGGTTGTTAGTTTCCTTCACTATTTAGGTTGTTAGTTTCCTTCGGTATTTAGGTTGTTAGTTTCCTTCTGTATTTAGGTTGTTAGTTTTCTTCGGTATTTAGGGTGTTAGTTTCCTTTTGTATTTAGGTTGTTAGTTTTCTTCGGTATTTAGGTTGTTAGTTTTCTGCGGTATTTAGGTTGTTAGTTTCCTTCGGTATTTAGGTTGTTAGTTTCCTTCGGTATTTAGGTTGTTAGTTTCCTTCGGTATTTAGGTTGCTAGTTTCCTTCGGTATTTAGGTTGTTAGTTTCCTTCGGTATTTAGGTTGTTAGTTTCCTTCGGTATTTAGGTTGTTAGTTTCCTTCGGTATTTAGGTTGTTAGTTTCCTTTGGTATTTAGGTTGTTAGTTTCCTTCGGTATTTAGGTTGTTAGTTTCCTTCGGTATTTAGGTTGTTAGGTTCCTTCGGTATTTAGGTTGTTAGTTTCCTTCGGTATTTAGGTTGTTAGTTTCCTCCGGTATTTAGGTTGTTAGTTTCCTTTTGTATTTAGGTTGTTAGTTTCCTTCGGTATTTAGGTTATTAGTTTCCTTTGGTATTTAGGTTGTTAGTTTCCTTCGGTATTTAGGTTGTTAGTTTCCTTCGGTATTTAGGTTGTTAGTTTCCTTCGGTATTTAGGTTGCTAGTTTCCTTCGGTATTTAGGTTGTTAGTTTCCTTGGGTATTTAGATTGTTAGTTTCCTTTGCTATTTAGGTTGTTAGTTTTCTTCTGTATTTAGGTTGTTAGTTTCCTTCGGTATTTAGGTTGTTAGTTTCCTTCGGTATTTACGTTGTTAGTTTTCTTCGGTATTTAGGTTGTTAGTTTCCTTCAGTATTTAGGTTGTTAGTTTCTTTCGGTATTTAGGTTGTTAGTTTCCTTCGGTATTTAGGTTGTTAGTTTCCTTCGGTATTTAGGTTGTTAGTTTCCTTCGGTATTTAGGTTGTTAGTTTCCTTCGGTATTTAGGTTGTTAGTTTTCTTGGGTATTTAGGTTGTTAGTTTCCTTCGGTATTTAGGTTGTTAGTTTCCTTCGGTATTTAGGTTGTTAGTTTCCTTCGGTATTTAGGTTAGTTTCCTTCGGTTTTTAGGTTGTTAGTTTCCTTCGGTATTTAGGTTGTTAGTTTCCTTCGGTATTTAGGTTGTTAGTTTCCTTCGGTATTTAGGTTGTTAGTTTCCTTCGGTATTTAGGTTGTTAGTTTCCTTCGGTATTTAGGTTGTTAGTTTCCTTGGGTATTTAGGTTGTTAGTTTCCTTCAGTATTTAGGTTGTTAGTTTCCTTCGGTATTTAGGTTGTTAGTTTCCTTCGGTATTTAGGTTGTTAGTTTCCTTCGGTATTTAGGTTGTTAGTTTCCTTCGGTATTTAGGTTGTTAGTTTCCTTCGGTATATAGGTTGTTAGTTTCCGTCGGTATTTAGGTTGTTAGTTTCCTTCGGTATTTAGGTTGTTAGTTTCCTTCGGTATTTAGGTTGTTAGTTTCCTTCGGTATTTAGGTTGTTAGTTTCCTTCGGTATTTAGGTTGTTAGTTTCCTTCGGTATTTAGGTTGTTAGTTTCCGTCGGTATTTAGGTTGTTAGTTTCCTTCGGTATTTAGGTTGTTAGTTTCCTTCGGTACTTAGGTTGTTAGTTTCCTTCGGTATTTAGGTTGTTAGTTTCCTTCGCTATTTAGGTTGTTAATTTCCTTCGGTATTTAGGTTGTTAGTTTCCTTCGGTATTTAGGTTGTTAGTTTCCTTCGGTATTTAGGTTGTTAGTTTCCTTCGGTATTTAGGTTGTTAGTTTCCTTCGGTATTTAGGTTACTAGTTTTCTTCGGTATTTAGGTTGTTAGTTTCCTTCGGTACTTAGGTTGTTAGTTTCCTTCGGTATTTAGGTTGTTAGTTTCCTTCGGTATTTAGGTTGTTAGTTTCCTTGGGTATTTAGGTTGTTAGTTTCCTTCAGTATTTAGGTTGTTAGTTTCCTTCGGTATTTAGGTTGTTAGTTTCCTTGGGTATTTAGGTTGTTAGTTTCCTTGGGTATTTAGGTTGTTAGTTTCCTTTGCTATTTAGGTTGTTAGTTTTCTTCTGTATTTAGGTTGTTAGTTTCCTTCGGTATTTAGGTTGTTATTTTCCTCCGGTATTTAGGTTGTTAGTTTCCTTCGGTATTTAGGTTGTTAGTTTCCTTCGGTATTTGGGTTGTTAGTTTTCTGCGGTATTTAGGTTGTTAGTTTCCTTCGGTATTTAGGTTGTTAGTTTCCTTCGCTATTTAGGTTGTTAGTTTCCTTCGGTATTTAGGTTGTTAGTTTCCTTCGGTATTTAGGTTGTTAATTTTCTTCGGTATTTAGGGTGTTAGTTTCCTTTGGTATTTAGGTTGATAGTTTTCTTCGGTATTTAGGTTGTTAGTTTTCTGCGGTATTTAGGTTGTTAGTTTTCTTCGGTATTTAGGTTGTTAGTTTTCTTCGGTATTTAGGTTTTTAGTTTCCTTCGGTATTTAGGTTGTTAGTTTCCTTCGGTATTTAGGTTGTTAGTTTCCTTCGGTATTTAGGTTGCTAGTTTTCTTCAGTATTTAGGTTGTTAGTTTCCTTCGGTATTTAGGTTGTTAGTTTCCTTCGGTATTTAGGTTGTTAGTTTCCTTCGGTATTTAGGTTGTTAGTTTCCTTGGGTATTTAGGTTGTTAGATTCCTTCGGTATTTAGGTTGTTAGTTTCCTTCGGTATTTAGGTTGTTAGTTTCCTTCGGTATTTAGGTTGTTAGTTTCCTTCGGTATTTAGGTTAGATTCCTTCGGTATTTAGGTTGTTAGTTTCCTTTGGTATTTAGGTTGTTAGTTTCCTTCGGTATTTAGGTTGTTAGTTTCCTTTGGTATTTAGGTTGTTAGTTTCCTTCGGTATTTAGGTTGTTAGTTTCCTTCGGTATTTAGGTTGTTAGTTTCCTTCGGTATTTAGGTTGCTAGTTTCCTTCGGTATTTAGGTTGTTAGTTTCCTTGGGTATTTATTTTGTTAGTTTCCTTCGGTATATAGGTTGTTAGTTTTCTTCTGTATTTAGGTTGTTATTTTCCTTCGGTATTTAGGTTGTTATTTTCCTCCGGTATTTAGGTTGTTAAATTCCTTCTGTATTTAGGTTGTTAGTTTCCTTCGGTATTTAGGTTGTTAGTTTTCTGCGGTATTTAGGTTGTTAGTTTCCTTCGGTATTAAGGTTGTTAGTTTCCTTCACTATTTAGGTTGTTAGTTTCCTTCGGTATTTAGGTTGTTAGTTTCCTTCTGTATTTAGGTTGTTAGTTTTCTTCGGTATTTAGGGTGTTAGTTTCCTTTGGTATTTAGGTTGTTAGTTTTCTTCGGTATTTAGGTTGTTAGTTTTCTGCGGTATTTAGGTTGTTAGTTTCCTTCGGTATTTAGGTTGTTAGTTTCCTTCGGTATTTAGGTTGTTAGTTTCCTTCGGTATTTAGGTTGCTAGTTTCCTTCGGTATTTAGGTTGTTAGTTTCCTTCGGTATTTAGGTTGTTAGTTTCCTTCGGTATTTAGGTTGTTAGTTTCCTTCGGTATTTAGGTTGTTAGTTTCCTTTGGTATTTAGGTTGTTAGTTTCCTTCGGTATTTAGGTTGTTAGTTTCCTTCGGTATTTAGGTTGTTAGGTTCCTTCGGTATTTAGGTTGTTAGTTTCCTTCGGTATTTAGGTTGTTAGTTTCCTCCGGTATTTAGGTTGTTAGTTTCCTTTTGTATTTAGGTTGTTAGTTTCCTTCGGTATTTAGGTTGTTAGTTTCCTTTGGTATTTAGGTTGTTAGTTTCCTTCGGTATTTAGGTTGTTAGTTTCCTTCGGTATTTAGGTTGTTAGTTTCCTTCGGTATTTAGGTTGCTAGTTTCCTTCGGTATTTAGGTTGTTAGTTTCCTTGGGTATTTAGATTGTTAGTTTCCTTTGCTATTTAGGTTGTTAGTTTTCTTCTGTATTTAGGTTGTTAGTTTCCTTCGGTATTTAGGTTGTTAGTTTCCTTCGGTATTTACGTTGTTAGTTTTCTTCGGTATTTAGGTTGTTAGTTTCCTTCAGTATTTAGGTTGTTAGTTTCTTTCGGTATTTAGGTTGTTAGTTTCCTTCAGTATTTAGGTTGTTAGTTTCCTTCGGTATTTAGGTTGTTAGTTTCCTTCGGTATTTAGGTTGTTAGTTTCCTTCGGTATTTAGGTTGTTAGTTTTCTTGGGTATTTAGGTTGTTAGTTTCCTTCGGTATTTAGGTTGTTAGTTTTCTTCGGTATTTAGGTTGTTAGTTTCCTTCGGTATTTAGGTTAGTTTCCTTCGGTTTTTAGGTTGTTAGTTTCCTTCGGTATTTAGGTTGTTAGTTTCCTTCGGTATTTAGGTTGTTAGTTTCCTTCGGTATTTAGGTTGTTAGTTTCCTTCGGTATTTAGGTTGTTAGTTTCCTTCGGTATTTAGGTTGTTAGTTTCCTTGGGTATTTAGGTTGTTAGTTTCCTTCAGTATTTAGGTTGTTAGTTTCCTTCGGTATTTAGGTTGTTAGTTTCCTTCGGTATTTAGGTTGTTAGTTTCCTTCGGTATTTAGGTTGTTAGTTTTCTTCGGTATTTAGGTTGTTAGTTTCCTTCGGTATTTAGGTTGTTATTTTCCTCCGGTATTTAGGTTGTTAGTTTCCTTCGGTATTTAGGTTGTTAGTTTCCTTCGGTATTTAGGTTGTTAGTTTTCTGCGGTATTTAGGTTGTTAGTTTCCTTCGGTATTTAGGTTGTTAGTTTCCTTCGCTATTTAGGTTGTTAGTTTCCTTTGGTATTTAGGTTGTTAGTTTCCTTCTGTATTTAGGTTGTTAGTTTTCTTCGGTATTTAGGGTGTTAGTTTCCTTTGGTATTTAGGTTGTTAGTTTTCTTCGGTATTTAGGTTGTTAGTTTCCTTCGGTATTTAGGTTGTTAGTTTCCTTCGGTATTTAGGTTGTTAGTTTCCTTCGGTATTTAGGTTGCTAGTTTTCTTCGGTATTTAGGTTGTTAGTTTCCTTCGGTATTTAGGTTGTTAGTTTCCTTCGGTATTTAGGTTGTTAGTTTCCTTCGGTATTTAGGTTGTTAGTTTCCTTTGGTATTTAGGTTGTTAGTTTCCTTCGGTATTTAGGTTGTTAGTTTCCTTCGGTATTTAGGTTGTTAGGTTCCTTCGGTATTTAGGTTGTTAGTTTCCTTCGGTATTTAAGTTGTTAGTTTCCTTCGGTATTTAGGTTGTTAGTTTCCTTTTGTATTTAGGTTGTTAGTTTCCTTCGGTATTTAGGTTGTTAGTTTCCTTTGGTATTTAGGTTGTTAGTTTCCTTCGGTATTTAGGTTGTTAGTTTCCTTCGGTATTTAGGTTGTTAGTTTCCTTCGGTATTTAGGTTGCTAGTTTCCTTCGGTATTTAGGTTGTTAGTTTCCTTGTGTATTTAGGTTGTTAGTTTCCTTCGCTATTTTGGTTGTTAGTTTTCTTCTGTATTTAGGTTGTTAGTTTCCTTCGGTATTTAGGTTGTTATTTTCCTCCGGTATTTAGGTTGTTAGTTTCCTTCGGTATTTAGGTTGTTAGTTTCCTTCGGTATTTAGGTTGTTAGTTTTCTGCGGTATTTAGGTTGTTAGTTTCCTTCTTTATTTAGGTTGTTAGTTTCATTCGCTATTTAGGTTGTTAGTTTCCTTCGGTATTTAGGTTGTTAGTTTCTTTCGGTATTTAGGTTGTTAGTTTTCTGCGGTATTTAGGGTGTTAGTTTCCTTTGGTATTTAGGTTGTTAGTTTTCTTCGGTATTTAGGTTGTTAGTTTTCTGCGGTATTTAGGTTGTTAGTTTTCTTCGGTATTTAGGTTGTTAGTTTTCTTCGGTATTTAGGTTTTTAGTTTTCTTCGGTATTTAGGTTGTTAGTTTCCTTCGGTATTTAGGTTATTAGTTTCTGTCAGTATTTAGGTTGTTAGTTTCCTTTGGTATTTAGGTTGTTAGTTTCTTTCGGTATTTAGGTTGTTAGTTTCCTTCAGTATTTAGGTTGTTAGTTTCCTTCGGTATTTAGGTTGTTAGTTTCCTTCGGTATTTAGGTTGCTAGTTTTCTTCGGTATTTAGGTTGTTAGTTTCCTTCGGTATTTAGGTTGTTAGTTTCCTTCAGTATTTAGGTTGTTAGTTTCCTTCGGTATTTAGGTTGTTAGTTTCCTTTGGTATTTAGGTTGTTAGTTTCCTTCGGTATTTAGGTTGTTAGGTTCCTTCGGTATTTAGGTTGTTAGGTTCCTTCGGTATTTAGGTTGTTAGTTTCCTTCGGTATTTAGGTTGTTAGTTTCCTTTTGTATTTAGGTTGTTAGTTTCCTTCGGTATTTAGGTTGTTAGTTTCCTTTGGTATTTAGGTTGTTAGTTTCCTTCGGTATTTAGGTTGTTAGTTTCCTTCGGTATTTAGGTTGTTAGTTTCCTTCGGTATTTAGGTTGCTAGTTTCCTTCGGTATTTAGGTTGTTAGTTTCCTTGGGTATTTAGATTGTTAGTTTCCTTGGCTATTTAGGTTGTTAGTTTTCTTCTGTATTTAGGTTGTTAGTTTACTTCGGTATTTAGGTTGTTAGTTTCCTTCGGTATTTACGTTGTTAGTTTTCTTCGGTATTTAGGTTGTTAGTTTCCTTCGGTATTTAGGTTGTTAGTTTCTTTCGGTATTTAGGTTGTTAGTTTCCTTCGGTATTTAGGTTGTTAGTTTCCTTCGGTATTTAGGTTGTTAGTTTCCTTCGGTATTTAGGTTGTTAGTTTCCTTCGGTATTTAGGTTGTTAGTTTCCTTTGGGTATTTAGGTTGTTAGTTTCCTTCGGTATTTAGGTTGTTAGTTTCCTTCGGTATTTAGGTTGTTAGTTTCCTTCGGTATTTAGGTTGTTAGTTTCCTTCGGTATTTAGGTTAGTTTCCTTCGGTTTTTAGGTTGTTAGTTTCGTTTGGTATTTAGGTTGTTAGTTTCCTTCGGTATTTAGGTTGTTAGTTTCCTTTGGTATTTAGGTTGTTAGTTTCCTTCGGTATTTAGGTTGTTAGTTTCCTTCGGTATTTAGGTTGTTAGTTTCCTTCGGTATTTAGGTTGCTAGTTTCCTTCGGTATTTAGGTTGTTAGTTTCCTTGGGTATTTATTTTGTTAGTTTCCTTCGGTATATAGGTTGTTAGTTTTCTTCTGTATTTAGGTTGTTAGTTTCCTTCGGTATTTAGGTTGTTATTTTCCTCCGGTATTTAGGTTGTTAGTTTCCTTCGGTATTTAGGTTGTTAGTTTCCTTCGGTATTTAGGTTGTTAGTTTTCTGCGGTATTTAGGTTGTTAGTTTCCTTCGGTATTAAGGTTGTTAGTTTCCTTCGCTATTTAGGTTGTTAGTTTCCTTCGGTATTTAGGTTGTTAGTTTCCTTCGGTATTTAGGTTGTTAGTTTTCTGCGGTATTTAGGTTGTTAGTTTCCTTCGGTATTTAGGTTGTTATTTTCCTCCGGTATTTAGGTTGTTAGTTTCCTTCGGTATTTAGGTTGTTAGTTTCCTTCGGTATTTAGGTTGTTAGTTTTCTGCGGTATTTAGGTTGTTAGTTTCCTTCGGTATTTAGGTTGTTAGTTTCCTTCGCTATTTGGGTTGTTAGTTTCCTTCGGTATTTAGGTTGTTAGTTTCCTTCGGTATTTAGGTTGTTAGTTTTCTTCGGTATTTAGGTTGTTAGTTTCCTTCTGTATTTAGGTTGTTAGTTTCCTTCGGTATTTAGGTTGTTAGTTTTCTGCGGTATTTAGGTTGTTAGTTTCCTTCGGTATTTAGGTTGTTAGTTTCCTTCGGTATTTAGGTTGTTAGTTTCCTTCGGTATTTAGGTTGTTAGTTTCCTTCGGTATTTAGGTTGTTAGTTTCCTTCGGTATTTAGGTTGTTAGTTTTCTTCGGTATTTAGGTTGTTAGTTTCCTTCGGTATTTAGGTTGTTATTTTCCTCCGGTATTTAGGTTGTTAGTTTCCTTCGGTATTTAGGTTGTTAGTTTCCTTCGGTATTTAGGTTGTTAGTTTTCTGCGGTATTTAGGTTGTTAGTTTCCTTCGGTATTTAGGTTGTTAGTTTCCTTCGCTATTTAGGTTGTTAGTTTCCTTTGGTATTTAGGTTGTTAGTTTCCTTCTGTATTTAGGTTGTTAGTTTTCTTCGGTATTTAGGGTGTTAGTTTCCTTTGGTATTTAGGTTGTTAGTTTTCTTCGGTATTTAGGTTGTTAGTTTCCTTCGGTATTTAGGTTGTTAGTTTCCTTCGGTATTTAGGTTGTTAGTTTCCTTCGGTATTTAGGTTGCTAGTTTTCTTCGGTATTTAGGTTGTTAGTTTCCTTCGGTATTTAGGTTGTTAGTTTCCTTCGGTATTTAGGTTGTTAGTTTCCTTCGGTATTTAGGTTGTTAGTTTCCTTTGGTATTTAGGTTGTTAGTTTCCTTCGGTATTTAGGTTGTTAGTTTCCTTCGGTATTTAGGTTGTTAGGTTCCTTCGGTATTTAGGTTGTTAGTTTCCTTCGGTATTTAGGTTGTTAGTTTCCTTCGGTATTTAGGTTGTTAGTTTCCTTTTGTATTTAGGTTGTTAGTTTCCTTCGGTATTTAGGTTGTTAGTTTCCTTTGGTATTTAGGTTGTTAGTTTCCTTCGGTATTTAGGTTGTTAGTTTCCTTCGGTATTTAGGTTGTTAGTTTCCTTCGGTATTTAGGTTGCTAGTTTCCTTCGGTATTTAGGTTGTTAGTTTCCTTGTGTATTTAGGTTGTTAGTTTCCTTCGCTATTTTGGTTGTTAGTTTTCTTCTGTATTTAGGTTGTTAGTTTCCTTCGGTATTTAGGTTGTTATTTTCCTCCGGTATTTAGGTTGTTAGTTTCCTTCGGTATTTAGGTTGTTAGTTTCCTTCGGTATTTAGGTTGTTAGTTTTCTGCGGTATTTAGGTTGTTAGTTTCCTTCTTTATTTAGGTTGTTAGTTTCCTTCGCTATTTAGGTTGTTAGTTTCCTTCGGTATTTAGGTTGTTAGTTTCTTTCGGTATTTAGGTTGTTAGTTTTCTGCGGTATTTAGGGTGTTAGTTTCCTTTGGTATTTAGGTTGTTAGTTTTCTTCGGTATTTAGGTTGTTAGTTTTCTGCGGTATTTAGGTTGTTAGTTTTCTTCGGTATTTAGGTTGTTAGTTTTCTTCGGTATTTAGGTTTTTAGTTTTCTTCGGTATTTAGGTTGTTAGTTTCCTTCGGTATTTAGGTTATTAGTTTCTGTCAGTATTTAGGTTGTTAGTTTCCTTTGGTATTTAGGTTGTTAGTTTCTTTCGGTATTTAGGTTGTTAGTTTCCTTCAGTATTTAGGTTGTTAGTTTCCTTCGGTATTTAGGTTGTTAGTTTCCTTCGGTATTTAGGTTGTTAGTTTCCTTCGGTATTTAGGTTGTTAGTTTCCTTCGGTATTTAGGTTGTTAGTTTCCTTCGGTATTCAGGTTGTTAGTTTTCTTCGGTAGTTAGGTTTTTAGTTTTCTTCGGTATTTTAGGTTTTTAGTTTTCTTCAGTATTTAGGTTGTTAGTTTCCTTCGGTAATTAGGTTGTTAGTTTCCATCGGTATTTAGGTTGTTAGTTTCCTTTGGTATTTAGGTTGTTAGTTTCCTTCGGTATTTAGGTTGTTAGTTTCCTTCGGTATTTAGGTTGTTAGTTTCCTTCGGTATTTAGGTTGTTAGTTTCCTTCGGTATTTAGGTTGTTAGTTTCCTTCGGTATTTAGGTTGCTAGTTTTCTTCAGTATTTAGTTTCCTTCGGTATTTAGGTTGTTAGTTTCATTCGGTATTTAGGTTGTTAGTTTCCTTGGGTATTTAGGTTGCTAGTTTCCTTCGGTATTTAGATTTTTAGTTTCCTTGGGTATTTAGGTTGTTAGTTTCCTTTGGTATTTACGTTGTTAGTTTTCTTTATTATTTAGGTTGTTAGTTTTCTTCGGTATTTAGGGTGTTAGTTTCCTTCGGTATTTAGGTTGTTAGTTTCCTTTTGTATTTAGGTTGTTAGTTTCCTTCGGTATTTAGGTTGTTAGTTTCCTTCGGTATTTAGGTTGTTAGTTTCCTTCGGTATTTAGGTTGTTAGTTTCCGTCGGTATTTAGGTTGTTAGTTTCCTTCGGTATTTAGGTTGCTAGTTTCCTTCGGTATTTAGGTTGTTAGTTTCCTTGTGTATTTAGGTTGTTAGTTTCCTTCGCTATTTTGGTTGTTAGTTTTCTTCTGTATTTAGGTTGTTAGTTTCCTTCGGTATTTAGGTTGTTAGTTTCCTTCGGTATTTAGGTTGTTAGTTTCCTTTTGTATTTAGGTTGTTAGTTTCCTTCGGTATTTAGGTTGTTAGTTTCCTTTGGTATTTAGGTTGTTAGTTTCCTTCGGTATTTAGGTTGTTAGTTTCCTTCGGTATTTAGGTTGTTAGTTTCCTTCGGTATTTAGGTTGCTAGTTTCCTTCGGTATTTAGGTTGTTAGTTTCCTTGGGTATTTAGATTGTTAGTTTCCTTTGCTATTTAGGTTGTTAGTTTTCTTCTGTATTTAGGTTGTTAGTTTCCTTCGGTATTTAGGTTGTTAGTTTCCTTCGGTATTTACGTTGTTAGTTTTCTTCGGTATTTAGGTTGTTAGTTTCCTTCAGTATTTAGGTTGTTAGTTTCTTTCGGTATTTAGGTTGTTAGTTTCCTTCGGTATTTAGGTTGTTAGTTTCCTTCGGTATTTAGGTTGTTAGTTTCCTTCGGTATTTAGGTTGTTAGTTTCCTTCGGTATTTAGGTTGTTAGTTTTCTTGGGTATTTAGGTTGTTAGTTTCCTTCGGTATTTAGGTTGTTAGTTTTCTTCGGTATTTAGGTTGTTAGTTTCCTTCGGTATTTAGGTTAGTTTCCTTCGGTTTTTAGGTTGTTAGTTTCCTTCGGTATTTAGGTTGTTAGTTTCCTTCGGTATTTAGGTTGTTAGTTTCCTTCGGTATTTAGGTTGTTAGTTTCCTTCGGTATTTAGGTTGTTAGTTTCCTTCGGTATTTAGGTTGTTAGTTTCCTTGGGTATTTAGGTTGTTAGTTTCCTTCAGTATTTAGGTTGTTAGTTTCCTTCGGTATTTAGGTTGTTAGTTTCCTTCGGTATTTAGGTTGTTAGTTTCCTTCGGTATTTAGGTTGTTAGTTTTCTTCGGTATTTAGGTTGTTAGTTTCCTTCGGTATTTAGGTTGTTATTTTCCTCCGGTATTTAGGTTGTTAGTTTCCTTCGGTATTTAGGTTGTTAGTTTCCTTCGGTATTTAGGTTGTTAGTTTTCTGCGGTATTTAGGTTGTTAGTTTCCTTCGGTATTTAGGTTGTTAGTTTCCTTCGCTATTTAGGTTGTTAGTTTCCTTTGGTATTTAGGTTGTTAGTTTCCTTCTGTATTTAGGTTGTTAGTTTTCTTCGGTATTTAGGGTGTTAGTTTCCTTTGGTATTTAGGTTGTTAGTTTTCTTCGGTATTTAGGTTGTTAGTTTCCTTCGGTATTTAGGTTGTTAGTTTCCTTCGGTATTTAGGTTGTTAGTTTCCTTCGGTATTTAGGTTGCTAGTTTTCTTCGGTATTTAGGTTGTTAGTTTCCTTCGGTATTTAGGTTGTTAGTTTCCTTCGGTATTTAGGTTGTTAGTTTCCTTCGGTATTTAGGTTGTTAGTTTCCTTTGGTATTTAGGTTGTTAGTTTCCTTCGGTATTTAGGTTGTTAGTTTCCTTCGGTATTTAGGTTGTTAGGTTCCTTCGGTATTTAGGTTGTTAGTTTCCTTCGGTATTTAAGTTGTTAGTTTCCTTCGGTATTTAGGTTGTTAGTTTCCTTTTGTATTTAGGTTGTTAGTTTCCTTCGGTATTTAGGTTGTTAGTTTCCTTTGGTATTTAGGTTGTTAGTTTCCTTCGGTATTTAGGTTGTTAGTTTCCTTCGGTATTTAGGTTGTTAGTTTCCTTCGGTATTTAGGTTGCTAGTTTCCTTCGGTATTTAGGTTGTTAGTTTCCTTGTGTATTTAGGTTGTTAGTTTCCTTCGCTATTTTGGTTGTTAGTTTTCTTCTGTATTTAGGTTGTTAGTTTCCTTCGGTATTTAGGTTGTTATTTTCCTCCGGTATTTAGGTTGTTAGTTTCCTTCGGTATTTAGGTTGTTAGTTTCCTTCGGTATTTAGGTTGTTAGTTTTCTGCGGTATTTAGGTTGTTAGTTTCCTTCTTTATTTAGGTTGTTAGTTTCATTCGCTATTTAGGTTGTTAGTTTCCTTCGGTATTTAGGTTGTTAGTTTCTTTCGGTATTTAGGTTGTTAGTTTTCTGCGGTATTTAGGGTGTTAGTTTCCTTTGGTATTTAGGTTGTTAGTTTTCTTCGGTATTTAGGTTGTTAGTTTTCTGCGGTATTTAGGTTGTTAGTTTTCTTCGGTATTTAGGTTGTTAGTTTTCTTCGGTATTTAGGTTTTTAGTTTTCTTCGGTATTTAGGTTGTTAGTTTCCTTCGGTATTTAGGTTATTAGTTTCTGTCAGTATTTAGGTTGTTAGTTTCCTTTGGTATTTAGGTTGTTAGTTTCTTTCGGTATTTAGGTTGTTAGTTTCCTTCAGTATTTAGGTTGTTAGTTTCCTTCGGTATTTAGGTTGTTAGTTTCCTTCGGTATTTAGGTTGCTAGTTTTCTTCGGTATTTAGGTTGTTAGTTTCCTTCGGTATTTAGGTTGTTAGTTTCCTTCAGTATTTAGGTTGTTAGTTTCCTTCGGTATTTAGGTTGTTAGTTTCCTTTGGTATTTAGGTTGTTAGTTTCCTTCGGTATTTAGGTTGTTAGGTTCCTTCGGTATTTAGGTTGTTAGGTTCCTTCGGTATTTAGGTTGTTAGTTTCCTTCGGTATTTAGGTTGTTAGTTTCCTTTTGTATTTAGGTTGTTAGTTTCCTTCGGTATTTAGGTTGTTAGTTTCCTTTGGTATTTAGGTTGTTAGTTTCCTTCGGTATTTAGGTTGTTAGTTTCCTTCGGTATTTAGGTTGTTAGTTTCCTTCGGTATTTAGGTTGCTAGTTTCCTTCGGTATTTAGGTTGTTAGTTTCCTTGGGTATTTAGATTGTTAGTTTCCTTGGCTATTTAGGTTGTTAGTTTTCTTCTGTATTTAGGTTGTTAGTTTACTTCGGTATTTAGGTTGTTAGTTTCCTTCGGTATTTACGTTGTTAGTTTTCTTCGGTATTTAGGTTGTTAGTTTCCTTCGGTATTTAGGTTGTTAGTTTCTTTCGGTATTTAGGTTGTTAGTTTCCTTCGGTATTTAGGTTGTTAGTTTCCTTCGGTATTTAGGTTGTTAGTTTCCTTCGGTATTTAGGTTGTTAGTTTCCTTCGGTATTTAGGTTGTTAGTTTCCTTTGGGTATTTAGGTTGTTAGTTTCCTTCGGTATTTAGGTTGTTAGTTTCCTTCGGTATTTAGGTTGTTAGTTTCCTTCGGTATTTAGGTTGTTAGTTTCCTTCGGTATTTAGGTTAGTTTCCTTCGGTTTTTAGGTTGTTAGTTTCGTTTGGTATTTAGGTTGTTAGTTTCCTTCGGTATTTAGGTTGTTAGTTTCCTTTGGTATTTAGGTTGTTAGTTTCCTTCGGTATTTAGGTTGTTAGTTTCCTTCGGTATTTAGGTTGTTAGTTTCCTTCGGTATTTAGGTTGCTAGTTTCCTTCGGTATTTAGGTTGTTAGTTTCCTTGGGTATTTATTTTGTTAGTTTCCTTCGGTATATAGGTTGTTAGTTTTCTTCTGTATTTAGGTTGTTAGTTTCCTTCGGTATTTAGGTTGTTATTTTCCTCCGGTATTTAGGTTGTTAGTTTCCTTCGGTATTTAGGTTGTTAGTTTCCTTCGGTATTTAGGTTGTTAGTTTTCTGCGGTATTTAGGTTGTTAGTTTCCTTCGGTATTAAGGTTGTTAGTTTCCTTCGCTATTTAGGTTGTTAGTTTCCTTCGGTATTTAGGTTGTTAGTTTCCTTCGGTATTTAGGTTGTTAGTTTTCTGCGGTATTTAGGTTGTTAGTTTCCTTCGGTATTTAGGTTGTTATTTTCCTCCGGTATTTAGGTTGTTAGTTTCCTTCGGTATTTAGGTTGTTAGTTTCCTTCGGTATTTAGGTTGTTAGTTTTCTGCGGTATTTAGGTTGTTAGTTTCCTTCGGTATTTAGGTTGTTAGTTTCCTTCGCTATTTGGGTTGTTAGTTTCCTTCGGTATTTAGGTTGTTAGTTTCCTTCGGTATTTAGGTTGTTAGTTTTCTTCGGTATTTAGGTTGTTAGTTTCCTTCTGTATTTAGGTTGTTAGTTTCCTTCGGTATTTAGGTTGTTAGTTTTCTGCGGTATTTAGGTTGTTAGTTTCCTTCGGTATTTAGGTTGTTAGTTTCCTTCGGTATTTAGGTTGTTAGTTTCCTTCGGTATTTAGGTTGTTAGTTTCCTTCGGTATTTAGGTTGTTAGTTTCCTTCGGTATTTAGGTTGTTAGTTTTCTTCGGTATTTAGGTTGTTAGTTTCCTTCGGTATTTAGGTTGTTATTTTCCTCCGGTATTTAGGTTGTTAGTTTCCTTCGGTATTTAGGTTGTTAGTTTCCTTCGGTATTTAGGTTGTTAGTTTTCTGCGGTATTTAGGTTGTTAGTTTCCTTCGGTATTTAGGTTGTTAGTTTCCTTCGCTATTTAGGTTGTTAGTTTCCTTTGGTATTTAGGTTGTTAGTTTCCTTCTGTATTTAGGTTGTTAGTTTTCTTCGGTATTTAGGGTGTTAGTTTCCTTTGGTATTTAGGTTGTTAGTTTTCTTCGGTATTTAGGTTGTTAGTTTCCTTCGGTATTTAGGTTGTTAGTTTCCTTCGGTATTTAGGTTGTTAGTTTCCTTCGGTATTTAGGTTGCTAGTTTTCTTCGGTATTTAGGTTGTTAGTTTCCTTCGGTATTTAGGTTGTTAGTTTCCTTCGGTATTTAGGTTGTTAGTTTCCTTCGGTATTTAGGTTGTTAGTTTCCTTTGGTATTTAGGTTGTTAGTTTCCTTCGGTATTTAGGTTGTTAGTTTCCTTCGGTATTTAGGTTGTTAGGTTCCTTCGGTATTTAGGTTGTTAGTTTCCTTCGGTATTTAGGTTGTTAGTTTCCTTCGGTATTTAGGTTGTTAGTTTCCTTTTGTATTTAGGTTGTTAGTTTCCTTCGGTATTTAGGTTGTTAGTTTCCTTTGGTATTTAGGTTGTTAGTTTCCTTCGGTATTTAGGTTGTTAGTTTCCTTCGGTATTTAGGTTGTTAGTTTCCTTCGGTATTTAGCTTGCTAGTTTCCTTCGGTATTTAGGTTGTTAGTTTCCTTGTGTATTTAGGTTGTTAGTTTCCTTCGCTATTTTGGTTGTTAGTTTTCTTCTGTATTTAGGTTGTTAGTTTCCTTCGGTATTTAGGTTGTTATTTTCCTCCGGTATTTAGGTTGTTAGTTTCCTTCGGTATTTAGGTTGTTAGTTTCCTTCGGTATTTAGGTTGTTAGTTTTCTGCGGTATTTAGGTTGTTAGTTTCCTTCTTTATTTAGGTTGTTAGTTTCCTTCGCTATTTAGGTTGTTAGTTTCCTTCGGTATTTAGGTTGTTAGTTTCTTTCGGTATTTAGGTTGTTAGTTTTCTGCGGTATTTAGGGTGTTAGTTTCCTTTGGTATTTAGGTTGTTAGTTTTCTTCGGTATTTAGGTTGTTAGTTTTCTGCGGTATTTAGGTTGTTAGTTTTCTTCGGTATTTAGGTTGTTAGTTTTCTTCGGTATTTAGGTTTTTAGTTTTCTTCGGTATTTAGGTTGTTAGTTTCCTTCGGTATTTAGGTTATTAGTTTCTGTCAGTATTTAGGTTGTTAGTTTCCTTTGGTATTTAGGTTGTTAGTTTCTTTCGGTATTTAGGTTGTTAGTTTCCTTCAGTATTTAGGTTGTTAGTTTCCTTCGGTATTTAGGTTGTTAGTTTCCTTCGGTATTTAGGTTGTTAGTTTCCTTCGGTATTTAGGTTGTTAGTTTCCTTCGGTATTTAGGTTGTTAGTTTCCTTCGGTATTCAGGTTGTTAGTTTTCTTCGGTAGTTAGGTTTTTAGTTTTCTTCGGTATTTTAGGTTTTTAGTTTTCTTCAGTATTTAGGTTGTTAGTTTCCTTCGGTAATTAGGTTGTTAGTTTCCATCGGTATTTAGGTTGTTAGTTTCCTTTGGTATTTAGGTTGTTAGTTTCCTTCGGTATTTAGGTTGTTAGTTTCCTTCGGTATTTAGGTTGTTAGTTTCCTTCGGTATTTAGGTTGTTAGTTTCCTTCGGTATTTAGGTTGTTAGTTTCCTTCGGTATTTAGGTTGCTAGTTTTCTTCAGTATTTAGTTTCCTTCGGTATTTAGGTTGTTAGTTTCATTCGGTATTTAGGTTGTTAGTTTCCTTGGGTATTTAGGTTGCTAGTTTCCTTCGGTATTTAGATTTTTAGTTTCCTTGGGTATTTAGGTTGTTAGTTTCCTTTGGTATTTACGTTGTTAGTTTTCTTTATTATTTAGGTTGTTAGTTTTCTTCGGTATTTAGGGTGTTAGTTTCCTTCGGTATTTAGGTTGTTAGTTTCCTTTTGTATTTAGGTTGTTAGTTTCCTTCGGTATTTAGGTTGTTAGTTTCCTTCGGTATTTAGGTTGTTAGTTTCCTTCGGTATTTAGGTTGTTAGTTTCCGTCGGTATTTAGGTTGTTAGTTTCCTTCGGTATTTAGGTTGCTAGTTTCCTTCGGTATTTAGGTTGTTAGTTTCCTTGTGTATTTAGGTTGTTAGTTTCCTTCGCTATTTTGGTTGTTAGTTTTCTTCTGTATTTAGGTTGTTAGTTTCCTTCGGTATTTAGGTTGTTAGTTTCCTTCGGTATTTAGGTTGTTAGTTTCCTTTGGTATTTAGGTTGTTAGTTTCCTTCGGTATTTAGGTTGTTAGTTTCCTTCGGTATTTAGGTTGTTAGGTTCCTTCGGTATTTAGGTTGTTAGTTTCCTTCGGTATTTAGGTTGTTAGTTTCCTTCGGTATTTAGGTTGTTAGTTTCCTTTTGTATTTAGGTTGTTAGTTTCCTTCGGTATTTAGGTTGTTAGTTTCCTTTGGTATTTAGGTTGTTAGTTTCCTTCGGTATTTAGGTTGTTAGTTTCCTTCGGTATTTAGGTTGTTAGTTTCCTTCGGTATTTAGGTTGCTAGTTTCCTTCGGTATTTAGGTTGTTAGTTTCCTTGTGTATTTAGGTTGTTAGTTTCCTTCGCTATTTTGGTTGTTAGTTTTCTTCTGTATTTAGGTTGTTAGTTTCCTTCGGTATTTAGGTTGTTATTTTCCTCCGGTATTTAGGTTGTTAGTTTCCTTCGGTATTTAGGTTGTTAGTTTCCTTCGGTATTTAGGTTGTTAGTTTTCTGCGGTATTTAGGTTGTTAGTTTCCTTCTTTATTTAGGTTGTTAGTTTCCTTCGCTATTTAGGTTGTTAGTTTCCTTCGGTATTTAGGTTGTTAGTTTCTTTCGGTATTTAGGTTGTTAGTTTTCTGCGGTATTTAGGGTGTTAGTTTCCTTTGGTATTTAGGTTGTTAGTTTTCTTCGGTATTTAGGTTGTTAGTTTTCTGCGGTATTTAGGTTGTTAGTTTTCTTCGGTATTTAGGTTGTTAGTTTTCTTCGGTATTTAGGTTTTTAGTTTTCTTCGGTATTTAGGTTGTTAGTTTCCTTCGGTATTTAGGTTATTAGTTTCTGTCAGTATTTAGGTTGTTAGTTTCCTTTGGTATTTAGGTTGTTAGTTTCTTTCGGTATTTAGGTTGTTAGTTTCCTTCAGTATTTAGGTTGTTAGTTTCCTTCGGTATTTAGGTTGTTAGTTTCCTTCGGTATTTAGGTTGTTAGTTTCCTTCGGTATTTAGGTTGTTAGTTTCCTTCGGTATTTAGGTTGTTAGTTTCCTTCGGTATTCAGGTTGTTAGTTTTCTTCGGTAGTTAGGTTTTTAGTTTTCTTCGGTATTTTAGGTTTTTAGTTTTCTTCAGTATTTAGGTTGTTAGTTTCCTTCGGTAATTAGGTTGTTAGTTTCCATCGGTATTTAGGTTGTTAGTTTCCTTTGGTATTTAGGTTGTTAGTTTCCTTCGGTATTTAGGTTGTTAGTTTCCTTCGGTATTTAGGTTGTTAGTTTCCTTCGGTATTTAGGTTGTTAGTTTCCTTCGGTATTTAGGTTGTTAGTTTCCTTCGGTATTTAGGTTGCTAGTTTTCTTCAGTATTTAGTTTCCTTCGGTATTTAGGTTGTTAGTTTCCTTCGGTATTTAGGTTGTTAGTTTCCTTCGGTATTTAGGTTGTTAGTTTCCGTCGGTATTTAGGTTGTTAGTTTCCTTCGGTATTTAGGTTGTTAGTTTCCTTCGGTACTTAGGTTGTTAGTTTCCTTCGGTATTTAGGTTGTTAGTTTCCTTCGCTATTTAGGTTGTTAATTTCCTTCGGTATTTAGGTTGTTAGTTTCCTTCGGTATTTAGGTTGTTAGTTTCCTTCGGTATTTAGGTTGTTAGTTTCCTTCGGTATTTAGGTTGTTAGTTTCCTTCGGTATTTAGGTTACTAGTTTTCTTCGGTATTTAGGTTGTTAGTTTCCTTCGGTATTTAGGTTGTTAGTTTCCTTCGGTATTTAGGTTGTTAGTTTCCTTCGGTATTTAGGTTGTTAGTTTCCTTGGGTATTTAGGTTGTTAGTTTCCTTCAGTATTTAGGTTGTTAGTTTCCTTCGGTATTTAGGTTGTTAGTTTCCTTGGGTATTTAGGTTGTTAGTTTCCTTGGGTATTTAGGTTGTTAGTTTCCTTCGCTATTTAGGTTGTTAGTTTTCTTCTGTATTTAGGTTGTTAGTTTCCTTCGGTATTTAGGTTGTTATTTTCCTCCGGTATTTAGGTTGTTAGTTTCCTCCGGTATTTAGGTTGTTAGTTTCCTTCGGTATTTAGGTTGTTAGTTTCCTTCGGTATTTAGGTTGTTAGTTTTCTGCGGTATTTAGGTTGTTAGTTTCCTTCGGTATTTAGGTTGTTAGTTTCCTTCGCTATTTAGGTTGTTAGTTTCCTTCGGTATTTAGGTTGTTAGTTTCCTTCGGTATTTAGGTTGTTAGTTTTCTTCGGTATTTAGGGTGTTAGTTTCCTTTGGTATTTAGGTTGTTAGTTTTCTTCGGTATTTAGGTTGTTAGTTTTCTGCGGTATTTAGGTTGTTAGTTTTCTTCGGTATTTAGGTTGTTAGTTTTCTTCGGTATTTAGGTTTTTAGTTTCCTTCGGTATTTAGGTTGTTAGTTTCCTTCGGTATTTAGGTTGTTAGTTTCCTTCGGTATTTAGGTTGCTAGTTTTCTTCAGTATTTAGGTTGTTAGTTTCCTTCGGTATTTAGGTTGTTAGTTTCCTTCGGTATTTAGGTTGTTAGTTTCCTTCGGTATTTAGGTTGTTAGTTTCCTTGGGTATTTAGGTTGTTAGTTTCCTTCAGTATTTAGGTTGTTAGTTTCCTTCGGTATTTAGGTTGTTAGTTTCCTTCGGTATTTAGGTTGTTAGATTCCTTCGGTATTTAGGTTGTTAGTTTCCTTTGGTATTTAGGTTGTTAGTTTCCTTCGGTATTTAGGTTGTTAGTTTCCTTTGGTATTTAGGTTGTTAGTTTCCTTCGGTATTTAGGTTGTTAGTTTCCTTCGGTATTTAGGTTGTTATTTTCCTCCGGTATTTAGGTTGTTAAATTCCTTCGGTATTTAGGTTGTTAGTTTCCTTCGGTATTTAGGTTGTTAGTTTTCTGCGGTATTTAGGTTGTTAGTTTCCTTCGGTATTAAGGTTGTTAGTTTCCTTCGCTATTTAGGTTGTTAGTTTCCTTCGGTATTTAGGTTGTTAGTTTCCTTCTGTATTTAGGTTGTTAGTTTTCTTCGGTATTTAGGGTGTTAGTTTCCTTTGGTATTTAGGTTGTTAGTTTTCTTCGGTATTTAGGTTGTTAGTTTTCTGCGGTATTTAGGTTGTTAGTTTCCTTCGGTATTTAGGTTGTTAGTTTCCTTCGGTATTTAGGTTGTTAGTTTCCTTCGGTATTTAGGTTGCTAGTTTTCTTCGGTATTTAGGTTGTTAGTTTCCTTCGGTATTTAGGTTGTTAGTTTCCTTCGGTATTTAGGTTGTTAGTTTCCTTCGGTATTTAGGTTGTTAGTTTCCTTTGGTATTTAGGTTGTTAGTTTCCTTCGGTATTTAGGTTGTTAGTTTCCTTCGGTATTTAGGTTGTTAGGTTCCTTCGGTATTTAGGTTGTTAGTTTCCTTCGGTATTTAGGTTGTTAGTTTCCTTCGGTATTTAGGTTGTTAGTTTCCTTCGGTATTTAGGTTGTTAGTTTCCTTCGGTATTCAGGTTGTTAGTTTTCTTCGGTAGTTAGGTTTTTAGTTTTCTTCGGTATTTTAGGTTTTTAGTTTTCTTCAGTATTTAGGTTGTTAGTTTCCTTCGGTAATTAGGTTGTTAGTTTCCATCGGTATTTAGGTTGTTAGTTTCCTTTGGTATTTAGGTTGTTAGTTTCCTTCGGTATTTAGGTTGTTAGTTTCCTTCGGTATTTAGGTTGTTAGTTTCCTTCGGTATTTAGGTTGTTAGTTTCCTTCGGTATTTAGGTTGTTAGTTTCCTTCGGTATTTAGGTTGCTAGTTTTCTTCAGTATTTAGTTTCCTTCGGTATTTAGGTTGTTAGTTTCCTTCGGTATTTAGGTTGTTAGTTTCCTTCGGTATTTAGGTTGTTAGTTTCCGTCGGTATTTAGGTTGTTAGTTTCCTTCGGTATTTAGGTTGTTAGTTTCCTTCGGTACTTAGGTTGTTAGTTTCCTTCGGTATTTAGGTTGTTAGTTTCCTTCGCTATTTAGGTTGTTAATTTCCTTCGGTATTTAGGTTGTTAGTTTCCTTCGGTATTTAGGTTGTTAGTTTCCTTCGGTATTTAGGTTGTTAGTTTCCTTCGGTATTTAGGTTGTTAGTTTCCTTCGGTATTTAGGTTACTAGTTTTCTTCGGTATTTAGGTTGTTAGTTTCCTTCGGTATTTAGGTTGTTAGTTTCCTTCGGTATTTAGGTTGTTAGTTTCCTTCGGTATTTAGGTTGTTAGTTTCCTTGGGTATTTAGGTTGTTAGTTTCCTTCAGTATTTAGGTTGTTAGTTTCCTTCGGTATTTAGGTTGTTAGTTTCCTTGGGTATTTAGGTTGTTAGTTTCCTTGGGTATTTAGGTTGTTAGTTTCCTTCGCTATTTAGGTTGTTAGTTTTCTTCTGTATTTAGGTTGTTAGTTTCCTTCGGTATTTAGGTTGTTATTTTCCTCCGGTATTTAGGTTGTTAGTTTCCTCCGGTATTTAGGTTGTTAGTTTCCTTCGGTATTTAGGTTGTTAGTTTCCTTCGGTATTTAGGTTGTTAGTTTTCTGCGGTATTTAGGTTGTTAGTTTCCTTCGGTATTTAGGTTGTTAGTTTCCTTCGCTATTTAGGTTGTTAGTTTCCTTCGGTATTTAGGTTGTTAGTTTCCTTCGGTATTTAGGTTGTTAGTTTTCTTCGGTATTTAGGGTGTTAGTTTCCTTTGGTATTTAGGTTGTTAGTTTTCTTCGGTATTTAGGTTGTTAGTTTTCTGCGGTATTTAGGTTGTTAGTTTTCTTCGGTATTTAGGTTGTTAGTTTTCTTCGGTATTTAGGTTTTTAGTTTCCTTCGGTATTTAGGTTGTTAGTTTCCTTCGGTATTTAGGTTGTTAGTTTCCTTCGGTATTTAGGTTGCTAGTTTTCTTCAGTATTTAGGTTGTTAGTTTCCTTCGGTATTTAGGTTGTTAGTTTCCTTCGGTATTTAGGTTGTTAGTTTCCTTCGGTATTTAGGTTGTTAGTTTCCTTGGGTATTTAGGTTGTTAGTTTCCTTCAGTATTTAGGTTGTTAGTTTCCTTCGGTATTTAGGTTGTTAGTTTCCTTCGGTATTTAGGTTGTTAGATTCCTTCGGTATTTAGGTTGTTAGTTTCCTTTGGTATTTAGGTTGTTAGTTTCCTTCGGTATTTAGGTTGTTAGTTTCCTTTGGTATTTAGGTTGTTAGTTTCCTTCGGTATTTAGGTTGTTAGTTTCCTTCGGTATTTAGGTTGTTATTTTCCTCCGGTATTTAGGTTGTTAAATTCCTTCGGTATTTAGGTTGTTAGTTTCCTTCGGTATTTAGGTTGTTAGTTTTCTGCGGTATTTAGGTTGTTAGTTTCCTTCGGTATTAAGGTTGTTAGTTTCCTTCGCTATTTAGGTTGTTAGTTTCCTTCGGTATTTAGGTTGTTAGTTTCCTTCTGTATTTAGGTTGTTAGTTTTCTTCGGTATTTAGGGTGTTAGTTTCCTTTGGTATTTAGGTTGTTAGTTTTCTTCGGTATTTAGGTTGTTAGTTTTCTGCGGTATTTAGGTTGTTAGTTTCCTTCGGTATTTAGGTTGTTAGTTTCCTTCGGTATTTAGGTTGTTAGTTTCCTTCGGTATTTAGGTTGCTAGTTTTCTTCGGTATTTAGGTTGTTAGTTTCCTTCGGTATTTAGGTTGTTAGTTTCCTTCGGTATTTAGGTTGTTAGTTTCCTTCGGTATTTAGGTTGTTAGTTTCCTTTGGTATTTAGGTTGTTAGTTTCCTTCGGTATTTAGGTTGTTAGTTTCCTTCGGTATTTAGGTTGTTAGGTTCCTTCGGTATTTAGGTTGTTAGTTTCCTTCGGTATTTAGGTTGTTAGTTTCCTTCGGTATTTAGGTTGTTAGTTTCCTTTTGTATTTAGGTTGTTAGTTTCCTTCGGTATTTAGGTTGTTAGTTTCCTTTGGTATTTAGGTTGTTAGTTTCCTTTGGTATTTAGGTTGTTAGTTTCCTTCGGTATTTAGGTTGTTAGTTTCCTTCGGTATTTAGGTTGTTAGTTTCCTTCTGTATTTACGTTGTTATTTTTCTTCGGTATTTAGGTTGTTAGTTTCCTTCAGTATTTAGGTTGTTAGTTTTCTTCTGTATTTAGGTTGTTAGTTTCCTTCGGTATTTAGGTTGTTAGTTTCCTTCTGTATTTACGTTGTTATTTTTCTTCGGTATTTAGGTTGTTAGTTTCCTTCAGTATTTAGGTTGTTAGTTTCTTTCGGTATTTAGGTTGTTAGTTTCCTTCGGTATTTAGGTTGTTAGTTTCCTTCGGTATTTAGGTTGTTAGTTTCCTTCGGTATTTAGGTTGTTAGTTTCCTTCGGTATTTAGGTTGTTAGTTTCCTTGGGTATTTAGGTTGTTAGTTTCCTTCGGTATTTAGGTTGTTAGTTTCCTTCGGTATTTAGGTTGTTAGTTTCCTTCGGTATTTAGGTTGTTAGTTTCCTTTGGTATTTAGGTTAGTTTCCTTCGGTTTTTAGGTTGTTAGTTTCCTTCGGTATTTAGGTTGTTAGTTTCCTTCGGTATTTAGGTTGTTAGTTTCCTTCGGTATTTAGGTTGTTAGTTTCCTTCGGTATTTAGGTTGTTAGTTTCCTTCGGTATTTAGGTTGTTAGTTTCCTTGGGTATTTAGGTTGTTAGTTTCCTTCAGTATTTAGGTTGTTAGTTTCCTTCGGTATTTAGGTTGTTAGTTTCCTTCGGTATTTAGGTTGTTAGTTTCCTTCGGTATTTAGGTTGTTAGTTTCCTTCGGTATTTAGGTTGTTAGTTTCCTTCGGTATATAGGTTGTTAGTTTCCGTCGGTATTTAGGTTGTTAGTTTCCTTCGGTATTTAGGTTGTTAGTTTCCTTCGGTATTTAGGTTGTTAGTTTCCTTTGGTATTTAGGTTGTTAGTTTCCTTCGGTATTTAGGTTGTTAGTTTCCTTCGGTATTTAGGTTGTTAGTTTCCGTCGGTATTTAGGTTGTTAGTTTCCTTCGGTATTTAGGTTGTTAGTTTCCTTCGGTACTTAGGTTGTTAGTTTCCTTCGGTATTTAGGTTGTTAGTTTCCTTCGCTATTTAGGTTGTTAATTTCCTTCGGTATTTAGGTTGTTAGTTTCCTTCGGTATTTAGGTTGTTAGTTTCCTTCGGTATTTAGGTTGTTAGTTTCCTTCGGTATTTAGGTTGTTAGTTTCCTTCGGTATTTAGGTTACTAGTTTTCTTCGGTATTTAGGTTGTTAGTTTCCTTCGGTACTTAGGTTGTTAGTTTCCTTCGGTATTTAGGTTGTTAGTTTCCTTCGGTATTTAGGTTGTTAGTTTCCTTGGGTATTTAGGTTGTTAGTTTCCTTCAGTATTTAGGTTGTTAGTTTCCTTCGGTATTTAGGTTGTTAGTTTCCTTGGGTATTTAGGTTGTTAGTTTCCTTGGGTATTTAGGTTGTTAGTTTCCTTCGCAATTTAGGTTGTTAGTTTTCTTCTGTATTTAGGTTGTTAGTTTCCTTCGGTATTTAGGTTGTTA
The DNA here is from genome assembly GCA_963921405.1 of Cepaea hortensis. Classification (NCBI taxonomy): domain Eukaryota; kingdom Metazoa; phylum Mollusca; class Gastropoda; order Stylommatophora; family Helicidae; genus Cepaea; species Cepaea hortensis. Next base: position 72,759,535 of record OY992891.1, on the reverse strand, counting down.
TTTTCCTCCGGTATTTAGGTTGTTAGTTTCCTTCGGTATTTAGGTTGTTAGTTTCCTTCGGTATTTGGGTTGTTAGTTTTCTGCGGTATTTAGGTTGTTAGTTTCCTTCGGTATTTAGGTTGTTAGTTTCCTTCGCTATTTAGGTTGTTAGTTTCCTTCGGTATTTAGGTTGTTAGTTTCCTTCGGTATTTAGGTTGTTAATTTTCTTCGGTATTTAGGGTGTTAGTTTCCTTTGGTATTTAGGTTGATAGTTTTCTTCGGTATTTAGGTTGTTAGTTTTCTGCGGTATTTAGGTTGTTAGTTTTCTTCGGTATTTAGGTTGTTAGTTTTCTTCGGTATTTAGGTTTTTAGTTTCCTTCGGTATTTAGGTTGTTAGTTTCCTTCGGTATTTAGGTTGTTAGTTTCCTTCGGTATTTAGGTTGCTAGTTTTCTTCAGTATTTAGGTTGTTAGTTTCCTTCGGTATTTAGGTTGTTAGTTTCCTTCGGTATTTAGGTTGTTAGTTTCCTTCGGTATTTAGGTTGTTAGTTTCCTTGGGTATTTAGGTTGTTAGATTCCTTCAGTATTTAGGTTGTTAGTTTCCTTCGGTATTTAGGTTGTTAGTTTCCTTCGGTATTTAGGTTGTTAGTTTCCTTCGGTATTTAGGTTAGATTCCTTCGGTATTTAGGTTGTTAGTTTCCTTTGGTATTTAGGTTGTTAGTTTCCTTCGGTATTTAGGTTGTTAGTTTCCTTTGGTATTTAGGTTGTTAGTTTCCTTCGGTATTTAGGTTGTTAGTTTCCTTCGGTATTTAGGTTGTTAGTTTCCTTCGGTATTTAGGTTGCTAGTTTCCTTCGGTATTTAGGTTGTTAGTTTCCTTGGGTATTTATTTTGTTAGTTTCCTTCGGTATATAGGTTGTTAGTTTTCTTCTGTATTTAGGTTGTTAGTTTCCTTCGGTATTTAGGTTGTTATTTTCCTCCGGTATTTAGGTTGTTAAATTCCTTCTGTATTTAGGTTGTTAGTTTCCTTCGGTATTTAGGTTGTTAGTTTTCTGCGGTATTTAGGTTGTTAGTTTCCTTCGGTATTAAGGTTGTTAGTTTCCTTCACTATTTAGGTTGTTAGTTTCCTTCGGTATTTAGGTTGTTAGTTTCCTTCTGTATTTAGGTTGTTAGTTTTCTTCGGTATTTAGGGTGTTAGTTTCCTTTGGTATTTAGGTTGTTAGTTTTCTTCGGTATTTAGGTTGTTAGTTTTCTGCGGTATTTAGGTTGTTAGTTTCCTTCGGTATTTAGGTTGTTAGTTTCCTTCGGTATTTAGGTTGTTAGTTTCCTTCGGTATTTAGGTTGCTAGTTTTCTTCGGTATTTAGGTTGTTAGTTTCCTTCGGTATTTAGGTTGTTAGTTTCCTTCGGTATTTAGGTTGTTAGTTTCCTTCGGTATTTAGGTTGTTAGTTTCCTTTGGTATTTAGGTTGTTAGTTTCCTTCGGTATTTAGGTTGTTAGTTTCCTTCGGTATTTAGGTTGTTAGGTTCCTTCGGTATTTAGGTTGTTAGTTTCCTTCGGTATTTAGGTTGTTAGTTTCCTCCGGTATTTAGGTTGTTAGTTTCCTTTTGTATTTAGGTTGTTAGTTTCCTTCGGTATTTAGGTTGTTAGTTTCCTTTGGTATTTAGGTTGTTAGTTTCCTTCGGTATTTAGGTTGTTAGTTTCCTTCGGTATTTAGGTTGTTAGTTTCCTTCGGTATTTAGGTTGCTAGTTTCCTTCGGTATTTAGGTTGTTAGTTTCCTTGGGTATTTAGATTGTTAGTTTCCTTTGCTATTTAGGTTGTTAGTTTTCTTCTGTATTTAGGTTGTTAGTTTCCTTCGGTATTTAGGTTGTTAGTTTCCTTCGGTATTTACGTTGTTAGTTTTCTTCGGTATTTAGGTTGTTAGTTTCCTTCAGTATTTAGGTTGTTAGTTTCTTTCGGTATTTAGGTTGTTAGTTTCCTTCGGTATTTAGGTTGTTAGTTTCCTTCGGTATTTAGGTTGTTAGTTTCCTTCGGTATTTAGGTTGTTAGTTTCCTTCGGTATTTAGGTTGTTAGTTTTCTTGGGTATTTAGGTTGTTAGTTTCCTTCGGTATTTAGGTTGTTAGTTTCCTTCGGTATTTAGGTTGTTAGTTTCCTTCGGTATTTAGGTTAGTTTCCTTCGGTTTTTAGGTTGTTAGTTTCCTTCGGTATTTAGGTTGTTAGTTTCCTTCGGTATTTAGGTTGTTAGTTTCCTTCGGTATTTAGGTTGTTAGTTTCCTTCGGTATTTAGGTTGTTAGTTTCCTTCGGTATTTAGGTTGTTAGTTTCCTTGGGTATTTAGGTTGTTAGTTTCCTTCAGTATTTAGGTTGTTAGTTTCCTTCGGTATTTAGGTTGTTAGTTTCCTTCGGTATTTAGGTTGTTAGTTTCCTTCGGTATTTAGGTTGTTAGTTTCCTTCGGTATTTAGGTTGTTAGTTTCCTTCGGTATTTAGGTTGTTAGTTTCCGTCGGTATTTAGGTTGTTAGTTTCCTTCGGTATTTAGGTTGTTAGTTTCCTTCGGTACTTAGGTTGTTAGTTTCCTTCGGTATTTAGGTTGTTAGTTTCCTTCGCTATTTAGGTTGTTAATTTCCTTCGGTATTTAGGTTGTTAGTTTCCTTCGGTATTTAGGTTGTTAGTTTCCTTCGGTATTTAGGTTGTTAGTTTCCTTCGGTATTTAGGTTGTTAGTTTCCTTCGGTATTTAGGTTACTAGTTTTCTTCGGTATTTAGGTTGTTAGTTTCCTTCGGTACTTAGGTTGTTAGTTTCCTTCGGTATTTAGGTTGTTAGTTTCCTTCGGTATTTAGGTTGTTAGTTTCCTTGGGTATTTAGGTTGTTAGTTTCCTTCAGTATTTAGGTTGTTAGTTTCCTTCGGTATTTAGGTTGTTAGTTTCCTTGGGTATTTAGGTTGTTAGTTTCCTTGGGTATTTAGGTTGTTAGTTTCCTTTGCTATTTAGGTTGTTAGTTTTCTTCTGTATTTAGGTTGTTAGTTTCCTTCGGTATTTAGGTTGTTATTTTCCTCCGGTATTTAGGTTGTTAGTTTCCTTCGGTATTTAGGTTGTTAGTTTCCTTCGGTATTTGGGTTGTTAGTTTTCTGCGGTATTTAGGTTGTTAGTTTCCTTCGGTATTTAGGTTGTTAGTTTCCTTCGCTATTTAGGTTGTTAGTTTCCTTCGGTATTTAGGTTGTTAGTTTCCTTCGGTATTTAGGTTGTTAATTTTCTTCGGTATTTAGGGTGTTAGTTTCCTTTGGTATTTAGGTTGATAGTTTTCTTCGGTATTTAGGTTGTTAGTTTTCTGCGGTATTTAGGTTGTTAGTTTTCTTCGGTATTTAGGTTGTTAGTTTTCTTCGGTATTTAGGTTTTTAGTTTCCTTCGGTATTTAGGTTGTTAGTTTCCTTCGGTATTTAGGTTGTTAGTTTCCTTCGGTATTTAGGTTGCTAGTTTTCTTCAGTATTTAGGTTGTTAGTTTCCTTCGGTATTTAGGTTGTTAGTTTCCTTCGGTATTTAGGTTGTTAGTTTCCTTCGGTATTTAGGTTGTTAGTTTCCTTGGGTATTTAGGTTGTTAGATTCCTTCGGTATTTAGGTTGTTAGTTTCCTTCGGTATTTAGGTTGTTAGTTTCCTTCGGTATTTAGGTTGTTAGTTTCCTTCGGTATTTAGGTTAGATTCCTTCGGTATTTAGGTTGTTAGTTTCCTTTGGTATTTAGGTTGTTAGTTTCCTTCGGTATTTAGGTTGTTAGTTTCCTTTGGTATTTAGGTTGTTAGTTTCCTTCGGTATTTAGGTTGTTAGTTTCCTTCGGTATTTAGGTTGTTAGTTTCCTTCGGTATTTAGGTTGCTAGTTTCCTTCGGTATTTAGGTTGTTAGTTTCCTTGGGTATTTATTTTGTTAGTTTCCTTCGGTATATAGGTTGTTAGTTTTCTTCTGTATTTAGGTTGTTATTTTCCTTCGGTATTTAGGTTGTTATTTTCCTCCGGTATTTAGGTTGTTAAATTCCTTCTGTATTTAGGTTGTTAGTTTCCTTCGGTATTTAGGTTGTTAGTTTTCTGCGGTATTTAGGTTGTTAGTTTCCTTCGGTATTAAGGTTGTTAGTTTCCTTCACTATTTAGGTTGTTAGTTTCCTTCGGTATTTAGGTTGTTAGTTTCCTTCTGTATTTAGGTTGTTAGTTTTCTTCGGTATTTAGGGTGTTAGTTTCCTTTGGTATTTAGGTTGTTAGTTTTCTTCGGTATTTAGGTTGTTAGTTTTCTGCGGTATTTAGGTTGTTAGTTTCCTTCGGTATTTAGGTTGTTAGTTTCCTTCGGTATTTAGGTTGTTAGTTTCCTTCGGTATTTAGGTTGCTAGTTTCCTTCGGTATTTAGGTTGTTAGTTTCCTTCGGTATTTAGGTTGTTAGTTTCCTTCGGTATTTAGGTTGTTAGTTTCCTTCGGTATTTAGGTTGTTAGTTTCCTTTGGTATTTAGGTTGTTAGTTTCCTTCGGTATTTAGGTTGTTAGTTTCCTTCGGTATTTAGGTTGTTAGGTTCCTTCGGTATTTAGGTTGTTAGTTTCCTTCGGTATTTAGGTTGTTAGTTTCCTCCGGTATTTAGGTTGTTAGTTTCCTTTTGTATTTAGGTTGTTAGTTTCCTTCGGTATTTAGGTTGTTAGTTTCCTTTGGTATTTAGGTTGTTAGTTTCCTTCGGTATTTAGGTTGTTAGTTTCCTTCGGTATTTAGGTTGTTAGTTTCCTTCGGTATTTAGGTTGCTAGTTTCCTTCGGTATTTAGGTTGTTAGTTTCCTTGGGTATTTAGATTGTTAGTTTCCTTTGCTATTTAGGTTGTTAGTTTTCTTCTGTATTTAGGTTGTTAGTTTCCTTCGGTATTTAGGTTGTTAGTTTCCTTCGGTATTTACGTTGTTAGTTTTCTTCGGTATTTAGGTTGTTAGTTTCCTTCAGTATTTAGGTTGTTAGTTTCTTTCGGTATTTAGGTTGTTAGTTTCCTTCGGTATTTAGGTTGTTAGTTTCCTTCGGTATTTAGGTTGTTAGTTTCCTTCGGTATTTAGGTTGTTAGTTTCCTTCGGTATTTAGGTTGTTAGTTTTCTTGGGTATTTAGGTTGTTAGTTTCCTTCGGTATTTAGGTTGTTAGTTTCCTTCGGTATTTAGGTTGTTAGTTTCCTTCGGTATTTAGGTTAGTTTCCTTCGGTTTTTAGGTTGTTAGTTTCCTTCGGTATTTAGGTTGTTAGTTTCCTTCGGTATTTAGGTTGTTAGTTTCCTTCGGTATTTAGGTTGTTAGTTTCCTTCGGTATTTAGGTTGTTAGTTTCCTTCGGTATTTAGGTTGTTAGTTTCCTTGGGTATTTAGGTTGTTAGTTTCCTTCAGTATTTAGGTTGTTAGTTTCCTTCGGTATTTAGGTTGTTAGTTTCCTTCGGTATTTAGGTTGTTAGTTTCCTTCGGTATTTAGGTTGTTAGTTTCCTTCGGTATTTAGGTTGTTAGTTTCCTTCGGTATATAGGTTGTTAGTTTCCGTCGGTATTTAGGTTGTTAGTTTCCTTCGGTATTTAGGTTGTTAGTTTCCTTCGGTATTTAGGTTGTTAGTTTCCTTCGGTATTTAGGTTGTTAGTTTCCTTCGGTATTTAGGTTGTTAGTTTCCTTCGGTATTTAGGTTGTTAGTTTCCGTCGGTATTTAGGTTGTTAGTTTCCTTCGGTATTTAGGTTGTTAGTTTCCTTCGGTACTTAGGTTGTTAGTTTCCTTCGGTATTTAGGTTGTTAGTTTCCTTCGCTATTTAGGTTGTTAATTTCCTTCGGTATTTAGGTTGTTAGTTTCCTTCGGTATTTAGGTTGTTAGTTTCCTTCGGTATTTAGGTTGTTAGTTTCCTTCGGTATTTAGGTTGTTAGTTTCCTTCGGTATTTAGGTTACTAGTTTTCTTCGGTATTTAGGTTGTTAGTTTCCTTCGGTACTTAGGTTGTTAGTTTCCTTCGGTATTTAGGTTGTTAGTTTCCTTCGGTATTTAGGTTGTTAGTTTCCTTGGGTATTTAGGTTGTTAGTTTCCTTCAGTATTTAGGTTGTTAGTTTCCTTCGGTATTTAGGTTGTTAGTTTCCTTGGGTATTTAGGTTGTTAGTTTCCTTGGGTATTTAGGTTGTTAGTTTCCTTTGCTATTTAGGTTGTTAGTTTTCTTCTGTATTTAGGTTGTTAGTTTCCTTCGGTATTTAGGTTGTTATTTTCCTCCGGTATTTAGGTTGTTAGTTTCCTTCGGTATTTAGGTTGTTAGTTTCCTTCGGTATTTGGGTTGTTAGTTTTCTGCGGTATTTAGGTTGTTAGTTTCCTTCGGTATTTAGGTTGTTAGTTTCCTTCGCTATTTAGGTTGTTAGTTTCCTTCGGTATTTAGGTTGTTAGTTTCCTTCGGTATTTAGGTTGTTAATTTTCTTCGGTATTTAGGGTGTTAGTTTCCTTTGGTATTTAGGTTGATAGTTTTCTTCGGTATTTAGGTTGTTAGTTTTCTGCGGTATTTAGGTTGTTAGTTTTCTTCGGTATTTAGGTTGTTAGTTTTCTTCGGTATTTAGGTTTTTAGTTTCCTTCGGTATTTAGGTTGTTAGTTTCCTTCGGTATTTAGGTTGTTAGTTTCCTTCGGTATTTAGGTTGCTAGTTTTCTTCAGTATTTAGGTTGTTAGTTTCCTTCGGTATTTAGGTTGTTAGTTTCCTTCGGTATTTAGGTTGTTAGTTTCCTTCGGTATTTAGGTTGTTAGTTTCCTTGGGTATTTAGGTTGTTAGATTCCTTCGGTATTTAGGTTGTTAGTTTCCTTCGGTATTTAGGTTGTTAGTTTCCTTCGGTATTTAGGTTGTTAGTTTCCTTCGGTATTTAGGTTAGATTCCTTCGGTATTTAGGTTGTTAGTTTCCTTTGGTATTTAGGTTGTTAGTTTCCTTCGGTATTTAGGTTGTTAGTTTCCTTTGGTATTTAGGTTGTTAGTTTCCTTCGGTATTTAGGTTGTTAGTTTCCTTCGGTATTTAGGTTGTTAGTTTCCTTCGGTATTTAGGTTGCTAGTTTCCTTCGGTATTTAGGTTGTTAGTTTCCTTGGGTATTTATTTTGTTAGTTTCCTTCGGTATATAGGTTGTTAGTTTTCTTCTGTATTTAGGTTGTTATTTTCCTTCGGTATTTAGGTTGTTATTTTCCTCCGGTATTTAGGTTGTTAAATTCCTTCTGTATTTAGGTTGTTAGTTTCCTTCGGTATTTAGGTTGTTAGTTTTCTGCGGTATTTAGGTTGTTAGTTTCCTTCGGTATTAAGGTTGTTAGTTTCCTTCACTATTTAGGTTGTTAGTTTCCTTCGGTATTTAGGTTGTTAGTTTCCTTCTGTATTTAGGTTGTTAGTTTTCTTCGGTATTTAGGGTGTTAGTTTCCTTTGGTATTTAGGTTGTTAGTTTTCTTCGGTATTTAGGTTGTTAGTTTTCTGCGGTATTTAGGTTGTTAGTTTCCTTCGGTATTTAGGTTGTTAGTTTCCTTCGGTATTTAGGTTGTTAGTTTCCTTCGGTATTTAGGTTGCTAGTTTCCTTCGGTATTTAGGTTGTTAGTTTCCTTCGGTATTTAGGTTGTTAGTTTCCTTCGGTATTTAGGTTGTTAGTTTCCTTCGGTATTTAGGTTGTTAGTTTCCTTTGGTATTTAGGTTGTTAGTTTCCTTCGGTATTTAGGTTGTTAGTTTCCTTCGGTATTTAGGTTGTTAGGTTCCTTCGGTATTTAGGTTGTTAGTTTCCTTCGGTATTTAGGTTGTTAGTTTCCTCCGGTATTTAGGTTGTTAGTTTCCTTTTGTATTTAGGTTGTTAGTTTCCTTCGGTATTTAGGTTGTTAGTTTCCTTTGGTATTTAGGTTGTTAGTTTCCTTCGGTATTTAGGTTGTTAGTTTCCTTCGGTATTTAGGTTGTTAGTTTCCTTCGGTATTTAGGTTGCTAGTTTCCTTCGGTATTTAGGTTGTTAGTTTCCTTGGGTATTTAGATTGTTAGTTTCCTTTGCTATTTAGGTTGTTAGTTTTCTTCTGTATTTAGGTTGTTAGTTTCCTTCGGTATTTAGGTTGTTAGTTTCCTTCGGTATTTACGTTGTTAGTTTTCTTCGGTATTTAGGTTGTTAGTTTCCTTCAGTATTTAGGTTGTTAGTTTCTTTCGGTATTTAGGTTGTTAGTTTCCTTCGGTATTTAGGTTGTTAGTTTCCTTCGGTATTTAGGTTGTTAGTTTCCTTCGGTATTTAGGTTGTTAGTTTCCTTCGGTATTTAGGTTGTTAGTTTTCTTGGGTATTTAGGTTGTTAGTTTCCTTCGGTATTTAGGTTGTTAGTTTTCTTCGGTATTTAGGTTGTTAGTTTCCTTCGGTATTTAGGTTAGTTTCCTTCGGTTTTTAGGTTGTTAGTTTCCTTCGGTATTTAGGTTGTTAGTTTCATTCGGTATTTAGGTTGTTAGTTTCCTTCGGTATTTAGGTTGTTAGTTTCCTTCGGTATTTAGGTTGTTAGTTTCCTTCGGTATTTAGGTTGTTAGTTTCCTTGGGTATTTAGGTTGTTAGTTTCCTTCAGTATTTAGGTTGTTAGTTTCCTTCGGTATTTAGGTTGTTAGTTTCCTTCGGTATTTAGGTTGTTAGTTTCCTTCGGTATTTAGGTTGTTAGTTTTCTTCGGTATTTAGGTTGTTAGTTTCCTTCGGTATTTAGGTTGTTATTTTCCTCCGGTATTTAGGTTGTTAGTTTCCTTCGGTATTTAGGTTGTTAGTTTCCTTCGGTATTTAGGTTGTTAGTTTTCTGCGGTATTTAGGTTGTTAGTTTCCTTCGGTATTTAGGTTGTTAGTTTCCTTCGCTATTTAGGTTGTTAGTTTCCTTTGGTATTTAGGTTGTTAGTTTCCTTCTGTATTTAGGTTGTTAGTTTTCTTCGGTATTTAGGGTGTTAGTTTCCTTTGGTATTTAGGTTGTTAGTTTTCTTCGGTATTTAGGTTGTTAGTTTCCTTCGGTATTTAGGTTGTTAGTTTCCTTCGGTATTTAGGTTGTTAGTTTCCTTCGGTATTTAGGTTGCTAGTTTTCTTCGGTATTTAGGTTGTTAGTTTCCTTCGGTATTTAGGTTGTTAGTTTCCTTCGGTATTTAGGTTGTTAGTTTCCTTCGGTATTTAGGTTGTTAGTTTCCTTTGGTATTTAGGTTGTTAGTTTCCTTCGGTATTTAGGTTGTTAGTTTCCTTCGGTATTTAGGTTGTTAGGTTCCTTCGGTATTTAGGTTGTTAGTTTCCTTCGGTATTTAAGTTGTTAGTTTCCTTCGGTATTTAGGTTGTTAGTTTCCTTTTGTATTTAGGTTGTTAGTTTCCTTCGGTATTTAGGTTGTTAGTTTCCTTTGGTATTTAGGTTGTTAGTTTCCTTCGGTATTTAGGTTGTTAGTTTCCTTCGGTATTTAGGTTGTTAGTTTCCTTCGGTATTTAGGTTGCTAGTTTCCTTCGGTATTTAGGTTGTTAGTTTCCTTGTGTATTTAGGTTGTTAGTTTCCTTCGCTATTTTGGTTGTTAGTTTTCTTCTGTATTTAGGTTGTTAGTTTCCTTCGGTATTTAGGTTGTTATTTTCCTCCGGTATTTAGGTTGTTAGTTTCCTTCGGTATTTAGGTTGTTAGTTTCCTTCGGTATTTAGGTTGTTAGTTTTCTGCGGTATTTAGGTTGTTAGTTTCCTTCTTTATTTAGGTTGTTAGTTTCATTCGCTATTTAGGTTGTTAGTTTCCTTCGGTATTTAGGTTGTTAGTTTCTTTCGGTATTTAGGTTGTTAGTTTTCTGCGGTATTTAGGGTGTTAGTTTCCTTTGGTATTTAGGTTGTTAGTTTTCTTCGGTATTTAGGTTGTTAGTTTTCTGCGGTATTTAGGTTGTTAGTTTTCTTCGGTATTTAGGTTGTTAGTTTTCTTCGGTATTTAGGTTTTTAGTTTTCTTCGGTATTTAGGTTGTTAGTTTCCTTCGGTATTTAGGTTATTAGTTTCTGTCAGTATTTAGGTTGTTAGTTTCCTTTGGTATTTAGGTTGTTAGTTTCTTTCGGTATTTAGGTTGTTAGTTTCCTTCAGTATTTAGGTTGTTAGTTTCCTTCGGTATTTAGGTTGTTAGTTTCCTTCGGTATTTAGGTTGCTAGTTTTCTTCGGTATTTAGGTTGTTAGTTTCCTTCGGTATTTAGGTTGTTAGTTTCCTTCAGTATTTAGGTTGTTAGTTTCCTTCGGTATTTAGGTTGTTAGTTTCCTTTGGTATTTAGGTTGTTAGTTTCCTTCGGTATTTAGGTTGTTAGTTTCCTTCGGTATTTAGGTTGTTAGGTTCCTTCGGTATTTAGGTTGTTAGTTTCCTTCGGTATTTAGGTTGTTAGTTTCCTTCGGTATTTAGGTTGTTAGTTTCCTTTTGTATTTAGGTTGTTAGTTTCCTTCGGTATTTAGGTTGTTAGTTTCCTTTGGTATTTAGGTTGTTAGTTTCCTTCGGTATTTAGGTTGTTAGTTTCCTTCGGTATTTAGGTTGTTAGTTTCCTTCGGTATTTAGGTTGCTAGTTTCCTTCGGTATTTAGGTTGTTAGTTTCCTTGGGTATTTAGATTGTTAGTTTCCTTTGCTATTTAGGTTGTTAGTTTTCTTCTGTATTTAGGTTGTTAGTTTACTTCGGTATTTAGGTTGTTAGTTTCCTTCGGTATTTACGTTGTTAGTTTTCTTCGGTATTTAGGTTGTTAGTTTCCTTCGGTATTTAGGTTGTTAGTTTCTTTCGGTATTTAGGTTGTTAGTTTCCTTCGGTATTTAGGTTGTTAGTTTCCTTCGGTATTTAGGTTGTTAGTTTCCTTCGGTATTTAGGTTGTTAGTTTCCTTCGGTATTTAGGTTGTTAGTTTCCTTTGGGTATTTAGGTTGTTAGTTTCCTTCGGTATTTAGGTTGTTAGTTTCCTTCGGTATTTAGGTTGTTAGTTTCCTTCGGTATTTAGGTTGTTAGTTTCCTTCGGTATTTAGGTTAGTTTCCTTCGGTTTTTAGGTTGTTAGTTTCGTTTGGTATTTAGGTTGTTAGTTTCCTTCGGTATTTAGGTTGTTAGTTTCCTTTGGTATTTAGGTTGTTAGTTTCCTTCGGTATTTAGGTTGTTAGTTTCCTTCGGTATTTAGGTTGTTAGTTTCCTTCGGTATTTAGGTTGCTAGTTTCCTTCGGTATTTAGGTTGTTAGTTTCCTTGGGTATTTATTTTGTTAGTTTCCTTCGGTATATAGGTTGTTAGTTTTCTTCTGTATTTAGGTTGTTAGTTTCCTTCGGTATTTAGGTTGTTATTTTCCTCCGGTATTTAGGTTGTTAGTTTCCTTCGGTATTTAGGTTGTTAGTTTCCTTCGGTATTTAGGTTGTTAGTTTTCTGCGGTATTTAGGTTGTTAGTTTCCTTCGGTATTAAGGTTGTTAGTTTCCTTCGCTATTTAGGTTGTTAGTTTCCTTCGGTATTTAGGTTGTTAGTTTCCTTCGGTATTTAGGTTGTTAGTTTTCTGCGGTATTTAGGTTGTTAGTTTCCTTCGGTATTTAGGTTGTTATTTTCCTCCGGTATTTAGGTTGTTAGTTTCCTTCGGTATTTAGGTTGTTAGTTTCCTTCGGTATTTAGGTTGTTAGTTTTCTGCGGTATTTAGGTTGTTAGTTTCCTTCGGTATTTAGGTTGTTAGTTTCCTTCGCTATTTGGGTTGTTAGTTTCCTTCGGTATTTAGGTTGTTAGTTTCCTTCGGTATTTAGGTTGTTAGTTTTCTTCGGTATTTAGGTTGTTAGTTTCCTTCTGTATTTAGGTTGTTAGTTTCCTTCGGTATTTAGGTTGTTAGTTTTCTGCGGTATTTAGGTTGTTAGTTTCCTTCGGTATTTAGGTTGTTAGTTTCCTTCGGTATTTAGGTTGTTAGTTTCCTTCGGTATTTAGGTTGTTAGTTTCCTTCGGTATTTAGGTTGTTAGTTTCCTTCGGTATTTAGGTTGTTAGTTTTCTTCGGTATTTAGGTTGTTAGTTTCCTTCGGTATTTAGGTTGTTATTTTCCTCCGGTATTTAGGTTGTTAGTTTCCTTCGGTATTTAGGTTGTTAGTTTCCTTCGGTATTTAGGTTGTTAGTTTTCTGCGGTATTTAGGTTGTTAGTTTCCTTCGGTATTTAGGTTGTTAGTTTCCTTCGCTATTTAGGTTGTTAGTTTCCTTTGGTATTTAGGTTGTTAGTTTCCTTCTGTATTTAGGTTGTTAGTTTTCTTCGGTATTTAGGGTGTTAGTTTCCTTTGGTATTTAGGTTGTTAGTTTTCTTCGGTATTTAGGTTGTTAGTTTCCTTCGGTATTTAGGTTGTTAGTTTCCTTCGGTATTTAGGTTGTTAGTTTCCTTCGGTATTTAGGTTGCTAGTTTTCTTCGGTATTTAGGTTGTTAGTTTCCTTCGGTATTTAGGTTGTTAGTTTCCTTCGGTATTTAGGTTGTTAGTTTCCTTCGGTATTTAGGTTGTTAGTTTCCTTTGGTATTTAGGTTGTTAGTTTCCTTCGGTATTTAGGTTGTTAGTTTCCTTCGGTATTTAGGTTGTTAGGTTCCTTCGGTATTTAGGTTGTTAGTTTCCTTCGGTATTTAGGTTGTTAGTTTCCTTCGGTATTTAGGTTGTTAGTTTCCTTTTGTATTTAGGTTGTTAGTTTCCTTCGGTATTTAGGTTGTTAGTTTCCTTTGGTATTTAGGTTGTTAGTTTCCTTCGGTATTTAGGTTGTTAGTTTCCTTCGGTATTTAGGTTGTTAGTTTCCTTCGGTATTTAGGTTGCTAGTTTCCTTCGGTATTTAGGTTGTTAGTTTCCTTGTGTATTTAGGTTGTTAGTTTCCTTCGCTATTTTGGTTGTTAGTTTTCTTCTGTATTTAGGTTGTTAGTTTCCTTCGGTATTTAGGTTGTTATTTTCCTCCGGTATTTAGGTTGTTAGTTTCCTTCGGTATTTAGGTTGTTAGTTTCCTTCGGTATTTAGGTTGTTAGTTTTCTGCGGTATTTAGGTTGTTAGTTTCCTTCTTTATTTAGGTTGTTAGTTTCCTTCGCTATTTAGGTTGTTAGTTTCCTTCGGTATTTAGGTTGTTAGTTTCTTTCGGTATTTAGGTTGTTAGTTTTCTGCGGTATTTAGGGTGTTAGTTTCCTTTGGTATTTAGGTTGTTAGTTTTCTTCGGTATTTAGGTTGTTAGTTTTCTGCGGTATTTAGGTTGTTAGTTTTCTTCGGTATTTAGGTTGTTAGTTTTCTTCGGTATTTAGGTTTTTAGTTTTCTTCGGTATTTAGGTTGTTAGTTTCCTTCGGTATTTAGGTTATTAGTTTCTGTCAGTATTTAGGTTGTTAGTTTCCTTTGGTATTTAGGTTGTTAGTTTCTTTCGGTATTTAGGTTGTTAGTTTCCTTCAGTATTTAGGTTGTTAGTTTCCTTCGGTATTTAGGTTGTTAGTTTCCTTCGGTATTTAGGTTGTTAGTTTCCTTCGGTATTTAGGTTGTTAGTTTCCTTCGGTATTTAGGTTGTTAGTTTCCTTCGGTATTCAGGTTGTTAGTTTTCTTCGGTAGTTAGGTTTTTAGTTTTCTTCGGTATTTTAGGTTTTTAGTTTTCTTCAGTATTTAGGTTGTTAGTTTCCTTCGGTAATTAGGTTGTTAGTTTCCATCGGTATTTAGGTTGTTAGTTTCCTTTGGTATTTAGGTTGTTAGTTTCCTTCGGTATTTAGGTTGTTAGTTTCCTTCGGTATTTAGGTTGTTAGTTTCCTTCGGTATTTAGGTTGTTAGTTTCCTTCGGTATTTAGGTTGTTAGTTTCCTTCGGTATTTAGGTTGCTAGTTTTCTTCAGTATTTAGTTTCCTTCGGTATTTAGGTTGTTAGTTTCATTCGGTATTTAGGTTGTTAGTTTCCTTGGGTATTTAGGTTGCTAGTTTCCTTCGGTATTTAGATTTTTAGTTTCCTTGGGTATTTAGGTTGTTAGTTTCCTTTGGTATTTACGTTGTTAGTTTTCTTTATTATTTAGGTTGTTAGTTTTCTTCGGTATTTAGGGTGTTAGTTTCCTTCGGTATTTAGGTTGTTAGTTTCCTTTTGTATTTAGGTTGTTAGTTTCCTTCGGTATTTAGGTTGTTAGTTTCCTTCGGTATTTAGGTTGTTAGTTTCCTTCGGTATTTAGGTTGTTAGTTTCCGTCGGTATTTAGGTTGTTAGTTTCCTTCGGTATTTAGGTTGCTAGTTTCCTTCGGTATTTAGGTTGTTAGTTTCCTTGTGTATTTAGGTTGTTAGTTTCCTTCGCTATTTTGGTTGTTAGTTTTCTTCTGTATTTAGGTTGTTAGTTTCCTTCGGTATTTAGGTTGTTAGTTTCCTTCGGTATTTAGGTTGTTAGTTTCCTTTGGTATTTAGGTTGTTAGTTTCCTTCGGTATTTAGGTTGTTAGTTTCCTTCGGTATTTAGGTTGTTAGGTTCCTTCGGTATTTAGGTTGTTAGTTTCCTTCGGTATTTAGGTTGTTAGTTTCCTTCGGTATTTAGGTTGTTAGTTTCCTTTTGTATTTAGGTTGTTAGTTTCCTTCGGTATTTAGGTTGTTAGTTTCCTTTGGTATTTAGGTTGTTAGTTTCCTTCGGTATTTAGGTTGTTAGTTTCCTTCGGTATTTAGGTTGTTAGTTTCCTTCGGTATTTAGGTTGCTAGTTTCCTTCGGTATTTAGGTTGTTAGTTTCCTTGTGTATTTAGGTTGTTAGTTTCCTTCGCTATTTTGGTTGTTAGTTTTCTTCTGTATTTAGGTTGTTAGTTTCCTTCGGTATTTAGGTTGTTATTTTCCTCCGGTATTTAGGTTGTTAGTTTCCTTCGGTATTTAGGTTGTTAGTTTCCTTCGGTATTTAGGTTGTTAGTTTTCTGCGGTATTTAGGTTGTTAGTTTCCTTCGGTATTTAGGTTGTTAGTTTCCTTCGGTATTTAGGTTGTTAGTTTCCTTCGGTATTTAGGTTGTTAGTTTCCTTCGGTATTTAGGTTGCTAGTTTTCTTCAGTATTTAGTTTCCTTCGGTATTTAGGTTGTTAGTTTCATTCGGTATTTAGGTTGTTAGTTTCCTTGGGTATTTAGGTTGCTAGTTTCCTTCGGTATTTAGATTTTTAGTTTCCTTGGGTATTTAGGTTGTTAGTTTCCTTTGGTATTTACGTTGTTAGTTTTCTTTATTATTTAGGTTGTTAGTTTTCTTCGGTATTTAGGGTGTTAGTTTCCTTCGGTATTTAGGTTGTTAGTTTCCTTTTGTATTTAGGTTGTTAGTTTCCTTCGGTATTTAGGTTGTTAGTTTCCTTCGGTATTTAGGTTGTTAGTTTCCTTCGGTATTTAGGTTGTTAGTTTCCGTCGGTATTTAGGTTGTTAGTTTCCTTCGGTATTTAGGTTGCTAGTTTCCTTCGGTATTTAGGTTGTTAGTTTCCTTGTGTATTTAGGTTGTTAGTTTCCTTCGCTATTTTGGTTGTTAGTTTTCTTCTGTATTTAGGTTGTTAGTTTCCTTCGGTATTTAGGTTGTTAGTTTCCTTCGGTATTTAGGTTGTTAGTTTCCTTTGGTATTTAGGTTGTTAGTTTCCTTCGGTATTTAGGTTGTTAGTTTCCTTCGGTATTTAGGTTGTTAGGTTCCTTCGGTATTTAGGTTGTTAGTTTCCTTCGGTATTTAGGTTGTTAGTTTCCTTCGGTATTTAGGTTGTTAGTTTCCTTTTGTATTTAGGTTGTTAGTTTCCTTCGGTATTTAGGTTGTTAGTTTCCTTTGGTATTTAGGTTGTTAGTTTCCTTCGGTATTTAGGTTGTTAGTTTCCTTCGGTATTTAGGTTGTTAGTTTCCTTCGGTATTTAGGTTGCTAGTTTCCTTCGGTATTTAGGTTGTTAGTTTCCTTGTGTATTTAGGTTGTTAGTTTCCTTCGCTATTTTGGTTGTTAGTTTTCTTCTGTATTTAGGTTGTTAGTTTCCTTCGGTATTTAGGTTGTTATTTTCCTCCGGTATTTAGGTTGTTAGTTTCCTTCGGTATTTAGGTTGTTAGTTTCCTTCGGTATTTAGGTTGTTAGTTTTCTGCGGTATTTAGGTTGTTAGTTTCCTTCTTTATTTAGGTTGTTAGTTTCCTTCGCTATTTAGGTTGTTAGTTTCCTTCGGTATTTAGGTTGTTAGTTTCTTTCGGTATTTAGGTTGTTAGTTTTCTGCGGTATTTAGGGTGTTAGTTTCCTTTGGTATTTAGGTTGTTAGTTTTCTTCGGTATTTAGGTTGTTAGTTTTCTGCGGTATTTAGGTTGTTAGTTTTCTTCGGTATTTAGGTTGTTAGTTTTCTTCGGTATTTAGGTTTTTAGTTTTCTTCGGTATTTAGGTTGTTAGTTTCCTTCGGTATTTAGGTTATTAGTTTCTGTCAGTATTTAGGTTGTTAGTTTCCTTTGGTATTTAGGTTGTTAGTTTCTTTCGGTATTTAGGTTGTTAGTTTCCTTCAGTATTTAGGTTGTTAGTTTCCTTCGGTATTTAGGTTGTTAGTTTCCTTCGGTATTTAGGTTGTTAGTTTCCTTCGGTATTTAGGTTGTTAGTTTCCTTCGGTATTTAGGTTGTTAGTTTCCTTCGGTATTCAGGTTGTTAGTTTTCTTCGGTAGTTAGGTTTTTAGTTTTCTTCGGTATTTTAGGTTTTTAGTTTTCTTCAGTATTTAGGTTGTTAGTTTCCTTCGGTAATTAGGTTGTTAGTTTCCATCGGTATTTAGGTTGTTAGTTTCCTTTGGTATTTAGGTTGTTAGTTTCCTTCGGTATTTAGGTTGTTAGTTTCCTTCGGTATTTAGGTTGTTAGTTTCCTTCGGTATTTAGGTTGTTAGTTTCCTTCGGTATTTAGGTTGTTAGTTTCCTTCGGTATTTAGGTTGCTAGTTTTCTTCAGTATTTAGTTTCCTTCGGTATTTAGGTTGTTAGTTTCATTCGGTATTTAGGTTGTTAGTTTCCTTGGGTATTTAGGTTGCTAGTTTCCTTCGGTATTTAGATTTTTAGTTTCCTTGGGTATTTAGGTTGTTAGTTTCCTTTGGTATTTACGTTGTTAGTTTTCTTTATTATTTAGGTTGTTAGTTTTCTTCGGTATTTAGGGTGTTAGTTTCCTTCGGTATTTAGGTTGTTAGTTTCCTTCGGTGTTTAGGTTGTTAGTTTCCTTCGGTATTTAGGTTGTTAGTTTCCTTCGGTATTTAGGTTGTTAGTTTCCTTCGGTATTTAGGTTGTTAGTTTCCGTCGGTATTTAGGTTGTTAGTTTCCTTCGGTATTTAGGTTGTTAGTTTCCTTCGGTATTTAGGTTGTTAGTTTCCTTCGGTATTTAGGTTGTTAGTTTCCTTCGGTATTTAGGTTGTTAGTTTCCTTCGGTATTTAGGTTGTTAGTTTCCGTCGGTATTTAGGTTGTTAGTTTCCTTCGGTATTTAGGTTGTTAGTTTCCTTCGGTATTTAGGTTGTTAGTTTCCTTCGGTATTTAGGTTGTTAGTTTCCTTCGCTATTTAGGTTGTTAGTTTCCTTCGGTATTTAGGTTGTTAGTTTCCTTCGGTATTTAGGTTGTTAGTTTCCTTCGGTATTTAGGTTGTTAGTTTCCTTCGGTATTTAGTTGTTAGTTTCCTTCGGTATTTAGGTTACTAGTTTTCTTCGGTATTTAGGTTGTTAGTTTTGTTTGGTATTTAGGTTGTTAGTTTCCTTCGGTATTTAGGTTGTTAGTTTTCTGCGGTATTTAGGTTGTTAGTTTCCTTCGGTATTAAGGTTGTTAGTTTCCTTCGCTATTTAGGTTGTTAGTTTTCTTCTGTATTTAGGTTGTTAGTTTCCTTCGGTATTTAGGTTGTTAGTTTCCTTCGGTATTTAGGTTGTTAGTTTCCTTTGGTATTTAGGTTGTTAGTTTCCTTCGGTATTTAGGTTGTTAGTTTCCTTCGGTATTTAGGTTGTTAGGTTCCTTCGGTATTTAGGTTGTTAGTTTCCTTCGGTATTTAGGTTGTTAGTTTCCTTCGGTATTTAGGTTGTTAGTTTCCTTTTGTATTTAGGTTGTTAGTTTCCTTCGGTATTTAGGTTGTTAGTTTCCTTTGGTATTTAGGTTGTTAGTTTCCTTCGGTATTTAGGTTGTTAGTTTCCTTCGGTATTTAGGTTGTTAGTTTCCTTCGGTATTTAGGTTGCTAGTTTCCTTCGGTATTTAGGTTGTTAGTTTCCTTGTGTATTTAGGTTGTTAGTTTCCTTCGCTATTTTGGTTGTTAGTTTTCTTCTGTATTTAGGTTGTTAGTTTCCTTCGGTATTTAGGTTGTTATTTTCCTCCGGTATTTAGGTTGTTAGTTTCCTTCGGTATTTAGGTTGTTAGTTTCCTTCGGTATTTAGGTTGTTAGTTTTCTGCGGTATTTAGGTTGTTAGTTTCCTTCTTTATTTAGGTTGTTAGTTTCCTTCGCTATTTAGGTTGTTAGTTTCCTTCGGTATTTAGGTTGTTAGTTTCTTTCGGTATTTAGGTTGTTAGTTTTCTGCGGTATTTAGGGTGTTAGTTTCCTTTGGTATTTAGGTTGTTAGTTTTCTTCGGTATTTAGGTTGTTAGTTTTCTGCGGTATTTAGGTTGTTAGTTTTCTTCGGTATTTAGGTTGTTAGTTTTCTTCGGTATTTAGGTTTTTAGTTTTCTTCGGTATTTAGGTTGTTAGTTTCCTTCGGTATTTAGGTTATTAGTTTCTGTCAGTATTTAGGTTGTTAGTTTCCTTTGGTATTTAGGTTGTTAGTTTCTTTCGGTATTTAGGTTGTTAGTTTCCTTCAGTATTTAGGTTGTTAGTTTCCTTCGGTATTTAGGTTGTTAGTTTCCTTCGGTATTTAGGTTGTTAGTTTCCTTCGGTATTTAGGTTGTTAGTTTCCTTCGGTATTTAGGTTGTTAGTTTCCTTCGGTATTCAGGTTGTTAGTTTTCTTCGGTAGTTAGGTTTTTAGTTTTCTTCGGTATTTTAGGTTTTTAGTTTTCTTCAGTATTTAGGTTGTTAGTTTCCTTCGGTAATTAGGTTGTTAGTTTCCATCGGTATTTAGGTTGTTAGTTTCCTTTGGTATTTAGGTTGTTAGTTTCCTTCGGTATTTAGGTTGTTAGTTTCCTTCGGTATTTAGGTTGTTAGTTTCCTTCGGTATTTAGGTTGTTAGTTTCCTTCGGTATTTAGGTTGTTAGTTTCCTTCGGTATTTAGGTTGCTAGTTTTCTTCAGTATTTAGTTTCCTTCGGTATTTAGGTTGTTAGTTTCATTCGGTATTTAGGTTGTTAGTTTCCTTGGGTATTTAGGTTGCTAGTTTCCTTCGGTATTTAGATTTTTAGTTTCCTTGGGTATTTAGGTTGTTAGTTTCCTTTGGTATTTACGTTGTTAGTTTTCTTTATTATTTAGGTTGTTAGTTTTCTTCGGTATTTAGGGTGTTAGTTTCCTTCGGTATTTAGGTTGTTAGTTTCCTTCGGTATTTAGGTTGTTAGTTTCCTTCGGTATTTAGGTTGTTAGTTTCCTTCGGTATTTAGGTTGTTAGTTTCCTTCGGTATTTAGGTTGTTAGTTTCCGTCGGTATTTAGGTTGTTAGTTTCCTTCGGTATTTAGGTTGTTAGTTTCCTTCGGTATTTAGGTTGTTAGTTTCCTTCGGTATTTAGGTTGTTAGTTTCCTTCGGTATTTAGGTTGTTAGTTTCCTTCGGTATTTAGGTTGTTAGTTTCCGTCGGTATTTAGGTTGTTAGTTTCCTTCGGTATTTAGGTTGTTAGTTTCCTTCGGTATTTAGGTTGTTAGTTTCCTTCGGTATTTAGGTTGTTAGTTTCCTTCGCTATTTAGGTTGTTAGTTTCCTTCGGTATTTAGGTTGTTAGTTTCCTTCGGTATTTAGGTTGTTAGTTTCCTTCGGTATTTAGGTTGTTAGTTTCCTTCGGTATTTAGTTGTTAGTTTCCTTCGGTATTTAGGTTACTAGTTTTCTTCGGTATTTAGGTTGTTAGTTTTGTTTGGTATTTAGGTTGTTAGTTTCCTTCGGTATTTAGGTTGTTAGTTTTCTGCGGTATTTAGGTTGTTAGTTTCCTTCGGTATTAAGGTTGTTAGTTTCCTTCGCTATTTAGGTTGTTAGTTTCCTTCGGTATTTAGGTTGTTAGTTTCCTTCTGTATTTAGGTTGTTAGTTTTCTTCGGTATTTAGGTTGTTAGTTTCCTTCGGTATTTAGGTTGTTAGTTTCCTTCGGTATTTAGGTTGTTAGTTTTCTGCGGTATTTAGGTTGTTAGTTTCCTTCGGTATTTAGGTTGTTAGTTTTCTTCGGTATTTAGGGTGTTAGTTTCCTTTGGTATTTAGGATGTTAGTTTTCTTCGGTATTTAGGTTGTTAGTTTCCTTCGGTATTTAGGTTGTTAGTTTCCTTCGGTATTTAGGTTGTTAGTTTCCTTCGGTATTTAGGTTGCTAGTTTTCTTCGGTATTTAGGTTGTTAGTTTCCTTCGGTATTTAGGTTGTTAGTTTCCTTCGGTATTTAGGTTGTTAGTTTCCTTCGGTATTTAGGTTGTTAGTTTCCTTTGGTATTTAGGTTGTTAGTTTCCTTCGGTATTTAGGTTGTTAGTTTCCTTCGGTATTTAGGTTGTTAGGTTCCTTCGGTATTTAGGTTGTTAGTTTCCTTCAGTATTTAGGTTGTTAGTTTCCTTCGGTATTTAGGTTGTTAGTTTCCTTTTGTATTTAGGTTGTTAGTTTCCTTCGGTATTTAGGTTGTTAGTTTCCTTTGGTATTTAGGTTGTTAGTTTCCTTCGGTATTTAGGTTGTTAGTTTCCTTCGGTATTTAGGTTGTTAGTTTCCTTCGGTATTTAGGTTGTTAGGTTCCTTCGGTATTTAGGTTGTTAGTTTCCTTCAGTATTTAGGTTGTTAGTTTCCTTCGGTATTTAGGTTGTTAGTTTCCTTTTGTATTTAGGTTGTTAGTTTCCTTCGGTATTTAGGTTGTTAGTTTCCTTTGGTATTTAGGTTGTTAGTTTCCTTCGGTATTTAGGTTGTTAGTTTCCTTCGGTATTTAGGTTGTTAGTTTCCTTCGGTATTTAGGTTGCTAGTTTCCTTCGGTATTTAGGTTGTTAGTTTCCTTGGGTATTTAGGTTGTTAGTTTCCTTCGCTATTTTGGTTGTTAGTTTTCTTCTGTATTTAGGTTGTTAGTTTCCTTCGGTATTTAGGTTGTTATTTTCCTCCGGTATTTAGGTTGTTAGTTTCCTTCGGTATTTAGGTTGTTAGTTTCCTTCGGTATTTAGGTTGTTAGTTTTCTGCGGTATTTAAGTTGTTAGTTTCCTTCGGTATTTAGGTTGTTAGTTTCCTTCGCTATTTAGGTTGTTAGTTTCCTTCGGTATTTAGGTTGTTAGTTTCCTTCAGTATTTAGGTTGTTAGTTTCCTTCGGTATTTAGGTTGTTAGTTTCCTTCGCTATTTAGGTTGTTAGTTTCCTTCGGTATTTAGGTTGTTAGTTTCCTTCAGTATTTAGGTTGTTAGTTTTCTTCGGTATTTAGGGTGTTAGTTTCCTTTGGTATTTAGGTTGTTAGTTTTCTTCGGTATTTAGGTTGTTAGTTTTCTGCGGTATTTAGGTTGTTAGTTTTCTTTGGTATTTAGGTTGTTAGTTTTCTTCGGTATTTAGGTTTTTAGTTTTCTTCGGTATTTAGGTTGTTAGTTTCCTTCGGTATTTAGGTTATTAGTTTCTTTCGGTATTTAGGTTGTTAGTTTCCTTTGGTATTTAGGTTGTTAGTTTCTTTCGGTATTTAGGTTGTTAGTTTTCTTTGGTATTTAGGTTGTTAGTTTTCTTCGGTATTTAGGTTTTTAGTTTTCTTCGGTATTTAGGTTGTTAGTTTCCTTCGGTATTTAGGTTATTAGTTTCTGTCAGTATTTAGGTTGTTAGTTTCCTTTGGTATTTAGGTTGTTAGTTTCTTTCGGTATTTAGGTTGTTAGTTTCCTTCAGTATTTAGGTTGTTAGTTTCCTTCGGTATTTAGGTTGTTAGTTTCCTTCGGTATTTAGGTTGCTAGTTTTCTTCGGTATTTAGGTTGTTAGTTTCCTTCGGTATTTAGGTTGTTAGTTTCCTTCGGTATTTAGGTTGTTAGTTTCCTTCGGTATTTAGGTTGTTAGTTTCCTTTGGTATTTAGGTTGTTAGTTTCCTTCGGTATTTAGGTTGTTAGTTTCCTTCGGTATTTAGGTTGTTAGGTTCCTTCGGTATTTAGGTTGTTAGTTTCCTTCGGTATTTAGGTTGTTAGTTTCCTTCGGTATTTAGGTTGTTAGTTTCCTTTTGTATTTAGGTTGTTAGTTTCCTTCGGTATTTAGGTTGTTAGTTTCCTTCGGTATTTAGGTTGTTAGTTTCCTTCGGTATTTAGGTTGTTAGTTTCCTTCGGTATTTAGGTTGTTAGTTTCCTTCGGTATTTAGGTTGCTAGTTTCCTTCGGTATTTAGGTTGTTAGTTTCCTTGGGAATTTAGATTGTTAGTTTCCTTTGCTATTTAGGTTGTTAGTTTTCTTCTGTATTTAGGTTGTTAGTTTACTTCGGTATTTAGGTTGTTAGTTTCCTTCGGTATTTACGTTGTTAGTTTCCTTCGGTATTTAGGTTGTTAGTTTCCTTGGGTATTTAGGTTGTTAGTTTCCTTCAGTATTTAGGTTGTTAGTTTCCTTCGGTATTTAGGTTGTTAGTTTCCTTCGGTATTTAGGTTGTTAGTTTCCTTCGGTATTTAGGTTGTTAGTTTTCTTCGGTATTTAGGTTGTTAGTTTCCTTCGGTATTTAGGTTGTTATTTTCCTCCGGTATTTAGGTTGTTAGTTTCCTTCGGTATTTAGGTTGTTAGTTTCCTTCGGTATTTAGGTTGTTAGTTTTCTGCGGTATTTAGGTTGTTAGTTTCCTTCGGTATTTAGGTTGTTAGTTTCCTTCGCTATTTAGGTTGTTAGTTTCCTTTGGTATTTAGGTTGTTAGTTTCCTTCTGTATTTAGGTTGTTAGTTTTCTTCGGTATTTAGGGTGTTAGTTTCCTTTGGTATTTAGGTTGTTAGTTTTCTTCGGTATTTAGGTTGTTAGTTTCCTTCGGTATTTAGGTTGTTAGTTTCCTTCGGTATTTAGGTTGTTAGTTTCCTTCGGTATTTAGGTTGCTAGTTTTCTTCGGTATTTAGGTTGTTAGTTTCCTTCGGTATTTAGGTTGTTAGTTTCCTTCGGTATTTAGGTTGTTAGTTTCCTTCGGTATTTAGGTTGTTAGTTTCCTTTGGTATTTAGGTTGTTAGTTTCCTTCGGTATTTAGGTTGTTAGTTTCCTTCGGTATTTAGGTTGTTAGGTTCCTTCGGTATTTAGGTTGTTAGTTTCCTTCGGTATTTAAGTTGTTAGTTTCCTTCGGTATTTAGGTTGTTAGTTTCCTTTTGTATTTAGGTTGTTAGTTTCCTTCGGTATTTAGGTTGTTAGTTTCCTTTGGTATTTAGGTTGTTAGTTTCCTTCGGTATTTAGGTTGTTAGTTTCCTTCGGTATTTAGGTTGTTAGTTTCCTTCGGTATTTAGGTTGCTAGTTTCCTTCGGTATTTAGGTTGTTAGTTTCCTTGTGTATTTAGGTTGTTAGTTTCCTTCGCTATTTTGGTTGTTAGTTTTCTTCTGTATTTAGGTTGTTAGTTTCCTTCGGTATTTAGGTTGTTATTTTCCTCCGGTATTTAGGTTGTTAGTTTCCTTCGGTATTTAGGTTGTTAGTTTCCTTCGGTATTTGGGTTGTTAGTTTTCTGCGGTATTTAGGTTGTTAGTTTCCTTCTTTATTTAGGTTGTTAGTTTCATTCGCTATTTAGGTTGTTAGTTTCCTTCGGTATTTAGGTTGTTAGTTTCTTTCGGTATTTAGGTTGTTAGTTTTCTGCGGTATTTAGGGTGTTAGTTTCCTTTGGTATTTAGGTTGTTAGTTTTCTTCGGTATTTAGGTTGTTAGTTTTCTGCGGTATTTAGGTTGTTAGTTTTCTTCGGTATTTAGGTTGTTAGTTTTCTTCGGTATTTAGGTTTTTAGTTTTCTTCGGTATTTAGGTTGTTAGTTTCCTTCGGTATTTAGGTTATTAGTTTCTGTCAGTATTTAGGTTGTTAGTTTCCTTTGGTATTTAGGTTGTTAGTTTCTTTCGGTATTTAGGTTGTTAGTTTCCTTCAGTATTTAGGTTGTTAGTTTCCTTCGGTATTTAGGTTGTTAGTTTCCTTCGGTATTTAGGTTGCTAGTTTTCTTCGGTATTTAGGTTGTTAGTTTCCTTCGGTATTTAGGTTGTTAGTTTCCTTCGGTATTTAGGTTGTTAGTTTCCTTCGGTATTTAGGTTGTTAGTTTCCTTTGGTATTTAGGTTGTTAGTTTCCTTCGGTATTTAGGTTGTTAGTTTCCTTCGGTATTTAGGTTGTTAGGTTCCTTCGGTATTTAGGTTGTTAGTTTCCTTCGGTATTTAGGTTGTTAGTTTCCTTCGGTATTTAGGTTGTTAGTTTCCTTTTGTATTTAGGTTGTTAGTTTCCTTCGGTATTTAGGTTGTTAGTTTCCTTTGGTATTTAGGTTGTTAGTTTCCTTCGGTATTTAGGTTGTTAGTTTCCTTCGGTATTTAGGTTGTTAGTTTCCTTCGGTATTTAGGTTGCTAGTTTCCTTCGGTATTTAGGTTGTTAGTTTCCTTGGGTATTTAGATTGTTAGTTTCCTTTGCTATTTAGGTTGTTAGTTTTCTTCTGTATTTAGGTTGTTAGTTTACTTCGGTATTTAGGTTGTTAGTTTCCTTCGGTATTTACGTTGTTAGTTTTCTTCGGTATTTAGGTTGTTAGTTTCCTTCAGTATTTAGGTTGTTAGTTTCTTTCGGTATTTAGGTTGTTAGTTTCCTTCGGTATTTAGGTTGTTAGTTTCCTTCGGTATTTAGGTTGTTAGTTTCCTTCGGTATTTAGGTTGTTAGTTTCCTTCGGTATTTAGGTTGTTAGTTTCCTTTGGGTATTTAGGTTGTTAGTTTCCTTCGGTATTTAGGTTGTTAGTTTCCTTCGGTATTTAGGTTGTTAGTTTCCTTCGGTATTTAGGTTGTTAGTTTCCTTCGGTATTTAGGTTAGTTTCCTTCGGTTTTTAGGTTGTTAGTTTCGTTTGGTATTTAGGTTGTTAGTTTCCTTCGGTATTTAGGTTGTTAGTTTCCTTTGGTATTTAGGTTGTTAGTTTCCTTCGGTATTTAGGTTGTTAGTTTCCTCCGGTATTTAGGTTGTTAGTTTCCTTTTGTATTTAGGTTGTTAGTTTCCTTCGGTATTTAGGTTGTTAGTTTCCTTTGGTATTTAGGTTGTTAGTTTCCTTCGGTATTTAGGTTGTTAGTTTCCTTCGGTATTTAGGTTGTTAGTTTCCTTCGGTATTTAGGTTGCTAGTTTCCTTCGGTATTTAGGTTGTTAGTTTCCTTGGGTATTTAGATTGTTAGTTTCCTTTGCTATTTAGGTTGTTAGTTTTCTTCTGTATTTAGGTTGTTAGTTTCCTTCGGTATTTAGGTTGTTAGTTTCCTTCGGTATTTACGTTGTTAGTTTTCTTCGGTATTTAGGTTGTTAGTTTCCTTCAGTATTTAGGTTGTTAGTTTCTTTCGGTATTTAGGTTGTTAGTTTCCTTCGGTATTTAGGTTGTTAGTTTCCTTCGGTATTTAGGTTGTTAGGTTCCTTCGGTATTTAGGTTGTTAGTTTCCTTCGGTATTTAGGTTGTTAGTTTCCTTCGGTATTTAGGTTGTTAGTTTCCTTTTGTATTTAGGTTGTTAGTTTCCTTCGGTATTTAGGTTGTTAGTTTCCTTTGGTATTTAGGTTGTTAGTTTCCTTTGGTATTTAGGTTGTTAGTTTCCTTCGGTATTTAGGTTGTTAGTTTCCTTCGGTATTTAGGTTGTTAGTTTCCTTCTGTATTTACGTTGTTATTTTTCTTCGGTATTTAGGTTGTTAGTTTCCTTCAGTATTTAGGTTGTTAGTTTTCTTCTGTATTTAGGTTGTTAGTTTCCTTCGGTATTTAGGTTGTTAGTTTCCTTCTGTATTTACGTTGTTATTTTTCTTCGGTATTTAGGTTGTTAGTTTCCTTCAGTATTTAGGTTGTTAGTTTCTTTCGGTATTTAGGTTGTTAGTTTCCTTCGGTATTTAGGTTGTTAGTTTCCTTCGGTATTTAGGTTGTTAGTTTCCTTCGGTATTTAGGTTGTTAGTTTCCTTCGGTATTTAGGTTGTTAGTTTCCTTGGGTATTTAGGTTGTTAGTTTCCTTCGGTATTTAGGTTGTTAGTTTCCTTCGGTATTTAGGTTGTTAGTTTCCTTCGGTATTTAGGTTGTTAGTTTCCTTTGGTATTTAGGTTAGTTTCCTTCGGTTTTTAGGTTGTTAGTTTCCTTCGGTATTTAGGTTGTTAGTTTCCTTCGGTATTTAGGTTGTTAGTTTCCTTCGGTATTTAGGTTGTTAGTTTCCTTCGGTATTTAGGTTGTTAGTTTCCTTCGGTATTTAGGTTGTTAGTTTCCTTGGGTATTTAGGTTGTTAGTTTCCTTCAGTATTTAGGTTGTTAGTTTCCTTCGGTATTTAGGTTGTTAGTTTCCTTCGGTATTTAGGTTGTTAGTTTCCTTCGGTATTTAGGTTGTTAGTTTCCTTCGGTATTTAGGTTGTTAGTTTCCTTCGGTATATAGGTTGTTAGTTTCCGTCGGTATTTAGGTTGTTAGTTTCCTTCGGTATTTAGGTTGTTAGTTTCCTTCGGTATTTAGGTTGTTAGTTTCCTTCGGTATTTAGGTTGTTAGTTTCCTTCGGTATTTAGGTTGTTAGTTTCCTTCGGTATTTAGGTTGTTAGTTTCCGTCGGTATTTAGGTTGTTAGTTTCCTTCGGTATTTAGGTTGTTAGTTTCCTTCGGTACTTAGGTTGTTAGTTTCCTTCGGTATTTAGGTTGTTAGTTTCCTTCGCTATTTAGGTTGTTAATTTCCTTCGGTATTTAGGTTGTTAGTTTCCTTCGGTATTTAGGTTGTTAGTTTCCTTCGGTATTTAGGTTGTTAGTTTCCTTCGGTATTTAGGTTGTTAGTTTCCTTCGGTATTTAGGTTACTAGTTTTCTTCGGTATTTAGGTTGTTAGTTTCCTTCGGTACTTAGGTTGTTAGTTTCCTTCGGTATTTAGGTTGTTAGTTTCCTTCGGTATTTAGGTTGTTAGTTTCCTTGGGTATTTAGGTTGTTAGTTTCCTTCAGTATTTAGGTTGTTAGTTTCCTTCGGTATTTAGGTTGTTAGTTTCCTTGGGTATTTAGGTTGTTAGTTTCCTTGGGTATTTAGGTTGTTAGTTTCCTTCGCTATTTAGGTTGTTAGTTTTCTTCTGTATTTAGGTTGTTAGTTTCCTTCGGTATTTAGGTTGTTATTTTCCTCCGGTATTTAGGTTGTTAGTTTCCTTCGGTATTTAGGTTGTTAGTTTCCTTCGGTATTTGGGTTGTTAGTTTTCTGCGGTATTTAGGTTGTTAGTTTCCTTCGGTATTTAGGTTGTTAGTTTCCTTCGCTATTTAGGTTGTTAGTTTCCTTCGGTATTTAGGTTGTTAGTTTCCTTCGGTATTTAGGTTGTTAATTTTCTTCGGTATTTAGGGTGTTAGTTTCCTTTGGTATTTAGGTTGATAGTTTTCTTCGGTATTTAGGTTGTTAGTTTTCTGCGGTATTTAGGTTGTTAGTTTTCTTCGGTATTTAGGTTGTTAGTTTTCTTCGGTATTTAGGTTTTTAGTTTCCTTCGGTATTTAGGTTGTTAGTTTCCTTCGGTATTTAGGTTGTTAGTTTCCTTCGGTATTTAGGTTGCTAGTTTTCTTCAGTATTTAGGTTGTTAGTTTCCTTCGGTATTTAGGTTGTTAGTTTCCTTCGGTATTTAGGTTGTTAGTTTCCTTCGGTATTTAGGTTGTTAGTTTCCTTGGGTATTTAGGTTGTTAGATTCCTTCAGTATTTAGGTTGTTAGTTTCCTTCGGTATTTAGGTTGTTAGTTTCCTTCGGTATTTAGGTTGTTAGTTTCCTTCGGTATTTAGGTTAGATTCCTTCGGTATTTAGGTTGTTAGTTTCCTTTGGTATTTAGGTTGTTAGTTTCCTTCGGTATTTAGGTTGTTAGTTTCCTTTGGTATTTAGGTTGTTAGTTTCCTTCGGTATTTAGGTTGTTAGTTTCCTTCGGTATTTAGGTTGTTAGTTTCCTTGATATTTAGGTTGCTAGTTTCCTTCGGTATTTAGGTTGTTAGTTTCCTTGGGTATTTATTTTGTTAGTTTCCTTCGGTATATAGGTTGTTAGTTTTCTTCTGTATTTAGGTTGTTAGTTTCCTTCGGTATTTAGGTTGTTATTTTCCTCCGGTATTTAGGTTGTTAAATTCCTTCTGTATTTAGGTTGTTAGTTTCCTTCGGTATTTAGGTTGTTAGTTTTCTGCGGTATTTAGGTTGTTAGTTTCCTTCGGTATTAAGGTTGTTAGTTTCCTTCACTATTTAGGTTGTTAGTTTCCTTCGGTATTTAGGTTGTTAGTTTCCTTCTGTATTTAGGTTGTTAGTTTTCTTCGGTATTTAGGGTGTTAGTTTCCTTTGGTATTTAGGTTGTTAGTTTTCTTCGGTATTTAGGTTGTTAGTTTTCTGCGGTATTTAGGTTGTTAGTTTCCTTCGGTATTTAGGTTGTTAGTTTCCTTCGGTATTTAGGTTGTTAGTTTCCTTCGGTATTTAGGTTGCTAGTTTTCTTCGGTATTTAGGTTGTTAGTTTCCTTCGGTATTTAGGTTGTTAGTTTCCTTCGGTATTTAGGTTGTTAGTTTCCTTCGGTATTTAGGTTGTTAGTTTCCTTTGGTATTTAGGTTGTTAGTTTCCTTCGGTATTTAGGTTGTTAGTTTCCTTCGGTATTTAGGTTGTTAGGTTCCTTCGGTATTTAGGTTGTTAGTTTCCTTCGGTATTTAGGTTGTTAGTTTCCTCCGGTATTTAGGTTGTTAGTTTCCTTTTGTATTTAGGTTGTTAGTTTCCTTCGGTATTTAGGTTGTTAGTTTCCTTTGGTATTTAGGTTGTTAGTTTCCTTCGGTATTTAGGTTGTTAGTTTCCTTCGGTATTTAGGTTGTTAGTTTCCTTCGGTATTTAGGTTGCTAGTTTCCTTCGGTATTTAGGTTGTTAGTTTCCTTGGGTATTTAGATTGTTAGTTTCCTTTGCTATTTAGGTTGTTAGTTTTCTTCTGTATTTAGGTTGTTAGTTTCCTTCGGTATTTAGGTTGTTAGTTTCCTTCGGTATTTACGTTGTTAGTTTTCTTCGGTATTTAGGTTGTTAGTTTCCTTCAGTATTTAGGTTGTTAGTTTCTTTCGGTATTTAGGTTGTTAGTTTCCTTCGGTATTTAGGTTGTTAGTTTCCTTCGGTATTTAGGTTGTTAGTTTCCTTCGGTATTTAGGTTGTTAGTTTCCTTCGGTATTTAGGTTGTTAGTTTTCTTGGGTATTTAGGTTGTTAGTTTCCTTCGGTATTTAGGTTGTTAGTTTCCTTCGGTATTTAGGTTGTTAGTTTCCTTCGGTATTTAGGTTAGTTTCCTTCGGTTTTTAGGTTGTTAGTTTCCTTCGGTATTTAGGTTGTTAGTTTCCTTCGGTATTTAGGTTGTTAGTTTCCTTCGGTATTTAGGTTGTTAGTTTCCTTCGGTATTTAGGTTGTTAGTTTCCTTCGGTATTTAGGTTGTTAGTTTCCTTGGGTATTTAGGTTGTTAGTTTCCTTCAGTATTTAGGTTGTTAGTTTCCTTCGGTATTTAGGTTGTTAGTTTCCTTCGGTATTTAGGTTGTTAGTTTCCTTCGGTATTTAGGTTGTTAGTTTCCTTCGGTATTTAGGTTGTTAGTTTCCTTCGGTATATAGGTTGTTAGTTTCCGTCGGTATTTAGGTTGTTAGTTTCCTTCGGTATTTAGGTTGTTAGTTTCCTTCGGTATTTAGGTTGTTAGTTTCCTTCGGTATTTAGGTTGTTAGTTTCCTTCGGTATTTAGGTTGTTAGTTTCCTTCGGTATTTAGGTTGTTAGTTTCCGTCGGTATTTAGGTTGTTAGTTTCCTTCGGTATTTAGGTTGTTAGTTTCCTTCGGTACTTAGGTTGTTAGTTTCCTTCGGTATTTAGGTTGTTAGTTTCCTTCGCTATTTAGGTTGTTAATTTCCTTCGGTATTTAGGTTGTTAGTTTCCTTCGGTATTTAGGTTGTTAGTTTCCTTCGGTATTTAGGTTGTTAGTTTCCTTCGGTATTTAGGTTGTTAGTTTCCTTCGGTATTTAGGTTACTAGTTTTCTTCGGTATTTAGGTTGTTAGTTTCCTTCGGTACTTAGATTGTTAGTTTCCTTCGGTATTTAGGTTGTTAGTTTCCTTCGGTATTTAGGTTGTTAGTTTCCTTGGGTATTTAGGTTGTTAGTTTCCTTCAGTATTTAGGTTGTTAGTTTCCTTCGGTATTTAGGTTGTTAGTTTCCTTGGGTATTTAGGTTGTTAGTTTCCTTGGGTATTTAGGTTGTTAGTTTCCTTTGCTATTTAGGTTGTTAGTTTTCTTCTGTATTTAGGTTGTTAGTTTCCTTCGGTATTTAGGTTGTTATTTTCCTCCGGTATTTAGGTTGTTAGTTTCCTTCGGTATTTAGGTTGTTAGTTTCCTTCGGTATTTGGGTTGTTAGTTTTCTGCGGTATTTAGGTTGTTAGTTTCCTTCGGTATTTAGGTTGTTAGTTTCCTTCGCTATTTAGGTTGTTAGTTTCCTTCGGTATTTAGGTTGTTAGTTTCCTTCGGTATTTAGGTTGTTAATTTTCTTCGGTATTTAGGGTGTTAGTTTCCTTTGGTATTTAGGTTGATAGTTTTCTTCGGTATTTAGGTTGTTAGTTTTCTGCGGTATTTAGGTTGTTAGTTTTCTTCGGTATTTAGGTTGTTAGTTTTCTTCGGTATTTAGGTTTTTAGTTTCCTTCGGTATTTAGGTTGTTAGTTTCCTTCGGTATTTAGGTTGTTAGTTTCCTTCGGTATTTAGGTTGCTAGTTTTCTTCAGTATTTAGGTTGTTAGTTTCCTTCGGTATTTAGGTTGTTAGTTTCCTTCGGTATTTAGGTTGTTAGTTTCCTTCGGTATTTAGGTTGTTAGTTTCCTTGGGTATTTAGGTTGTTAGATTCCTTCGGTATTTAGGTTGTTAGTTTCCTTCGGTATTTAGGTTGTTAGTTTCCTTCGGTATTTAGGTTGTTAGTTTCCTTCGGTATTTAGGTTAGATTCCTTCGGTATTTAGGTTGTTAGTTTCCTTTGGTATTTAGGTTGTTAGTTTCCTTCGGTATTTAGGTTGTTAGTTTCCTTTGGTATTTAGGTTGTTAGTTTCCTTCGGTATTTAGGTTGTTAGTTTCCTTCGGTATTTAGGTTGTTAGTTTCCTTCGGTATTTAGGTTGCTAGTTTCCTTCGGTATTTAGGTTGTTAGTTTCCTTGGGTATTTATTTTGTTAGTTTCCTTCGGTATATAGGTTGTTAGTTTTCTTCTGTATTTAGGTTGTTATTTTCCTTCGGTATTTAGGTTGTTATTTTCCTCCGGTATTTAGGTTGTTAAATTCCTTCTGTATTTAGGTTGTTAGTTTCCTTCGGTATTTAGGTTGTTAGTTTTCTGCGGTATTTAGGTTGTTAGTTTCCTTCGGTATTAAGGTTGTTAGTTTCCTTCACTATTTAGGTTGTTAGTTTCCTTCGGTATTTAGGTTGTTAGTTTCCTTCTGTATTTAGGTTGTTAGTTTTCTTCGGTATTTAGGGTGTTAGTTTCCTTTGGTATTTAGGTTGTTAGTTTTCTTCGGTATTTAGGTTGTTAGTTTTCTGCGGTATTTAGGTTGTTAGTTTCCTTCGGTATTTAGGTTGTTAGTTTCCTTCGGTATTTAGGTTGTTAGTTTCCTTCGGTATTTAGGTTGCTAGTTTCCTTCGGTATTTAGGTTGTTAGTTTCCTTCGGTATTTAGGTTGTTAGTTTCCTTCGGTATTTAGGTTGTTAGTTTCCTTCGGTATTTAGGTTGTTAGTTTCCTTTGGTATTTAGGTTGTTAGTTTCCTTCGGTATTTAGGTTGTTAGTTTCCTTCGGTATTTAGGTTGTTAGGTTCCTTCGGTATTTAGGTTGTTAGTTTCCTTCGGTATTTAGGTTGTTAGTTTCCTCCGGTATTTAGGTTGTTAGTTTCCTTTTGTATTTAGGTTGTTAGTTTCCTTCGGTATTTAGGTTGTTAGTTTCCTTTGGTATTTAGGTTGTTAGTTTCCTTCGGTATTTAGGTTGTTAGTTTCCTTCGGTATTTAGGTTGTTAGTTTCCTTCGGTATTTAGGTTGCTAGTTTCCTTCGGTATTTAGGTTGTTAGTTTCCTTGGGTATTTAGATTGTTAGTTTCCTTTGCTATTTAGGTTGTTAGTTTTCTTCTGTATTTAGGTTGTTAGTTTCCTTCGGTATTTAGGTTGTTAGTTTCCTTCGGTATTTACGTTGTTAGTTTTCTTCGGTATTTAGGTTGTTAGTTTCCTTCAGTATTTAGGTTGTTAGTTTCTTTCGGTATTTAGGTTGTTAGTTTCCTTCGGTATTTAGGTTGTTAGTTTCCTTCGGTATTTAGGTTGTTAGTTTCCTTCGGTATTTAGGTTGTTAGTTTCCTTCGGTATTTAGGTTGTTAGTTTTCTTGGGTATTTAGGTTGTTAGTTTCCTTCGGTATTTAGGTTGTTAGTTTCCTTCGGTATTTAGGTTGTTAGTTTCCTTCGGTATTTAGGTTAGTTTCCTTCGGTTTTTAGGTTGTTAGTTTCCTTCGGTATTTAGGTTGTTAGTTTCCTTCGGTATTTAGGTTGTTAGTTTCCTTCGGTATTTAGGTTGTTAGTTTCCTTCGGTATTTAGGTTGTTAGTTTCCTTCGGTATTTAGGTTGTTAGTTTCCTTGGGTATTTAGGTTGTTAGTTTCCTTCAGTATTTAGGTTGTTAGTTTCCTTCGGTATTTAGGTTGTTAGTTTCCTTCGGTATTTAGGTTGTTAGTTTCCTTCGGTATTTAGGTTGTTAGTTTTCTTCGGTATTTAGGTTGTTAGTTTCCTTCGGTATTTAGGTTGTTATTTTCCTCCGGTATTTAGGTTGTTAGTTTCCTTCGGTATTTAGGTTGTTAGTTTCCTTCGGTATTTAGGTTGTTAGTTTTCTGCGGTATTTAGGTTGTTAGTTTCCTTCGGTATTTAGGTTGTTAGTTTCCTTCGCTATTTAGGTTGTTAGTTTCCTTTGGTATTTAGGTTGTTAGTTTCCTTCTGTATTTAGGTTGTTAGTTTTCTTCGGTATTTAGGGTGTTAGTTTCCTTTGGTATTTAGGTTGTTAGTTTTCTTCGGTATTTAGGTTGTTAGTTTCCTTCGGTATTTAGGTTGTTAGTTTCCTTCGGTATTTAGGTTGTTAGTTTCCTTCGGTATTTAGGTTGCTAGTTTTCTTCGGTATTTAGGTTGTTAGTTTCCTTCGGTATTTAGGTTGTTAGTTTCCTTCGGTATTTAGGTTGTTAGTTTCCTTCGGTATTTAGGTTGTTAGTTTCCTTTGGTATTTAGGTTGTTAGTTTCCTTCGGTATTTAGGTTGTTAGTTTCCTTCGGTATTTAGGTTGTTAGGTTCCTTCGGTATTTAGGTTGTTAGTTTCCTTCGGTATTTAAGTTGTTAGTTTCCTTCGGTATTTAGGTTGTTAGTTTCCTTTTGTATTTAGGTTGTTAGTTTCCTTCGGTATTTAGGTTGTTAGTTTCCTTTGGTATTTAGGTTGTTAGTTTCCTTCGGTATTTAGGTTGTTAGTTTCCTTCGGTATTTAGGTTGTTAGTTTCCTTCGGTATTTAGGTTGCTAGTTTCCTTCGGTATTTAGGTTGTTAGTTTCCTTGTGTATTTAGGTTGTTAGTTTCCTTCGCTATTTTGGTTGTTAGTTTTCTTCTGTATTTAGGTTGTTAGTTTCCTTCGGTATTTAGGTTGTTATTTTCCTCCGGTATTTAGGTTGTTAGTTTCCTTCGGTATTTAGGTTGTTAGTTTCCTTCGGTATTTAGGTTGTTAGTTTTCTGCGGTATTTAGGTTGTTAGTTTCCTTCTTTATTTAGGTTGTTAGTTTCATTCGCTATTTAGGTTGTTAGTTTCCTTCGGTATTTAGGTTGTTAGTTTCTTTCGGTATTTAGGTTGTTAGTTTTCTGCGGTATTTAGGGTGTTAGTTTCCTTTGGTATTTAGGTTGTTAGTTTTCTTCGGTATTTAGGTTGTTAGTTTTCTGCGGTATTTAGGTTGTTAGTTTTCTTCGGTATTTAGGTTGTTAGTTTTCTTCGGTATTTAGGTTTTTAGTTTTCTTCGGTATTTAGGTTGTTAGTTTCCTTCGGTATTTAGGTTATTAGTTTCTGTCAGTATTTAGGTTGTTAGTTTCCTTTGGTATTTAGGTTGTTAGTTTCTTTCGGTATTTAGGTTGTTAGTTTCCTTCAGTATTTAGGTTGTTAGTTTCCTTCGGTATTTAGGTTGTTAGTTTCCTTCGGTAATTAGGTTGCTAGTTTTCTTCGGTATTTAGGTTGTTAGTTTCCTTCGGTATTTAGGTTGTTAGTTTCCTTCGGTATTTAGGTTGTTAGTTTCCTTCGGTATTTAGGTTGTTAGTTTCCTTTGGTATTTAGGTTGTTAGTTTCCTTCGGTATTTAGGTTGTTAGTTTCCTTCGGTATTTAGGTTGTTAGTTTCCTTCGGTATTTAGGTTGTTAGTTTCCTTCGGTATTTAGGTTGTTAGTTTCCTTTTGTATTTAGGTTGTTAGTTTCCTTCGGTATTTAGGTTGTTAGTTTCCTTTGGTATTTAGGTTGTTAGTTTCCTTCGGTATTTAGGTTGTTAGTTTCCTTCGGTATTTAGGTTGTTAGTTTCCTTCGGTATTTAGGTTGCTAGTTTCCTTCGGTATTTAGGTTGTTAGTTTCCTTGGGTATTTAGATTGTTAGTTTCCTTTGCTATTTAGGTTGTTAGTTTTCTTCTGTATTTAGGTTGTTAGTTTACTTCGGTATTTAGGTTGTTAGTTTCCTTCGGTATTTACGTTGTTAGTTTTCTTCGGTATTTAGGTTGTTAGTTTCCTTCAGTATTTAGGTTGTTAGTTTCTTTCGGTATTTAGGTTGTTAGTTTCCTTTGGTATTTAGGTTGTTAGTTTCCTTCGGTATTTAGGTTGTTAGTTTCCTTCGGTATTTAGGTTGTTAGTTTCCTTCGGTATTTAGGTTGTTAGTTTCCTTTGGGTATTTAGGTTGTTAGTTTCCTTCGGTATTTAGGTTGTTAGTTTCCTTCGGTATTTAGGTTGTTAGTTTCCTTCGGTATTTAGGTTGTTAGTTTCCTTCGGTATTTAGGTTGTTAGTTTCCTTCGGTATTTAGGTTGTTAGTTTCCTTCGGTTTTTAGGTTGTTAGTTTCGTTTGGTATTTAGGTTGTTAGTTTCCTTCGGTATTTAGGTTGTTAGTTTCCTTTGGTATTTAGGTTGTTAGTTTCCTTCGGTATTTAGGTTGTTAGTTTCCTTCGGTATTTAGGTTGTTAGTTTCCTTCGGTATTTAGGTTGCTAGTTTCCTTCGGTATTTAGGTTGTTAGTTTCCTTGGGTATTTATTTTGTTAGTTTCCTTCGGTATATAGGTTGTTAGTTTTCTTCTGTATTTAGGTTGTTAGTTTCCTTCGGTATTTAGGTTGTTATTTTCCTCCGGTATTTAGGTTGTTAGTTTCCTTCGGTATTTAGGTTGTTAGTTTCCTTCGGTATTTAGGTTGTTAGTTTTCTGCGGTATTTAGGTTGTTAGTTTCCTTCGGTATTAAGGTTGTTAGTTTCCTTCGCTATTTAGGTTGTTAGTTTCCTTCGGTATTTAGGTTGTTAGTTTCCTTCGGTATTTAGGTTGTTAGTTTTCTGCGGTATTTAGGTTGTTAGTTTCCTTCGGTATTTAGGTTGTTATTTTCCTCCGGTATTTAGGTTGTTAGTTTCCTTCGGTATTTAGGTTGTTAGTTTCCTTCGGTATTTAGGTTGTTAGTTTTCTGCGGTATTTAGGTTGTTAGTTTTCTTCGGTATTTAGGTTGTTAGTTTCCTTCGGTATTTAGGTTGTTATTTTCCTCCGGTATTTAGGTTGTTAGTTTCCTTCGGTATTTAGGTTGTTAGTTTCCTTCGGTATTTAGGTTGTTAGTTTTCTGCGGTATTTAGGTTGTTAGTTTCCTTCGGTATTTAGGTTGTTAGTTTCCTTCGGTATTTAGGTTGTTAGTTTCCTTCGCTATTTAGGTTGTTAGTTTCCTTTGGTATTTAGGTTGTTAGTTTCCTTCTGTATTTAGGTTGTTAGTTTTCTTCGGTATTTAGGGTGTTAGTTTCCTTTGGTATTTAGGTTGTTAGTTTTCTTCGGTATTTAGGTTGTTAGTTTCCTTCGGTATTTAGGTTGTTAGTTTCCTTCGGTATTTAGGTTGTTAGTTTCCTTCGGTATTTAGGTTGCTAGTTTCCTTCGGTATTTAGGTTGTTAGTTTCCTTCGGTATTTAGGTTGTTAGTTTCCTTCGGTATTTAGGTTGTTAGTTTCCTTCGGTATTTAGGTTGTTAGTTTCCTTTGGTATTTAGGTTGTTAGTTTCCTTCGGTATTTAGGTTGTTAGTTTCCTTCGGTATTTAGGTTGTTAGGTTCCTTCGGTATTTAGGTTGTTAGTTTCCTTCGGTATTTAGGTTGTTAGTTTCCTTCGGTATTTAGGTTGTTAGTTTCCTTTTGTATTTAGGTTGTTAGTTTCCTTCGGTATTTAGGTTGTTAGTTTCCTTTGGTATTTAGGTTGTTAGTTTCCTTCGGTATTTAGGTTGTTAGTTTCCTTCGGTATTTAGGTTGTTAGTTTCCTTCGGTATTTAGGTTGCTAGTTTCCTTCGGTATTTAGGTTGTTAGTTTCCTTGTGTATTTAGGTTGTTAGTTTCCTTCGCTATTTTGGTTGTTAGTTTTCTTCTGTATTTAGGTTGTTAGTTTCCTTCGGTATTTAGGTTGTTATTTTCCTCCGGTATTTAGGTTGTTAGTTTCCTTCGGTATTTAGGTTGTTAGTTTCCTTCGGTATTTAGGTTGTTAGTTTTCTGCGGTATTTAGGTTGTTAGTTTCCTTCTTTATTTAGGTTGTTAGTTTCCTTCGCTATTTAGGTTGTTAGTTTCCTTCGGTATTTAGGTTGTTAGTTTCTTTCGGTATTTAGGTTGTTAGTTTTCTGCGGTATTTAGGGTGTTAGTTTCCTTTGGTATTTAGGTTGTTAGTTTTCTTCGGTATTTAGGTTGTTAGTTTTCTGCGGTATTTAGGTTGTTAGTTTTCTTCGGTATTTAGGTTGTTAGTTTTCTTCGGTATTTAGGTTTTTAGTTTTCTTCGGTATTTAGGTTGTTAGTTTCCTTCGGTATTTAGGTTATTAGTTTCTGTCAGTATTTAGGTTGTTAGTTTCCTTTGGTATTTAGGTTGTTAGTTTCTTTCGGTATTTAGGTTGTTAGTTTCCTTCAGTATTTAGGTTGTTAGTTTCCTTCGGTATTTAGGTTGTTAGTTTCCTTCGGTATTTAGGTTGTTAGTTTCCTTCGGTATTTAGGTTGTTAGTTTCCTTCGGTATTTAGGTTGTTAGTTTCCTTCGGTATTCAGGTTGTTAGTTTTCTTCGGTAGTTAGGTTTTTAGTTTTCTTCGGTATTTTAGGTTTTTAGTTTTCTTCAGTATTTAGGTTGTTAGTTTCCTTCGGTAATTAGGTTGTTAGTTTCCATCGGTATTTAGGTTGTTAGTTTCCTTTGGTATTTAGGTTGTTAGTTTCCTTCGGTATTTAGGTTGTTAGTTTCCTTCGGTATTTAGGTTGTTAGTTTCCTTCGGTATTTAGGTTGTTAGTTTCCTTCGGTATTTAGGTTGTTAGTTTCCTTCGGTATTTAGGTTGCTAGTTTTCTTCAGTATTTAGTTTCCTTCGGTATTTAGGTTGTTAGTTTCATTCGGTATTTAGGTTGTTAGTTTCCTTGGGTATTTAGGTTGCTAGTTTCCTTCGGTATTTAGATTTTTAGTTTCCTTGGGTATTTAGGTTGTTAGTTTCCTTTGGTATTTACGTTGTTAGTTTTCTTTATTATTTAGGTTGTTAGTTTTCTTCGGTATTTAGGGTGTTAGTTTCCTTCGGTATTTAGGTTGTTAGTTTCCTTCGGTATTTAGGTTGTTAGTTTCCTTCGGTATTTAGGTTGTTAGTTTCCTTCGGTATTTAGGTTGTTAGTTTCCTTCGGTATTTAGGTTGTTAGTTTCCGTCGGTATTTAGGTTGTTAGTTTCCTTCGGTATTTAGGTTGTTAGTTTCCTTCGGTATTTAGGTTGTTAGTTTCCTTCGGTATTTAGGTTGTTAGTTTCCTTCGGTATTTAGGTTGTTAGTTTCCTTCGGTATTTAGGTTGTTAGTTTCCGTCGGTATTTAGGTTGTTAGTTTCCTTCGGTATTTAGGTTGTTAGTTTCCTTCGGTATTTAGGTTGTTAGTTTCCTTCGGTATTTAGGTTGTTAGTTTCCTTCGCTATTTAGGTTGTTAGTTTCCTTCGGTATTTAGGTTGTTAGTTTCCTTCGGTATTTAGGTTGTTAGTTTCCTTCGGTATTTAGGTTGTTAGTTTCCTTCGGTATTTAGTTGTTAGTTTCCTTCGGTATTTAGGTTACTAGTTTTCTTCGGTATTTAGGTTGTTAGTTTTGTTTGGTATTTAGGTTGTTAGTTTCCTTCGGTATTTAGGTTGTTAGTTTTCTGCGGTATTTAGGTTGTTAGTTTCCTTCGGTATTAAGGTTGTTAGTTTCCTTCGCTATTTAGGTTGTTAGTTTCCTTCGGTATTTAGGTTGTTAGTTTCCTTCTGTATTTAGGTTGTTAGTTTTCTTCGGTATTTAGGTTGTTAGTTTCCTTCGGTATTTAGGTTGTTAGTTTCCTTCGGTATTTAGGTTGTTAGTTTTCTGCGGTATTTAGGTTGTTAGTTTCCTTCGGTATTTAGGTTGTTAGTTTTCTTCGGTATTTAGGGTGTTAGTTTCCTTTGGTATTTAGGATGTTAGTTTTCTTCGGTATTTAGGTTGTTAGTTTCCTTCGGTATTTAGGTTGTTAGTTTCCTTCGGTATTTAGGTTGTTAGTTTCCTTCGGTATTTAGGTTGCTAGTTTTCTTCGGTATTTAGGTTGTTAGTTTCCTTCGGTATTTAGGTTGTTAGTTTCCTTCGGTATTTAGGTTGTTAGTTTCCTTCGGTATTTAGGTTGTTAGTTTCCTTTGGTATTTAGGTTGTTAGTTTCCTTCGGTATTTAGGTTGTTAGTTTCCTTCGGTATTTAGGTTGTTAGGTTCCTTCGGTATTTAGGTTGTTAGTTTCCTTCAGTATTTAGGTTGTTAGTTTCCTTCGGTATTTAGGTTGTTAGTTTCCTTTTGTATTTAGGTTGTTAGTTTCCTTCGGTATTTAGGTTGTTAGTTTCCTTTGGTATTTAGGTTGTTAGTTTCCTTCGGTATTTAGGTTGTTAGTTTCCTTCGGTATTTAGGTTGTTAGTTTCCTTCGGTATTTAGGTTGCTAGTTTCCTTCGGTATTTAGGTTGTTAGTTTCCTTGGGTATTTAGGTTGTTAGTTTCCTTCGCTATTTTGGTTGTTAGTTTTCTTCTGTATTTAGGTTGTTAGTTTCCTTCGGTATTTAGGTTGTTATTTTCCTCCGGTATTTAGGTTGTTAGTTTCCTTCGGTATTTAGGTTGTTAGTTTCCTTCGGTATTTAGGTTGTTAGTTTTCTGCGGTATTTAAGTTGTTAGTTTCCTTCGGTATTTAGGTTGTTAGTTTCCTTCGCTATTTAGGTTGTTAGTTTCCTTCGGTATTTAGGTTGTTAGTTTCCTTCAGTATTTAGGTTGTTAGTTTCCTTCGGTATTTAGGTTGTTAGTTTCCTTCGCTATTTAGGTTGTTAGTTTCCTTCGGTATTTAGGTTGTTAGTTTCCTTCAGTATTTAGGTTGTTAGTTTTCTTCGGTATTTAGGGTGTTAGTTTCCTTTGGTATTTAGGTTGTTAGTTTTCTTCGGTATTTAGGTTGTTAGTTTTCTGCGGTATTTAGGTTGTTAGTTTTCTTTGGTATTTAGGTTGTTAGTTTTCTTCGGTATTTAGGTTTTTAGTTTTCTTCGGTATTTAGGTTGTTAGTTTCCTTCGGTATTTAGGTTATTAGTTTCTTTCGGTATTTAGGTTGTTAGTTTCCTTTGGTATTTAGGTTGTTAGTTTCTTTCGGTATTTAGGTTGTTAGTTTTCTTCGGTATTTAGGTTGTTAGTTTTCTTCGGTATTTAGGTTTTTAGTTTTCTTCGGTATTTAGGTTGTTAGTTTCCTTCGGTATTTAGGTTATTAGTTTCTGTCAGTATTTAGGTTGTTAGTTTCCTTTGGTATTTAGGTTGTTAGTTTCTTTCGGTATTTAGGTTGTTAGTTTCCTTCAGTATTTAGGTTGTTAGTTTCCTTCGGTATTTAGGTTGTTAGTTTCCTTCGGTATTTAGGTTGCTAGTTTTCTTCGGTATTTAGGTTGTTAGTTTCCTTCGGTATTTAGGTTGTTAGTTTCCTTCGGTATTTAGGTTGTTAGTTTCCTTCGGTATTTAGGTTGTTAGTTTCCTTTGGTATTTAGGTTGTTAGTTTCCTTCGGTATTTAGGTTGTTAGTTTCCTTCGGTATTTAGGTTGTTAGGTTCCTTCGGTATTTAGGTTGTTAGTTTCCTTCGGTATTTAGGTTGTTAGTTTCCTTCGGTATTTAGGTTGTTAGTTTCCTTTTGTATTTAGGTTGTTAGTTTCCTTCGGTATTTAGGTTGTTAGTTTCCTTCGGTATTTAGGTTGTTAGTTTCCTTCGGTATTTAGGTTGTTAGTTTCCTTCGGTATTTAGGTTGTTAGTTTCCTTCGGTATTAAGTTGCTAGTTTCCTTCGGTATTTAGGTTGTTAGTTTCCTTGGGAATTTAGATTGTTAGTTTCCTTTGCTATTTAGGTTGTTAGTTTTCTTCTGTATTTAGGTTGTTAGTTTACTTCGGTATTTAGGTTGTTAGTTTCCTTCGGTATTTACGTTGTTAGTTTCCTTCGGTATTTAGGTTGTTAGTTTCCTTGGGTATTTAGGTTGTTAGTTTCCTTCAGTATTTAGGTTGTTAGTTTCCTTCGGTATTTAGGTTGTTAGTTTCCTTCGGTATTTAGGTTGTTAGTTTCCTTCGGTATTTAGGTTGTTAGTTTTCTTCGGTATTTAGGTTGTTAGTTTCCTTCGGTATTTAGGTTGTTATTTTCCTCCGGTATTTAGGTTGTTAGTTTCCTTCGGTATTTAGGTTGTTAGTTTCCTTCGGTATTTAGGTTGTTAGTTTTCTGCGGTATTTAGGTTGTTAGTTTCCTTCGGTATTTAGGTTGTTAGTTTCCTTCGCTATTTAGGTTGTTAGTTTCCTTTGGTATTTAGGTTGTTAGTTTCCTTCTGTATTTAGGTTGTTAGTTTTCTTCGGTATTTAGGGTGTTAGTTTCCTTTGGTATTTAGGTTGTTAGTTTTCTTCGGTATTTAGGTTGTTAGTTTCCTTCGGTATTTAGGTTGTTAGTTTCCTTCGGTATTTAGGTTGTTAGTTTCCTTCGGTATTTAGGTTGCTAGTTTTCTTCGGTATTTAGGTTGTTAGTTTCCTTCGGTATTTAGGTTGTTAGTTTCCTTCGGTATTTAGGTTGTTAGTTTCCTTCGGTATTTAGGTTGTTAGTTTCCTTTGGTATTTAGGTTGTTAGTTTCCTTCGGTATTTAGGTTGTTAGTTTCCTTCGGTATTTAGGTTGTTAGGTTCCTTCGGTATTTAGGTTGTTAGTTTCCTTCGGTATTTAAGTTGTTAGTTTCCTTCGGTATTTAGGTTGTTAGTTTCCTTTTGTATTTAGGTTGTTAGTTTCCTTCGGTATTTAGGTTGTTAGTTTCCTTTGGTATTTAGGTTGTTAGTTTCCTTCGGTATTTAGGTTGTTAGTTTCCTTCGGTATTTAGGTTGTTAGTTTCCTTCGGTATTTAGGTTGCTAGTTTCCTTCGGTATTTAGGTTGTTAGTTTCCTTGTGTATTTAGGTTGTTAGTTTCCTTCGCTATTTTGGTTGTTAGTTTTCTTCTGTATTTAGGTTGTTAGTTTCCTTCGGTATTTAGGTTGTTATTTTCCTCCGGTATTTAGGTTGTTAGTTTCCTTCGGTATTTAGGTTGTTAGTTTCCTTCGGTATTTGGGTTGTTAGTTTTCTGCGGTATTTAGGTTGTTAGTTTCCTTCTTTATTTAGGTTGTTAGTTTCATTCGCTATTTAGGTTGTTAGTTTCCTTCGGTATTTAGGTTGTTAGTTTCTTTCGGTATTTAGGTTGTTAGTTTTCTGCGGTATTTAGGGTGTTAGTTTCCTTTGGTATTTAGGTTGTTAGTTTTCTTCGGTATTTAGGTTGTTAGTTTTCTGCGGTATTTAGGTTGTTAGTTTTCTTCGGTATTTAGGTTGTTAGTTTTCTTCGGTATTTAGGTTTTTAGTTTTCTTCGGTATTTAGGTTGTTAGTTTCCTTCGGTATTTAGGTTATTAGTTTCTGTCAGTATTTAGGTTGTTAGTTTCCTTTGGTATTTAGGTTGTTAGTTTCTTTCGGTATTTAGGTTGTTAGTTTCCTTCAGTATTTAGGTTGTTAGTTTCCTTCGGTATTTAGGTTGTTAGTTTCCTTCGGTATTTAGGTTGCTAGTTTTCTTCGGTATTTAGGTTGTTAGTTTCCTTCGGTATTTAGGTTGTTAGTTTCCTTCGGTATTTAGGTTGTTAGTTTCCTTCGGTATTTAGGTTGTTAGTTTCCTTCGGTATTTAGGTTGTTAGTTTCCTTCGGTATTTAGGTTGTTAGTTTCCTTCGGTATTTAGGTTGTTAGGTTCCTTCGGTATTTAGGTTGTTAGTTTCCTTCGGTATTTAGGTTGTTAGTTTCCTTCGGTATTTAGGTTGTTAGTTTCCTTTTGTATTTAGGTTGTTAGTTTCCTTCGGTATTTAGGTTGTTAGTTTCCTTTGGTATTTAGGTTGTTAGTTTCCTTCGGTATTTAGGTTGTTAGTTTCCTTCGGTATTTAGGTTGTTAGTTTCCTTCGGTATTTAGGTTGCTAGTTTCCTTCGGTATTTAGGTTGTTAGTTTCCTTGGGTATTTAGATTGTTAGTTTCCTTTGCTATTTAGGTTGTTAGTTTTCTTCTGTATTTAGGTTGTTAGTTTACTTCGGTATTTAGGTTGTTAGTTTCCTTCGGTATTTACGTTGTTAGTTTTCTTCGGTATTTAGGTTGTTAGTTTCCTTCAGTATTTAGGTTGTTAGTTTCTTTCGGTATTTAGGTTGTTAGTTTCCTTCGGTATTTAGGTTGTTAGTTTCCTTCGGTATTTAGGTTGTTAGTTTCCTTCGGTATTTAGGTTGTTAGTTTCCTTCGGTATTTAGGTTGTTAGTTTCCTTTGGGTATTTAGGTTGTTAGTTTCCTTCGGTATTTAGGTTGTTAGTTTCCTTCGGTATTTAGGTTGTTAGTTTCCTTCGGTATTTAGGTTGTTAGTTTCCTTCGGTATTTAGGTTAGTTTCCTTCGGTTTTTAGGTTGTTAGTTTCGTTTGGTATTTAGGTTGTTAGTTTCCTTCGGTATTTAGGTTGTTAGTTTCCTTTGGTATTTAGGTTGTTAGTTTCCTTCGGTATTTAGGTTGTTAGTTTCCTTCGGTATTTAGGTTGTTAGTTTCCTTCGGTATTTAGGTTGCTAGTTTCCTTCGGTATTTAGGTTGTTAGTTTCCTTGGGTATTTATTTTGTTAGTTTCCTTCGGTATATAGGTTGTTAGTTTTCTTCTGTATTTAGGTTGTTAGTTTCCTTCGGTATTTAGGTTGTTATTTTCCTCCGGTATTTAGGTTGTTAGTTTCCTTCGGTATTTAGGTTGTTAGTTTCCTTCGGTATTTAGGTTGTTAGTTTTCTGCGGTATTTAGGTTGTTAGTTTCCTTCGGTATTAAGGTTGTTAGTTTCCTTCGCTATTTAGGTTGTTAGTTTCCTTCGGTATTTAGGTTGTTAGTTTCCTTCGGTATTTAGGTTGTTAGTTTTCTGCGGTATTTAGGTTGTTAGTTTCCTTCGGTATTTAGGTTGTTATTTTCCTCCGGTATTTAGGTTGTTAGTTTCCTTCGGTATTTAGGTTGTTAGTTTCCTTCGGTATTTAGGTTGTTAGTTTTCTGCGGTATTTAGGTTGTTAGTTTCCTTCGGTATTTAGGTTGTTAGTTTCCTTCGCTATTTGGGTTGTTAGTTTCCTTCGGTATTTAGGTTGTTAGTTTCCTTCGGTATTTAGGTTGTTAGTTTTCTTCGGTATTTAGGTTGTTAGTTTCCTTCTGTATTTAGGTTGTTAGTTTCCTTCGGTATTTAGGTTGTTAGTTTTCTGCGGTATTTAGGTTGTTAGTTTCCTTCGGTATTTAGGTTGTTAGTTTCCTTCGGTATTTAGGTTGTTAGTTTCCTTCGGTATTTAGGTTGTTAGTTTCCTTCGGTATTTAGGTTGTTAGTTTCCTTCGGTATTTAGGTTGTTAGTTTTCTTCGGTATTTAGGTTGTTAGTTTCCTTCGGTATTTAGGTTGTTATTTTCCTCCGGTATTTAGGTTGTTAGTTTCCTTCGGTATTTAGGTTGTTAGTTTCCTTCGGTATTTAGGTTGTTAGTTTTCTGCGGTATTTAGGTTGTTAGTTTCCTTCGGTATTTAGGTTGTTAGTTTCCTTCGCTATTTAGGTTGTTAGTTTCCTTTGGTATTTAGGTTGTTAGTTTCCTTCTGTATTTAGGTTGTTAGTTTTCTTCGGTATTTAGGGTGTTAGTTTCCTTTGGTATTTAGGTTGTTAGTTTTCTTCGGTATTTAGGTTGTTAGTTTCCTTCGGTATTTAGGTTGTTAGTTTCCTTCGGTATTTAGGTTGTTAGTTTCCTTCGGTATTTAGGTTGCTAGTTTTCTTCGGTATTTAGGTTGTTAGTTTCCTTCGGTATTTAGGTTGTTAGTTTCCTTCGGTATTTAGGTTGTTAGTTTCCTTCGGTATTTAGGTTGTTAGTTTCCTTTGGTATTTAGGTTGTTAGTTTCCTTCGGTATTTAGGTTGTTAGTTTCCTTCGGTATTTAGGTTGTTAGGTTCCTTCGGTATTTAGGTTGTTAGTTTCCTTCGGTATTTAGGTTGTTAGTTTCCTTCGGTATTTAGGTTGTTAGTTTCCTTTTGTATTTAGGTTGTTAGTTTCCTTCGGTATTTAGGTTGTTA
This sequence comes from Cepaea hortensis, assembly GCA_963921405.1. Classification (NCBI taxonomy): domain Eukaryota; kingdom Metazoa; phylum Mollusca; class Gastropoda; order Stylommatophora; family Helicidae; genus Cepaea; species Cepaea hortensis. Next base: position 72,714,714 of record OY992891.1, on the reverse strand, counting down.
GTTTCCTTTGGTATTTAGGTTGTTAGTTTCCTTCGGTATTTAGGTTGTTAGTTTCCTTCGGTATTTAGGTTGTTAGTTTCCTTCGGTATTTAGGTTGCTAGTTTCCTTCGGTATTTAGGTTGTTAGTTTCCTTGTGTATTTAGGTTGTTAGTTTCCTTCGCTATTTTGGTTGTTAGTTTTCTTCTGTATTTAGGTTGTTAGTTTCCTTCGGTATTTAGGTTGTTATTTTCCTCCGGTATTTAGGTTGTTAGTTTCCTTCGGTATTTAGGTTGTTAGTTTCCTTCGGTATTTAGGTTGTTAGTTTTCTGCGGTATTTAGGTTGTTAGTTTCCTTCTTTATTTAGGTTGTTAGTTTCCTTCGCTATTTAGGTTGTTAGTTTCCTTCGGTATTTAGGTTGTTAGTTTCTTTCGGTATTTAGGTTGTTAGTTTTCTGCGGTATTTAGGGTGTTAGTTTCCTTTGGTATTTAGGTTGTTAGTTTTCTTCGGTATTTAGGTTGTTAGTTTTCTGCGGTATTTAGGTTGTTAGTTTTCTTCGGTATTTAGGTTGTTAGTTTTCTTCGGTATTTAGGTTTTTAGTTTTCTTCGGTATTTAGGTTGTTAGTTTCCTTCGGTATTTAGGTTATTAGTTTCTGTCAGTATTTAGGTTGTCAGTTTCCTTTGGTATTTAGGTTGTTAGTTTCTTTCGGTATTTAGGTTGTTAGTTTCCTTCAGTATTTAGGTTGTTAGTTTCCTTCGGTATTTAGGTTGTTAGTTTCCTTCGGTATTTAGGTTGTTAGTTTCCTTCGGTATTTAGGTTGTTAGTTTCCTTCGGTATTTAGGTTGTTAGTTTCCTTCGGTATTCAGGTTGTTAGTTTTCTTCGGTAGTTAGGTTTTTAGTTTTCTTCGGTATTTTAGGTTTTTAGTTTTCTTCAGTATTTAGGTTGTTAGTTTCCTTCGGTAATTAGGTTGTTAGTTTCCATCGGTATTTAGGTTGTTAGTTTCCTTTGGTATTTAGGTTGTTAGTTTCCTTCGGTATTTAGGTTGTTAGTTTCCTTCGGTATTTAGGTTGTTAGTTTCCTTCGGTATTTAGGTTGTTAGTTTCCTTCGGTATTTAGGTTGTTAGTTTCCTTCGGTATTTAGGTTGCTAGTTTTCTTCAGTATTTAGTTTCCTTCGGTATTTAGGTTGTTGGTTTCATTCGGTATTTAGGTTGTTAGTTTCCTTGGGTATTTAGGTTGCTAGTTTCCTTCGGTATTTAGATTTTTAGTTTCCTTGGGTATTTAGGTTGTTAGTTTCCTTTGGTATTTACGTTGTTAGTTTTCTTTATTATTTAGGTTGTTAGTTTTCTTCGGTATTTAGGGTGTTAGTTTCCTTCGGTATTTAGGTTGTTAGTTTCCTTCGGTATTTAGGTTGTTAGTTTCCTTCGGTATTTAGGTTGTTAGTTTCCTTCGGTATTTAGGTTGTTAGTTTCCTTCGGTATTTAGGTTGTTAGTTTCCGTCGGTATTTAGGTTGTTAGTTTCCTTCGGTATTTAGGTTGTTAGTTTCCTTCGGTATTTAGGTTGTTAGTTTCCTTCGGTATTTAGGTTGTTAGTTTCCTTCGGTATTTAGGTTGTTAGTTTCCTTCGGTATTTAGGTTGTTAGTTTCCGTCGGTATTTAGGTTGTTAGTTTCCTTCGGTATTTAGGTTGTTAGTTTCCTTCGGTATTTAGGTTGTTAGTTTCCTTCGGTATTTAGGTTGTTAGTTTCCTTCGCTATTTAGGTTGTTAGTTTCCTTCGGTATTTAGGTTGTTAGTTTCCTTCGGTATTTAGGTTGTTAGTTTCCTTCGGTATTTAGGTTGTTAGTTTCCTTCGGTATTTAGTTGTTAGTTTCCTTCGGTATTTAGGTTACTAGTTTTCTTCGGTATTTAGGTTGTTAGTTTTGTTTGGTATTTAGGTTGTTAGTTTCCTTCGGTATTTAGGTTGTTAGTTTTCTGCGGTATTTAGGTTGTTAGTTTCCTTCGGTATTAAGGTTGTTAGTTTCCTTCGCTATTTAGGTTGTTAGTTTCCTTCGGTATTTAGGTTGTTAGTTTCCTTCTGTATTTAGGTTGTTAGTTTTCTTCGGTATTTAGGTTGTTAGTTTCCTTCGGTATTTAGGTTGTTAGTTTCCTTCGGTATTTAGGTTGTTAGTTTTCTGCGGTATTTAGGTTGTTAGTTTCCTTCGGTATTTAGGTTGTTAGTTTTCTTCGGTATTTAGGGTGTTAGTTTCCTTTGGTATTTAGGATGTTAGTTTTCTTCGGTATTTAGGTTGTTAGTTTCCTTCGGTATTTAGGTTGTTAGTTTCCTTCGGTATTTAGGTTGTTAGTTTCCTTCGGTATTTAGGTTGCTAGTTTTCTTCGGTATTTAGGTTGTTAGTTTCCTTCGGTATTTAGGTTGTTAGTTTCCTTCGGTATTTAGGTTGTTAGTTTCCTTCGGTATTTAGGTTGTTAGTTTCCTTTGGTATTTAGGTTGTTAGTTTCCTTCGGTATTTAGGTTGTTAGTTTCCTTCGGTATTTAGGTTGTTAGGTTCCTTCGGTATTTAGGTTGTTAGTTTCCTTCAGTATTTAGGTTGTTAGTTTCCTTCGGTATTTAGGTTGTTAGTTTCCTTTTGTATTTAGGTTGTTAGTTTCCTTCGGTATTTAGGTTGTTAGTTTCCTTTGGTATTTAGGTTGTTAGTTTCCTTCGGTATTTAGGTTGTTAGTTTCCTTCGGTATTTAGGTTGTTAGTTTCCTTCGGTATTTAGGTTGCTAGTTTCCTTCGGTATTTAGGTTGTTAGTTTCCTTGGGTATTTAGGTTGTTAGTTTCCTTCGCTATTTTGGTTGTTAGTTTTCTTCTGTATTTAGGTTGTTAGTTTCCTTCGGTATTTAGGTTGTTATTTTCCTCCGGTATTTAGGTTGTTAGTTTCCTTCGGTATTTAGGTTGTTAGTTTCCTTCGGTATTTAGGTTGTTAGTTTTCTGCGGTATTTAAGTTGTTAGTTTCCTTCGGTATTTAGGTTGTTAGTTTCCTTCGCTATTTAGGTTGTTAGTTTCCTTCGGTATTTAGGTTGTTAGTTTCCTTCAGTATTTAGGTTGTTAGTTTCCTTCGGTATTTAGGTTGTTAGTTTCCTTCGCTATTTAGGTTGTTAGTTTCCTTCGGTATTTAGGTTGTTAGTTTCCTTCAGTATTTAGGTTGTTAGTTTTCTTCGGTATTTAGGGTGTTAGTTTCCTTTGGTATTTAGGTTGTTAGTTTTCTTCGGTATTTAGGTTGTTAGTTTTCTGCGGTATTTAGGTTGTTAGTTTTCTTTGGTATTTAGGTTGTTAGTTTTCTTCGGTATTTAGGTTTTTAGTTTTCTTCGGTATTTAGGTTGTTAGTTTCCTTCGGTATTTAGGTTATTAGTTTCTTTCGGTATTTAGGTTGTTAGTTTCCTTTGGTATTTAGGTTGTTAGTTTCTTTCGGTATTTAGGTTGTTAGTTTTCTTCGGTATTTAGGTTGTTAGTTTTCTTCGGTATTTAGGTTTTTAGTTTTCTTCGGTATTTAGGTTGTTAGTTTCCTTCGGTATTTAGGTTATTAGTTTCTGTCAGTATTTAGGTTGTTAGTTTCCTTTGGTATTTAGGTTGTTAGTTTCTTTCGGTATTTAGGTTGTTAGTTTCCTTCAGTATTTAGGTTGTTAGTTTCCTTCGGTATTTAGGTTGTTAGTTTCCTTCGGTATTTAGGATGCTAGTTTTCTTCGGTATTTAGGTTGTTAGTTTCCTTCGGTATTTAGGTTGTTAGTTTCCTTCGGTATTTAGGTTGTTAGTTTCCTTCGGTATTTAGGTTGTTAGTTTCCTTTGGTATTTAGGTTGTTAGTTTCCTTCGGTATTTAGGTTGTTAGTTTCCTTCGGTATTTAGGTTGTTAGGTTCCTTCGGTATTTAGGTTGTTAGTTTCCTTCGGTATTTAGGTTGTTAGTTTCCTTCGGTATTTAGGTTGTTAGTTTCCTTTTGTATTTAGGTTGTTAGTTTCCTTCGGTATTTAGGTTGTTAGTTTCCTTTGGTATTTAGGTTGTTAGTTTCCTTCGGTATTTAGGTTGTTAGTTTCCTTCGGTATTTAGGTTGTTAGTTTCCTTCGGTATTTAGGTTGCTAGTTTCCTTCGGTATTTAGGTTGTTAGTTTCCTTGGGTATTTAGATTGTTAGTTTCCTTTGCTATTTAGGTTGTTAGTTTTCTTCTGTATTTAGGTTGTTAGTTTACTTCGGTATTTAGGTTGTTAGTTTCCTTCGGTATTTACGTTGTTAGTTTTCTTCGGTATTTAGGTTGTTAGTTTCCTTCAGTATTTAGGTTGTTAGTTTCTTTCGGTATTTAGGTTGTTAGTTTCCTTCGGTATTTAGGTTGTTAGTTTCCTTCGGTATTTAGGTTGTTAGTTTCCTTCGGTATTTAGGTTGTTAGTTTCCTTCGGTATTTAGGTTGTTAGTTTCCTTTGGGTATTTAGGTTGTTAGTTTCCTTCGGTATTTAGGTTGTTAGTTTCCTTCGGTATTTAGGTTGTTAGTTTCCTTCGGTATTTAGGTTGTTAGTTTCCTTCGGTATTTAGGTTAGTTTCCTTCGGTTTTTAGTTTGTTAGTTTCGTTTGGTATTTAGGTTGTTAGTTTCCTTCGGTATTTAGGTTGTTAGTTTCCTTTGGTATTTAGGTTGTTAGTTTCCTTCGGTATTTAGGTTGTTAGTTTCCTTCGGTATTTAGGTTGTTAGTTTCCTTCGGTATTTAGGTTGCTAGTTTCCTTCGGTATTTAGGTTGTTAGTTTCCTTGGGTATTTATTTTGTTAGTTTCCTTCGGTATATAGGTTGTTAGTTTTCTTCTGTATTTAGGTTGTTAGTTTCCTTCGGTATTTAGGTTGTTATTTTCCTCCGGTATTTAGGTTGTTAGTTTCCTTCGGTATTTAGGTTGTTAGTTTCCTTCGGTATTTAGGTTGTTAGTTTTCTGCGGTATTTAGGTTGTTAGTTTCCTTCGGTATTAAGGTTGTTAGTTTCCTTCGCTATTTAGGTTGTTAGTTTCCTTCGGTATTTAGGTTGTTAGTTTCCTTCGGTATTTAGGTTGTTAGTTTTCTGCGGTATTTAGGTTGTTAGTTTCCTTCGGTATTTAGGTTGTTATTTTCCTCCGGTATTTAGGTTGTTAGTTTCCTTCGGTATTTAGGTTGTTAGTTTCCTTCGGTATTTAGGTTGTTAGTTTTCTGCGGTATTTAGGTTGTTAGTTTCCTTCGGTATTTAGGTTGTTAGTTTCCTTCGCTATTTGGGTTGTTAGTTTCCTTCGGTATTTAGGTTGTTAGTTTCCTTCGGTATTTAGGTTGTTAGTTTTCTTCGGTATTTAGGTTGTTAGTTTCCTTCTGTATTTAGGTTGTTAGTTTCCTTCGGTATTTAGGTTGTTAGTTTTCTGCGGTATTTAGGTTGTTAGTTTCCTTCGGTATTTAGGTTGTTAGTTTCCTTCGGTATTTAGGTTGTTAGTTTCCTTCGGTATTTAGGTTGTTAGTTTCCTTCGGTATTTAGGTTGTTAGTTTCCTTCGGTATTTAGGTTGTTAGTTTTCTTCGGTATTTAGGTTGTTAGTTTCCTTCGGTATTTAGGTTGTTATTTTCCTCCGGTATTTAGGTTGTTAGTTTCCTTCGGTATTTAGGTTGTTAGTTTCCTTCGGTATTTAGGTTGTTAGTTTTCTGCGGTATTTAGGTTGTTAGTTTCCTTCGGTATTTAGGTTGTTAGTTTCCTTCGCTATTTAGGTTGTTAGTTTCCTTTGGTATTTAGGTTGTTAGTTTCCTTCTGTATTTAGGTTGTTAGTTTTCTTCGGTATTTAGGGTGTTAGTTTCCTTTGGTATTTAGGTTGTTAGTTTTCTTCGGTATTTAGGTTGTTAGTTTCCTTCGGTATTTAGGTTGTTAGTTTCCTTCGGTATTTAGGTTGTTAGTTTCCTTCGGTATTTAGGTTGCTAGTTTTCTTCGGTATTTAGGTTGTTTGTTTCCTTCGGTATTTAGGTTGTTAGTTTCCTTCGGTATTTAGGTTGTTAGTTTCCTTCGGTATTTAGGTTGTTAGTTTCCTTTGGTATTTAGGTTGTTAGTTTCCTTCGGTATTTAGGTTGTTAGTTTCCTTCGGTATTTAGGTTGTTAGGTTCCTTCGGTATTTAGGTTGTTAGTTTCCTTCGGTATTTAGGTTGTTAGTTTCCTTCGGTATTTAGGTTGTTAGTTTCCTTTTGTATTTAGGTTGTTAGTTTCCTTCGGTATTTAGGTTGTTAGTTTCCTTTGGTATTTAGGTTGTTAGTTTCCTTCGGTATTTAGGTTGTTAGTTTCCTTCGGTATTTAGGTTGTTAGTTTCCTTCGGTATTTAGGTTGCTAGTTTCCTTCGGTATTTAGGTTGTTAGTTTCCTTGTGTATTTAGGTTGTTAGTTTCCTTCGCTATTTTGGTTGTTAGTTTTCTTCTGTATTTAGGTTGTTAGTTTCCTTCGGTATTTAGGTTGTTATTTTCCTCCGGTATTTAGGTTGTTAGTTTCCTTCGGTATTTAGGTTGTTAGTTTCCTTCGGTATTTAGGTTGTTAGTTTCCTTCGCTATTTAGGTTGTTAGTTTCCTTCGGTATTTAGGTTGTTAGTTTCTTTCGGTATTTAGGTTGTTAGTTTTCTGCGGTATTTAGGGTGTTAGTTTCCTTTGGTATTTAGGTTGTTAGTTTTCTTCGGTATTTAGGTTGTTAGTTTTCTGCGGTATTTAGGTTGTTAGTTTTCTTCGGTATTTAGGTTGTTAGTTTTCTTCGGTATTTAGGTTTTTAGTTTTCTTCGGTATTTAGGTTGTTAGTTTCCTTCGGTATTTAGGTTATTAGTTTCTGTCAGTATTTAGGTTGTTAGTTTCCTTTGGTATTTAGGTTGTTAGTTTCTTTCGGTATTTAGGTTGTTAGTTTCCTTCAGTATTTAGGTTGTTAGTTTCCTTCGGTATTTAGGTTGTTAGTTTCCTTCGGTATTTAGGTTGTTAGTTTCCTTCGGTATTTAGGTTGTTAGTTTCCTTCGGTATTTAGGTTGTTAGTTTCCTTCGGTATTCAGGTTGTTAGTTTTCTTCGGTAGTTAGGTTTTTAGTTTTCTTCGGTATTTTAGGTTTTTAGTTTTCTTCAGTATTTAGGTTGTTAGTTTCCTTCGGTAATTAGGTTGTTAGTTTCCATCGGTATTTAGGTTGTTAGTTTCCTTTGGTATTTAGGTTGTTAGTTTCCTTCGGTATTTAGGTTGTTAGTTTCCTTCGGTATTTAGGTTGTTAGTTTCCTTCGGTATTTAGGTTGTTAGTTTCCTTCGGTATTTAGGTTGTTAGTTTCCTTCGGTATTTAGGTTGCTAGTTTTCTTCAGTATTTAGTTTCCTTCGGTATTTAGGTTGTTAGTTTCATTCGGTATTTAGGTTGTTAGTTTCCTTGGGTATTTAGGTTGCTAGTTTCCTTCGGTATTTAGATTTTTAGTTTCCTTGGGTATTTAGGTTGTTAGTTTCCTTTGGTATTTACGTTGTTAGTTTTCTTTATTATTTAGGTTGTTAGTTTTCTTCGGTATTTAGGGTGTTAGTTTCCTTCGGTATTTAGGTTGTTAGTTTCCTTCGGTATTTAGGTTGTTAGTTTCCTTCGGTATTTAGGTTGTTAGTTTCCTTCGGTATTTAGGTTGTTAGTTTCCTTCGGTATTTAGGTTGTTAGTTTCCGTCGGTATTTAGGTTGTTAGTTTCCTTCGGTATTTAGGTTGTTAGTTTCCTTCGGTATTTAGGTTGTTAGTTTCCTTCGGTATTTAGGTTGTTAGTTTCCTTCGGTATTTAGGTTGTTAGTTTCCTTCGGTATTTAGGTTGTTAGTTTCCTTCGGTATTTAGGTTGTTAGTTTCCTTCAGTATTTAGGTTGTTAGTTTTCTTCGGTATTTAGGGTGTTAGTTTCCTTTGGTATTTAGGTTGTTAGTTTTCTTCGGTATTTAGGTTGTTAGTTTTCTGCGGTATTTAGGTTGTTAGTTTTCTTTGGTATTTAGGTTGTTAGTTTTCTTCGGTATTTAGGTTTTTAGTTTTCTTCGGTATTTAGGTTGTTAGTTTCCTTCGGTATTTAGGTTATTAGTTTCTTTCGGTATTTAGGTTGTTAGTTTCCTTTGGTATTTAGGTTGTTAGTTTCTTTCGGTATTTAGGTTGTTAGTTTTCTTCGGTATTTAGGTTGTTAGTTTTCTTCGGTATTTAGGTTTTTAGTTTTCTTCGGTATTTAGGTTGTTAGTTTCCTTCGGTATTTAGGTTATTAGTTTCTGTCAGTATTTAGGTTGTTAGTTTCCTTTGGTATTTAGGTTGTTAGTTTCTTTCGGTATTTAGGTTGTTAGTTTCCTTCAGTATTTAGGTTGTTAGTTTCCTTCGGTATTTAGGTTGTTAGTTTCCTTCGGTATTTAGGTTGCTAGTTTTCTTCGGTATTTAGGTTGTTAGTTTCCTTCGGTATTTAGGTTGTTAGTTTCCTTCGGTATTTAGGTTGTTAGTTTCCTTCGGTATTTAGGTTGTTAGTTTCCTTTGGTATTTAGGTTGTTAGTTTCCTTCGGTATTTAGGTTGTTAGTTTCCTTCGGTATTTAGGTTGTTAGGTTCCTTCGGTATTTAGGTTGTTAGTTTCCTTCGGTATTTAGGTTGTTAGTTTCCTTCGGTATTTAGGTTGTTAGTTTCCTTTTGTATTTAGGTTGTTAGTTTCCTTCGGTATTTAGGTTGTTAGTTTCCTTTGGTATTTAGGTTGTTAGTTTCCTTCGGTATTTAGGTTGTTAGTTTCCTTCGGTATTTAGGTTGTTAGTTTCCTTCGGTATTTAGGTTGCTAGTTTCCTTCGGTATTTAGGTTGTTAGTTTCCTTGGGTATTTAGATTGTTAGTTTCCTTTGCTATTTAGGTTGTTAGTTTTCTTCTGTATTTAGGTTGTTAGTTTACTTCGGTATTTAGGTTGTTAGTTTCCTTCGGTATTTACGTTGTTAGTTTTCTTCGGTATTTAGGTTGTTAGTTTCCTTCAGTATTTAGGTTGTTAGTTTCTTTCGGTATTTAGGTTGTTAGTTTCCTTCGGTATTTAGGTTGTTAGTTTCCTTCGGTATTTAGGTTGTTAGTTTCCTTCGGTATTTAGGTTGTTAGTTTCCTTCGGTATTTAGGTTGTTAGTTTCCTTTGGGTATTTAGGTTGTTAGTTTCCTTCGGTATTTAGGTTGTTAGTTTCCTTCGGTATTTAGGTTGTTAGTTTCCTTCGGTATTTAGGTTGTTAGTTTCCTTCGGTATTTAGGTTAGTTTCCTTCGGTTTTTAGGTTGTTAGTTTCGTTTGGTATTTAGGTTGTTAGTTTCCTTCGGTATTTAGGTTGTTAGTTTCCTTTGGTATTTAGGTTGTTAGTTTCCTTCGGTATTTAGGTTGTTAGTTTCCTTCGGTATTTAGGTTGTTAGTTTCCTTCGGTATTTAGGTTGCTAGTTTCCTTCGGTATTTAGGTTGTTAGTTTCCTTGGGTATTTATTTTGTTAGTTTCCTTCGGTATATAGGTTGTTAGTTTTCTTCTGTATTTAGGTTGTTAGTTACCTTCGGTATTTAGGTTGTTATTTTCCTCCGGTATTTAGGTTGTTAGTTTCCTTCGGTATTTAGGTTGTTAGTTTCCTTCGGTATTTAGGTTGTTAGTTTTCTGCGGTATTTAGGTTGTTAGTTTCCTTCGGTATTAAGGTTGTTAGTTTCCTTCGCTATTTAGGTTGTTAGTTTCCTTCGGTATTTAGGTTGTTAGTTTCCTTCGGTATTTAGGTTGTTAGTTTTCTGCGGTATTTAGGTTGTTAGTTTCCTTCGGTATTTAGGTTGTTATTTTCCTCCGGTATTTAGGTTGTTAGTTTCCTTCGGTATTTAGGTTGTTAGTTTCCTTCGGTATTTAGGTTGTTAGTTTTCTGCGGTATTTAGGTTGTTAGTTTCCTTCGGTATTTAGGTTGTTAGTTTCCTTCGCTATTTGGGTTGTTAGTTTCCTTCGGTATTTAGGTTGTTAGTTTCCTTCGGTATTTAGGTTGTTAGTTTTCTTCGGTATTTAGGTTGTTAGTTTCCTTCTGTATTTAGGTTGTTAGTTTCCTTCGGTATTTAGGTTGTTAGTTTTCTGCGGTATTTAGGTTGTTAGTTTCCTTCGGTATTTAGGTTGTTAGTTTCCTTCGGTATTTAGGTTGTTAGTTTCCTTCGGTATTTAGGTTGTTAGTTTCCTTCGGTATTTAGGTTGTTAGTTTCCTTCGGTATTTAGGTTGTTAGTTTTCTTCGGTATTTAGGTTGTTAGTTTCCTTCGGTATTTAGGTTGTTATTTTCCTCCGGTATTTAGGTTGTTAGTTTCCTTCGGTATTTAGGTTGTTAGTTTCCTTCGGTATTTAGGTTGTTAGTTTTCTGCGGTATTTAGGTTGTTAGTTTCCTTCGGTATTTAGGTTGTTAGTTTCCTTCGCTATTTAGGTTGTTAGTTTCCTTTGGTATTTAGGTTGTTAGTTTCCTTCTGTATTTAGGTTGTTAGTTTTCTTCGGTATTTAGGGTGTTAGTTTCCTTTGGTATTTAGGTTGTTAGTTTTCTTCGGTATTTAGGTTGTTAGTTTCCTTCGGTATTTAGGTTGTTAGTTTCCTTCGGTATTTAGGTTGTTAGTTTCCTTCGGTATTTAGGTTGCTAGTTTTCTTCGGTATTTAGGTTGTTAGTTTCCTTCGGTATTTAGGTTGTTAGTTTCCTTCGGTATTTAGGTTGTTAGTTTCCTTCGGTATTTAGGTTGTTAGTTTCCTTTGGTATTTAGGTTGTTAGTTTCCTTCGGTATTTAGGTTGTTAGTTTCCTTCGGTATTTAGGTTGTTAGGTTCCTTCGGTATTTAGGTTGTTAGTTTCCTTCGGTATTTAGGTTGTTAGTTTCCTTCGGTATTTAGGTTGTTAGTTTCCTTTTGTATTTAGGTTGTTAGTTTCCTTCGGTATTTAGGTTGTTAGTTTCCTTTGGTATTTAGGTTGTTAGTTTCCTTCGGTATTTAGGTTGTTAGTTTCCTTCGGTATTTAGGTTGTTAGTTTCCTTCGGTATTTAGGTTGCTAGTTTCCTTCGGTATTTAGGTTGTTAGTTTCCTTGTGTATTTAGGTTGTTAGTTTCCTTCGCTATTTTGGTTGTTAGTTTTCTTCTGTATTTAGGTTGTTAGTTTCCTTCGGTATTTAGGTTGTTATTTTCCTCCGGTATTTAGGTTGTTAGTTTCCTTCGGTATTTAGGTTGTTAGTTTCCTTCGGTATTTAGGTTGTTAGTTTTCTGCGGTATTTAGGTTGTTAGTTTCCTTCTTTATTTAGGTTGTTAGTTTCCTTCGCTATTTAGGTTGTTAGTTTCCTTCGGTATTTAGGTTGTTAGTTTCTTTCGGTATTTAGGTTGTTAGTTTTCTGCGGTATTTAGGGTGTTAGTTTCCTTTGGTATTTAGGTTGTTAGTTTTCTTCGGTATTTAGGTTGTTAGTTTTCTGCGGTATTTAGGTTGTTAGTTTTCTTCGGTATTTAGGTTGTTAGTTTTCTTCGGTATTTAGGTTTTTAGTTTTCTTCGGTATTTAGGTTGTTAGTTTCCTTCGGTATTTAGGTTATTAGTTTCTGTCAGTATTTAGGTTGTTAGTTTCCTTTGGTATTTAGGTTGTTAGTTTCTTTCGGTATTTAGGTTGTTAGTTTCCTTCAGTATTTAGGTTGTTAGTTTCCTTCGGTATTTAGGTTGTTAGTTTCCTTCGGTATTTAGGTTGTTAGTTTCCTTCGGTATTTAGGTTGTTAGTTTCCTTCGGTATTTAGGTTGTTAGTTTCCTTCGGTATTCAGGTTGTTAGTTTTCTTCGGTAGTTAGGTTTTTAGTTTTCTTCGGTATTTTAGGTTTTTAGTTTTCTTCAGTATTTAGGTTGTTAGTTTCCTTCGGTAATTAGGTTGTTAGTTTCCATCGGTATTTAGGTTGTTAGTTTCCTTTGGTATTTAGGTTGTTAGTTTCCTTCGGTATTTAGGTTGTTAGTTTCCTTCGGTATTTAGGTTGTTAGTTTCCTTCGGTATTTAGGTTGTTAGTTTCCTTCGGTATTTAGGTTGTTAGTTTCCTTCGGTATTTAGGTTGCTAGTTTTCTTCAGTATTTAGTTTCCTTCGGTATTTAGGTTGTTAGTTTCATTCGGTATTTAGGTTGTTAGTTTCCTTGGGTATTTAGGTTGCTAGTTTCCTTCGGTATTTAGATTTTTAGTTTCCTTGGGTATTTAGGTTGTTAGTTTCCTTTGGTATTTACGTTGTTAGTTTTCTTTATTATTTAGGTTGTTAGTTTTCTTCGGTATTTAGGGTGTTAGTTTCCTTCGGTATTTAGGTTGTTAGTTTCCTTCGGTATTTAGGTTGTTAGTTTCCTTCGGTATTTAGGTTGTTAGTTTCCTTCGGTATTTAGGTTGTTAGTTTCCTTCGGTATTTAGGTTGTTAGTTTCCGTCGGTATTTAGGTTGTTAGTTTCCTTCGGTATTTAGGTTGTTAGTTTCCTTCGGTATTTAGGTTGTTAGTTTCCTTCGGTATTTAGGTTGTTAGTTTCCTTCGGTATTTAGGTTGTTAGTTTCCTTCGGTATTTAGGTTGTTAGTTTCCGTCGGTATTTAGGTTGTTAGTTTCCTTCGGTATTTAGGTTGTTAGTTTCCTTCGGTATTTAGGTTGTTAGTTTCCTTCGGTATTAAGGTTGTTAGTTTCCTTCGCTATTTAGGTTGTTAGTTTCCTTCGGTATTTAGGTTGTTAGTTTCCTTCGGTATTTAGGTTGTTAGTTTCCTTCGGTATTTAGGTTGTTAGTTTCCTTCGGTATTTAGTTGTTAGTTTCCTTCGGTATTTAGGTTACTAGTTTTCTTCGGTATTTAGGTTGTTAGTTTTGTTTGGTATTTAGGTTGTTAGTTTCCTTCGGTATTTAGGTTGTTAGTTTTCTGCGGTATTTAGGTTGTTAGTTTCCTTCGGTATTAAGGTTGTTAGTTTCCTTCGCTATTTAGGTTGTTAGTTTCCTTCGGTATTTAGGTTGTTAGTTTCCTTCTGTATTTAGGTTGTTAGTTTTCTTCGGTATTTAGGTTGTTAGTTTCCTTCGGTATTTAGGTTGTTAGTTTCCTTCGGTATTTAGGTTGTTAGTTTTCTGCGGTATTTAGGTTGTTAGTTTCCTTCGGTATTTAGGTTGTTAGTTTTCTTCGGTATTTAGGGTGTTAGTTTCCTTTGGTATTTAGGATGTTAGTTTTCTTCGGTATTTAGGTTGTTAGTTTCCTTCGGTATTTAGGTTGTTAGTTTCCTTCGGTATTTAGGTTGTTAGTTTCCTTCGGTATTTAGGTTGCTAGTTTTCTTCGGTATTTAGGTTGTTAGTTTCCTTCGGTATTTAGGTTGTTAGTTTCCTTCGGTATTTAGGTTGTTAGTTTCCTTCGGTATTTAGGTTGTTAGTTTCCTTTGGTATTTAGGTTGTTAGTTTCCCTCGGTATTTAGGTTGTTAGTTTCCTTCGGTATTTAGGTTGTTAGGTTCCTTCGGTATTTAGGTTGTTAGTTTCCTTCAGTATTTAGGTTGTTAGTTTCCTTCGGTATTTAGGTTGTTAGTTTCCTTTTGTATTTAGGTTGTTAGTTTCCTTCTTTATTTAGGTTGTTAGTTTCCTTCGCTATTTAGGTTGTTAGTTTCCTTCGGTATTTAGGTTGTTAGTTTCTTTCGGTATTTAGGTTGTTAGTTTTCTGCGGTATTTAGGGTGTTAGTTTCCTTTGGTATTTAGGTTGTTAGTTTTCTTCGGTATTTAGGTTGTTAGTTTTCTGCGGTATTTAGGTTGTTAGTTTTCTTCGGTATTTAGGTTGTTAGTTTTCTTCGGTATTTAGGTTTTTAGTTTTCTTCGGTATTTAGGTTGTTAGTTTCCTTCGGTATTTAGGTTATTAGTTTCTGTCAGTATTTAGGTTGTTAGTTTCCTTTGGTATTTAGGTTGTTAGTTTCTTTCGGTATTTAGGTTGTTAGTTTCCTTCAGTATTTAGGTTGTTAGTTTCCTTCGGTATTTAGGTTGTTAGTTTCCTTCGGTATTTAGGTTGTTAGTTTCCTTCGGTATTTAGGTTGTTAGTTTCCTTCGGTATTTAGGTTGTTAGTTTCCTTCGGTATTCAGGTTGTTAGTTTTCTTCGGTAGTTAGGTTTTTAGTTTTCTTCGGTATTTTAGGTTTTTAGTTTTCTTCAGTATTTAGGTTGTTAGTTTCCTTCGGTAATTAGGTTGTTAGTTTCCATCGGTATTTAGGTTGTTAGTTTCCTTTGGTATTTAGGTTGTTAGTTTCCTTCGGTATTTAGGTTGTTAGTTTCCTTCGGTATTTAGGTTGTTAGTTTCCTTCGGTATTTAGGTTGTTAGTTTCCTTCGGTATTTAGGTTGTTAGTTTCCTTCGGTATTTAGGTTGCTAGTTTTCTTCAGTATTTAGTTTCCTTCGGTATTTAGGTTGTTAGTTTCATTCGGTATTTAGGTTGTTAGTTTCCTTGGGTATTTAGGTTGCTAGTTTCCTTCGGTATTTAGATTTTTAGTTTCCTTGGGTATTTAGGTTGTTAGTTTCCTTTGGTATTTATGTTGTTAGTTTTCTTTATTATTTAGGTTGTTAGTTTTCTTCGGTATTTAGGGTGTTAGTTTCCTTCGGTATTTAGGTTGTTAGTTTCCTTCGGTATTTAGGTTGTTAGTTTCCTTCGGTATTTAGGTTGTTAGTTTCCTTCGGTATTTAGGTTGTTAGTTTCCTTCGGTATTTAGGTTGTTAGTTTCCGTCGGTATTTAGGTTGTTAGTTTCCTTCGGTATTTAGGTTGTTAGTTTCCTTCGGTATTTAGGTTGTTAGTTTCCTTCGGTATTTAGGTTGTTAGTTTCCTTCGGTATTTAGGTTGTTAGTTTCCTTCGGTATTTAGGTTGTTAGTTTCCGTCGGTATTTAGGTTGTTAGTTTCCTTCGGTATTTAGGTTGTTAGTTTCCTTCGGTATTTAGGTTGTTAGTTTCCTTCGGTATTTAGGTTGTTAGTTTCCTTCGCTATTTAGGTTGTTAGTTTCCTTCGGTATTTAGGTTGTTAGTTTCCTTCGGTATTTAGGTTGTTAGTTTCCTTCGGTATTTAGGTTGTTAGTTTCCTTCGGTATTTAGTTGTTAGTTTCCTTCGGTATTTAGGTTACTAGTTTTCTTCGGTATTTAGGTTGTTAGTTTTGTTTGGTATTTAGGTTGTTAGTTTCCTTCGGTATTTAGGTTGTTAGTTTTCTGCGGTATTTAGGTTGTTAGTTTCCTTCGGTATTAAGGTTGTTAGTTTCCTTCGCTATTTAGGTTGTTAGTTTCCTTCGGTATTTAGGTTGTTAGTTTCCTTCTGTATTTAGGTTGTTAGTTTTCTTCGGTATTTAGGTTGTTAGTTTCCTTCGGTATTTAGGTTGTTAGTTTCCTTCGGTATTTAGGTTGTTAGTTTTCTGCGGTATTTAGGTTGTTAGTTTCCTTCGGTATTTAGGTTGTTAGTTTTCTTCGGTATTTAGGGTGTTAGTTTCCTTTGGTATTTAGGATGTTAGTTTTCTTCGGTATTTAGGTTGTTAGTTTCCTTCGGTATTTAGGTTGTTAGTTTCCTTCGGTATTTAGGTTGTTAGTTTCCTTCGGTATTTAGGTTGCTAGTTTTCTTCGGTATTTAGGTTGTTAGTTTCCTTTGGTATTTAGGTTGTTAGTTTCCTTCGGTATTTAGGTTGTTAGTTTCCTTCGGTATTTAGGTTGTTAGTTTTCTTCGGTATTTAGGTTGTTAGTTTTCTTCGGTATTTAGGTTTTTAGTTTTCTTCGGTATTTAGGTTGTTAGTTTCCTTCGGTATTTAGGTTATTAGTTTCTGTCAGTATTTAGGTTGTCAGTTTCCTTTGGTATTTAGGTTGTTAGTTTCTTTCGGTATTTAGGTTGTTAGTTTCCTTCAGTATTTAGGTTGTTAGTTTCCTTCGGTATTTAGGTTGTTAGTTTCCTTCGGTATTTAGGTTGTTAGTTTCCTTCGGTATTTAGGTTGTTAGTTTCCTTCGGTATTTAGGTTGTTAGTTTCCTTCGGTATTCAGGTTGTTAGTTTTCTTCGGTAGTTAGGTTTTTAGTTTTCTTCGGTATTTTAGGTTTTTAGTTTTCTTCAGTATTTAGGTTGTTAGTTTCCTTCGGTAATTAGGTTGTTAGTTTCCATCGGTATTTAGGTTGTTAGTTTCCTTTGGTATTTAGGTTGTTAGTTTCCTTCGGTATTTAGGTTGTTAGTTTCCTTCGGTATTTAGGTTGTTAGTTTCCTTCGGTATTTAGGTTGTTAGTTTCCTTCGGTATTTAGGTTGTTAGTTTCCTTCGGTATTTAGGTTGCTAGTTTTCTTCAGTATTTAGTTTCCTTCGGTATTTAGGTTGTTGGTTTCATTCGGTATTTAGGTTGTTAGTTTCCTTGGGTATTTAGGTTGCTAGTTTCCTTCGGTATTTAGATTTTTAGTTTCCTTGGGTATTTAGGTTGTTAGTTTCCTTTGGTATTTACGTTGTTAGTTTTCTTTATTATTTAGGTTGTTAGTTTTCTTCGGTATTTAGGGTGTTAGTTTCCTTCGGTATTTAGGTTGTTAGTTTCCTTCGGTATTTAGGTTGTTAGTTTCCTTCGGTATTTAGGTTGTTAGTTTCCTTCGGTATTTAGGTTGTTAGTTTCCTTCGGTATTTAGGTTGTTAGTTTCCGTCGGTATTTAGGTTGTTAGTTTCCTTCGGTATTTAGGTTGTTAGTTTCCTTCGGTATTTAGGTTGTTAGTTTCCTTCGGTATTTAGGTTGTTAGTTTCCTTCGGTATTTAGGTTGTTAGTTTCCTTCGGTATTTAGGTTGTTAGTTTCCGTCGGTATTTAGGTTGTTAGTTTCCTTCGGTATTTAGGTTGTTAGTTTCCTTCGGTATTTAGGTTGTTAGTTTCCTTCGGTATTTAGGTTGTTAGTTTCCTTCGCTATTTAGGTTGTTAGTTTCCTTCGGTATTTAGGTTGTTAGTTTCCTTCGGTATTTAGGTTGTTAGTTTCCTTCGGTATTTAGGTTGTTAGTTTCCTTCGGTATTTAGTTGTTAGTTTCCTTCGGTATTTAGGTTACTAGTTTTCTTCGGTATTTAGGTTGTTAGTTTTGTTTGGTATTTAGGTTGTTAGTTTCCTTCGGTATTTAGGTTGTTAGTTTTCTGCGGTATTTAGGTTGTTAGTTTCCTTCGGTATTAAGGTTGTTAGTTTCCTTCGCTATTTAGGTTGTTAGTTTCCTTCGGTATTTAGGTTGTTAGTTTCCTTCTGTATTTAGGTTGTTAGTTTTCTTCGGTATTTAGGTTGTTAGTTTCCTTCGGTATTTAGGTTGTTAGTTTCCTTCGGTATTTAGGTTGTTAGTTTTCTGCGGTATTTAGGTTGTTAGTTTCCTTCGGTATTTAGGTTGTTAGTTTTCTTCGGTATTTAGGGTGTTAGTTTCCTTTGGTATTTAGGATGTTAGTTTTCTTCGGTATTTAGGTTGTTAGTTTCCTTCGGTATTTAGGTTGTTAGTTTCCTTCGGTATTTAGGTTGTTAGTTTCCTTCGGTATTTAGGTTGCTAGTTTTCTTCGGTATTTAGGTTGTTAGTTTCCTTCGGTATTTAGGTTGTTAGTTTCCTTCGGTATTTAGGTTGTTAGTTTCCTTCGGTATTTAGGTTGTTAGTTTCCTTTGGTATTTAGGTTGTTAGTTTCCTTCGGTATTTAGGTTGTTAGTTTCCTTCGGTATTTAGGTTGTTAGGTTCCTTCGGTATTTAGGTTGTTAGTTTCCTTCAGTATTTAGGTTGTTAGTTTCCTTCGGTATTTAGGTTGTTAGTTTCCTTTTGTATTTAGGTTGTTAGTTTCCTTCGGTATTTAGGTTGTTAGTTTCCTTTGGTATTTAGGTTGTTAGTTTCCTTCGGTATTTAGGTTGTTAGTTTCCTTCGGTATTTAGGTTGTTAGTTTCCTTCGGTATTTAGGTTGCTAGTTTCCTTCGGTATTTAGGTTGTTAGTTTCCTTGGGTATTTAGGTTGTTAGTTTCCTTCGCTATTTTGGTTGTTAGTTTTCTTCTGTATTTAGGTTGTTAGTTTCCTTCGGTATTTAGGTTGTTATTTTCCTCCGGTATTTAGGTTGTTAGTTTCCTTCGGTATTTAGGTTGTTAGTTTCCTTCGGTATTTAGGTTGTTAGTTTTCTGCGGTATTTAAGTTGTTAGTTTCCTTCGGTATTTAGGTTGTTAGTTTCCTTCGCTATTTAGGTTGTTAGTTTCCTTCGGTATTTAGGTTGTTAGTTTCCTTCAGTATTTAGGTTGTTAGTTTCCTTCGGTATTTAGGTTGTTAGTTTCCTTCGCTATTTAGGTTGTTAGTTTCCTTCGGTATTTAGGTTGTTAGTTTCCTTCAGTATTTAGGTTGTTAGTTTTCTTCGGTATTTAGGGTGTTAGTTTCCTTTGGTATTTAGGTTGTTAGTTTTCTTCGGTATTTAGGTTGTTAGTTTTCTGCGGTATTTAGGTTGTTAGTTTTCTTTGGTATTTAGGTTGTTAGTTTTCTTCGGTATTTAGGTTTTTAGTTTTCTTCGGTATTTAGGTTGTTAGTTTCCTTCGGTATTTAGGTTATTAGTTTCTTTCGGTATTTAGGTTGTTAGTTTCCTTTGGTATTTAGGTTGTTAGTTTCTTTCGGTATTTAGGTTGTTAGTTTTCTTCGGTATTTAGGTTGTTAGTTTTCTTCGGTATTTAGGTTTTTAGTTTTCTTCGGTATTTAGGTTGTTAGTTTCCTTCGGTATTTAGGTTATTAGTTTCTGTCAGTATTTAGGTTGTTAGTTTCCTTTGGTATTTAGGTTGTTAGTTTCTTTCGGTATTTAGGTTGTTAGTTTCCTTCAGTATTTAGGTTGTTAGTTTCCTTCGGTATTTAGGTTGTTAGTTTCCTTCGGTATTTAGGATGCTAGTTTTCTTCGGTATTTAGGTTGTTAGTTTCCTTCGGTATTTAGGTTGTTAGTTTCCTTCGGTATTTAGGTTGTTAGTTTCCTTCGGTATTTAGGTTGTTAGTTTCCTTTGGTATTTAGGTTGTTAGTTTCCTTCGGTATTTAGGTTGTTAGTTTCCTTCGGTATTTAGGTTGTTAGGTTCCTTCGGTATTTAGGTTGTTAGTTTCCTTCGGTATTTAGGTTGTTAGTTTCCTTCGGTATTTAGGTTGTTAGTTTCCTTTTGTATTTAGGTTGTTAGTTTCCTTCGGTATTTAGGTTGTTAGTTTCCTTTGGTATTTAGGTTGTTAGTTTCCTTCGGTATTTAGGTTGTTAGTTTCCTTCGGTATTTAGGTTGTTAGTTTCCTTCGGTATTTAGGTTGCTAGTTTCCTTCGGTATTTAGGTTGTTAGTTTCCTTGGGTATTTAGATTGTTAGTTTCCTTTGCTATTTAGGTTGTTAGTTTTCTTCTGTATTTAGGTTGTTAGTTTACTTCGGTATTTAGGTTGTTAGTTTCCTTCGGTATTTACGTTGTTAGTTTTCTTCGGTATTTAGGTTGTTAGTTTCCTTCAGTATTTAGGTTGTTAGTTTCTTTCGGTATTTAGGTTGTTAGTTTCCTTCGGTATTTAGGTTGTTAGTTTCCTTCGGTATTTAGGTTGTTAGTTTCCTTCGGTATTTAGGTTGTTAGTTTCCTTCGGTATTTAGGTTGTTAGTTTCCTTTGGGTATTTAGGTTGTTAGTTTCCTTCGGTATTTAGGTTGTTAGTTTCCTTCGGTATTTAGGTTGTTAGTTTCCTTCGGTATTTAGGTTGTTAGTTTCCTTCGGTATTTAGGTTAGTTTCCTTCGGTTTTTAGTTTGTTAGTTTCGTTTGGTATTTAGGTTGTTAGTTTCCTTCGGTATTTAGGTTGTTAGTTTCCTTTGGTATTTAGGTTGTTAGTTTCCTTCGGTATTTAGGTTGTTAGTTTCCTTCGGTATTTAGGTTGTTAGTTTCCTTCGGTATTTAGGTTGCTAGTTTCCTTCGGTATTTAGGTTGTTAGTTTCCTTGGGTATTTATTTTGTTAGTTTCCTTCGGTATATAGGTTGTTAGTTTTCTTCTGTATTTAGGTTGTTAGTTTCCTTCGGTATTTAGGTTGTTATTTTCCTCCGGTATTTAGGTTGTTAGTTTCCTTCGGTATTTAGGTTGTTAGTTTCCTTCGGTATTTAGGTTGTTAGTTTTCTGCGGTATTTAGGTTGTTAGTTTCCTTCGGTATTAAGGTTGTTAGTTTCCTTCGCTATTTAGGTTGTTAGTTTCCTTCGGTATTTAGGTTGTTAGTTTCCTTCGGTATTTAGGTTGTTAGTTTTCTGCGGTATTTAGGTTGTTAGTTTCCTTCGGTATTTAGGTTGTTATTTTCCTCCGGTATTTAGGTTGTTAGTTTCCTTCGGTATTTAGGTTGTTAGTTTCCTTCGGTATTTAGGTTGTTAGTTTTCTGCGGTATTTAGGTTGTTAGTTTCCTTCGGTATTTAGGTTGTTAGTTTCCTTCGCTATTTGGGTTGTTAGTTTCCTTCGGTATTTAGGTTGTTAGTTTCCTTCGGTATTTAGGTTGTTAGTTTTCTTCGGTATTTAGGTTGTTAGTTTCCTTCTGTATTTAGGTTGTTAGTTTCCTTCGGTATTTAGGTTGTTAGTTTTCTGCGGTATTTAGGTTGTTAGTTTCCTTCGGTATTTAGGTTGTTAGTTTCCTTCGGTATTTAGGTTGTTAGTTTCCTTCGGTATTTAGGTTGTTAGTTTCCTTCGGTATTTAGGTTGTTAGTTTCCTTCGGTATTTAGGTTGTTAGTTTTCTTCGGTATTTAGGTTGTTAGTTTCCTTCGGTATTTAGGTTGTTATTTTCCTCCGGTATTTAGGTTGTTAGTTTCCTTCGGTATTTAGGTTGTTAGTTTCCTTCGGTATTTAGGTTGTTAGTTTTCTGCGGTATTTAGGTTGTTAGTTTCCTTCGGTATTTAGGTTGTTAGTTTCCTTCGCTATTTA
The DNA here is from genome assembly GCA_963921405.1 of Cepaea hortensis. NCBI lineage: Eukaryota > Metazoa > Mollusca > Gastropoda > Stylommatophora > Helicidae > Cepaea > Cepaea hortensis. The sequence continues at coordinate 72,693,917 of OY992891.1, read as the reverse complement.
GGTTGTTAGTTTCCTTTGGTATTTAGGTTGTTAGTTTCCTTCTGTATTTAGGTTGTTAGTTTTCTTCGGTATTTAGGGTGTTAGTTTCCTTTGGTATTTAGGTTGTTAGTTTTCTTCGGTATTTAGGTTGTTAGTTTCCTTCGGTATTTAGGTTGTTAGTTTCCTTCGGTATTTAGGTTGTTAGTTTCCTTCGGTATTTAGGTTGCTAGTTTTCTTCGGTATTTAGGTTGTTTGTTTCCTTCGGTATTTAGGTTGTTAGTTTCCTTCGGTATTTAGGTTGTTAGTTTCCTTCGGTATTTAGGTTGTTAGTTTCCTTTGGTATTTAGGTTGTTAGTTTCCTTCGGTATTTAGGTTGTTAGTTTCCTTCGGTATTTAGGTTGTTAGGTTCCTTCGGTATTTAGGTTGTTAGTTTCCTTCGGTATTTAGGTTGTTAGTTTCCTTCGGTATTTAGGTTGTTAGTTTCCTTTTGTATTTAGGTTGTTAGTTTCCTTCGGTATTTAGGTTGTTAGTTTCCTTTGGTATTTAGGTTGTTAGTTTCCTTCGGTATTTAGGTTGTTAGTTTCCTTCGGTATTTAGGTTGTTAGTTTCCTTCGGTATTTAGGTTGCTAGTTTCCTTCGGTATTTAGGTTGTTAGTTTCCTTGTGTATTTAGGTTGTTAGTTTCCTTCGCTATTTTGGTTGTTAGTTTTCTTCTGTATTTAGGTTGTTAGTTTCCTTCGGTATTTAGGTTGTTATTTTCCTCCGGTATTTAGGTTGTTAGTTTCCTTCGGTATTTAGGTTGTTAGTTTCCTTCGGTATTTAGGTTGTTAGTTTCCTTCGCTATTTAGGTTGTTAGTTTCCTTCGGTATTTAGGTTGTTAGTTTCTTTCGGTATTTAGGTTGTTAGTTTTCTGCGGTATTTAGGGTGTTAGTTTCCTTTGGTATTTAGGTTGTTAGTTTTCTTCGGTATTTAGGTTGTTAGTTTTCTGCGGTATTTAGGTTGTTAGTTTTCTTCGGTATTTAGGTTGTTAGTTTTCTTCGGTATTTAGGTTTTTAGTTTTCTTCGGTATTTAGGTTGTTAGTTTCCTTCGGTATTTAGGTTATTAGTTTCTGTCAGTATTTAGGTTGTTAGTTTCCTTTGGTATTTAGGTTGTTAGTTTCTTTCGGTATTTAGGTTGTTAGTTTCCTTCAGTATTTAGGTTGTTAGTTTCCTTCGGTATTTAGGTTGTTAGTTTCCTTCGGTATTTAGGTTGTTAGTTTCCTTCGGTATTTAGGTTGTTAGTTTCCTTCGGTATTTAGGTTGTTAGTTTCCTTCGGTATTCAGGTTGTTAGTTTTCTTCGGTAGTTAGGTTTTTAGTTTTCTTCGGTATTTTAGGTTTTTAGTTTTCTTCAGTATTTAGGTTGTTAGTTTCCTTCGGTAATTAGGTTGTTAGTTTCCATCGGTATTTAGGTTGTTAGTTTCCTTTGGTATTTAGGTTGTTAGTTTCCTTCGGTATTTAGGTTGTTAGTTTCCTTCGGTATTTAGGTTGTTAGTTTCCTTCGGTATTTAGGTTGTTAGTTTCCTTCGGTATTTAGGTTGTTAGTTTCCTTCGGTATTTAGGTTGCTAGTTTTCTTCAGTATTTAGTTTCCTTCGGTATTTAGGTTGTTAGTTTCATTCGGTATTTAGGTTGTTAGTTTCCTTGGGTATTTAGGTTGCTAGTTTCCTTCGGTATTTAGATTTTTAGTTTCCTTGGGTATTTAGGTTGTTAGTTTCCTTTGGTATTTACGTTGTTAGTTTTCTTTATTATTTAGGTTGTTAGTTTTCTTCGGTATTTAGGGTGTTAGTTTCCTTCGGTATTTAGGTTGTTAGTTTCCTTCGGTATTTAGGTTGTTAGTTTCCTTCGGTATTTAGGTTGTTAGTTTCCTTCGGTATTTAGGTTGTTAGTTTCCTTCGGTATTTAGGTTGTTAGTTTCCGTCGGTATTTAGGTTGTTAGTTTCCTTCGGTATTTAGGTTGTTAGTTTCCTTCGGTATTTAGGTTGTTAGTTTCCTTCGGTATTTAGGTTGTTAGTTTCCTTCGGTATTTAGGTTGTTAGTTTCCTTCGGTATTTAGGTTGTTAGTTTCCTTCGGTATTTAGGTTGTTAGTTTCCTTCAGTATTTAGGTTGTTAGTTTTCTTCGGTATTTAGGGTGTTAGTTTCCTTTGGTATTTAGGTTGTTAGTTTTCTTCGGTATTTAGGTTGTTAGTTTTCTGCGGTATTTAGGTTGTTAGTTTTCTTTGGTATTTAGGTTGTTAGTTTTCTTCGGTATTTAGGTTTTTAGTTTTCTTCGGTATTTAGGTTGTTAGTTTCCTTCGGTATTTAGGTTATTAGTTTCTTTCGGTATTTAGGTTGTTAGTTTCCTTTGGTATTTAGGTTGTTAGTTTCTTTCGGTATTTAGGTTGTTAGTTTTCTTCGGTATTTAGGTTGTTAGTTTTCTTCGGTATTTAGGTTTTTAGTTTTCTTCGGTATTTAGGTTGTTAGTTTCCTTCGGTATTTAGGTTATTAGTTTCTGTCAGTATTTAGGTTGTTAGTTTCCTTTGGTATTTAGGTTGTTAGTTTCTTTCGGTATTTAGGTTGTTAGTTTCCTTCAGTATTTAGGTTGTTAGTTTCCTTCGGTATTTAGGTTGTTAGTTTCCTTCGGTATTTAGGTTGCTAGTTTTCTTCGGTATTTAGGTTGTTAGTTTCCTTCGGTATTTAGGTTGTTAGTTTCCTTCGGTATTTAGGTTGTTAGTTTCCTTCGGTATTTAGGTTGTTAGTTTCCTTTGGTATTTAGGTTGTTAGTTTCCTTCGGTATTTAGGTTGTTAGTTTCCTTCGGTATTTAGGTTGTTAGGTTCCTTCGGTATTTAGGTTGTTAGTTTCCTTCGGTATTTAGGTTGTTAGTTTCCTTCGGTATTTAGGTTGTTAGTTTCCTTTTGTATTTAGGTTGTTAGTTTCCTTCGGTATTTAGGTTGTTAGTTTCCTTTGGTATTTAGGTTGTTAGTTTCCTTCGGTATTTAGGTTGTTAGTTTCCTTCGGTATTTAGGTTGTTAGTTTCCTTCGGTATTTAGGTTGCTAGTTTCCTTCGGTATTTAGGTTGTTAGTTTCCTTGGGTATTTAGATTGTTAGTTTCCTTTGCTATTTAGGTTGTTAGTTTTCTTCTGTATTTAGGTTGTTAGTTTACTTCGGTATTTAGGTTGTTAGTTTCCTTCGGTATTTACGTTGTTAGTTTTCTTCGGTATTTAGGTTGTTAGTTTCCTTCAGTATTTAGGTTGTTAGTTTCTTTCGGTATTTAGGTTGTTAGTTTCCTTCGGTATTTAGGTTGTTAGTTTCCTTCGGTATTTAGGTTGTTAGTTTCCTTCGGTATTTAGGTTGTTAGTTTCCTTCGGTATTTAGGTTGTTAGTTTCCTTTGGGTATTTAGGTTGTTAGTTTCCTTCGGTATTTAGGTTGTTAGTTTCCTTCGGTATTTAGGTTGTTAGTTTCCTTCGGTATTTAGGTTGTTAGTTTCCTTCGGTATTTAGGTTAGTTTCCTTCGGTTTTTAGGTTGTTAGTTTCGTTTGGTATTTAGGTTGTTAGTTTCCTTCGGTATTTAGGTTGTTAGTTTCCTTCGGTATTTAGGTTGTTAGTTTCCTTTGGTATTTAGGTTGTTAGTTTCCTTCGGTATTTAGGTTGTTAGTTTCCTTCGGTATTTAGGTTGTTAGTTTCCTTCGGTATTTAGGTTGCTAGTTTCCTTCGGTATTTAGGTTGTTAGTTTCCTTGGGTATTTATTTTGTTAGTTTCCTTCGGTATATAGGTTGTTAGTTTTCTTCTGTATTTAGGTTGTTAGTTACCTTCGGTATTTAGGTTGTTATTTTCCTCCGGTATTTAGGTTGTTAGTTTCCTTCGGTATTTAGGTTGTTAGTTTCCTTCGGTATTTAGGTTGTTAGTTTTCTGCGGTATTTAGGTTGTTAGTTTCCTTCGGTATTAAGGTTGTTAGTTTCCTTCGCTATTTAGGTTGTTAGTTTCCTTCGGTATTTAGGTTGTTAGTTTCCTTCGGTATTTAGGTTGTTAGTTTTCTGCGGTATTTAGGTTGTTAGTTTCCTTCGGTATTTAGGTTGTTATTTTCCTCCGGTATTTAGGTTGTTAGTTTCCTTCGGTATTTAGGTTGTTAGTTTCCTTCGGTATTTAGGTTGTTAGTTTTCTGCGGTATTTAGGTTGTTAGTTTCCTTCGGTATTTAGGTTGTTAGTTTCCTTCGCTATTTGGGTTGTTAGTTTCCTTCGGTATTTAGGTTGTTAGTTTCCTTCGGTATTTAGGTTGTTAGTTTTCTTCGGTATTTAGGTTGTTAGTTTCCTTCTGTATTTAGGTTGTTAGTTTCCTTCGGTATTTAGGTTGTTAGTTTTCTGCGGTATTTAGGTTGTTAGTTTCCTTCGGTATTTAGGTTGTTAGTTTCCTTCGGTATTTAGGTTGTTAGTTTCCTTCGGTATTTAGGTTGTTAGTTTCCTTCGGTATTTAGGTTGTTAGTTTCCTTCGGTATTTAGGTTGTTAGTTTTCTTCGGTATTTAGGTTGTTAGTTTCCTTCGGTATTTAGGTTGTTATTTTCCTCCGGTATTTAGGTTGTTAGTTTCCTTCGGTATTTAGGTTGTTAGTTTCCTTCGGTATTTAGGTTGTTAGTTTTCTGCGGTATTTAGGTTGTTAGTTTCCTTCGGTATTTAGGTTGTTAGTTTCCTTCGCTATTTAGGTTGTTAGTTTCCTTTGGTATTTAGGTTGTTAGTTTCCTTCTGTATTTAGGTTGTTAGTTTTCTTCGGTATTTAGGGTGTTAGTTTCCTTTGGTATTTAGGTTGTTAGTTTTCTTCGGTATTTAGGTTGTTAGTTTCCTTCGGTATTTAGGTTGTTAGTTTCCTTCGGTATTTAGGTTGTTAGTTTCCTTCGGTATTTAGGTTGCTAGTTTTCTTCGGTATTTAGGTTGTTAGTTTCCTTCGGTATTTAGGTTGTTAGTTTCCTTCGGTATTTAGGTTGTTAGTTTCCTTCGGTATTTAGGTTGTTAGTTTCCTTTGGTATTTAGGTTGTTAGTTTCCTTCGGTATTTAGGTTGTTAGTTTCCTTCGGTATTTAGGTTGTTAGGTTCCTTCGGTATTTAGGTTGTTAGTTTCCTTCGGTATTTAGGTTGTTAGTTTCCTTCGGTATTTAGGTTGTTAGTTTCCTTTTGTATTTAGGTTGTTAGTTTCCTTCGGTATTTAGGTTGTTAGTTTCCTTTGGTATTTAGGTTGTTAGTTTCCTTCGGTATTTAGGTTGTTAGTTTCCTTCGGTATTTAGGTTGTTAGTTTCCTTCGGTATTTAGGTTGCTAGTTTCCTTCGGTATTTAGGTTGTTAGTTTCCTTGTGTATTTAGGTTGTTAGTTTCCTTCGCTATTTTGGTTGTTAGTTTTCTTCTGTATTTAGGTTGTTAGTTTCCTTCGGTATTTAGGTTGTTATTTTCCTCCGGTATTTAGGTTGTTAGTTTCCTTCGGTATTTAGGTTGTTAGTTTCCTTCGGTATTTAGGTTGTTAGTTTTCTGCGGTATTTAGGTTGTTAGTTTCCTTCTTTATTTAGGTTGTTAGTTTCCTTCGCTATTTAGGTTGTTAGTTTCCTTCGGTATTTAGGTTGTTAGTTTCTTTCGGTATTTAGGTTGTTAGTTTTCTGCGGTATTTAGGGTGTTAGTTTCCTTTGGTATTTAGGTTGTTAGTTTTCTTCGGTATTTAGGTTGTTAGTTTTCTGCGGTATTTAGGTTGTTAGTTTTCTTCGGTATTTAGGTTGTTAGTTTTCTTCGGTATTTAGGTTTTTAGTTTTCTTCGGTATTTAGGTTGTTAGTTTCCTTCGGTATTTAGGTTATTAGTTTCTGTCAGTATTTAGGTTGTTAGTTTCCTTTGGTATTTAGGTTGTTAGTTTCTTTCGGTATTTAGGTTGTTAGTTTCCTTCAGTATTTAGGTTGTTAGTTTCCTTCGGTATTTAGGTTGTTAGTTTCCTTCGGTATTTAGGTTGTTAGTTTCCTTCGGTATTTAGGTTGTTAGTTTCCTTCGGTATTTAGGTTGTTAGTTTCCTTCGGTATTCAGGTTGTTAGTTTTCTTCGGTAGTTAGGTTTTTAGTTTTCTTCGGTATTTTAGGTTTTTAGTTTTCTTCAGTATTTAGGTTGTTAGTTTCCTTCGGTAATTAGGTTGTTAGTTTCCATCGGTATTTAGGTTGTTAGTTTCCTTTGGTATTTAGGTTGTTAGTTTCCTTCGGTATTTAGGTTGTTAGTTTCCTTCGGTATTTAGGTTGTTAGTTTCCTTCGGTATTTAGGTTGTTAGTTTCCTTCGGTATTTAGGTTGTTAGTTTCCTTCGGTATTTAGGTTGCTAGTTTTCTTCAGTATTTAGTTTCCTTCGGTATTTAGGTTGTTAGTTTCATTCGGTATTTAGGTTGTTAGTTTCCTTGGGTATTTAGGTTGCTAGTTTCCTTCGGTATTTAGATTTTTAGTTTCCTTGGGTATTTAGGTTGTTAGTTTCCTTTGGTATTTACGTTGTTAGTTTTCTTTATTATTTAGGTTGTTAGTTTTCTTCGGTATTTAGGGTGTTAGTTTCCTTCGGTATTTAGGTTGTTAGTTTCCTTCGGTATTTAGGTTGTTAGTTTCCTTCGGTATTTAGGTTGTTAGTTTCCTTCGGTATTTAGGTTGTTAGTTTCCTTCGGTATTTAGGTTGTTAGTTTCCGTCGGTATTTAGGTTGTTAGTTTCCTTCGGTATTTAGGTTGTTAGTTTCCTTCGGTATTTAGGTTGTTAGTTTCCTTCGGTATTTAGGTTGTTAGTTTCCTTCGGTATTTAGGTTGTTAGTTTCCTTCGGTATTTAGGTTGTTAGTTTCCGTCGGTATTTAGGTTGTTAGTTTCCTTCGGTATTTAGGTTGTTAGTTTCCTTCGGTATTTAGGTTGTTAGTTTCCTTCGGTATTAAGGTTGTTAGTTTCCTTCGCTATTTAGGTTGTTAGTTTCCTTCGGTATTTAGGTTGTTAGTTTCCTTCGGTATTTAGGTTGTTAGTTTCCTTCGGTATTTAGGTTGTTAGTTTCCTTCGGTATTTAGTTGTTAGTTTCCTTCGGTATTTAGGTTACTAGTTTTCTTCGGTATTTAGGTTGTTAGTTTTGTTTGGTATTTAGGTTGTTAGTTTCCTTCGGTATTTAGGTTGTTAGTTTTCTGCGGTATTTAGGTTGTTAGTTTCCTTCGGTATTAAGGTTGTTAGTTTCCTTCGCTATTTAGGTTGTTAGTTTCCTTCGGTATTTAGGTTGTTAGTTTCCTTCTGTATTTAGGTTGTTAGTTTTCTTCGGTATTTAGGTTGTTAGTTTCCTTCGGTATTTAGGTTGTTAGTTTCCTTCGGTATTTAGGTTGTTAGTTTTCTGCGGTATTTAGGTTGTTAGTTTCCTTCGGTATTTAGGTTGTTAGTTTTCTTCGGTATTTAGGGTGTTAGTTTCCTTTGGTATTTAGGATGTTAGTTTTCTTCGGTATTTAGGTTGTTAGTTTCCTTCGGTATTTAGGTTGTTAGTTTCCTTCGGTATTTAGGTTGTTAGTTTCCTTCGGTATTTAGGTTGCTAGTTTTCTTCGGTATTTAGGTTGTTAGTTTCCTTCGGTATTTAGGTTGTTAGTTTCCTTCGGTATTTAGGTTGTTAGTTTCCTTCGGTATTTAGGTTGTTAGTTTCCTTTGGTATTTAGGTTGTTAGTTTCCCTCGGTATTTAGGTTGTTAGTTTCCTTCGGTATTTAGGTTGTTAGGTTCCTTCGGTATTTAGGTTGTTAGTTTCCTTCAGTATTTAGGTTGTTAGTTTCCTTCGGTATTTAGGTTGTTAGTTTCCTTTTGTATTTAGGTTGTTAGTTTCCTTCTTTATTTAGGTTGTTAGTTTCCTTCGCTATTTAGGTTGTTAGTTTCCTTCGGTATTTAGGTTGTTAGTTTCTTTCGGTATTTAGGTTGTTAGTTTTCTGCGGTATTTAGGGTGTTAGTTTCCTTTGGTATTTAGGTTGTTAGTTTTCTTCGGTATTTAGGTTGTTAGTTTTCTGCGGTATTTAGGTTGTTAGTTTTCTTCGGTATTTAGGTTGTTAGTTTTCTTCGGTATTTAGGTTTTTAGTTTTCTTCGGTATTTAGGTTGTTAGTTTCCTTCGGTATTTAGGTTATTAGTTTCTGTCAGTATTTAGGTTGTTAGTTTCCTTTGGTATTTAGGTTGTTAGTTTCTTTCGGTATTTAGGTTGTTAGTTTCCTTCAGTATTTAGGTTGTTAGTTTCCTTCGGTATTTAGGTTGTTAGTTTCCTTCGGTATTTAGGTTGTTAGTTTCCTTCGGTATTTAGGTTGTTAGTTTCCTTCGGTATTTAGGTTGTTAGTTTCCTTCGGTATTCAGGTTGTTAGTTTTCTTCGGTAGTTAGGTTTTTAGTTTTCTTCGGTATTTTAGGTTTTTAGTTTTCTTCAGTATTTAGGTTGTTAGTTTCCTTCGGTAATTAGGTTGTTAGTTTCCATCGGTATTTAGGTTGTTAGTTTCCTTTGGTATTTAGGTTGTTAGTTTCCTTCGGTATTTAGGTTGTTAGTTTCCTTCGGTATTTAGGTTGTTAGTTTCCTTCGGTATTTAGGTTGTTAGTTTCCTTCGGTATTTAGGTTGTTAGTTTCCTTCGGTATTTAGGTTGCTAGTTTTCTTCAGTATTTAGTTTCCTTCGGTATTTAGGTTGTTAGTTTCATTCGGTATTTAGGTTGTTAGTTTCCTTGGGTATTTAGGTTGCTAGTTTCCTTCGGTATTTAGATTTTTAGTTTCCTTGGGTATTTAGGTTGTTAGTTTCCTTTGGTATTTATGTTGTTAGTTTTCTTTATTATTTAGGTTGTTAGTTTTCTTCGGTATTTAGGGTGTTAGTTTCCTTCGGTATTTAGGTTGTTAGTTTCCTTCGGTATTTAGGTTGTTAGTTTCCTTCGGTATTTAGGTTGTTAGTTTCCTTCGGTATTTAGGTTGTTAGTTTCCTTCGGTATTTAGGTTGTTAGTTTCCGTCGGTATTTAGGTTGTTAGTTTCCTTCGGTATTTAGGTTGTTAGTTTCCTTCGGTATTTAGGTTGTTAGTTTCCTTCGGTATTTAGGTTGTTAGTTTCCTTCGGTATTTAGGTTGTTAGTTTCCTTCGGTATTTAGGTTGTTAGTTTCCGTCGGTATTTAGGTTGTTAGTTTCCTTCGGTATTTAGGTTGTTAGTTTCCTTCGGTATTTAGGTTGTTAGTTTCCTTCGGTATTTAGGTTGTTAGTTTCCTTCGCTATTTAGGTTGTTAGTTTCCTTCGGTATTTAGGTTGTTAGTTTCCTTCGGTATTTAGGTTGTTAGTTTCCTTCGGTATTTAGGTTGTTAGTTTCCTTCGGTATTTAGTTGTTAGTTTCCTTCGGTATTTAGGTTACTAGTTTTCTTCGGTATTTAGGTTGTTAGTTTTGTTTGGTATTTAGGTTGTTAGTTTCCTTCGGTATTTAGGTTGTTAGTTTTCTGCGGTATTTAGGTTGTTAGTTTCCTTCGGTATTAAGGTTGTTAGTTTCCTTCGCTATTTAGGTTGTTAGTTTCCTTCGGTATTTAGGTTGTTAGTTTCCTTCTGTATTTAGGTTGTTAGTTTTCTTCGGTATTTAGGTTGTTAGTTTCCTTCGGTATTTAGGTTGTTAGTTTCCTTCGGTATTTAGGTTGTTAGTTTTCTGCGGTATTTAGGTTGTTAGTTTCCTTCGGTATTTAGGTTGTTAGTTTTCTTCGGTATTTAGGGTGTTAGTTTCCTTTGGTATTTAGGATGTTAGTTTTCTTCGGTATTTAGGTTGTTAGTTTCCTTCGGTATTTAGGTTGTTAGTTTCCTTCGGTATTTAGGTTGTTAGTTTCCTTCGGTATTTAGGTTGCTAGTTTTCTTCGGTATTTAGGTTGTTAGTTTCCTTTGGTATTTAGGTTGTTAGTTTCCTTCGGTATTTAGGTTGTTAGTTTCCTTCGGTATTTAGGTTGTTAGTTTCCTTTGGTATTTAGGTTGTTAGTTTCCCTCGGTATTTAGGTTGTTAGTTTCCTTCGGTATTTAGGTTGTTAGGTTCCTTCGGTATTTAGGTTGTTAGTTTCCTTCAGTATTTAGGTTGTTAGTTTCCTTCGGTATTTAGGTTGTTAGTTTCCTTTTGTATTTAGGTTGTTAGTTTCCTTCGGTATTTAGGTTGTTAGTTTCCTTTGGTATTTAGGTTGTTAGTTTCCTTCGGTATTTAGGTTGTTAGTTTCCTTCGGTATTTAGGTTGTTAGTTTCCTTCGGTATTTAGGTTGCTAGTTTCCTTCGGTATTTAGGTTGTTAGTTTCCTTGGGTATTTAGGTTGTTAGTTTCCTTCGCTATTTTGGTTGTTAGTTTTCTTCTGTATTTAGGTTGTTAGTTTCCTTCGGTATTTAGGTTGTTATTTTCCTCCGGTATTTAGGTTGTTAGTTTCCTTCGGTATTTAGGTTGTTAGTTTCCTTCGGTATTTAGGTTGTTAGTTTTCTGCGGTATTTAAGTTGTTAGTTTCCTTCGGTATTTAGGTTGTTAGTTTCCTTCGCTATTTAGGTTGTTAGTTTCCTTCGGTATTTAGGTTGTTAGTTTCCTTCAGTATTTAGGTTGTTAGTTTCCTTCGGTATTTAGGTTGTTAGTTTCCTTCGCTATTTAGGTTGTTAGTTTCCTTCGGTATTTAGGTTGTTAGTTTCCTTCAGTATTTAGGTTGTTAGTTTTCTTCGGTATTTAGGGTGTTAGTTTCCTTTGGTATTTAGGTTGTTAGTTTTCTTCGGTATTTAGGTTGTTAGTTTTCTGCGGTATTTAGGTTGTTAGTTTTCTTTGGTATTTAGGTTGTTAGTTTTCTTCGGTATTTAGGTTTTTAGTTTTCTTCGGTATTTAGGTTGTTAGTTTCCTTCGGTATTTAGGTTATTAGTTTCTTTCGGTATTTAGGTTGTTAGTTTCCTTTGGTATTTAGGTTGTTAGTTTCTTTCGGTATTTAGGTTGTTAGTTTCCTTCAGTATTTAGGTTGTTAGTTTCCTTCGGTATTTAGGTTGTTAGTTTCCTTCGGTATTTAGGTTGTTAGTTTCCTTCGGTATTTAGGTTGTTAGTTTCCTTCGGTATTTAGGTTGTTAGTTTCCTTCGGTATTCAGGTTGTTAGTTTTCTTCGGTAGTTAGGTTTTTAGTTTTCTTCGGTATTTTAGGTTTTTAGTTTTCTTCAGTATTTAGGTTGTTAGTTTCCTTCGGTAATTAGGTTGTTAGTTTCCATCGGTATTTAGGTTGTTAGTTTCCTTTGGTATTTAGGTTGTTAGTTTCCTTCGGTATTTAGGTTGTTAGTTTCCTTCGGTATTTAGGTTGTTAGTTTCCTTCGGTATTTAGGTTGTTAGTTTCCTTCGGTATTTAGGTTGTTAGTTTTCTTCGGTATTTAGGTTGTTAGTTTCCTTCGGTATTTAGGTTGTTATTTTCCTCCGGTATTTAGGTTGTTAGTTTCCTTCGGTATTTAGGTTGTTAGTTTCCTTCGGTATTTAGGTTGTTAGTTTTCTGCGGTATTTAGGTTGTTAGTTTCCTTCGGTATTTAGGTTGTTAGTTTCCTTCGCTATTTAGGTTGTTAGTTTCCTTCGGTATTTAGGTTGTTAGTTTCCTTCTGTATTTAGGTTGTTAGTTTTCTTCGGTATTTAGGGTGTTAGTTTCCTTTGGTATTTAGGTTGTTAGTTTTCTTCGGTATTTAGGTTGTTAGTTTCCTTCGGTATTTAGGTTGTTAGTTTCCTTCGGTATTTAGGTTGTTAGTTTCCTTCGGTATTTAGGTTGCTAGTTTTCTTCGGTATTTAGGTTGTTAATTTCCTTCGGTATTTAGGTTGTTAGTTTCCTTCGGTATTTAGGTTGTTAGTTTCCTTCGGTATTTAGGTTGTTAGTTTCCTTTGGTATTTAGGTTGTTAGTTTCCTTCGGTATTTAGGTTGTTAGTTTCCTTCGGTATTTAGGTTGTTAGGTTCCTTCGGTATTTAGGTTGTTAGTTTCCTTCGGTATTTAGGTTGTTAGTTTCCTTCGGTATTTAGGTTGTTAGTTTCCTTTTGTATTTAGGTTGTTAGTTTCCTTCGGTATTTAGGTTGTTAGTTTCCTTTGGTATTTAGGTTGTTAGTTTCCTTCGGTATTTAGGTTGTTAGTTTCCTTCGGTATTTAGGTTGTTAGTTTCCTTCGGTATTTAGGTTGCTAGTTTCCTTCGGTATTTAGGTTGTTAGTTTCCTTGTGTATTTAGGTTGTTAGTTTCCTTCGCTATTTTGGTTGTTAGTTTTCTTCTGTATTTAGGTTGTTAGTTTCCTTCGGTATTTAGGTTGTTATTTTCCTCCGGTATTTAGGTTGTTAGTTTCCTTCGGTATTTAGGTTGTTAGTTTCCTTCGGTATTTAGGTTGTTAGTTTTCTGCGGTATTTAGGTTGTTAGTTTCCTTCTTTATTTAGGTTGTTAGTTTCCTTCGCTATTTAGGTTGTTAGTTTCCTTCGGTATTTAGGTTGTTAGTTTCTTTCGGTATTTAGGTTGTTAGTTTTCTGCGGTATTTAGGGTGTTAGTTTCCTTTGGTATTTAGGTTGTTAGTTTTCTTCGGTATTTAGGTTGTTAGTTTTCTGCGGTATTTAGGTTGTTAGTTTTCTTCGGTATTTAGGTTGTTAGTTTTCTTCGGTATTTAGGTTTTTAGTTTTCTTCGGTATTTAGGTTGTTAGTTTCCTTCGGTATTTAGGTTATTAGTTTCTTTCGGTATTTAGGTTGTTAGTTTCCTTTGGTATTTAGGTTGTTAGTTTCTTTCGGTATTTAGGTTGTTAGTTTCCTTCAGTATTTAGGTTGTTAGTTTCCTTCGGTATTTAGGTTGTTAGTTTCCTTCGGTATTTAGGTTGTTAGTTTCCTTCGGTATTTAGGTTGTTAGTTTCCTTCGGTATTTAGGTTGTTAGTTTCCTTCGGTATTCAGGTTGTTAGTTTTCTTCGGTAGTTAGGTTTTTAGTTTTCTTCGGTATTTTAGGTTTTTAGTTTTCTTCAGTATTTAGGTTGTTAGTTTCCTTCGGTAATTAGGTTGTTAGTTTCCATCGGTATTTAGGTTGTTAGTTTCCTTTGGTATTTAGGTTGTTAGTTTCCTTCGGTATTTAGGTTGTTAGTTTCCTTCGGTATTTAGGTTGTTAGTTTCCTTCGGTATTTAGGTTGTTAGTTTCCTTCGGTATTTAGGTTGTTAGTTTCCTTCGGTATTTAGGTTGCTAGTTTTCTTCAGTATTTAGTTTCCTTCGGTATTTAGGTTGTTAGTTTCATTCGGTATTTAGGTTGTTAGTTTCCTTGGGTATTTAGGTTGCTAGTTTCCTTCGGTATTTAGATTTTTAGTTTCCTTGGGTATTTAGGTTGTTAGTTTCCTTTGGTATTTACGTTGTTAGTTTTCTTTATTATTTAGGTTGTTAGTTTTCTTCGGTATTTAGGGTGTTAGTTTCCTTCGGTATTTAGGTTGTTAGTTTCCTTCGGTATTTAGGTTGTTAGTTTCCTTCGGTATTTAGGTTGTTAGTTTCCTTCGGTATTTAGGTTGTTAGTTTCCTTCGGTATTTAGGTTGTTAGTTTCCGTCGGTATTTAGGTTGTTAGTTTCCTTCGGTATTTAGGTTGTTAGTTTCCTTCGGTATTTAGGTTGTTAGTTTCCTTCGGTATTTAGGTTGTTAGTTTCCTTCGGTATTTAGGTTGTTAGTTTCCTTCGGTATTTAGGTTGTTAGTTTCCGTCGGTATTTAGGTTGTTAGTTTCCTTCGGTATTTAGGTTGTTAGTTTCCTTCGGTATTTAGGTTGTTAGTTTCCTTCGGTATTTAGGTTGTTAGTTTCCTTCGGTATTTAGTTGTTAGTTTCCTTCGGTATTTAGGTTACTAGTTTTCTTCGGTATTTAGGTTGTTAGTTTCGTTTGGTATTTAGGTTGTTAGTTTCCTTCGGTATTTAGGTTGTTAGTTTTCTGCGGTATTTAGGTTGTTAGTTTCCTTCGGTATTAAGGTTGTTAGTTTCCTTCGCTATTTAGGTTGTTAGTTTCCTTCGGTATTTAGGTTGTTAGTTTCCTTCTGTATTTAGGTTGTTAGTTTTCTTCGGTATTTAGGTTGTTAGTTTCCTTCGGTATTTAGGTTGTTAGTTTCCTTCGGTATTTAGGTTGTTAGTTTTCTGCGGTATTTAGGTTGTTAGTTTCCTTCGGTATTTAGGTTGTTAGTTTTCTTCGGTATTTAGGGTGTTAGTTTCCTTTGGTATTTAGGATGTTAGTTTTCTTCGGTATTTAGGTTGTTAGTTTCCTTCGGTATTTAGGTTGTTAGTTTCCTTCGGTATTTAGGTTGTTAGTTTCCTTCGGTATTTAGGTTGCTAGTTTTCTTCGGTATTTAGGTTGTTAGTTTCCTTCGGTATTTAGGTTGTTAGTTTCCTTCGGTATTTAGGTTGTTAGTTTCCTTCGGTATTTAGGTTGTTAGTTTCCTTTGGTATTTAGGTTGTTAGTTTCCTTCGGTATTTAGGTTGTTAGTTTCCTTCGGTATTTAGGTTGTTAGGTTCCTTCGGTATTTAGGTTGTTAGTTTCCTTCAGTATTTAGGTTGTTAGTTTCCTTCGGTATTTAGGTTGTTAGTTTCCTTTTGTATTTAGGTTGTTAGTTTCCTTCGGTATTTAGGTTGTTAGTTTCCTTTGGTATTTAGGTTGTTAGTTTCCTTCGGTATTTAGGTTGTTAGTTTCCTTCGGTATTTAGGTTGTTAGTTTCCTTCGGTATTTAGGTTGCTAGTTTCCTTCGGTATTTAGGTTGTTAGTTTCCTTGGGTATTTAGGTTGTTAGTTTCCTTTGCTATTTTGGTTGTTAGTTTTCTTCTGTATTTAGGTTGTTAGTTTCCTTCGGTATTTAGGTTGTTATTTTCCTCCGGTATTTAGGTTGTTAGTTTCCTTCGGTATTTAGGTTGTTAGTTTCCTTCGGTATTTAGGTTGTTAGTTTTCTGCGGTATTTAGGTTGTTAGTTTCCTTCGGTATTTAGGTTGTTAGTTTCCTTCGCTATTTAGGTTGTTAGTTTCCTTCGGTATTTAGGTTGTTAGTTTCCTTCAGTATTTAGGTTGTTAGTTTCCTTCGGTATTTAGGTTGTTAGTTTCCTTCGCTATTTAGGTTGTTAGTTTCCTTCGGTATTTAGGTTGTTAGTTTCCTTCAGTATTTAGGTTGTTAGTTTTCTTCGGTATTTAGGGTGTTAGTTTCCTTTGGTATTTAGGTTGTTAGTTTTCTTCCGTATTTAGGTTGTTAGTTTTCTGCGGTATTTAGGTTGTTAGTTTTCTTTGGTATTTAGGTTGTTAGTTTTCTTCGGTATTTAGGTTTTTAGTTTTCTTCGGTATTTAGGTTGTTAGTTTCCTTCGGTATTTAGGTTATTAGTTTCTTTCGGTATTTAGGTTGTTAGTTTCCTTTGGTATTTAGGTTGTTAGTTTCTTTCGGTATTTAGGTTGTTAGTTTCCTTCAGTATTTAGGTTGTTAGTTTCCTTCGGTATTTAGGTTGTTAGTTTCCTTCGGTATTTAGGTTGTTAGTTTCCTTCGGTATTTAGGTTGTTAGTTTCCTTCGGTATTTAGGTTGTTAGTTTCCTTCGGTATTCAGGTTGTTAGTTTTCTTCGGTAGTTAGGTTTTTAGTTTTCTTCGGTATTTTAGGTTTTTAGTTTTCTTCAGTATTTAGGTTGTTAGTTTCCTTCGGTAATTAGGTTGTTAGTTTCCATCGGTATTTAGGTTGTTAGTTTCCTTTGGTATTTAGGTTGTTAGTTTCCTTCGGTATTTAGGTTGTTAGTTTCCTTCGGTATTTAGGTTGTTAGTTTCCTTCGGTATTTAGGTTGTTAGTTTCCTTCGGTATTTAGGTTGTTAGTTTCCTTCGGTATTTAGGTTGCTAGTTTTCTTCAGTATTTAGTTTCCTTCGGTATTTAGGTTGTTAGTTTCATTCGGTATTTAGGTTGTTAGTTTCCTTGGGTATTTAGGTTGCTAGTTTCCTTCGGTATTTAGATTTTTAGTTTCCTTGGGTATTTAGGTTGTTAGTTTCCTTTGGTATTTACGTTGTTAGTTTTCTTTATTATTTAGGTTGTTAGTTTTCTTCGGTATTTAGGGTGTTAGTTTCCTTCGGTATTTAGGTTGTTAGTTTCCTTCGGTATTTAGGTTGTTAGTTTCCTTCGGTATTTAGGTTGTTAGTTTCCTTCGGTATTTACGTTGTTAGTTTCCTTCGGTATTTAGGTTGTTAGTTTCCGTCGGTATTTAGGTTGTTAGTTTCCTTCGGTATTTAGGTTGTTAGTTTCCTTCGGTATTTAGGTTGTTAGTTTCCTTCGGTATTTAGGTTGTTAGTTTCCTTCGGTATTTAGGTTGTTAGTTTCCTTCGGTATTTAGGTTGTTAGTTTCCGTCGGTATTTAGGTTGTTAGTTTCCTTCGGTATTTACGTTGTTAGTTTCCTTCGGTATTTAGGTTGTTAGTTTCCGTCGGTATTTAGGTTGTTAGTTTCCTTCGGTATTTAGGTTGTTAGTTTCCTTCGGTATTTAGGTTGTTAGTTTCCTTCGGTATTTAGGTTGTTAGTTTCCTTCGGTATTTAGGTTGTTAGTTTCCTTCGGTATTTAGGTTGTTAGTTTCCTTCGGTATTTAGGTTGTTAGTTTCCTTCGGTATTTAGGTTGTTAGTTTCCTTCGGTATTTAGGTTGTTAGTTTCCTTCAGTATTTAGGTTGTTAGTTTTCTTCGGTATTTAGGGTGTTAGTTTCCTTTGGTATTTAGGTTGTTAGTTTTCTTCGGTATTTAGGTTGTTAGTTTTCTGCGGTATTTAGGTTGTTAGTTTTCTTTGGTATTTAGGTTGTTAGTTTTCTTCGGTATTTAGGTTTTTAGTTTTCTTCGGTATTTAGGTTGTTAGTTTCCTTCGGTATTTAGGTTATTAGTTTCTTTCGGTATTTAGGTTGTTAGTTTCCTTTGGTATTTAGGTTGTTAGTTTCTTTCGGTATTTAGGTTGTTAGTTTTCTTCGGTATTTAGGTTGTTAGTTTTCTTCGGTATTTAGGTTTTTAGTTTTCTTCGGTATTTAGGTTGTTAGTTTCCTTCGGTATTTAGGTTATTAGTTTCTGTCAGTATTTAGGTTGTTAGTTTCCTTTGGTATTTAGGTTGTTAGTTTCTTTCGGTATTTAGGTTGTTAGTTTCCTTCAGTATTTAGGTTGTTAGTTTCCTTCGGTATTTAGGTTGTTAGTTTCCTTCGGTATTTAGGTTGCTAGTTTTCTTCGGTATTTAGGTTGTTAGTTTCCTTCGGTATTTAGGTTGTTAGTTTCCTTCGGTATTTAGGTTGTTAGTTTCCTTCGGTATTTAGGTTGTTAGTTTCCTTTGGTATTTAGGTTGTTAGTTTCCTTCGGTATTTAGGTTGTTAGTTTCCTTCGGTATTTAGGTTGTTAGGTTCCTTCGGTATTTAGGTTGTTAGTTTCCTTCGGTATTTAGGTTGTTAGTTTCCTTCGGTATTTAGGTTGTTAGTTTCCTTTTGTATTTAGGTTGTTAGTTTCCTTCGGTATTTAGGTTGTTAGTTTCCTTTGGTATTTAGGTTGTTAGTTTCCTTCGGTATTTAGGTTGTTAGTTTCCTTCGGTATTTAGGTTGTTAGTTTCCTTCGGTATTTAGGTTGCTAGTTTCCTTCGGTATTTAGGTTGTTAGTTTCCTTGGGTATTTAGATTGTTAGTTTCCTTTGCTATTTAGGTTGTTAGTTTTCTTCTGTATTTAGGTTGTTAGTTTACTTCGGTATTTAGGTTGTTAGTTTCCTTCGGTATTTACGTTGTTAGTTTTCTTCGGTATTTAGGTTGTTAGTTTCCTTCAGTATTTAGGTTGTTAGTTTCTTTCGGTATTTAGGTTGTTAGTTTCCTTCGGTATTTAGGTTGTTAGTTTCCTTCGGTATTTAGGTTGTTAGTTTCCTTCGGTATTTAGGTTGTTAGTTTCCTTCGGTATTTAGGTTGTTAGTTTCCTTTGGGTATTTAGGTTGTTAGTTTCCTTCGGTATTTAGGTTGTTAGTTTCCTTCGGTATTTAGGTTGTTAGTTTCCTTCGGTATTTAGGTTGTTAGTTTCCTTCGGTATTTAGGTTAGTTTCCTTCGGTTTTTAGGTTGTTAGTTTCGTTTGGTATTTAGGTTGTTAGTTTCCTTCGGTATTTAGGTTGTTAGTTTCCTTTGGTATTTAGGTTGTTAGTTTCCTTCGGTATTTAGGTTGTTAGTTTCCTTCGGTATTTAGGTTGTTAGTTTCCTTCGGTATTTAGGTTGCTAGTTTCCTTCGGTATTTAGGTTGTTAGTTTCCTTCGGTATTTATTTTGTTAGTTTCCTTCGGTATATAGGTTGTTAGTTTTCTTCTGTATTTAGGTTGTTAGTTTCCTTCGGTATTTAGGTTGTTATTTTCCTCCGGTATTTAGGTTGTTAGTTTCCTTCGGTATTTAGGTTGTTAGTTTCCTTCGGTATTTAGGTTGTTAGTTTTCTGCGGTATTTAGGTTGTTAGTTTCCTTCGGTATTAAGGTTGTTAGTTTCCTTCGCTATTTAGGTTGTTAGTTTCCTTCGGTATTTAGGTTGTTAGTTTCCTTCGGTATTTAGGTTGTTAGTTTTCTGCGGTATTTAGGTTGTTAGTTTCCTTCGGTATTTAGGTTGTTATTTTCCTCCGGTATTTAGGTTGTTAGTTTCCTTCGGTATTTAGGTTGTTAGTTTCCTTCGGTATTTAGGTTGTTAGTTTTCTGCGGTATTTAGGTTGTTAGTTTCCTTCGGTATTTAGGTTGTTAGTTTCCTTCGCTATTTGGGTTGTTAGTTTCCTTCGGTATTTAGGTTGTTAGTTTCCTTCGGTATTTAGGTTGTTAGTTTTCTTCGGTATTTAGGTTGTTAGTTTCCTTCTGTATTTAGGTTGTTAGTTTCCTTCGGTATTTAGGTTGTTAGTTTTCTGCGGTATTTAGGTTGTTAGTTTCCTTCGGTATTTAGGTTGTTAGTTTCCTTCGGTATTTAGGTTGTTAGTTTCCTTCGGTATTTAGGTTGTTAGTTTCCTTCGGTATTTAGGTTGTTAGTTTCCTTCGGTATTTAGGTTGTTAGTTTTCTTCGGTATTTAGGTTGTTAGTTTCCTTCAGTATTTAGGTTGTTATTTTCCTCCGGTATTTAGGTTGTTAGTTTCCTTCGGTATTTAGGTTGTTAGTTTCCTTCGGTATTTAGGTTGTTAGTTTTCTGCGGTATTTAGGTTGTTAGTTTCCTTCGGTATTTAGGTTGTTAGTTTCCTTCGCTATTTAGGTTGTTAGTTTCCTTTGGTATTTAGGTTGTTAGTTTCCTTCTGTATTTAGGTTGTTAGTTTTCTTCGGTATTTAGGGTGTTAGTTTCCTTTGGTATTTAGGTTGTTAGTTTTCTTCGGTATTTAGGTTGTTAGTTTCCTTCGGTATTTAGGTTGTTAGTTTCCTTCGGTATTTAGGTTGTTAGTTTCCTTCGGTATTTAGGTTGCTAGTTTTCTTCGGTATTTAGGTTGTTAGTTTCCTTCGGTATTTAGGTTGTTAGTTTCCTTCGGTATTTAGGTTGTTAGTTTCCTTCGGTATTTAGGTTGTTAGTTTCCTTTGGTATTTAGGTTGTTAGTTTCCTTCGGTATTTAGGTTGTTAGTTTCCTTCGGTATTTAGGTTGTTAGGTTCCTTCGGTATTTAGGTTGTTAGTTTCCTTCGGTATTTAGGTTGTTAGTTTCCTTCGGTATTTAGGTTGTTAGTTTCCTTTTGTATTTAGGTTGTTAGTTTCCTTCGGTATTTAGGTTGTTAGTTTCCTTTGGTATTTAGGTTGTTAGTTTCCTTCGGTATTTAGGTTGTTAGTTTCCTTCGGTATTTAGGTTGTTAGTTTCCTTCGGTATTTAGGTTGCTAGTTTCCTTCGGTATTTAGGTTGTTAGTTTCCTTGTGTATTTAGGTTGTTAGTTTCCTTCGCTATTTTGGTTGTTAGTTTTCTTCTGTATTTAGGTTGTTAGTTTCCTTCGGTATTTAGGTTGTTATTTTCCTCCGGTATTTAGGTTGTTAGTTTCCTTCGGTATTTAGGTTGTTAGTTTCCTTCGGTATTTAGGTTGTTAGTTTTCTGCGGTATTTAGGTTGTTAGTTTCCTTCTTTATTTAGGTTGTTAGTTTCCTTCGCTATTTAGGTTGTTAGTTTCCTTCGGTATTTAGGTTGTTAGTTTCTTTCGGTATTTAGGTTGTTAGTTTTCTGCGGTATTTAGGGTGTTAGTTTCCTTTGGTATTTAGGTTGTTAGTTTTCTTCGGTATTTAGGTTGTTAGTTTTCTGCGGTATTTAGGTTGTTAGTTTTCTTCGGTATTTAGGTTGTTAGTTTTCTTCGGTATTTAGGTTTTTAGTTTTCTTCGGTATTTAGGTTGTTAGTTTCCTTCGGTATTTAGGTTATTAGTTTCTGTCAGTATTTAGGTTGTTAGTTTCCTTTGGTATTTAGGTTGTTAGTTTCTTTCGGTATTTAGGTTGTTAGTTTCCTTCAGTATTTAGGTTGTTAGTTTCCTTCGGTATTTAGGTTGTTAGTTTCCTTCGGTATTTAGGTTGTTAGTTTCCTTCGGTATTTAGGTTGTTAGTTTCCTTCGGTATTTAGGTTGTTAGTTTCCTTCGGTATTCAGGTTGTTAGTTTTCTTCGGTAGTTAGGTTTTTAGTTTTCTTCGGTATTTTAGGTTTTTAGTTTTCTTCAGTATTTAGGTTGTTAGTTTCCTTCGGTAATTAGGTTGTTAGTTTCCATCGGTATTTAGGTTGTTAGTTTCCTTTGGTATTTAGGTTGTTAGTTTCCTTCGGTATTTAGGTTGTTAGTTTCCTTCGGTATTTAGGTTGTTAGTTTCCTTCGGTATTTAGGTTGTTAGTTTCCTTCGGTATTTAGGTTGTTAGTTTCCTTCGGTATTTAGGTTGCTAGTTTTCTTCAGTATTTAGTTTCCTTCGGTATTTAGGTTGTTAGTTTCATTCGGTATTTAGGTTGTTAGTTTCCTTGGGTATTTAGGTTGCTAGTTTCCTTCGGTATTTAGATTTTTAGTTTCCTTGGGTATTTAGGTTGTTAGTTTCCTTTGGTATTTACGTTGTTAGTTTTCTTTATTATTTAGGTTGTTAGTTTTCTTCGGTATTTAGGGTGTTAGTTTCCTTCGGTATTTAGGTTGTTAGTTTCCTTCGGTATTTAGGTTGTTAGTTTCCTTCGGTATTTAGGTTGTTAGTTTCCTTCGGTATTTAGGTTGTTAGTTTCCTTCGGTATTTAGGTTGTTAGTTTCCGTCGGTATTTAGGTTGTTAGTTTCCTTCGGTATTTAGGTTGTTAGTTTCCTTCGGTATTTAGGTTGTTAGTTTCCTTCGGTATTTAGGTTGTTAGTTTCCTTCGGTATTTAGGTTGTTAGTTTCCTTCGGTATTTAGGTTGTTAGTTTCCGTCGGTATTTAGGTTGTTAGTTTCCTTCGGTATTTAGGTTGTTAGTTTCCTTCGGTATTTAGGTTGTTAGTTTCCTTCGGTATTTAGGTTGTTAGTTTCCTTCGCTATTTAGGTTGTTAGTTTCCTTCGGTATTTAGGTTGTTAGTTTCCTTCGGTATTTAGGTTGTTAGTTTCCTTCGGTATTTAGGTTGTTAGTTTCCTTCGGTATTTAGTTGTTAGTTTCCTTCGGTATTTAGGTTACTAGTTTTCTTCGGTATTTAGGTTGTTAGTTTTGTTTGGTATTTAGGTTGTTAGTTTCCTTCGGTATTTAGGTTGTTAGTTTTCTGCGGTATTTAGGTTGTTAGTTTCCTTCGGTATTAAGGTTGTTAGTTTCCTTCGCTATTTAGGTTGTTAGTTTCCTTCGGTATTTAGGTTGTTAGTTTCCTTCTGTATTTAGGTTGTTAGTTTTCTTCGGTATTTAGGTTGTTAGTTTCCTTCGGTATTTAGGTTGTTAGTTTCCTTCGGTATTTAGGTTGTTAGTTTTCTGCGGTATTTAGGTTGTTAGTTTCCTTCGGTATTTAGGTTGTTAGTTTTCTTCGGTATTTAGGGTGTTAGTTTCCTTTGGTATTTAGGATGTTAGTTTTCTTCGGTATTTAGGTTGTTAGTTTCCTTCGGTATTTAGGTTGTTAGTTTCCTTCGGTATTTAGGTTGTTAGTTTCCTTCGGTATTTAGGTTGCTAGTTTTCTTCGGTATTTAGGTTGTTAGTTTCCTTCGGTATTTAGGTTGTTAGTTTCCTTCGGTATTTAGGTTGTTAGTTTCCTTCGGTATTTAGGTTGTTAGTTTCCTTTGGTATTTAGGTTGTTAGTTTCCCTCGGTATTTAGGTTGTTAGTTTCCTTCGGTATTTAGGTTGTTAGGTTCCTTCGGTATTTAGGTTGTTAGTTTCCTTCAGTATTTAGGTTGTTAGTTTCCTTCGGTATTTAGGTTGTTAGTTTCCTTTTGTATTTAGGTTGTTAGTTTCCTTCGGTATTTAGGTTGTTAGTTTCCTTTGGTATTTAGGTTGTTAGTTTCCTTCGGTATTTAGGTTGTTAGTTTCCTTCGGTATTTAGGTTGTTAGTTTCCTTCGGTATTTAGGTTGCTAGTTTCCTTCGGTATTTAGGTTGTTAGTTTCCTTGGGTATTTAGGTTGTTAGTTTCCTTCGCTATTTTGGTTGTTAGTTTTCTTCTGTATTTAGGTTGTTAGTTTCCTTCGGTATTTAGGTTGTTATTTTCCTCCGGTATTTAGGTTGTTAGTTTCCTTCGGTATTTAGGTTGTTAGTTTCCTTCGGTATTTAGGTTGTTAGTTTTCTGCGGTATTTAAGTTGTTAGTTTCCTTCGGTATTTAGGTTGTTAGTTTCCTTCGCTATTTAGGTTGTTAGTTTCCTTCGGTATTTAGGTTGTTAGTTTCCTTCAGTATTTAGGTTGTTAGTTTCCTTCGGTATTTAGGTTGTTAGTTTCCTTCGCTATTTAGGTTGTTAGTTTCCTTCGGTATTTAGGTTGTTAGTTTCCTTCAGTATTTAGGTTGTTAGTTTTCTGCGGTATTTAGGTTGTTAGTTTACTTCGGTATTTAGGTTGTTAGTTTCCTTCGGTATTTACGTTGTTAGTTTTCTTCGGTATTTAGGTTGTTAGTTTCCTTCAGTATTTAGGTTGTTAGTTTCTTTCGGTATTTAGGTTGTTAGTTTCCTTCGGTATTTAGGTTGTTAGTTTCCTTCGGTATTTAGGTTGTTAGTTTCCTTCGGTATTTAGGTTGTTAGTTTCCTTCGGTATTTAGGTTGTTAGTTTCCTTTGGGTATTTAGGTTGTTAGTTTCCTTCGGTATTTAGGTTGTTAGTTTCCTTCGGTATTTAGGTTGTTAGTTTCCTTCGGTATTTAGGTTGTTAGTTTCCTTCGGTATTTAGGTTAGTTTCCTTCGGTTTTTAGGTTGTTAGTTTCGTTTGGTATTTAGGTTGTTAGTTTCCTTCGGTATTTAGGTTGTTAGTTTCCTTTGGTATTTAGGTTGTTAGTTTCCTTCGGTATTTAGGTTGTTAGTTTCCTTCGGTATTTAGGTTGTTAGTTTCCTTCGGTATTTAGGTTGCTAGTTTCCTTCGGTATTTAGGTTGTTAGTTTCCTTCGGTATTTATTTTGTTAGTTTCCTTCGGTATATAGGTTGTTAGTTTTCTTCTGTATTTAGGTTGTTAGTTTCCTTCGGTATTTAGGTTGTTATTTTCCTCCGGTATTTAGGTTGTTAGTTTCCTTCGGTATTTAGGTTGTTAGTTTCCTTCGGTATTTAGGTTGTTAGTTTTCTGCGGTATTTAGGTTGTTAGTTTCCTTCGGTATTAAGGTTGTTAGTTTCCTTCGCTATTTAGGTTGTTAGTTTCCTTCGGTATTTAGGTTGTTAGTTTCCTTCGGTATTTAGGTTGTTAGTTTTCTGCGGTATTTAGGTTGTTAGTTTCCTTCGGTATTTAGGTTGTTATTTTCCTCCGGTATTTAGGTTGTTAGTTTCCTTCGGTATTTAGGTTGTTAGTTTCCTTCGGTATTTAGGTTGTTAGTTTTCTGTGGTATTTAGGTTGTTAGTTTCCTTCGGTATTTAGGTTGTTAGTTTCCTTCGCTATTTGGGTTGTTAGTTTCCTTCGGTATTTAGGTTGTTAGTTTCCTTCGGTATTTAGGTTGTTAGTTTTCTTCGGTATTTAGGTTGTTAGTTTCCTTCTGTATTTAGGTTGTTAGTTTCCTTCGGTATTTAGGTTGTTAGTTTTCTGCGGTATTTAGGTTGTTAGTTTCCTTCGGTATTTAGGTTGTTAGTTTCCTTCGGTATTTAGGTTGTTAGTTTCCTTCGGTATTTAGGTTGTTAGTTTCCTTCGGTATTTAGGTTGTTAGTTTCCTTCGGTATTTAGGTTGTTAGTTTTCTTCGGTATTTAGGTTGTTAGTTTCCTTCGGTATTTAGGTTGTTATTTTCCTCCGGTATTTAGGTTGTTAGTTTCCTTCGGTATTTAGGTTGTTAGTTTCCTTCGGTATTTAGGTTGTTAGTTTTCTGCGGTATTTAGGTTGTTAGTTTCCTTCGGTATTTAGGTTGTTAGTTTCCTTCGCTATTTAGGTTGTTAGTTTCCTTTG
This sequence comes from Cepaea hortensis, assembly GCA_963921405.1. Taxonomy (NCBI): domain Eukaryota; kingdom Metazoa; phylum Mollusca; class Gastropoda; order Stylommatophora; family Helicidae; genus Cepaea; species Cepaea hortensis. The sequence goes on along the minus strand of OY992891.1, from coordinate 72,669,525 downwards.
GTATTTAGGTTGTTAGTTTCCTTCTGTATTTAGGTTGTTAGTTTTCTTCGGTATTTAGGGTGTTAGTTTCCTTTGGTATTTAGGTTGTTAGTTTTCTTCGGTATTTAGGTTGTTAGTTTCCTTCGGTATTTAGGTTGTTAGTTTCCTTCGGTATTTAGGTTGTTAGTTTCCTTCGGTATTTAGGTTGCTAGTTTTCTTCGGTATTTAGGTTGTTAGTTTCCTTCGGTATTTAGGTTGTTAGTTTCCTTCGGTATTTAGGTTGTTAGTTTCCTTCGGTATTTAGGTTGTTAGTTTCCTTTGGTATTTAGGTTGTTAGTTTCCTTCGGTATTTAGGTTGTTAGTTTCCTTCGGTATTTAGGTTGTTAGGTTCCTTCGGTATTTAGGTTGTTAGTTTCCTTCGGTATTTAGGTTGTTAGTTTCCTTCGGTATTTAGGTTGTTAGTTTCCTTTTGTATTTAGGTTGTTAGTTTCCTTCGGTATTTAGGTTGTTAGTTTCCTTTGGTATTTAGGTTGTTAGTTTCCTTCGGTATTTAGGTTGTTAGTTTCCTTCGGTATTTAGGTTGTTAGTTTCCTTCGGTATTTAGGTTGCTAGTTTCCTTCGGTATTTAGGTTGTTAGTTTCCTTGTGTATTTAGGTTGTTAGTTTCCTTCGCTATTTTGGTTGTTAGTTTTCTTCTGTATTTAGGTTGTTAGTTTCCTTCGGTATTTAGGTTGTTATTTTCCTCCGGTATTTAGGTTGTTAGTTTCCTTCGGTATTTAGGTTGTTAGTTTCCTTCGGTATTTAGGTTGTTAGTTTTCTGCGGTATTTAGGTTGTTAGTTTCCTTCTTTATTTAGGTTGTTAGTTTCCTTCGCTATTTAGGTTGTTAGTTTCCTTCGGTATTTAGGTTGTTAGTTTCTTTCGGTATTTAGGTTGTTAGTTTTCTGCGGTATTTAGGGTGTTAGTTTCCTTTGGTATTTAGGTTGTTAGTTTTCTTCGGTATTTAGGTTGTTAGTTTTCTGCGGTATTTAGGTTGTTAGTTTTCTTCGGTATTTAGGTTGTTAGTTTTCTTCGGTATTTAGGTTTTTAGTTTTCTTCGGTATTTAGGTTGTTAGTTTCCTTCGGTATTTAGGTTATTAGTTTCTGTCAGTATTTAGGTTGTTAGTTTCCTTTGGTATTTAGGTTGTTAGTTTCTTTCGGTATTTAGGTTGTTAGTTTCCTTCAGTATTTAGGTTGTTAGTTTCCTTCGGTATTTAGGTTGTTAGTTTCCTTCGGTATTTAGGTTGTTAGTTTCCTTCGGTATTTAGGTTGTTAGTTTCCTTCGGTATTTAGGTTGTTAGTTTCCTTCGGTATTCAGGTTGTTAGTTTTCTTCGGTAGTTAGGTTTTTAGTTTTCTTCGGTATTTTAGGTTTTTAGTTTTCTTCAGTATTTAGGTTGTTAGTTTCCTTCGGTAATTAGGTTGTTAGTTTCCATCGGTATTTAGGTTGTTAGTTTCCTTTGGTATTTAGGTTGTTAGTTTCCTTCGGTATTTAGGTTGTTAGTTTCCTTCGGTATTTAGGTTGTTAGTTTCCTTCGGTATTTAGGTTGTTAGTTTCCTTCGGTATTTAGGTTGTTAGTTTCCTTCGGTATTTAGGTTGCTAGTTTTCTTCAGTATTTAGTTTCCTTCGGTATTTAGGTTGTTAGTTTCATTCGGTATTTAGGTTGTTAGTTTCCTTGGGTATTTAGGTTGCTAGTTTCCTTCGGTATTTAGATTTTTAGTTTCCTTGGGTATTTAGGTTGTTAGTTTCCTTTGGTATTTACGTTGTTAGTTTTCTTTATTATTTAGGTTGTTAGTTTTCTTCGGTATTTAGGGTGTTAGTTTCCTTCGGTATTTAGGTTGTTAGTTTCCTTCGGTATTTAGGTTGTTAGTTTCCTTCGGTATTTAGGTTGTTAGTTTCCTTCGGTATTTAGGTTGTTAGTTTCCTTCGGTATTTAGGTTGTTAGTTTCCGTCGGTATTTAGGTTGTTAGTTTCCTTCGGTATTTAGGTTGTTAGTTTCCTTCGGTATTTAGGTTGTTAGTTTCCTTCGGTATTTAGGTTGTTAGTTTCCTTCGGTATTTAGGTTGTTAGTTTCCTTCGGTATTTAGGTTGTTAGTTTCCGTCGGTATTTAGGTTGTTAGTTTCCTTCGGTATTTAGGTTGTTAGTTTCCTTCGGTATTTAGGTTGTTAGTTTCCTTCGGTATTTAGGTTGTTAGTTTCCTTCGCTATTTAGGTTGTTAGTTTCCTTCGGTATTTAGGTTGTTAGTTTCCTTCGGTATTTAGGTTGTTAGTTTCCTTCGGTATTTAGGTTGTTAGTTTCCTTCGGTATTTAGTTGTTAGTTTCCTTCGGTATTTAGGTTACTAGTTTTCTTCGGTATTTAGGTTGTTAGTTTTGTTTGGTATTTAGGTTGTTAGTTTCCTTCGGTATTTAGGTTGTTAGTTTTCTGCGGTATTTAGGTTGTTAGTTTCCTTCGGTATTAAGGTTGTTAGTTTCCTTCGCTATTTAGGTTGTTAGTTTCCTTCGGTATTTAGGTTGTTAGTTTCCTTCTGTATTTAGGTTGTTAGTTTTCTTCGGTATTTAGGTTGTTAGTTTCCTTCGGTATTTAGGTTGTTAGTTTCCTTCGGTATTTAGGTTGTTAGTTTTCTGCGGTATTTAGGTTGTTAGTTTCCTTCGGTATTTAGGTTGTTAGTTTTCTTCGGTATTTAGGGTGTTAGTTTCCTTTGGTATTTAGGATGTTAGTTTTCTTCGGTATTTAGGTTGTTAGTTTCCTTCGGTATTTAGGTTGTTAGTTTCCTTCGGTATTTAGGTTGTTAGTTTCCTTCGGTATTTAGGTTGCTAGTTTTCTTCGGTATTTAGGTTGTTAGTTTCCTTCGGTATTTAGGTTGTTAGTTTCCTTCGGTATTTAGGTTGTTAGTTTCCTTCGGTATTTAGGTTGTTAGTTTCCTTTGGTATTTAGGTTGTTAGTTTCCCTCGGTATTTAGGTTGTTAGTTTCCTTCGGTATTTAGGTTGTTAGGTTCCTTCGGTATTTAGGTTGTTAGTTTCCTTCAGTATTTAGGTTGTTAGTTTCCTTCGGTATTTAGGTTGTTAGTTTCCTTTTGTATTTAGGTTGTTAGTTTCCTTCGGTATTTAGGTTGTTAGTTTCCTTTGGTATTTAGGTTGTTAGTTTCCTTCGGTATTTAGGTTGTTAGTTTCCTTCGGTATTTAGGTTGTTAGTTTCCTTCGGTATTTAGGTTGCTAGTTTCCTTCGGTATTTAGGTTGTTAGTTTCCTTGGGTATTTAGGTTGTTAGTTTCCTTCGCTATTTTGGTTGTTAGTTTTCTTCTGTATTTAGGTTGTTAGTTTCCTTCGGTATTTAGGTTGTTATTTTCCTCCGGTATTTAGGTTGTTAGTTTCCTTCGGTATTTAGGTTGTTAGTTTCCTTCGGTATTTAGGTTGTTAGTTTTCTGCGGTATTTAAGTTGTTAGTTTCCTTCGGTATTTAGGTTGTTAGTTTCCTTCGCTATTTAGGTTGTTAGTTTCCTTCGGTATTTAGGTTGTTAGTTTCCTTCAGTATTTAGGTTGTTAGTTTCCTTCGGTATTTAGGTTGTTAGTTTCCTTCGCTATTTAGGTTGTTAGTTTCCTTCGGTATTTAGGTTGTTAGTTTCCTTCAGTATTTAGGTTGTTAGTTTTCTTCGGTATTTAGGGTGTTAGTTTCCTTTGGTATTTAGGTTGTTAGTTTTCTTCGGTATTTAGGTTGTTAGTTTTCTGCGGTATTTAGGTTGTTAGTTTTCTTTGGTATTTAGGTTGTTAGTTTTCTTCGGTATTTAGGTTTTTAGTTTTCTTCGGTATTTAGGTTGTTAGTTTCCTTCGGTATTTAGGTTATTAGTTTCTTTCGGTATTTAGGTTGTTAGTTTCCTTTGGTATTTAGGTTGTTAGTTTCTTTCGGTATTTAGGTTGTTAGTTTCCTTCAGTATTTAGGTTGTTAGTTTCCTTCGGTATTTAGGTTGTTAGTTTCCTTCGGTATTTAGGTTGTTAGTTTCCTTCGGTATTTAGGTTGTTAGTTTCCTTCGGTATTTAGGTTGTTAGTTTCCTTCGGTATTCAGGTTGTTAGTTTTCTTCGGTAGTTAGGTTTTTAGTTTTCTTCGGTATTTTAGGTTTTTAGTTTTCTTAAGTATTTAGGTTGTTAGTTTCCTTCGGTAATTAGGTTGTTAGTTTCCATCGGTATTTAGGTTGTTAGTTTCCTTTGGTATTTAGGTTGTTAGTTTCCTTCGGTATTTAGGTTGTTAGTTTCCTTCGGTATTTAGGTTGTTAGTTTCCTTCGGTATTTAGGTTGTTAGTTTCCTTCGGTATTTAGGTTGTTAGTTTCCTTCGGTATTTAGGTTGTTAGTTTCCTTCGGTATTTAGGTTGTTAGTTTCCTTCGCTATTTAGGTTGTTAGTTTCCTTCGGTATTTAGGTTGTTAGTTTCCTTCTGTATTTAGGTTGTTAGTTTTCTTCGGTATTTAGGGTGTTAGTTTCCTTTGGTATTTAGGTTGTTAGTTTTCTTCGGTATTTAGGTTGTTAGTTTCCTTCGGTATTTAGGTTGTTAGTTTCCTTCGGTATTTAGGTTGTTAGTTTCCTTCGGTATTTAGGTTGCTAGTTTTCTTCGGTATTTAGGTTGTTAGTTTCCTTCGGTATTTAGGTTGTTAGTTTCCTTCGGTATTTAGGTTGTTAGTTTCCTTCGGTATTTAGGTTGTTAGTTTCCTTTGGTATTTAGGTTGTTAGTTTCCTTCGGTATTTAGGTTGTTAGTTTCCTTCGGTATTTAGGTTGTTAGGTTCCTTCGGTATTTAGGTTGTTAGTTTCCTTCGGTATTTAGGTTGTTAGTTTCCTTCGGTATTTAGGTTGTTAGTTTCCTTTTGTATTTAGGTTGTTAGTTTCCTTCGGTATTTAGGTTGTTAGTTTCCTTTGGTATTTAGGTTGTTAGTTTCCTTCGGTATTTAGGTTGTTAGTTTCCTTCGGTATTTAGGTTGTTAGTTTCCTTCGGTATTTAGGTTGCTAGTTTCCTTCGGTATTTAGGTTGTTAGTTTCCTTGTGTATTTAGGTTGTTAGTTTCCTTCGCTATTTTGGTTGTTAGTTTTCTTCTGTATTTAGGTTGTTAGTTTCCTTCGGTATTTAGGTTGTTATTTTCCTCCGGTATTTAGGTTGTTAGTTTCCTTCGGTATTTAGGTTGTTAGTTTCCTTCGGTATTTAGGTTGTTAGTTTTCTGCGGTATTTAGGTTGTTAGTTTCCTTCTTTATTTAGGTTGTTAGTTTCCTTCGCTATTTAGGTTGTTAGTTTCCTTCGGTATTTAGGTTGTTAGTTTCTTTCGGTATTTAGGTTGTTAGTTTTCTGCGGTATTTAGGGTGTTAGTTTCCTTTGGTATTTAGGTTGTTAGTTTTCTTCGGTATTTAGGTTGTTAGTTTTCTGCGGTATTTAGGTTGTTAGTTTTCTTCGGTATTTAGGTTGTTAGTTTTCTTCGGTATTTAGGTTTTTAGTTTTCTTCGGTATTTAGGTTGTTAGTTTCCTTCGGTATTTAGGTTATTAGTTTCTTTCGGTATTTAGGTTGTTAGTTTCCTTTGGTATTTAGGTTGTTAGTTTCTTTCGGTATTTAGGTTGTTAGTTTCCTTCAGTATTTAGGTTGTTAGTTTCCTTCGGTATTTAGGTTGTTAGTTTCCTTCGGTATTTAGGTTGTTAGTTTCCTTCGGTATTTAGGTTGTTAGTTTCCTTCGGTATTTAGGTTGTTAGTTTCCTTCGGTATTCAGGTTGTTAGTTTTCTTCGGTAGTTAGGTTTTTAGTTTTCTTCGGTATTTTAGGTTTTTAGTTTTCTTCAGTATTTAGGTTGTTAGTTTCCTTCGGTAATTAGGTTGTTAGTTTCCATCGGTATTTAGGTTGTTAGTTTCCTTTGGTATTTAGGTTGTTAGTTTCCTTCGGTATTTAGGTTGTTAGTTTCCTTCGGTATTTAGGTTGTTAGTTTCCTTCGGTATTTAGGTTGTTAGTTTCCTTCGGTATTTAGGTTGTTAGTTTCCTTCGGTATTTAGGTTGCTAGTTTTCTTCAGTATTTAGTTTCCTTCGGTATTTAGGTTGTTAGTTTCATTCGGTATTTAGGTTGTTAGTTTCCTTGGGTATTTAGGTTGCTAGTTTCCTTCGGTATTTAGATTTTTAGTTTCCTTGGGTATTTAGGTTGTTAGTTTCCTTTGGTATTTACGTTGTTAGTTTTCTTTATTATTTAGGTTGTTAGTTTTCTTCGGTATTTAGGGTGTTAGTTTCCTTCGGTATTTAGGTTGTTAGTTTCCTTCGGTATTTAGGTTGTTAGTTTCCTTCGGTATTTAGGTTGTTAGTTTCCTTCGGTATTTAGGTTGTTAGTTTCCTTCGGTATTTAGGTTGTTAGTTTCCGTCGGTATTTAGGTTGTTAGTTTCCTTCGGTATTTAGGTTGTTAGTTTCCTTCGGTATTTAGGTTGTTAGTTTCCTTCGGTATTTAGGTTGTTAGTTTCCTTCGGTATTTAGGTTGTTAGTTTCCTTCGGTATTTAGGTTGTTAGTTTCCGTCGGTATTTAGGTTGTTAGTTTCCTTCGGTATTTAGGTTGTTAGTTTCCTTCGGTATTTAGGTTGTTAGTTTCCTTCGGTATTTAGGTTGTTAGTTTCCTTCGCTATTTAGGTTGTTAGTTTCCTTCGGTATTTAGGTTGTTAGTTTCCTTCGGTATTTAGGTTGTTAGTTTCCTTCGGTATTTAGGTTGTTAGTTTCCTTCGGTATTTAGTTGTTAGTTTCCTTCGGTATTTAGGTTACTAGTTTTCTTCGGTATTTAGGTTGTTAGTTTCGTTTGGTATTTAGGTTGTTAGTTTCCTTCGGTATTTAGGTTGTTAGTTTTCTGCGGTATTTAGGTTGTTAGTTTCCTTCGGTATTAAGGTTGTTAGTTTCCTTCGCTATTTAGGTTGTTAGTTTCCTTCGGTATTTAGGTTGTTAGTTTCCTTCTGTATTTAGGTTGTTAGTTTTCTTCGGTATTTAGGTTGTTAGTTTCCTTCGGTATTTAGGTTGTTAGTTTCCTTCGGTATTTAGGTTGTTAGTTTTCTGCGGTATTTAGGTTGTTAGTTTCCTTCGGTATTTAGGTTGTTAGTTTTCTTCGGTATTTAGGGTGTTAGTTTCCTTTGGTATTTAGGATGTTAGTTTTCTTCGGTATTTAGGTTGTTAGTTTCCTTCGGTATTTAGGTTGTTAGTTTCCTTCGGTATTTAGGTTGTTAGTTTCCTTCGGTATTTAGGTTGCTAGTTTTCTTCGGTATTTAGGTTGTTAGTTTCCTTCGGTATTTAGGTTGTTAGTTTCCTTCGGTATTTAGGTTATTAGTTTCCTTCGGTATTTAGGTTGTTAGTTTCCTTTGGTATTTAGGTTGTTAGTTTCCTTCGGTATTTAGGTTGTTAGTTTCCTTCGGTATTTAGGTTGTTAGGTTCCTTCGGTATTTAGGTTGTTAGTTTCCTTCAGTATTTAGGTTGTTAGTTTCCTTCGGTATTTAGGTTGTTAGTTTCCTTTTGTATTTAGGTTGTTAGTTTCCTTCGGTATTTAGGTTGTTAGTTTCCTTTGGTATTTAGGTTGTTAGTTTCCTTCGGTATTTAGGTTGTTAGTTTCCTTCGGTATTTAGGTTGTTAGTTTCCTTCGGTATTTAGGTTGCTAGTTTCCTTCGGTATTTAGGTTGTTAGTTTCCTTGGGTATTTAGGTTGTTAGTTTCCTTTGCTATTTTGGTTGTTAGTTTTCTTCTGTATTTAGGTTGTTAGTTTCCTTCGGTATTTAGGTTGTTATTTTCCTCCGGTATTTAGGTTGTTAGTTTCCTTCGGTATTTAGGTTGTTAGTTTCCTTCGGTATTTAGGTTGTTAGTTTTCTGCGGTATTTAGGTTGTTAGTTTCCTTCGGTATTTAGGTTGTTAGTTTCCTTCGCTATTTAGGTTGTTAGTTTCCTTCGGTATTTAGGTTGTTAGTTTCCTTCAGTATTTAGGTTGTTAGTTTCCTTCGGTATTTAGGTTGTTAGTTTCCTTCGCTATTTAGGTTGTTAGTTTCCTTCGGTATTTAGGTTGTTAGTTTCCTTCAGTATTTAGGTTGTTAGTTTTCTTCGGTATTTAGGGTGTTAGTTTCCTTTGGTATTTAGGTTGTTAGTTTTCTTCGGTATTTAGGTTGTTAGTTTTCTGCGGTATTTAGGTTGTTAGTTTTCTTTGGTATTTAGGTTGTTAGTTTTCTTCGGTATTTAGGTTTTTAGTTTTCTTCGGTATTTAGGTTGTTAGTTTCCTTCGGTATTTAGGTTATTAGTTTCTTTCGGTATTTAGGTTGTTAGTTTCCTTTGGTATTTAGGTTGTTAGTTTCTTTCGGTATTTAGGTTGTTAGTTTCCTTCAGTATTTAGGTTGTTAGTTTCCTTCGGTATTTAGGTTGTTAGTTTCCTTCGGTATTTAGGTTGTTAGTTTCCTTCGGTATTTAGGTTGTTAGTTTCCTTCGGTATTTAGGTTGTTAGTTTCCTTCGGTATTCAGGTTGTTAGTTTTCTTCGGTAGTTAGGTTTTTAGTTTTCTTCGGTATTTTAGGTTTTTAGTTTTCTTCAGTATTTAGGTTGTTAGTTTCCTTCGGTAATTAGGTTGTTAGTTTCCATCGGTATTTAGGTTGTTAGTTTCCTTTGGTATTTAGGTTGTTAGTTTCCTTCGGTATTTAGGTTGTTAGTTTCCTTCGGTATTTAGGTTGTTAGTTTCCTTCGGTATTTAGGTTGTTAGTTTCCTTCGGTATTTAGGTTGTTAGTTTCCTTCGGTATTTAGGTTGCTAGTTTTCTTCAGTATTTAGTTTCCTTCGGTATTTAGGTTGTTAGTTTCATTCGGTATTTAGGTTGTTAGTTTCCTTGGGTATTTAGGTTGCTAGTTTCCTTCGGTATTTAGATTTTTAGTTTCCTTGGGTATTTAGGTTGTTAGTTTCCTTTGGTATTTACGTTGTTAGTTTTCTTTATTATTTAGGTTGTTAGTTTTCTTCGGTATTTAGGGTGTTAGTTTCCTTCGGTATTTAGGTTGTTAGTTTCCTTCGGTATTTAGGTTGTTAGTTTCCTTCGGTATTTAGGTTGTTAGTTTTCTTCGGTATTTAGGGTGTTAGTTTCCTTTGGTATTTAGGTTGTTAGTTTTCTTCGGTATTTAGGTTGTTAGTTTTCTGCGGTATTTAGGTTGTTAGTTTTCTTTGGTATTTAGGTTGTTAGTTTTCTTCGGTATTTAGGTTTTTAGTTTTCTTCGGTATTTAGGTTGTTAGTTTCCTTCGGTATTTAGGTTATTAGTTTCTTTCGGTATTTAGGTTGTTAGTTTCCTTTGGTATTTAGGTTGTTAGTTTCTTTCGGTATTTAGGTTGTTAGTTTCCTTCAGTATTTAGGTTGTTAGTTTCCTTCGGTATTTAGGTTGTTAGTTTCCTTCGGTATTTAGGTTGTTAGTTTCCTTCGGTATTTAGGTTGTTAGTTTCCTTCGGTATTTAGGTTGTTAGTTTCCTTCGGTATTCAGGTTGTTAGTTTTCTTCGGTAGTTAGGTTTTTAGTTTTCTTCGGTATTTTAGGTTTTTAGTTTTCTTCAGTATTTAGGTTGTTAGTTTCCTTCGGTAATTAGGTTGTTAGTTTCCATCGGTATTTAGGTTGTTAGTTTCCTTTGGTATTTAGGTTGTTAGTTTCCTTCGGTATTTAGGTTGTTAGTTTCCTTCGGTATTTAGGTTGTTAGTTTCCTTCGGTATTTAGGTTGTTAGTTTCCTTCGGTATTTAGGTTGTTAGTTTCCTTCGGTATTTAGGTTGTTAGTTTCCTTCGGTATTTAGGTTGTTAGTTTCCTTCGCTATTTAGGTTGTTAGTTTCCTTCGGTATTTAGGTTGTTAGTTTCCTTCTGTATTTAGGTTGTTAGTTTTCTTCGGTATTTAGGGTGTTAGTTTCCTTTGGTATTTAGGTTGTTAGTTTTCTTCGGTATTTAGGTTGTTAGTTTCCTTCGGTATTTAGGTTGTTAGTTTCCTTCGGTATTTAGGTTGTTAGTTTCCTTCGGTATTTAGGTTGCTAGTTTTCTTCGGTATTTAGGTTGTTAGTTTCCTTCGGTATTTAGGTTGTTAGTTTCCTTCGGTATTTAGGTTGTTAGTTTCCTTCGGTATTTAGGTTGTTAGTTTCCTTTGGTATTTAGGTTGTTAGTTTCCTTCGGTATTTAGGTTGTTAGTTTCCTTCGGTATTTAGGTTGTTAGGTTCCTTCGGTATTTAGGTTGTTAGTTTCCTTCGGTATTTAGGTTGTTAGTTTCCTTCGGTATTTAGGTTGTTAGTTTCCTTTTGTATTTAGGTTGTTAGTTTCCTTCGGTATTTAGGTTGTTAGTTTCCTTTGGTATTTAGGTTGTTAGTTTCCTTCGGTATTTAGGTTGTTAGTTTCCTTCGGTATTTAGGTTGTTAGTTTCCTTCGGTATTTAGGTTGCTAGTTTCCTTCGGTATTTAGGTTGTTAGTTTCCTTGTGTATTTAGGTTGTTAGTTTCCTTCGCTATTTTGGTTGTTAGTTTTCTTCTGTATTTAGGTTGTTAGTTTCCTTCGGTATTTAGGTTGTTATTTTCCTCCGGTATTTAGGTTGTTAGTTTCCTTCGGTATTTAGGTTGTTAGTTTCCTTCGGTATTTAGGTTGTTAGTTTTCTGCGGTATTTAGGTTGTTAGTTTCCTTCTTTATTTAGGTTGTTAGTTTCCTTCGCTATTTAGGTTGTTAGTTTCCTTCGGTATTTAGGTTGTTAGTTTCTTTCGGTATTTAGGTTGTTAGTTTTCTGCGGTATTTAGGGTGTTAGTTTCCTTTGGTATTTAGGTTGTTAGTTTTCTTCGGTATTTAGGTTGTTAGTTTTCTGCGGTATTTAGGTTGTTAGTTTTCTTCGGTATTTAGGTTGTTAGTTTTCTTCGGTATTTAGGTTTTTAGTTTTCTTCGGTATTTAGGTTGTTAGTTTCCTTCGGTATTTAGGTTATTAGTTTCTTTCGGTATTTAGGTTGTTAGTTTCCTTTGGTATTTAGGTTGTTAGTTTCTTTCGGTATTTAGGTTGTTAGTTTCCTTCAGTATTTAGGTTGTTAGTTTCCTTCGGTATTTAGGTTGTTAGTTTCCTTCGGTATTTAGGTTGTTAGTTTCCTTCGGTATTTAGGTTGTTAGTTTCCTTCGGTATTTAGGTTGTTAGTTTCCTTCGGTATTCAGGTTGTTAGTTTTCTTCGGTAGTTAGGTTTTTAGTTTTCTTCGGTATTTTAGGTTTTTAGTTTTCTTCAGTATTTAGGTTGTTAGTTTCCTTCGGTAATTAGGTTGTTAGTTTCCATCGGTATTTAGGTTGTTAGTTTCCTTTGGTATTTAGGTTGTTAGTTTCCTTCGGTATTTAGGTTGTTAGTTTCCTTCGGTATTTAGGTTGTTAGTTTCCTTCGGTATTTAGGTTGTTAGTTTCCTTCGGTATTTAGGTTGTTAGTTTCCTTCGGTATTTAGGTTGCTAGTTTTCTTCAGTATTTAGTTTCCTTCGGTATTTAGGTTGTTAGTTTCATTCGGTATTTAGGTTGTTAGTTTCCTTGGGTATTTAGGTTGCTAGTTTCCTTCGGTATTTAGATTTTTAGTTTCCTTGGGTATTTAGGTTGTTAGTTTCCTTTGGTATTTACGTTGTTAGTTTTCTTTATTATTTAGGTTGTTAGTTTTCTTCGGTATTTAGGGTGTTAGTTTCCTTCGGTATTTAGGTTGTTAGTTTCCTTCGGTATTTAGGTTGTTAGTTTCCTTCGGTATTTAGGTTGTTAGTTTCCTTCGGTATTTAGGTTGTTAGTTTCCTTCGGTATTTAGGTTGTTAGTTTCCGTCGGTATTTAGGTTGTTAGTTTCCTTCGGTATTTAGGTTGTTAGTTTCCTTCGGTATTTAGGTTGTTAGTTTCCTTCGGTATTTAGGTTGTTAGTTTCCTTCGGTATTTAGGTTGTTAGTTTCCTTCGGTATTTAGGTTGTTAGTTTCCGTCGGTATTTAGGTTGTTAGTTTCCTTCGGTATTTAGGTTGTTAGTTTCCTTCGGTATTTAGGTTGTTAGTTTCCTTCGGTATTTAGGTTGTTAGTTTCCTTCGCTATTTAGGTTGTTAGTTTCCTTCGGTATTTAGGTTGTTAGTTTCCTTCGGTATTTAGGTTGTTAGTTTCCTTCGGTATTTAGGTTGTTAGTTTCCTTCGGTATTTAGTTGTTAGTTTCCTTCGGTATTTAGGTTACTAGTTTTCTTCGGTATTTAGGTTGTTAGTTTCGTTTGGTATTTAGGTTGTTAGTTTCCTTCGGTATTTAGGTTGTTAGTTTTCTGCGGTATTTAGGTTGTTAGTTTCCTTCGGTATTAAGGTTGTTAGTTTCCTTCGCTATTTAGGTTGTTAGTTTCCTTCGGTATTTAGGTTGTTAGTTTCCTTCTGTATTTAGGTTGTTAGTTTTCTTCGGTATTTAGGTTGTTAGTTTCCTTCGGTATTTAGGTTGTTAGTTTCCTTCGGTATTTAGGTTGTTAGTTTTCTGCGGTATTTAGGTTGTTAGTTTCCTTCGGTATTTAGGTTGTTAGTTTTCTTCGGTATTTAGGGTGTTAGTTTCCTTTGGTATTTAGGATGTTAGTTTTCTTCGGTATTTAGGTTGTTAGTTTCCTTCGGTATTTAGGTTGTTAGTTTCCTTCGGTATTTAGGTTGTTAGTTTCCTTCGGTATTTAGGTTGCTAGTTTTCTTCGGTATTTAGGTTGTTAGTTTCCTTCGGTATTTAGGTTGTTAGTTTCCTTCGGTATTTAGGTTATTAGTTTCCTTCGGTATTTAGGTTGTTAGTTTCCTTTGGTATTTAGGTTGTTAGTTTCCTTCGGTATTTAGGTTGTTAGTTTCCTTCGGTATTTAGGTTGTTAGGTTCCTTCGGTATTTAGGTTGTTAGTTTCCTTCAGTATTTAGGTTGTTAGTTTCCTTCGGTATTTAGGTTGTTAGTTTCCTTTTGTATTTAGGTTGTTAGTTTCCTTCGGTATTTAGGTTGTTAGTTTCCTTTGGTATTTAGGTTGTTAGTTTCCTTCGGTATTTAGGTTGTTAGTTTCCTTCGGTATTTAGGTTGTTAGTTTCCTTCGGTATTTAGGTTGCTAGTTTCCTTCGGTATTTAGGTTGTTAGTTTCCTTGGGTATTTAGGTTGTTAGTTTCCTTTGCTATTTTGGTTGTTAGTTTTCTTCTGTATTTAGGTTGTTAGTTTCCTTCGGTATTTAGGTTGTTATTTTCCTCCGGTATTTAGGTTGTTAGTTTCCTTCGGTATTTAGGTTGTTAGTTTCCTTCGGTATTTAGGTTGTTAGTTTTCTGCGGTATTTAGGTTGTTAGTTTCCTTCGGTATTTAGGTTGTTAGTTTCCTTCGCTATTTAGGTTGTTAGTTTCCTTCGGTATTTAGGTTGTTAGTTTCCTTCAGTATTTAGGTTGTTAGTTTCCTTCGGTATTTAGGTTGTTAGTTTCCTTCGCTATTTAGGTTGTTAGTTTCCTTCGGTATTTAGGTTGTTAGTTTCCTTCAGTATTTAGGTTGTTAGTTTTCTTCGGTATTTAGGGTGTTAGTTTCCTTTGGTATTTAGGTTGTTAGTTTTCTTCGGTATTTAGGTTGTTAGTTTTCTGCGGTATTTAGGTTGTTAGTTTTCTTTGGTATTTAGGTTGTTAGTTTTCTTCGGTATTTAGGTTTTTAGTTTTCTTCGGTATTTAGGTTGTTAGTTTCCTTCGGTATTTAGGTTATTAGTTTCTTTCGGTATTTAGGTTGTTAGTTTCCTTTGGTATTTAGGTTGTTAGTTTCTTTCGGTATTTAGGTTGTTAGTTTCCTTCAGTATTTAGGTTGTTAGTTTCCTTCGGTATTTAGGTTGTTAGTTTCCTTCGGTATTTAGGTTGTTAGTTTCCTTCGGTATTTAGGTTGTTAGTTTCCTTCGGTATTTAGGTTGTTAGTTTCCTTCGGTATTCAGGTTGTTAGTTTTCTTCGGTAGTTAGGTTTTTAGTTTTCTTCGGTATTTTAGGTTTTTAGTTTTCTTCAGTATTTAGGTTGTTAGTTTCCTTCGGTAATTAGGTTGTTAGTTTCCATCGGTATTTAGGTTGTTAGTTTCCTTTGGTATTTAGGTTGTTAGTTTCCTTCGGTATTTAGGTTGTTAGTTTCCTTCGGTATTTAGGTTGTTAGTTTCCTTCGGTATTTAGGTTGTTAGTTTCCTTCGGTATTTAGGTTGTTAGTTTCCTTCGGTATTTAGGTTGCTAGTTTTCTTCAGTATTTAGTTTCCTTCGGTATTTAGGTTGTTAGTTTCATTCGGTATTTAGGTTGTTAGTTTCCTTGGGTATTTAGGTTGCTAGTTTCCTTCGGTATTTAGATTTTTAGTTTCCTTGGGTATTTAGGTTGTTAGTTTCCTTTGGTATTTACGTTGTTAGTTTTCTTTATTATTTAGGTTGTTAGTTTTCTTCGGTATTTAGGGTGTTAGTTTCCTTCGGTATTTAGGTTGTTAGTTTCCTTCGGTATTTAGGTTGTTAGTTTCCTTCGGTATTTAGGTTGTTAGTTTCCTTCGGTATTTACGTTGTTAGTTTCCTTCGGTATTTAGGTTGTTAGTTTCCGTCGGTATTTAGGTTGTTAGTTTCCTTCGGTATTTAGGTTGTTAGTTTCCTTCGGTATTTAGGTTGTTAGTTTCCTTCGGTATTTAGGTTGTTAGTTTCCTTCGGTATTTAGGTTGTTAGTTTCCTTCGGTATTTAGGTTGTTAGTTTCCGTCGGTATTTAGGTTGTTAGTTTCCTTCGGTATTTAGGTTGTTAGTTTCCTTCGGTATTTAGGTTGTTAGTTTCCTTCGGTATTTAGGTTGTTAGTTTCCTTCGCTATTTAGGTTGTTAGTTTCCTTCGGTATTTAGGTTGTTAGTTTCCTTCGGTATTTAGGTTGTTAGTTTCCTTCGGTATTTAGGTTGTTAGTTTCCTTCGGTATTTAGTTGTTAGTTTCCTTCGGTATTTAGGTTACTAGTTTTCTTCGGTATTTAGGTTGTTAGTTTCGTTTGGTATTTAGGTTGTTAGTTTCCTTCGGTATTTAGGTTGTTAGTTTTCTGCGGTATTTAGGTTGTTAGTTTCCTTCGGTATTAAGGTTGTTAGTTTCCTTCGCTATTTAGGTTGTTAGTTTCCTTCGGTATTTAGGTTGTTAGTTTCCTTCTGTATTTAGGTTGTTAGTTTTCTTCGGTATTTAGGTTGTTAGTTTCCTTCGGTATTTAGGTTGTTAGTTTCCTTCGGTATTTAGGTTGTTAGTTTTCTGCGGTATTTAGGTTGTTAGTTTCCTTCGGTATTTAGGTTGTTAGTTTTCTTCGGTATTTAGGGTGTTAGTTTCCTTTGGTATTTAGGATGTTAGTTTTCTTCGGTATTTAGGTTGTTAGTTTCCTTCGGTATTTAGGTTGTTAGTTTCCTTCGGTATTTAGGTTGTTAGTTTCCTTCGGTATTTAGGTTGCTAGTTTTCTTCGGTATTTAGGTTGTTAGTTTCCTTCGGTATTTAGGTTGTTAGTTTCCTTCGGTATTTAGGTTGTTAGTTTCCTTCGGTATTTAGGTTGTTAGTTTCCTTTGGTATTTAGGTTGTTAGTTTCCTTCGGTATTTAGGTTGTTAGTTTCCTTCGGTATTTAGGTTGTTAGGTTCCTTCGGTATTTAGGTTGTTAGTTTCCTTCGGTATTTAGGTTGTTAGTTTCCTTCGGTATTTAGGTTGTTAGTTTCCTTTTGTATTTAGGTTGTTAGTTTCCTTCGGTATTTAGGTTGTTAGTTTCCTTTGGTATTTAGGTTGTTAGTTTCCTTCGGTATTTAGGTTGTTAGTTTCCTTCGGTATTTAGGTTGTTAGTTTCCTTCGGTATTTAGGTTGCTAGTTTCCTTCGGTATTTAGGTTGTTAGTTTCCTTGGGTATTTAGGTTGTTAGTTTCCTTCGCTATTTTGGTTGTTAGTTTTCTTCTGTATTTAGGTTGTTAGTTTCCTTCGGTATTTAGGTTGTTATTTTCCTCCGGTATTTAGGTTGTTAGTTTCCTTCGGTATTTAGGTTGTTAGTTTCCTTCGGTATTTAGGTTGTTAGTTTTCTGCGGTATTTAGGTTGTTAGTTTCCTTCGGTATTTAGGTTGTTAGTTTCCTTCGCTATTTAGGTTGTTAGTTTCCTTCGGTATTTAGGTTGTTAGTTTCCTTCAGTATTTAGGTTGTTAGTTTTCTTCGGTATTTAGGGTGTTAGTTTCCTTTGGTATTTAGGTTGTTAGTTTTCTTCGGTATTTAGGTTGTTAGTTTTCTGCGGTATTTAGGTTGTTAGTTTTCTTTGGTATTTAGGTTGTTAGTTTTCTTCGGTATTTAGGTTTTTAGTTTTCTTCGGTATTTAGGTTGTTAGTTTTCTTCGGTATTTAGGTTATTAGTTTCTTTCGGTATTTAGGTTGTTAGTTTCCTTTGGTATTTAGGTTGTTAGTTTCTTTCGGTATTTAGGTTGTTAGTTTCCTTCAGTATTTAGGTTGTTAGTTTCCTTCGGTATTTAGGTTGTTAGTTTCCTTCGGTATTTAGGTTGTTAGTTTCCTTCGGTATTTAGGTTGTTAGTTTCCTTCGGTATTTAGGTTGTTAGTTTCCTTCGGTATTCAGGTTGTTAGTTTTCTTCGGTAGTTAGGTTTTTAGTTTTCTTCGGTATTTTAGGTTTTTAGTTTTCTTCAGTATTTAGGTTGTTAGTTTCCTTCGGTAATTAGATTGTTAGTTTCCATCGGTATTTAGGTTGTTAGTTTCCTTTGGTATTTAGGTTGTTAGTTTCCTTCGGTATTTAGGTTGTTAGTTTCCTTCGGTATTTAGGTTGTTAGTTTCCTTCGGTATTTAGGTTGTTAGTTTCCTTCGGTATTTAGGTTGTTAGTTTCCTTCGGTATTTAGGTTGCTAGTTTTCTTCAGTATTTAGTTTCCTTCGGTATTTAGGTTGTTAGTTTCCTTCGGTATTTAGGTTGTTAGTTTCCTTCGGTATTTAGGTTGTTAGTTTCCGTCGGTATTTAGGTTGTTAGTTTCCTTCGGTATTTAGGTTGTTAGTTTCCTTCGGTATTTAGGTTGTTAGTTTCCTTCGGTATTTAGGTTGTTAGTTTCCTTCGCTATTTAGGTTGTTAATTTCCTTCGGTATTTAGGTTGTTAGTTTCCTTCGGTATTTAGGTTGTTAGTTTCCTTCGGTATTTAGGTTGTTAGTTGCCTTCGGTATTTAGGTTGTTAGTTTCCTTCGGTATTTAGGTTACTAGTTTTCTTCGGTATTTAGGTTGTTAGTTTCCTTCGGTATTTAGGTTGTTAGTTTCCTTCGGTATTTAGGTTGTTAGTTTCCTTCGGTATTTAGGTTGTTAGTTTCCTTGGGTATTTAGGTTGTTAGTTTCCTTCAGTATTTAGGTTGTTAGTTTCCTTCGGTATTTAGGTTGTTAGTTTCCTTGGGTATTTAGGTTGTTAGTTTCCTTCGGTATTTAGGTTGTTAGTTTCCTTTGGTATTTAGGTTGTTAGTTTCCTTCGGTATTTAGGTTGTTAGTTTCCTTTGGTATTTAGGTTGTTAGTTTCCTTCAGTATTTAGGTTGTTAGTTTCCTTCGGTATTTAGGTTGTTAGTTTCCTTCGGTATTTAGGTTGCTAGTTTCCTTCGGTATTTAGGTTGTTAGTTTCCTTGGGTATTTATGTTGTTAGTTTCCTTCGGTATATAGGTTGTTAGTTTTCTTCTGTATTTAGGTTGTTAGTTTCCTTCGGTATTTAGGTTGTTATTTTCCTCCGGTATTTAGGTTGTTAGTTTCCTTCGGTATTTAGGTTGTTAGTTTCCTTCGGTATTTAGGTTGTTAGTTTTCTGCGGTATTTAGGTTGTTAGTTTCCTTCGGTATTTAGGTTGTTAGTTTCCTTCGCTATTTAGGTTGTTAGTTTCCTTCGCTATTTAGGTTGTTAGTTTCCTTCTGTATTTAGGTTGTTAGTTTTCTTCGGTATTTAGGGTGTTAGTTTCCTTTGGTATTTAGGTTGTTAGTTTTCTGCGGTATTTAGGTTGTTAGTTTTCTTCGGTATTTAGGTTGTTAGTTTTCTTCGGTATTTAGGTTTTTAGTTTTCTTCGGTATTTAGGTTGTTAGTTTTCTTCGGTATTTAGGTTATTAGTTTCTTTCGGTATTTAGGTTGTTAGTTTCCTTTGGTATTTAGGTTGTTAGTTTCTTTCGGTATTTAGGTTGTTAGTTTCCTTCAGTATTTAGGTTGTTAGTTTCCTTCGGTATTTAGGTTGTTAGTTTCCTTCGGTATTTAGGTTGTTAGTTTCCTTCGGTATTTAGGTTGTTAGTTTCCTTCGGTATTTAGGTTGTTAGTTTCCTTCGGTATTCAGGTTTTTAGTTTTCTTCGGTATTTTAGGTTTTTAGTTTTCTTCAGTATTTAGGTTGTTAGTTTCCTTCGGTAATTAGGTTGTTAGTTTCCATCGGTATTTAGGTTGTTAGTTTCCTTTGGTATTTAGGTTGTTAGTTTCCTTCGGTATTTAGGTTGTTAGTTTCCTTCGGTATTTAGGTTGTTAGTTTCCTTCGGTATTTAGGTTGTTAGTTTCCTTCGGTATTTAGGTTGTTAGTTTCCTTCGGTATTTAGGTTGCTAGTTTTCTTCAGTATTTAGTTTCCTTCGGTATTTAGGTTGTTAGTTTCATTCGGTATTTAGGTTGTTAGTTTCCTTTGGTATTTAGGTTGCTAGTTTCCTTCGGTATTTAGATTTTTAGTTTCCTTGGGTATTTAGGTTGTTAGTTTCCTTTGGTATTTACGTTGTTAGTTTTCTTTATTATTTAGGTTGTTAGTTTTCTTCGGTATTTAGGGTGTTAGTTTCCTTCGGTATTTAGGTTGTTTGTTTCCTTCGGTATTTAGGTTGTTAGTTTCCTTCGGTATTTAGGTTGTTAGTTTCCTTCGGTATTTAGGTTGTTAGTTTCCTTCGGTATTTAGGTTGTTAGTTTCCTTCGGTATTTAGGTTGTTAGTTTCCTTCGGTATTTAGGTTGTTAGTTTCCTTCGGTATTTAGGTTGTTAGTTTCCTTGGGTATTTAGGTTGTTAGTTTCCTTCAGTATTTAGGTTGTTAGTTTCCTTCGGTATTTAGGTTGTTAGTTTCCTTGGGTATTTAGGTTGTTAGTTTCCTTCGGTATTTAGGTTGTTAGTTTCCTTCGGTATTTAGGTTGTTAGTTTCCTTCGCTATTTAGGTTGTTAGTTTCCTTCGGTATTTAGGTTGTTAGTTTCCTTCGGTATTTAGGTTGTTAGTTTCCTTCGGTATTTAGGTTGTTAGTTTCCTTCGGTATTTAGGTTGTTAGTTTCCTTCGGTATTTAGGTTACTAGTTTTCTTCGGTATTTAGGTTGTTAGTTTCCTTCGGTATTTAGGTTGTTAGTTTCCTTCGGTATTTAGGTTGTTAGTTTTCTGCGGTATTTAGGTTGTTAGTTTCCTTCGGTATTAAGGTTGTTAGTTTCCTTCGCTATTTAGGTTGTTAGTTTCCTTCGGTATTTAGGTTGTTAGTTTCCTTCTGTATTTAGGTTGTTAGTTTTCTTCGGTATTTAGGTTGTTAGTTTCCTTCGGTATTTAGGTTGTTAGTTTCCTTCGGTATTTAGGTTGTTAGTTTTCTGCGGTATTTAGGTTGTTAGTTTCCTTCGGTATTTAGGTTGTTAGTTTTCTTCGGTATTTAGGGTGTTAGTTTCCTTTGGTATTTAGGTTGTTAGTTTTCTTCGGTATTTAGGTTGTTAGTTTCCTTCGGTATTTAGGTTGTTAGTTTCCTTCGGTATTTAGGTTGTTAGTTTCCTTCGGTATTTAGGTTGCTAGTTTTCTTCGGTATTTAGGTTGTTAGTTTCCTTCGGTATTTAGGTTGTTAGTTTCCTTCGGTATTTAGGTTGTTAGTTTCCTTCGGTATTTAGGTTGTTAGTTTCCTTTGGTATTTAGGTTGTTAGTTTCCTTCGGTATTTAGGTTGTTAGTTTCCTTCGGTATTTAGGTTGTTAGGTTCCTTCGGTATTTAGGTTGTTAGTTTCCTTCGGTATTTAGGTTGTTAGTTTCCTTCGGTATTTAGGTTGTTAGTTTCCTTTTGTATTTAGGTTGTTAGTTTCCTTCGGTATTTAGGTTGTTAGTTTCCTTTGGTATTTAGGTTGTTAGTTTCCTTCGGTATTTAGGTTGTTAGTTTCCTTCGGTATTTAGGTTGTTAGTTTCCTTCGGTATTTAGGTTGCTAGTTTCCTTCGGTATTTAGGTTGTTAGTTTCCTTGGGTATTTAGGTTGTTAGTTTCCTTCGCTATTTTGGTTGTTAGTTTTCTTCTGTATTTAGGTTGTTAGTTTCCTTCGGTATTTAGGTTGTTATTTTCCTCCGGTATTTAGGTTGTTAGTTTCCTTCGGTATTTAGGTTGTTAGTTTCCTTCGGTATTTAGGTTGTTAGTTTTCTGCGGTATTTAGGTTGTTAGTTTCCTTCGGTATTTAGGTTGTTAGTTTCCTTCGCTATTTAGGTTGTTAGTTTCCTTCGGTATTTAGGTTGTTAGTTTCCTTCGGTATTTAGGTTGTTATTTTCCTCCGGTATTTAGGTTGTTAGTTTCCTTCGGTATTTAGGTTGTTAGTTTCCTTCGGTATTTAGGTTGTTAGTTTCCTTCGGTATTTAGGTTGTTAGTTTTCTGCGGTATTTAGGTTGTTACTTTCCTTCTGTATTTAGGTTGTTACTTTCCTTTGGTATTTAGGTTGTTAGTTTTCTTCGGTATTTAGGTTGTTAGTTTCCTTCGGTATTTAGGTTGTTAGTTTCCTTCGGTATTTAGGTTGTTAGTTTCCGTCGGTATTTAGGTTGTTAGTTTCCTTCGGTATTTAGGTTGTTAGTTTCCTTCGGTATTTAGGTTGTTAGTTTCCTTCGGTATTTAGGTTGTTAGTTTCCTTCGGTATTTAGGTTGTTAGTTTCCTTCGGTATTTAGGTTGTTAGTTTCCGTCGGTATTTAGGTTGTTAGTTTCCTTCGGTATTTAGGTTGTTAGTTTCCTTCGGTATTTAGGTTGTTAGTTTCCTTCGGTATTTAGGTTGTTAGTTTCCTTCGCTATTTAGGTTGTTAGTTTCCTTCGGTATTTAGGTTGTTAGTTTCCTTCGGTATTTAGGTTGTTAGTTTCCTTCTGTATTTAGGTTGTTAGTTTTCTTCGGTATTTAGGGTGTTAGTTTCCTTCTGTATTTAGGTTGTTAGTTTTCTTCGGTATTTAGGTTATTAGTTTCTTTCGGTATTTAGGTTGTTAGTTTCCTTTGGTATTTAGGTTGTTAGTTTCTTTCGGTGTTTAGGTTGTTAGTTTCTTTCGGTATTTAGGTTGTTAGTTTCCTTCAGTATTTAGGTTGTTAGTTTCCTTCAGTATTTAGGTTGTTAGTTTCCTTCGGTATTTAGGTTGTTAGTTTCCTTCGGTATTTAGGTTGTTAGTTTCCTTCGGTATTTAGGTTGTTAGTTTCCTTCGGTATTTAGGTTGTTAGTTTCCTTCGGTATTTAGGTTGTTAGTTTCCTTCGGTATTTAGGTTGTTAGTTTCCTTCGGTATTTAGGTTGTTAGTTTCCTTCGGTATTTAGGTTGTTAGTTTCCTTCGGTATTTAGGTTGTTAGTTTCCTTCGGTATTTAGGTTGTTAGTTTCCTTCGGTATTTAGGTTGTTAGTTTCCTTCGGTATTTAGGTTGTTAGTTTCCTTCGGTATTTAGGTTGTTAGTTTCCGTCGGTATTTAGGTTGTTAGTTTCCTTCGGTATTTAGGTTGTTAGTTTCCTTCGGTATTTAGGTTGTTAGTTTCCTTCGGTATTTAGGTTGTTAGTTTCCTTCGCTATTTAGGTTGTTAATTTCCTTCGGTATTTAGGTTGTTAGTTTCCTTCGGTATTTCGGTTGTTAGTTTCCTTCGGTATTTAGGTTGTTAGTTTCCTTCGGTATTTAGGTTGTTAGTTTCCTTCGGTATTTAGGTTGTTAGTTTCCTTCGGTATTTAGGTTGTTAGTTTCCTTCGGTATTTAGGTTGTTAGTTTCCTTCGGTATTTAGGTTGTTAGTTTCCTTGGGTATTTAGGTTGTTAGTTTCCTTCAGTATTTAGGTTGTTAGTTTCCTTCGGTATTAAGGTTGTTAGTTTCCTTGGGTATTTAGGTTGTTAGTTTCCTTCGGTATTTAGGTTGTTAGTTTCCTTTGGTATTTAGGTTGTTAGTTTCCTTCAGTATTTAGGTTGTTAGTTTCCTTCGGTATTTAGGTTGTTAGTTTTCTTCGGTATTTAGGTTGTTAGTTTCCTTTGGTATTTAGGTTGTTAGTTTCCTTCGGTATTTAGGTTGTTAGTTTCCTTCGGTATTTAGGTTGTTAGTTTCCTTCGGTATTTAGGTTGTTAGTTTCCTTGGGTATTTAGGTTGTTAGTTTCCTTGGGTATTTAGGTTGTTAGTTTCCTTCGGTATTTACGTTGTTAGTTTTCTTCGGTATTTAGGTTGTTAGTTTTCTTCGGTATTTAGGTTGTTAGTTTCCTTTGGTATTTAGGTTGTTAGTTTCCTTTGGTATTTAGGTTGTTAGTTTCCTTCGGTATTTAGGTTGTTAGTTTCCTTCGGTATTTAGGTTGTTAGTTTCCTTCGGTATTTAGGTTGTTAGTTTCCTTCGGTATTTAGGTTGTTAGTTTCCTTCGGTATTTAGGTTGCTAGTTTTCTTCAGTATTTAGTTTCCTTCGGTATTTAGGTTGTTAGTTTCCTTCGGTATTTAGGTTGTTAGTTTCCTTCGGTATTTAGGTTGTTAGTTTCCGTCGGTATTTAGGTTGTTAGTTTCCTTCGGTATTTAGGTTGTTAGTTTCCTTCGGTATTTAGGTTGTTAGTTTCCTTCGGTATTTAGGTTGTTAGTTTCCTTCGCTATTTAGGTTGTTAATTTCCTTCGGTATTTAGGTTGTTAGTTTCCTTCGGTATTTAGGTTGTTAGTTTCCTTCGGTATTTAGGTTGTTAGTTGCCTTCGGTATTTAGGTTGTTAGTTTCCTTCGGTATTTAGGTTACTAGTTTTCTTCGGTATTTAGGTTGTTAGTTTCCTTCGGTATTTAGGTTGTTAGTTTCCTTCGGTATTTAGGTTGTTAGTTTCCTTCGGTATTTAGGTTGTTAGTTTCCTTGGGTATTTAGGTTGTTAGTTTCCTTCAGTATTTAGGTTGTTAGTTTCCTTCGGTATTTAGGTTGTTAGTTTCCTTGGGTATTTAGGTTGTTAGTTTCCTTCGGTATTTAGGTTGTTAGTTTCCTTTGGTATTTAGGTTGTTAGTTTCCTTCGGTATTTAGGTTGTTAGTTTCCTTTGGTATTTAGGTTGTTAGTTTCCTTCAGTATTTAGGTTGTTAGTTTCCTTCGGTATTTAGGTTGTTAGTTTCCTTCGGTATTTAGGTTGCTAGTTTCCTTCGGTATTTAGGTTGTTAGTTTCCTTGGGTATTTATGTTGTTAGTTTCCTTCGGTATATAGGTTGTTAGTTTTCTTCTGTATTTAGGTTGTTAGTTTCCTTCGGTATTTAGGTTGTTATTTTCCTCCGGTATTTAGGTTGTTAGTTTCCTTCGGTATTTAGGTTGTTAGTTTCCTTCGGTATTTAGGTTGTTAGTTTTCTGCGGTATTTAGGTTGTTAGTTTCCTTCGGTATTTAGGTTGTTAGTTTCCTTCGCTATTTAGGTTGTTAGTTTCCTTCGCTATTTAGGTTGTTAGTTTCCTTCTGTATTTAGGTTGTTAGTTTTCTTCGGTATTTAGGGTGTTAGTTTCCTTTGGTATTTAGGTTGTTAGTTTTCTGCGGTATTTAGGTTGTTAATTTTCTTCGGTATTTAGGTTGTTAGTTTTCTTCGGTATTTAGGTTTTTAGTTTTCTTCGGTATTTAGGTTGTTAGTTTTCTTCGGTATTTAGGTTATTAGTTTCTTTCGGTATTTAGGTTGTTAGTTTCCTTTGGTATTTAGGTTGTTAGTTTCTTTCGGTATTTAGGTTGTTAGTTTCCTTCAGTATTTAGGTTGTTAGTTTCCTTCGGTATTTAGGTTGTTAGTTTCCTTCGGTATTTAGGTTGTTAGTTTCCTTCGGTATTTAGGTTGTTAGTTTCCTTCGGTATTTAGGTTGTTAGTTTCCTTCGGTATTCAGGTTTTTAGTTTTCTTCGGTATTTTAGGTTTTTAGTTTTCTTCAGTATTTAGGTTGTTAGTTTCCTTCGGTAATTAGGTTGTTAGTTTCCATCGGTATTTAGGTTGTTAGTTTCCTTTGGTATTTAGGTTGTTAGTTTCCTTCGGTATTTAGGTTGTTAGTTTCCTTCGGTATTTAGGTTGTTAGTTTCCTTCGGTATTTAGGTTGTTAGTTTCCTTCGGTATTTAGGTTGTTAGTTTCCTTCGGTATTTAGGTTGCTAGTTTTCTTCAGTATTTAGTTTCCTTCGGTATTTAGGTTGTTAGTTTCATTCGGTATTTAGGTTGTTAGTTTCCTTTGGTATTTAGGTTGCTAGTTTCCTTCGGTATTTAGATTTTTAGTTTCCTTGGGTATTTAGGTTGTTAGTTTCCTTTGGTATTTACGTTGTTAGTTTTCTTTATTATTTAGGTTGTTAGTTTTCTTCGGTATTTAGGGTGTTAGTTTCCTTCGGTATTTAGGTTGTTTGTTTCCTTCGGTATTTAGGTTGTTAGTTTCCTTCGGTATTTAGGTTGTTAGTTTCCTTCGGTATTTAGGTTGTTAGTTTCCTTCGGTATTTAGGTTGTTAGTTTCCTTCGGTATTTAGGTTGTTAGTTTCCTTCGGTATTTAGGTTGTTAGTTTCCTTCGGTATTTAGGTTGTTAGTTTCCTTGGGTATTTAGGTTGTTAGTTTCCTTCAGTATTTAGGTTGTTAGTTTCCTTCGGTATTTAGGTTGTTAGTTTCCTTGGGTATTTAGGTTGTTAGTTTCCTTCGGTATTTAGGTTGTTAGTTTCCTTCGGTATTTAGGTTGTTAGTTTCCTTCGCTATTTAGGTTGTTAGTTTCCTTCGGTATTTAGGTTGTTAGTTTCCTTCGGTATTTAGGTTGTTAGTTTCCTTCGGTATTTAGGTTGTTAGTTTCCTTCGGTATTTAGGTTGTTAGTTTCCTTCGGTATTTAGGTTACTAGTTTTCTTCGGTATTTAGGTTGTTAGTTTCCTTCGGTATTTAGGTTGTTAGTTTCCTTCGGTATTTAGGTTGTTAGTTTTCTGCGGTATTTAGGTTGTTAGTTTCCTTCGGTATTAAGGTTGTTAGTTTCCTTCGCTATTTAGGTTGTTAGTTTCCTTCGGTATTTAGGTTGTTAGTTTCCTTCTGTATTTAGGTTGTTAGTTTTCTTCGGTATTTAGGTTGTTAGTTTCCTTCGGTATTTAGGTTGTTAGTTTCCTTCGGTATTTAGGTTGTTAGTTTTCTGCGGTATTTAGGTTGTTAGTTTCCTTCGGTATTTAGGTTGTTAGTTTTCTTCGGTATTTAGGGTGTTAGTTTCCTTTGGTATTTAGGTTGTTAGTTTTCTTCGGTATTTAGGTTGTTAGTTTCCTTCGGTATTTAGGTTGTTAGTTTCCTTCGGTATTTAGGTTGTTAGTTTCCTTCGGTATTTAGGTTGCTAGTTTTCTTCGGTATTTAGGTTGTTAGTTTCCTTCGGTATTTAGGTTGTTAGTTTCCTTCGGTATTTAGGTTGTTAGTTTCCTTCGGTATTTAGGTTGTTAGTTTCCTTTGGTATTTAGGTTGTTAGTTTCCTTCGGTATTTAGGTTGTTAGTTTCCTTCGGTATTTAGGTTGTTAGGTTCCTTCGGTATTTAGGTTGTTAGTTTCCTTCGGTATTTAGGTTGTTAGTTTCCTTCGGTATTTAGGTTGTTAGTTTCCTTTTGTATTTAGGTTGTTAGTTTCCTTCGGTATTTAGGTTGTTAGTTTCCTTTGGTATTTAGGTTGTTAGTTTCCTTCGGTATTTAGGTTGTTAGTTTCCTTCGGTATTTAGGTTGTTAGTTTCCTTCGGTATTTAGGTTGCTAGTTTCCTTCGGTATTTAGGTTGTTAGTTTCCTTGGGTATTTAGGTTGTTAGTTTCCTTCGCTATTTTGGTTGTTAGTTTTCTTCTGTATTTAGGTTGTTAGTTTCCTTCGGTATTTAGGTTGTTATTTTCCTCCGGTATTTAGGTTGTTAGTTTCCTTCGGTATTTAGGTTGTTAGTTTCCTTCGGTATTTAGGTTGTTAGTTTTCTGCGGTATTTAGGTTGTTAGTTTCCTTCGGTATTTAGGTTGTTAGTTTCCTTCGCTATTTAGGTTGTTAGTTTCCTTCGGTATTTAGGTTGTTAGTTTCCTTCGGTATTTAGGTTGTTATTTTCCTCCGGTATTTAGGTTGTTAGTTTCCTTCGGTATTTAGGTTGTTAGTTTCCTTCGGTATTTAGGTTGTTAGTTTCCTTCGGTATTTAGGTTGTTAGTTTTCTGCGGTATTTAGGTGGTTACTTTCCTTCTGTATTTAGGTTGTTACTTTCCTTTGGTATTTAGGTTGTTAGTTTTCTTCGGTATTTAGGTTGTTAGTTTCCTTCGGTATTTAGGTTGTTAGTTTCCTTCGGTATTTAGGTTGTTAGTTTCCGTCGGTATTTAGGTTGTTAGTTTCCTTCGGTATTTAGGTTGTTAGTTTCCTTCGGTATTTAGGTTGTTAGTTTCCTTCGGTATTTAGGTTGTTAGTTTCCTTCGGTATTTAGGTTGTTAGTTTCCTTCGGTATTTAGGTTGTTAGTTTCCGTCGGTATTTAGGTTGTTAGTTTCCTTCGGTATTTAGGTTGTTAGTTTCCTTCGGTATTTAGGTTGTTAGTTTCCTTCGGTATTTAGGTTGTTAGTTTCCTTCGCTATTTAGGTTGTTAGTTTCCTTCGGTATTTAGGTTGTTAGTTTCCTTCGGTATTTAGGTTGTTAGTTTCCTTCTGTATTTAGGTTGTTAGTTTTCTTCGGTATTTAGGGTGTTAGTTTCCTTCTGTATTTAGGTTGTTAGTTTTCTTCGGTATTTAGGTTATTAGTTTCTTTCGGTATTTAGGTTGTTAGTTTCCTTTGGTATTTAGGTTGTTAGTTTCTTTCGGTGTTTAGGTTGTTAGTTTCTTTCGGTATTTAGGTTGTTAGTTTCCTTCAGTATTTAGGTTGTTAGTTTCCTTCAGTATTTAGGTTGTTAGTTTCCTTCGGTATTTAGGTTGTTAGTTTCCTTCGGTATTTAGGTTGTTAGTTTCCTTCGGTATTTAGGTTGTTAGTTTCCTTCGGTATTTAGGTTGTTAGTTTCCTTCGGTATTTAGGTTGTTAGTTTCCTTCGGTATTTAGGTTGTTAGTTTCCTTCGGTATTTAGGTTGTTAGTTTCCTTCGGTATTTAGGTTGTTAGTTTCCTTCGGTATTTAGGTTGTTAGTTTCCTTCGGTATTTAGGTTGTTAGTTTCCTTCGGTATTTAGGTTGTTAGTTTCCTTCGGTATTTAGGTTGTTAGTTTCCTTCGGTATTTAGGTTGTTAGTTTCCGTCGGTATTTAGGTTGTTAGTTTCCTTCGGTATTTAGGTTGTTAGTTTCCTTCGGTATTTAGGTTGTTAGTTTCCTTCGGTATTTAGGTTGTTAGTTTCCTTCGCTATTTAGGTTGTTAATTTCCTTCGGTATTTAGGTTGTTAGTTTCCTTCGGTATTTCGGTTGTTAGTTTCCTTCGGTATTTAGGTTGTTAGTTTCCTTCGGTATTTAGGTTGTTAGTTTCCTTCGGTATTTAGGTTACTAGTTTTCTTCGGTATTTAGGTTGTTAGTTTCCTTCGGTATTTAGGTTGTTAGTTTCCTTCGGTATTTAGGTTGTTAGTTTCCTTCGGTATTTAGGTTGTTAGTTTCCTTGGGTATTTAGGTTGTTAGTTTCCTTCAGTATTTAGGTTGTTAGTTTCCTTCGGTATTAAGGTTGTTAGTTTCCTTGGGTATTTAGGTTGTTAGTTTCCTTCGGTATTTAGGTTGTTAGTTTCCTTTGGTATTTAGGTTGTTAGTTTCCTTCAGTATTTAGGTTGTTAGTTTCCTTCGGTATTTAGGTTGTTAGTTTCCTTCGGTATTTAGGTTGCTAGTTTCCTTCGGTATTTAGGTTGTTAGTTTCCTTGGGTATTTATGTTGTTAGTTTCCTTCGGTATATATGTTGTTAGTTTTCTTCTGTATTTAGGTTGTTAGTTTCCTTCGGTATTTAGGTTGTTATTTTCCTCCGGTATTTAGGTTGTTAGTTTCCTTCGGTATTTAGGTTGTTAGTTTCCTTCGGTATTTAGGTTGTTAGTTTTCTGCGGTATTTAGGTTGTTAGTTTCCTTCGGTATTTAGTTTGTTAGTTTCCTTCGCTATTTAGGTTGTTAGTTTCCTTCGCTATTTAGGTTGTTAGTTTCCTTCTGTATTTAGGTTGTTAGTTTTCTTCGGTATTTAGGGTGTTAGTTTCCTTTGGTATTTAGGTTGTTAGTTTTCTTTGGTATTTAGGTTGTTAGTTTTCTGCGGTATTTAGGTTGTTAGTTTTCTTCGGTATTTAGGTTGTTAGTTTCCTTCGGTATTTAGGTTGTTAGTTTCCTTCGGTATTTAGGTTGTTAGTTTCCTTCGGTATTTAGGTTGTTAGTTTCCTTTGGTATTTAGGTTGTTAGTTTCCTTCGGTATTTAGGTTGTTAGTTTCCTTCGGTATTTAGGTTGTTAGTTTCCTTCGGTATTTAGGTTGTTAGTTTTCTGCGGTATTTAGGTTGTTAGTTTCCTTCGGTATTTAGGTTGTTAGTTTCCTTTTGTATTTAGGTTGTTAGTTTCCTTCGGTATTTAGGTTGTTAGTTTCCTTTGGTATTTAGGTTGTTAGTTTCCTTCGGTATTTAGGTTGTTAGTTTCCTTCGGTATTTAGGTTGTTAGTTTCCTTCGGTATTTAGGTTGCTAGTTTCCTTCGGTATTTAGGTTGTTAGTTTCCTTGGGTATTTAGGTTGTTAGTTTCCTTGGGTATTTAGGTTGTTAGTTTCCTTCGGTATTTACGTTGTTAGTTTTCTTCGGTATTTAGGTTGTTAGTTTTCTTCGGTATTTAGGGTGTTAGTTTCCTTTGGTATTTAGGTTGTTAGTTTTCTTCGGTATTTAGGTTGTTAGTTTTCTGCGGTATTTAGGTTGTTAGTTTTCTTCGGTGTTTAGGTTGTTAGTTTTCTTCGGTATTTAGGTTGTTAGTTTTCTTCGGTATTTAGGTTGTTAGTTTTCTTCGGTATTTAGGTTGTTAATTTCTTTCGGTATTTAGGTTGTTAGTTTCCTTCGGTATTTAGGTTGTTAGTTTCCTTCGGTATTTAGGTTGTTAGTTTCCTTCGGTATTTAGGTTGTTAGTTTCCTTCGGTATTTAGGTTGTTAGTTTTCTTCGGTATTTAGGTTTTTAGTTTTCTTCGGTATTTTAGGTTTTTAGTTTTCTTCAGTATTTAGGTTGTTAGTTTCCTTCGGTAATTAGGTTGTTAGTTTCCTTCGGTATTTAGGTTGTTAGTTTCCTTCAGTATTTAGATTGTTAGTTTCCTTCGGTATTTAGGTTGTTAGTTTCCTTCGGTATTTAGGTTGCTAGTTTCCTTCGGTATTTAGGTTGTTAGTTTCCTTCAGTATTCAGGTTGTTAGTTTTCTTCGGTATTTAGGTTTTTAGTTTTCTTCGGTATTTTAGGTTTTTAGTTTTCTTCAGTATTTAGGTTGTTAGTTTCCTTCGGTAATTAGGTTGTTAGTTTCTTTCGGTATTTAGGTTGTTATTTTCCTTCGGTATTTAGGTTGTTAGTTTCCTTCGGTATTTAGGTTGTTAGTTTCCTTTGGTATTTAGGTTGTTAGTTTCCTTCGGTATTTAGGTTGTTAGTTTCCTTCGGTATTTAGGTTGTTAGTTTCCTTCGGTATTTAGGTTGCTAGTTTTCTTCAGTATTTAGGTTGTTAGTTTCCTTCGGTATTTAGGTTGTTAGTTTCCTTCGGTATTTAGGTTGTTAGTTTCCTTTGGTTTTTAGGTTGTTAGTTTCCTTCGGTATTTAGGTTGTTAGTTTCCTTCGGTATTTAGGTTGTTAGTATCCTTCGGTATTTAGGTTGTTAGTTTTCTTTGGTATTTAGGTTGTTAGTTTCCTTCGGTATTTAGGTTGTTAATTTCCTTCGGTATTAAGCTTGTTAGTTTCCTTTGGTATTTAGGTTGTTTGTTTCCTTCGGTATTTAGGTTGTTAATTTCCTTCAGTATTTAGGTTGTTAGTTTCCTTCGGTATTTAGGTTGTTAGTTTCCTTCAGTATTTCGGTTGTTAGTTTCCTTCGGTATTTAGGTTGTTAGTTTCCTTCGGTATTTAGGTTGCTAGTTTCCTTCGGTATTTAGGTTGTTAGTTTCCTTGGGTATTTAGGTTGTTAGTTTCCTTCGGTATTTAGGTTGTTAGTTTTCTTCGGTATTTAGGTTGTTAGTTTTCTTCGGTATTTAGGGTGTTAGTTTCCTTTGGTATTTAGGTTGTTAGTTTTCTTCGGTATTTAGGTTGTTAGTTTTCTGCGGTATTTAGGTTGTTAGTTTTCTTCAGTATTTAGGTTGTTAGTTTTCTTCGGTATTTAGGTTGTTAGTTTTCTTCGGTATTTAGGTTGTTAGTTTTCTTCGGTATTTAGGTTAATAGTTTCTTTCGGTATTTAGGTTGTTAGTTTCCTTCAGTATTTAGGTTGTTAGTTTCTTTCTGTATTTAGGTTGTTAGTTTCCTTCGGTATTTAGGTTGTTAGTTTCCTTCGGTATTTAGGTTGTTAGTTTCCTTCGGTATTTAGGTTGTTAGTTTCCTTCGGTATTTAGGTTGTTAGTTTCTATCGGTATTTAGGTTGTTAGTTTCCTTCGGTATTTAGGTTGTTAGTTTTCTTCGGTATTTAGGTTTGTAGTTTCCTTCGGTATTTAGGTTGTTAGTTTCCTTCAGTATTTAGGTTGTTAGTTTCCTTCAGTATTTAGGTTGTTAGTTTCCTTCGGTATTTAGGTTGTTAGTTTCCTTCGGTATTTAGGTTGTTAGTTTCCTTCGGTATTTAGGTTGTTAGTTTCCTTTGGTTTTTAGGTTGTTAGTTTCCTTCGGTATTTAGGTTGTTAGTTTCCTTCGGTATTTAGGTTGTTAGTATCCTTCGGTATTTAGGTTGTTAGTTTTCTTTGGTATTTAGGTTGTTAGTTTCCTTCGGTATTTAGGTTGTTAGTTTCCTTCGGTATTTAGGTTGTTAGTTTCTATCGGTATTTAGGTTGTTAGTTTCCTTCGGTATTTAGGTTGTTAGTTTTCTTCGGTATTTAGGTTTGTAGTTTCCTTCGGTATTTAGGTTGTTAGTTTCCTTCAGTATTTAGGTTGTTAGTTTCCTTCAGTATTTAGGTTGTTAGTTTCCTTCGGTATTTAGGTTGTTAGTTTCCTTCAGTATTTAGGTTGTTAGTTTCTTTCGGTATTTAGGTTGCTAGTTTTCTTCAGTATTTAGGTTGTTAGTTTCCTTCGGTATTTAGGTTGTTAGTTTCCTTCGGTATTTAGGTTGTTAGTTTCCTTTGGTTTTTAGGTTGTTAGTTTCCTTCGGTATTTAGGTTGTTAGTTTCCTTCGGTATTTAGGTTGTTAGTATCCTTCGGTATTTAGGTTGTTAGTTTTCTTTGGTATTTAGGTTGTTAGTTTCCTTCGGTATTTAGGTTGTTAATTTCCTTCGGTATTAAGCTTGTTAGTTTCCTTTGGTATTTAGGTTGTTTGTTTCCTTCGGTATTTAGGTTGTTAATTTCCTTCAGTATTTAGGTTGTTAGTTTCCTTCGGTATTTAGGTTGTTAGTTTCCTTCAGTATTTCGGTTGTTAGTTTCCTTCGGTATTTAGGTTGTTAGTTTCCTTCGGTATTTAGGTTGCTAGTTTCCTTCGGTATTTAGGTTGTTAGTTTCCTTGGGTATTTAGGTTGTTAGTTTCCTTCGGTATTTAGGTTGTTAGTTTTCTTCGGTATTTAGGTTGTTAGTTTTCTTCGGTATTTAGGGTGTTAGTTTCCTTCGCTATTTAGGTTGTTAATTTCCTTCGGTATTTAGGTTGTTAGTTTCCTTCGGTATTTCGGTTGTTAGTTTCCTTCGGTATTTAGGTTGTTAGTTTCCTTCGGTATTTAGGTTGTTAGTTTCCTTCGGTATTTAGGTTACTAGTTTTCTTCGGTATTTAGGTTGTTAGTTTCCTTCGGTATTTAGGTTGTTAGTTTCCTTCGGTATTTAGGTTGTTAGTTTCCTTCGGTATTTAGGTTGTTAGTTTCCTTGGGTATTTAGGTTGTTAGTTTCCTTCAGTATTTAGGTTGTTAGTTTCCTTCGGTATTAAGGTTGTTAGTTTCCTTGGGTATTTAGGTTGTTAGTTTCCTTCGGTATTTAGGTTGTTAGTTTCCTTTGGTATTTAGGTTGTTAGTTTCCTTCAGTATTTAGGTTGTTAGTTTCCTTCGGTATTTAGGTTGTTAGTTTCCTTCGGTATTTAGGTTGCTAGTTTCCTTCGGTATTTAGGTTGTTAGTTTCCTTGGGTATTTATGTTGTTAGTTTCCTTCGGTATATATGTTGTTAGTTTTCTTCTGTATTTAGGTTGTTAGTTTCCTTCGGTATTTAGGTTGTTATTTTCCTCCGGTATTTAGGTTGTTAGTTTCCTTCGGTATTTAGGTTGTTAGTTTCCTTCGGTATTTAGGTTGTTAGTTTTCTGCGGTATTTAGGTTGTTAGTTTCCTTCGGTATTTAGTTTGTTAGTTTCCTTCGCTATTTAGGTTGTTAGTTTCCTTCGCTATTTAGGTTGTTAGTTTCCTTCTGTATTTAGGTTGTTAGTTTTCTTCGGTATTTAGGGTGTTAGTTTCCTTTGGTATTTAGGTTGTTAGTTTTCTTTGGTATTTAGGTTGTTAGTTTTCTGCGGTATTTAGGTTGTTAGTTTTCTTCGGTATTTAGGTTGTTAGTTTCCTTCGGTATTTAGGTTGTTAGTTTCCTTCGGTATTTAGGTTGTTAGTTTCCTTCGGTATTTAGGTTGTTAGTTTCCTTTGGTATTTAGGTTGTTAGTTTCCTTCGGTATTTAGGTTGTTAGTTTCCTTCGGTATTTAGGTTGTTAGTTTCCTTCGGTATTTAGGTTGTTAGTTTTCTGCGGTATTTAGGTTGTTAGTTTCCTTCGGTATTTAGGTTGTTAGTTTCCTTTTGTATTTAGGTTGTTAGTTTCCTTCGGTATTTAGGTTGTTAGTTTCCTTTGGTATTTAGGTTGTTAGTTTCCTTCGGTATTTAGGTTGTTAGTTTCCTTCGGTATTTAGGTTGTTAGTTTCCTTCGGTATTTAGGTTGCTAGTTTCCTTCGGTATTTAGGTTGTTAGTTTCCTTGGGTATTTAGGTTGTTAGTTTCCTTGGGTATTTAGGTTGTTAGTTTCCTTCGGTATTTACGTTGTTAGTTTTCTTCGGTATTTAGGTTGTTAGTTTTCTTCGGTATTTAGGGTGTTAGTTTCCTTTGGTATTTAGGTTGTTAGTTTTCTTCGGTATTTAGGTTGTTAGTTTTCTGCGGTATTTAGGTTGTTAGTTTTCTTCGGTGTTTAGGTTGTTAGTTTTCTTCGGTATTTAGGTTGTTAGTTTTCTTCGGTATTTAGGTTGTTAGTTTTCTTCGGTATTTAGGTTGTTAATTTCTTTCGGTATTTAGGTTGTTAGTTTCCTTCGGTATTTAGGTTGTTAGTTTCCTTCGGTATTTAGGTTGTTAGTTTCCTTCGGTATTTAGGTTGTTAGTTTCCTTCGGTATTTAGGTTGTTAGTTTTCTTCGGTATTTAGGTTTTTAGTTTTCTTCGGTATTTTAGGTTTTTAGTTTTCTTCAGTATTTAGGTTGTTAGTTTCCTTCGGTAATTAGGTTGTTAGTTTCCTTCGGTATTTAGGTTGTTAGTTTCCTTCAGTATTTAGATTGTTAGTTTCCTTCGGTATTTAGGTTGTTAGTTTCCTTCGGTATTTAGGTTGCTAGTTTCCTTCGGTATTTAGGTTGTTAGTTTCCTTCAGTATTCAGGTTGTTAGTTTTCTTCGGTATTTAGGTTTTTAGTTTTCTTCGGTATTTTAGGTTTTTAGTTTTCTTCAGTATTTAGGTTGTTAGTTTCCTTCGGTAATTAGGTTGTTAGTTTCTTTCGGTATTTAGGTTGTTATTTTCCTTCGGTATTTAGGTTGTTAGTTTCCTTCGGTATTTAGGTTGTTAGTTTCCTTTGGTATTTAGGTTGTTAGTTTCCTTCGGTATTTAGGTTGTTAGTTTCCTTCGGTATTTAGGTTGTTAGTTTCCTTCGGTATTTAGGTTGCTAGTTTTCTTCAGTATTTAGGTTGTTAGTTTCCTTCGGTATTTAGGTTGTTAGTTTCCTTCGGTATTTAGGTTGTTAGTTTCCTTTGGTTTTTAGGTTGTTAGTTTCCTTCGGTATTTAGGTTGTTAGTTTCCTTCGGTATTTAGGTTGTTAGTATCCTTCGGTATTTAGGTTGTTAGTTTTCTTTGGTATTTAGGTTGTTAGTTTCCTTCGGTATTTAGGTTGTTAATTTCCTTCGGTATTAAGCTTGTTAGTTTCCTTTGGTATTTAGGTTGTTTGTTTCCTTCGGTATTTAGGTTGTTAATTTCCTTCAGTATTTAGGTTGTTAGTTTCCTTCGGTATTTAGGTTGTTAGTTTCCTTCAGTATTTCGGTTGTTAGTTTCCTTCGGTATTTAGGTTGTTAGTTTCCTTCGGTATTTAGGTTGCTAGTTTCCTTCGGTATTTAGGTTGTTAGTTTCCTTGGGTATTTAGGTTGTTAGTTTCCTTCGGTATTTAGGTTGTTAGTTTTCTTCGGTATTTAGGTTGTTAGTTTTCTTCGGTATTTAGGGTGTTAGTTTCCTTTGGTATTTAGGTTGTTAGTTTTCTTCGGTATTTAGGTTGTTAGTTTTCTGCGGTATTTAGGTTGTTAGTTTTCTTCAGTATTTAGGTTGTTAGTTTTCTTCGGTATTTAGGTTGTTAGTTTTCTTCGGTATTTAGGTTGTTAGTTTTCTTCGGTATTTAGGTTAATAGTTTCTTTCGGTATTTAGGTTGTTAGTTTCCTTCAGTATTTAGGTTGTTAGTTTCTTTCTGTATTTAGGTTGTTAGTTTCCTTCGGTATTTAGGTTGTTAGTTTCCTTCGGTATTTAGGTTGTTAGTTTCCTTCGGTATTTAGGTTGTTAGTTTCCTTCGGTATTTAGGTTGTTAGTTTCTATCGGTATTTAGGTTGTTAGTTTCCTTCGGTATTTAGGTTGTTAGTTTTCTTCGGTATTTAGGTTTGTAGTTTCCTTCGGTATTTAGGTTGTTAGTTTCCTTCAGTATTTAGGTTGTTAGTTTCCTTCAGTATTTAGGTTGTTAGTTTCCTTCGGTATTTAGGTTGTTAGTTTCCTTCGGTATTTAGGTTGTTAGTTTCCTTCGGTATTTAGGTTGTTAGTTTCCTTTGGTTTTTAGGTTGTTAGTTTCCTTCGGTATTTAGGTTGTTAGTTTCCTTCGGTATTTAGGTTGTTAGTATCCTTCGGTATTTAGGTTGTTAGTTTTCTTTGGTATTTAGGTTGTTAGTTTCCTTCGGTATTTAGGTTGTTAGTTTCCTTCGGTATTTAGGTTGTTAGTTTCTATCGGTATTTAGGTTGTTAGTTTCCTTCGGTATTTAGGTTGTTAGTTTTCTTCGGTATTTAGGTTTGTAGTTTCCTTCGGTATTTAGGTTGTTAGTTTCCTTCAGTATTTAGGTTGTTAGTTTCCTTCAGTATTTAGGTTGTTAGTTTCCTTCGGTATTTAGGTTGTTAGTTTCCTTCAGTATTTAGGTTGTTAGTTTCTTTCGGTATTTAGGTTGCTAGTTTTCTTCAGTATTTAGGTTGTTAGTTTCCTTCGGTATTTAGGTTGTTAGTTTCCTTCGGTATTTAGGTTGTTAGTTTCCTTTGGTTTTTAGGTTGTTAGTTTCCTTCGGTATTTAGGTTGTTAGTTTCCTTCGGTATTTAGGTTGTTAGTATCCTTCGGTATTTAGGTTGTTAGTTTTCTTTGGTATTTAGGTTGTTAGTTTCCTTCGGTATTTAGGTTGTTAATTTCCTTCGGTATTAAGCTTGTTAGTTTCCTTTGGTATTTAGGTTGTTTGTTTCCTTCGGTATTTAGGTTGTTAATTTCCTTCAGTATTTAGGTTGTTAGTTTCCTTCGGTATTTAGGTTGTTAGTTTCCTTCAGTATTTCGGTTGTTAGTTTCCTTCGGTATTTAGGTTGTTAGTTTCCTTCGGTATTTAGGTTGCTAGTTTCCTTCGGTATTTAGGTTGTTAGTTTCCTTGGGTATTTAGGTTGTTAGTTTCCTTCGGTATTTAGGTTGTTAGTTTTCTTCGGTATTTAGGTTGTTAGTTTTCTTCGGTATTTAGGGTGTTAGTTTCCTTTGGTATTTAGGTTGTTAGTTTTCTTCGGTATTTAGGTTGTTAGTTTTCTGCGGTATTTAGGTTGTTAGTTTTCTTCAGTATTTAGGTTGTTAGTTTTCTTCGGTATTTAGGTTGTTAGTTTTCTTCGGTATTTAGGTTGTTAGTTTTCTTCGGTATTTAGGTTAATAGTTTCTTTCGGTATTTAGGTTGTTAGTTTCCTTCAGTATTTAGGTTGTTAGTTTCTTTCTGTATTTAGGTTGTTAGTTTCCTTCGGTATTTAGGTTGTTAGTTTCCTTCGGTATTTAGGTTGTTAGTTTCCTTCGGTATTTAGGTTGTTAGTTTCCTTCGGTATTTAGGTTGTTAGTTTCTATCGGTATTTAGGTTGTTAGTTTCCTTCGGTATTTAGGTTGTTAGTTTTCTTCGGTATTTAGGTTTGTAGTTTCCTTCGGTATTTAGGTTGTTAGTTTCCTTCAGTATTTAGGTTGTTAGTTTCCTTCAGTATTTAGGTTGTTAGTTTCCTTCGGTATTTAGGTTGTTAGTTTCCTTCAGTATTTAGGTTGTTAGTTTCTTTCGGTATTTAGGTTGTTAGTTTCCTTCGGTATTTAGGTTGTTAGTTTCCTTCGGTATTTAGGTTGTTAGTTTCCTTTGGTATTTAGGTTGTTAGTTTCCTTCGGTATTTAGGTTGTTAGTTTCCTTCGGTATTTAGGTTGTTAGTTTCCTTTGGTATTTAGGTTGTTAGTTTTCTTCGGTATTTAGGTTTTTAGTTTTCTTCGGTATTTTAGGTTTTTAGTTTTCTTCAGTATTTAGGTTGTTAGTTTCCTTCGGTAATTAGGTTGTTAGTTTCCTTCGGTATTTAGGTTGTTAGTTTCCTTCAGTATTTAGATTGTTAGTTTCCTTCGGTATTTAGGTTGTTAGTTTCCTTCGGTATTTAGGTTGCTAGTTTCCTTCGGTATTTAGGTTGTTAGTTTCCTTCAGTATTCAGGTTGTTAGTTTTCTTCGGTATTTAGGTTTTTAGTTTTCTTCGGTATTTTAGGTTTTTAGTTTTCTTCAGTATTTAGGTTGTTAGTTTCCTTCGGTAATTAGGTTGTTAGTTTCTTTCGGTATTTAGGTTGTTATTTTCCTTCGGTATTTAGGTTGTTAGTTTCCTTCGGTATTTAGGTTGTTAGTTTCCTTTGGTATTTAGGTTGTTAGTTTCCTTCGGTATTTAGGTTGTTAGTTTCCTTCGGTATTTAGGTTGTTAGTTTCCTTCGGTATTTAGGTTGCTAGTTTTCTTCAGTATTTAGGTTGTTAGTTTCCTTCGGTATTTAGGTTGTTAGTTTCCTTCGGTATTTAGGTTGTTAGTTTCCTTTGGTTTTTAGGTTGTTAGTTTCCTTCGGTATTTAGGTTGTTAGTTTCCTTCGGTATTTAGGTTGTTAGTATCCTTCGGTATTTAGGTTGTTAGTTTTCTTTGGTATTTAGGTTGTTAGTTTCCTTCGGTATTTAGGTTGTTAATTTCCTTCGGTATTAAGCTTGTTAGTTTCCTTTGGTATTTAGGTTGTTTGTTTCCTTCGGTATTTAGGTTGTTAATTTCCTTCAGTATTTAGGTTGTTAGTTTCCTTCGGTATTTAGGTTGTTAGTTTCCTTCAGTATTTCGGTTGTTAGTTTCCTTCGGTATTTAGGTTGTTAGTTTCCTTCGGTATTTAGGTTGCTAGTTTCCTTCGGTATTTAGGTTGTTAGTTTCCTTGGGTATTTAGGTTGTTAGTTTCCTTCGGTATTTAGGTTGTTAGTTTTCTTCGGTATTTAGGTTGTTAGTTTTCTTCGGTATTTAGGGTGTTAGTTTCCTTTGGTATTTAGGTTGTTAGTTTTCTTCGGTATTTAGGTTGTTAGTTTTCTGCGGTATTTAGGTTGTTAGTTTTCTTCAGTATTTAGGTTGTTAGTTTTCTTCGGTATTTAGGTTGTTAGTTTTCTTCGGTATTTAGGTTGTTAGTTTTCTTCGGTATTTAGGTTAATAGTTTCTTTCGGTATTTAGGTTGTTAGTTTCCTTCAGTATTTAGGTTGTTAGTTTCTTTCTGTATTTAGGTTGTTAGTTTCCTTCGGTATTTAGGTTGTTAGTTTCCTTCGGTATTTAGGTTGTTAGTTTCCTTCGGTATTTAGGTTGTTAGTTTCCTTCGGTATTTAGGTTGTTAGTTTCTATCGGTATTTAGGTTGTTAGTTTCCTTCGGTATTTAGGTTGTTAGTTTTCTTCGGTATTTAGGTTTGTAGTTTCCTTCGGTATTTAGGTTGTTAGTTTCCTTCAGTATTTAGGTTGTTAGTTTCCTTCAGTATTTAGGTTGTTAGTTTCCTTCGGTATTTAGGTTGTTAGTTTCCTTCAGTATTTAGGTTGTTAGTTTCTTTCGGTATTTAGGTTGTTAGTTTCCTTCGGTATTTAGGTTGTTAGTTTCCTTCGGTATTTAGGTTGTTAGTTTCCTTTGGTATTTAGGTTGTTAGTTTCCTTCGGTATTTAGGTTGTTAGTTTCCTTCGGTATTTAGGTTGTTAGTTTCCTTTGGTATTTAGGTTGTTAGTTTTCTTCGGTATTTAGGTTTTTAGTTTTCTTCGGTATTTTAGGTTTTTAGTTTTCTTCAGTATTTAGGTTGTTAGTTTCCTTCGGTAATTAGGTTGTTAGTTTCCTTCGGTATTTAGGTTGTTAGTTTCCTTCGGTATTTAGATTGTTAGTTTCCTTCGGTATTTAGGTTGTTAGTTTCCTTCGGTATTTAGGTTGTTAGTTTCCTTCGGTATTTAGGTTGTTAGTTTCCTTGGGTATTTAGGTTGTTAGTTTCCTTCGGTATTTAGGTTGGTAGTTTTCTTTGGTATTTAGGTTCTTAGTTTTCTTCGGTATTTAGGGTGTTAGTTTCCTTTAGTATTTAGGTTGTTAGTTTTCTTCGGTATTTAGGTTGTTAGTTTTCTGTGGTATTTAGGTTGTTAGTTTTCTGCGGTATTTAGGTTGTTAGTTTTCTTCGTTATTTAGGTTGTTAGTTTTTTTCAGTATTTAGGTTGTTAGTTTCCTTCGGTATTTAGGTTGTTAGTTTTCTTCAGTATTTAGGTTGGTAGTTTCCTTCAGTATTTAGGTTGTTAGTTTCCTTCGGTATTTAGGTTGTTAGTTTCCTTCGGTATTTAGCTTGTTAGTTTCCTTCGGTATTTAGGTTGTTAGTTTCTTTCGGTATTTAGGTTAATAGTTTCCTTCGGTATTTAGGTTGTTAGTTTCCTTTGGTATTTAGGATGTTCGTTTCCTTCGGTATTTAGGTTGTTAGTTTCCTTCGGTATTTAGGTTGTTAGTTTCCTTCGGTATTTAGGTTGTTAGTTTTCTTCGGTATTTAGGTTGTTAGTTTTCTGCGGTATTTAGGTTGTTAGTTTTCTTCGGTATTTAGGTTGTTAGTTTTCTTCGGTATTTAGGTTTTTAGTTTTCTTTGGTATTTAGGTTGTTAGTTTCCTTTGGTATTTAGGTTGTTAGTTTCTTTCGGTATTTAGGTTGTTAGTTTCCTTCAGTATTTAGGTTGTTAGTTTCCTTCGGTATTTAGGTTGTTAGTTTCCTTAGGTATTTAGGTTGCTAGTTTCCTTCGGTATTTAGGTTGTTAGTTTCCTTGGGTATTTAGGTTGTTAGTTTCCTTCGGTATTTACGTTGTTAGTTTTCTTCGGTATTTAGGTTGTTAGTTTTATTCGGTATTTAGGGTGTTAGTTTCCTTTGGTATTTAGGTTGTTAGTTTTCTTCGGTATTTAGGTTGCTAGTTTCCTTTGGTATTTAGGTTGTTAGTTTCCTTGGGTATTTAGGTTGTTAGTTTCCTTCGCTATTTAGGTTGTTAGTTTTCTTCTGTATTTAGGTTGTTAGTTTCCTTCGGTATTTAGGTTGTTAGTTTCCTTTGGTATTTAGGTTGTTAGTTTTCTTCGGTATTTAGGTTTTTAGTTTTCTTCGGTATTTTAGGTTTTTAGTTTTCTTCAGTATTTAGGTTGTTAGTTTCCTTCGGTAATTAGGTTGTTAGTTTCCTTCGGTATTTAGGTTGTTAGTTTCCTTCGGTATTTAGATTGTTAGTTTCCTTCGGTATTTAGGTTGTTAGTTTCCTTCGGTATTTAGGTTGTTAGTTTCCTTCGGTATTTAGGTTGTTAGTTTCCTTGGGTATTTAGGTTGTTAGTTTCCTTCGGTATTTAGGTTGGTAGTTTTCTTTGGTATTTAGGTTCTTAGTTTTCTTCGGTATTTAGGGTGTTAGTTTCCTTTAGTATTTAGGTTGTTAGTTTTCTTCGGTATTTAGGTTGTTAGTTTTCTGTGGTATTTAGGTTGTTAGTTTTCTGCGGTATTTAGGTTGTTAGTTTTCTTCGTTATTTAGGTTGTTAGTTTTTTTCAGTATTTAGGTTGTTAGTTTCCTTCGGTATTTAGGTTGTTAGTTTTCTTCAGTATTTAGGTTGGTAGTTTCCTTCAGTATTTAGGTTGTTAGTTTCCTTCGGTATTTAGGTTGTTAGTTTCCTTCGGTATTTAGCTTGTTAGTTTCCTTCGGTATTTAGGTTGTTAGTTTCTTTCGGTATTTAGGTTAATAGTTTCCTTCGGTATTTAGGTTGTTAGTTTCCTTTGGTATTTAGGATGTTCGTTTCCTTCGGTATTTAGGTTGTTAGTTTCCTTCGGTATTTAGGTTGTTAGTTTCCTTCGGTATTTAGGTTGTTAGTTTTCTTCGGTATTTAGGTTGTTAGTTTTCTGCGGTATTTAGGTTGTTAGTTTTCTTCGGTATTTAGGTTGTTAGTTTTCTTCGGTATTTAGGTTTTTAGTTTTCTTTGGTATTTAGGTTGTTAGTTTCCTTTGGTATTTAGGTTGTTAGTTTCTTTCGGTATTTAGGTTGTTAGTTTCCTTCAGTATTTAGGTTGTTAGTTTCCTTCGGTATTTAGGTTGTTAGTTTCCTTAGGTATTTAGGTTGCTAGTTTCCTTCGGTATTTAGGTTGTTAGTTTCCTTGGGTATTTAGGTTGTTAGTTTCCTTCGGTATTTACGTTGTTAGTTTTCTTCGGTATTTAGGTTGTTAGTTTTATTCGGTATTTAGGGTGTTAGTTTCCTTTGGTATTTAGGTTGTTAGTTTTCTTCGGTATTTAGGTTGCTAGTTTCCTTTGGTATTTAGGTTGTTAGTTTCCTTGGGTATTTAGGTTGTTAGTTTCCTTCGCTATTTAGGTTGTTAGTTTTCTTCTGTATTTAGGTTGTTAGTTTCCTTCGGTATTTAGGTTGTTATTTTCCTCCAGTATTTAGGTTGTTAGTTTCCTTCGGTATTTAGGTTGTTAGTTTCCTTCGGTATTTAGGTTGTTAGTTTCCTTCGGTATTTAGGTTGTTAGTTTCCTTCGGTATTTAGGTTGCTAGTTTTCTTCAGTATTTAGGTTGTTAGTTTCCTTCGGTATTTAGGTTGTTAGTTTCATTCGGTATTTAGGTTGTTAGTTTCCTTTGGTATTTAGGTTGCTAGTTTCCTTCGGTATTTAGATTTTTAGTTTCCTTGGGTATTTAGGTTGTTAGTTTCCTTTGGTATTTAGGGTGTTAGTTTCATTCGGTACTTAGGTTGTTAGTTTCCTTTGGTATTTAGGTTGCTAGTTTCCTTCGGTATTTAGATTTTTAGTTTCCTTGGGTATTTAGGTTGTTAGTTTCCTTTGGTATTTACGTTGTTAGTTTTCTTTATTATTTAGGTTGTTAGTTTTCTTCGGTATTTAGGTTGTTAGTTTCCTTCGGTATTTAGGTTGTTAGTTTCCTTCAGTATTTAGGTTGTTAGTTTCCTTCGGTATTTAGGTTATTAGTTTCCTTCGGTATTTAGGTTGTTAGTTTCCTTCTGTATTTAGGTTGTTAGTTTCCTTCGGTATTTAGGTTGTTAGTTTCCTTCGGTATTTAGGTTGTTAGTTTCCTTCGGTATTTAGGTTGTTAGTTTCCTTCGGTATTTAGGTTGCTAGTTTTCTTCAGTATTTAGGTTGTTAGTTTCCTTCGGTATTTAGGTTGTTAGTTTCATTCGGTATTTAGGTTGTTAGTTTCCTTTGGTATTTAGGTTGCTAGTTTCCTTCGGTATTTAGATTTTTAGTTTCCTTGGGTATTTAGGTTGTTAGTTTCCTTTGGTATTTATGTTGTTAGTTTTCTTTATTATTTAGGTTGTTAGTTTTCTTCGGTATTTAGGGTGTTAGTTTCCTTCGGTATTTAGGTTGTTAGTTTCCTTCGGTATTTAGGTTGTTAGTTTCCTTCGGTATTTAGGTTGTTAGTTTCCTTCGGTATTTAGGTTGTTAGTTTCCTTCGGTATTTAGGTTGTTAGTTTCCTTTGGTATTTAGGTTGTTAGTTTCCTTCGGTATTTAGGTTGTTAGTTTCCTTCGGTATTTAGGTTGTTAGTTTCCTTCGGTATTTAGGTTGTTAGTTTCCTTCGGTATTTAGGTTGTTAGTTTTCTTCGGTATTTAGGTTGTTAGTTTCCTTCGGTATTTAGGTTGTTAGTTTCCTTCGGTATTTAGGTTGTTAGTTTCCTTCGGTATTTAGGTTGTTAGTTTCCTTCGGTATTTAGGTTGTTAGTTTCCTTCGGTATTTAGGTTGTTAGTTTCCTTCGGTATTTAGGTTGTTAGTTTCCTTTGGTATTTAGGTTGTTATTTTCCTCCGGTATTTAGGTTGTTAGTTTCCTTCGGTATTTAGGTTGTTAGTTTCCTTCGGTATTTAGGTTGTTAGTTTCCTTCGGTATTTAGGTTGTTAGTTTTCTGCGGTATTTAGGTTGTTAGTTTCCTTCTGTATTTAGGTTGTTACTTTCCTTTGGTATTTAGGTTGTTAGTTTTCTTCGGTATTTAGGTTGTTAGTTTCCTTCGGTATTTAGGTTGTTAGTTTCCTTCGGTATTTAGGTTGTTAGTTTCCGTCAGTATTTAGGTTGTTAGTTTCCTTCGGTATTTAGGTTGTTAGTTTCCTTCTGTATTTAGGTTGTTAGTTTCCTTCGGTATTTAGGTTGTTAGTTTCCTTCGGTATTTAGGTTGTTAGTTTCCTTCAGTATTTAGGTTGTTAGTTTCCGTCGGTATTTAGGTTGTTAGTTTCCTTCGGTATTTAGGTTGTTAGTTTCCTTCGGTATTTAGGTTGTTAGTTTCCTTCGGTATTTAGGTTGTTAGTTTCCTTCGCTATTTAGGTTGTTAGTTTCCTTCGGTATTTAGGTTGTTAGTTTCCTTCGGTATTTAGGTTG
This sequence comes from Cepaea hortensis, assembly GCA_963921405.1. Taxonomy (NCBI): domain Eukaryota; kingdom Metazoa; phylum Mollusca; class Gastropoda; order Stylommatophora; family Helicidae; genus Cepaea; species Cepaea hortensis. The sequence goes on along the minus strand of OY992891.1, from coordinate 72,626,271 downwards.
TTAGTTTCCTTCTGTATTTAGGTTGTTAGTTTTCTTCGGTATTTAGGGTGTTAGTTTCCTTTGGTATTTAGGTTGTTAGTTTTCTTCGGTATTTAGGTTGTTAGTTTTCTGCGGTATTTAGGTTGTTAGTTTTCTTCGGTATTTAGGTTGTTAGTTTTCTTCGGTATTTAGGTTTTTAGTTTTCTTCGGTATTTAGGTTGTTAGTTTTCTTCGGTATTTAGGTTATTAGTTTCTTTCGGTATTTAGGTTGTTAGTTTCCTTTGGTATTTAGGTTGTTAGTTTCTTTCGGTATTTAGGTTGTTAGTTTCTTTCGGTATTTAGGTTGTTAGTTTCCTTCAGTATTTAGGTTGTTAGTTTCCTTCAGTATTTAGGTTGTTAGTTTCCTTCGGTATTTAGGTTGTTAGTTTCCTTCGGTATTTAGGTTGTTAGTTTCCTTCGGTATTTAGGTTGTTAGTTTCCTTCGGTATTTAGGTTGTTAGTTTCCTTCGGTATTTAGGTTGTTAGTTTCCTTCTGTATTTAGGTTGTTAGTTTCCTTCGGTATTTAGGTTGTTAGTTTCCTTCGGTATTTAGGTTGCTAGTTTTCTTCAGTATTTAGGTTGTTAGTTTCCTTCGGTATTTAGGTTGTTAGTTTCATTCGGTATTTAGGTTGTTAGTTTCCTTTGGTATTTAGGTTGCTAGTTTCCTTCGGTATTTAGATTTTTAGTTTCCTTGGGTATTTAGGTTGTTAGTTTCCTTTGGTATTTATGTTGTTAGTTTTCTTTATTATTTAGGTTGTTAGTTTTCTTCGGTATTTAGGGTGTTAGTTTCCTTCGGTATTTAGGTTGTTAGTTTCCTTCGGTATTTAGGTTGTTAGTTTCCTTCGGTATTTAGGTTGTTAGTTTCCTTCGGTATTTAGGTTGTTAGTTTCCTTCGGTATTTACGTTGTTAGTTTCCTTTGGTATTTAGGTTGTTAGTTTCCTTCGGTATTTAGGTTGTTAGTTTCCTTCGGTATTTAGGTTGTTAGTTTCCTTCGGTATTTAGGTTGTTAGTTTCCTTCGGTATTTAGGTTGTTAGTTTCCTTCGGTATTTAGGTTGCTAGTTTCCTTGGGTATTTAGGTTGTTAGTTTCCTTGGGTATTTAGGTTGTTAGTTTCCTTCGGTATTTAGGTTGGTAGTTTTCTTTGGTATTTAGGTTCTTAGTTTTCTTTTGTATTTAGGGTGTTAGTTTCCTTTAGTATTTAGGTTGTTAGTTTTCTTCGGTATTTAGGTTGTTAGTTTTCTGTGGTATTTAGGTTGTTAGTTTTCTGCGGTATTTAGGTTGTTAGTTTTCTTCGTTATTTAGGTTGTTAGTTTTTTTCAGTATTTAGGTTGTTAGTTTCCTTCGGTATTTAGGTTGTTAGTTTTCTTCAGTATTTAGGTTGTTAGTTTCCTTCAGTATTTAGGTTGTTAGTTTCCTTCGGTATTTAGGTTGTTAGTTTCCTTCGGTATTTAGGTTGTTAGTTTCTTTCGGTATTTAGGTTAATAGTTTCCTTCGGTATTTAGGTTGTTAGTTTCCTTTGGTATTTAGGATGTTCATTACCTTCGGTATTTAGGTTGTTAGTTTCCTTCAGTATTTAGGTTGTTAGTTTCCTTCGGTATTTAGGTTGTTAGTTTTCTTCGGTATTTAGGTTGTTAGTTTTCTGCGGTATTTAGGTTGTTAGTTTTCTTCGGTATTTAGGTTGTTAGTTTTCTTCGGTATTTAGGTTTTTAGTTTTCTTTGGTATTTAGGTTGTTAGTTTCCTTTGGTATTTAGGTTGTTAGTTTCTTTCGGTATTTAGGTTGTTAGTTTCCTTCAGTATTTAGGTTGTTAGTTTCCTTCGGTATTTAGGTTGTTAGTTTCCTTAGGTATTTAGGTTGCTAGTTTCCTTCAGTATTTAGGTTGTTAGTTTCCTTGGGTATTTAGGTTGTTAGTTTCCTTCGGTATTTACGTTGTTAGTTTTCTTCGGTATTTAGGTTGTTAGTTTTATTCGGTATTTAGGGTGTTAGTTTCCTTTGGTATTTAGGTTGTTAGTTTTCTTCGGTATTTAGGTTGTTAGTTTTCTGCGGTATTTAGGTTGTTAGTTTTCTTCGGTATTTAGGTTGTTAGTTTTCTTCGGTATTTAGGTTGTTAGTTTTCTTCGGTATTTAGGTTGTTAGTTTTCTTCGGTATTTAGGTTATTAATTTCTTTCGGTATTTAGGTTGTTAGTTTCCTTCGGTATTTAGGTTGTTAGTTTCCTTCGGTATTTAGGTTGTTAGTTTCCTTCGGTATTTAGGTTGTTAGTTTCCTTCGGTATTTAGGTTGTTAGTTTTCTTCGGTATTTAGGTTTTTAGTTTTCTTCGGTATTTTAGGTTTTTAGTTTTCTTCAGTATTTAGGTTGTTAGTTTCCTTCGGTAATTAGGTTGTTAGTTTCCTTCAGTATTTAGGTTGTTAGTTTCCTTCAGTATTTAGATTGTTAGTTTCCTTCGGTATTTAGGTTGTTAGTTTCCTTCGGTATTTAGGTTGCTAGTTTCCTTCGGTATTTAGGTTGTTAGTTTCCTTCAGTATTCAGGTTGTTAGTTTTCTTCGGTATTTAGGTTTTTAGTTTTCTTCGGTATTTTAGGTTTTTAGTTTTCTTCAGTATTTAGGTTGTTAGTTTCCTTCGGTAATTAGGTTGTTAGTTTCTTTCGGTATTTAGGTTGTTATTTTCCTTCGGTATTTAGGTTGTTAGTTTCCTTCGGTATTTAGGTTGTTAGTTTCCTTTGGTATTTAGGTTGTTAGTTTCCTTCGGTATTTAGGTTGTTAGTTTCCTTCGGTATTTAGGTTGTTAGTTTCCTTCGGTATTTAGGTTGCTAGTTTTCTTCAGTATTTAGGTTGTTAGTTTCCTTCGGTATTTAGGTTGTTAGTTTCCTTCGGTATTTAGGTTGTTAGTTTCCTTTGGTTTTTAGGTTGTTAGTTTCCTTCGGTATTTAGGTTGTTAGTTTCCTTCGGTATTTAGGTTGTTAGTTTCGTTCGGTATTTAGGTTGTTAGTATCCTTCGGTATTTAGGTTGTTAGTTTTCTTTGGTATTTAGGTTGTTAGTTTCCTTCGGTATTTAGGTTGTTAATTTCCTTCGGTATTAAGCTTGTTAGTTTCCTTTGGTATTTAGGTTGTTAGTTTCCTTCGGTATTTAGGTTGATAGTTTCCTTTCGTATTTAGGTTGTTAGTTTCCTTTGGTATTTAGGTTGTTTGTTTCCTTCGGTATTTAGGTTGTTAATTTCCTTCAGTATTTAGGTTGTTAGTTTCCTTCGGTATTTAGGTTGTTAGTTTCCTTCAGTATTTCGGTTGTTAGTTTCCTTCGGTATTTAGGTTGTTAGTTTCCTTCGGTATTTAGGTTGCTAGTTTCCTTCGGTATTTAGGTTGTTAGTTTCCTTGGGTATTTAGGTTGTTAGTTTCCTTCGGTATTTAGGTTGTTAGTTTTCTTCAGTATTTAGGTTGTTAGTTTTCTTCGGTATTTAGGGTGTTAGTTTCCTTTGGTATTTAGGTTGTTAGTTTTCTTCGGTATTTAGGTTGTTAGTTTTCTGCGGTATTTAGGTTGTTAGTTTTCTTCAGTATTTAGGTTGTTAGTTTTCTTCGGTATTTAGGTTGTTAGTTTTCTTCGGTATTTAGGTTGTTAGTTTTCTTCGGTATTTAGGTTAATAGTTTCTTTCGGTATTTAGGTTGTTAGTTTCCTTCAGTATTTAGGTTGTTAGTTTCTTTCTGTATTTAGGTTGTTAGTTTCCTTCGGTATTTAGGTTGTTAGTTTCCTTCGGTATTTAGGTTGTTAGTTTCCTTCGGTATTTAGGTTGTTAGTTTCCTTCGGTATTTAGGTTGTTAGTTTCTATCGGTATTTAGGTTGTTAGTTTCCTTCGGTATTTAGGTTGTTAGTTTTCTTCGGTATTTAGGTTTGTAGTTTCCTTCGGTATTTAGGTTGTTAGTTTCCTTCAGTATTTAGGTTGTTAGTTTCCTTCAGTATTTAGGTTGTTAGTTTCCTTCGGTATTTAGGTTGTTAGTTTCCTTCAGTATTTAGGTTGTTAGTTTCTTTCGGTATTTAGGTTGTTAGTTTCCTTCGGTATTTAGGTTGTTAGTTTCCTTCGGTATTTAGGTTGTTAGTTTCCTTTGGTATTTAGGTTGTTAGTTTCCTTCGGTATTTAGGTTGTTAGTTTCCTTCGGTATTTAGGTTGTTAGTTTCCTTTGGTATTTAGGTTGTTAGTTTTCTTCGGTATTTAGGTTTTTAGTTTTCTTCGGTATTTTAGGTTTTTAGTTTTCTTCGGTATTTAGGTTGTTAGTTTTCTTCGGTATTTAGGTTTTTAGTTTTCTTCGGTATTTAGGTTGTTAGTTTTCTTCGGTATTTAGGTTATTAGTTTCTTTCGGTATTTAGGTTGTTAGTTTCCTTTGGTATTTAGGTTGTTAGTTTCTTTCGGTATTAAGGTTGTTAGTTTCCTTCAGTATTTAGGTTGTTAGTTTCCTTCGGTATTTAGGTTGTTAGTTTCCTTCGGTATTTAGGTTGTTAGTTTCCTTCGGTATTTAGGTTGTTAGTTTCCTTCGGTATTTAGGTTGTTAGTTTCCTTCGGTATTCAGGTTGTTAGTTTTCTTCGGTAGTTAGGTTTTTAGTTTTCTTCGGATTTTTAGGTTTTTAGTTTTCTTCGGTATTTAGGTTGTTAGTTTCCTTCGGTAATTAGGTTGTTAGTTTCCATCGGTATTTAGGTTGTTAGTTTCCTTTGGTATTTAGGTTGTTAGTTTCCTTCGGTATTTAGGTTGTTAGTTTCCTTCGGTATTTAGGTTGTTAGTTTCCTTCGGTATTTAGGTTGTTAGTTTCCTTCGGTATTTAGGTTGTTTATTTCCTTCGGTATTTAGGTTGCTAGTTTTCTTCAGTATTTAGGTTGTTAGTTTCCTTCGGTATTTAGGTTGTTAGTTTCCTTCGGTATTTAGGTTGTTAGTTTCCTTTGGTATTTAGGTTGTTAGTTTCCTTCGGTATTTAGGTTGTTAGTTTCCTTCGTTATTTAGGTTGTTAGTTTTCGGTATTTAGGTTGTTAGTATCCTTCGGTATTTAGGTTGTTAGTTTTTTTCGGTATTTAGGTTGTTAGTTTCCTTCGGTATTTAGGTTGTTAGTTTCCTTGGGTATTTAGGTTGTTAGTTTCCTTTGGTATTTAGGTTGTTAGTTTTCTTCGGTATTTAGGTTGTTAGTTTCCTTCGGTATTTAGGTTGTTATTTTCCTTCGGTATTTAGGTTGTTAGTTTCCTTCGGTATTTAGGTTGTTAGTTTCCTTCGGTATTTAGGTTGTTAGTTTTCTGCGGTATTTAGGTTGTTAGTTTCCTTCGGTATTTAGGTTGTTAGTTTCTTTCGGTATTTAGGTTGTTAGTTTTCTTCGGTATTTAGGTTGTTAGTTTCCTTCGGTATTTAGGTTGTTAGTTTCCTTCGGTATTTAGGTTGTTAGTTTCATTCGGTATTTAGGTTGTTAGTTTCCTTTGGTATTTAGGTTGCTAGTTTCCTTCGGTATTTAGATTTTTAGTTTCCTTGGGTATTTAGGTTGTTAGTTTCCTTTGGTATTTAGGGTGTTAGTTTCATTCGGTACTTAGGTTGTTAGTTTCCTTTGGTATTTAGGTTGCTAGTTTCCTTCGGTATTTAGATTTTTAGTTTCCTTGGGTATTTAGGTTGTTAGTTTCCTTTGGTATTTACGTTGTTAGTTTTCTTTATTATTTAGGTTGTTAGTTTTCTTCGGTATTTAGGTTGTTAGTTTCCTTCGGTATTTAGGTTGTTAGTTTCCTTCAGTATTTAGGTTGTTAGTTTCCTTCGGTATTTAGGTTATTAGTTTCCTTCGGTATTTAGGTTGTTAGTTTCCTTCTGTATTTAGGTTGTTAGTTTCCTTCGGTATTTAGGTTGTTAGTTTCCTTCGGTATTTAGGTTGTTAGTTTCCTTCGGTATTTAGGTTGTTAGTTTCCTTCGGTATTTAGGTTGCTAGTTTTCTTCAGTATTTAGGTTGTTAGTTTCCTTCGGTATTTAGGTTGTTAGTTTCATTCGGTATTTAGGTTGTTAGTTTCCTTTGGTATTTAGGTTGCTAGTTTCCTTCGGTATTTAGATTTTTAGTTTCCTTGGGTATTTAGGTTGTTAGTTTCCTTTGGTATTTATGTTGTTAGTTTTCTTTATTATTTAGGTTGTTAGTTTTCTTCGGTATTTAGGGTGTTAGTTTCCTTCGGTATTTAGGTTGTTAGTTTCCTTCGGTATTTAGGTTGTTAGTTTCCTTCGGTATTTAGGTTGTTAGTTTCCTTCGGTATTTAGGTTGTTAGTTTCCTTCGGTATTTAGGTTGTTAGTTTCCTTTGGTATTTAGGTTGTTAGTTTCCTTCGGTATTTAGGTTGTTAGTTTCCTTCGGTATTTAGGTTGTTAGTTTCCTTCGGTATTTAGGTTGTTAGTTTCCTTCGGTATTTAGGTTGTTAGTTTTCTTCGGTATTTAGGTTGTTAGTTTCCTTCGGTATTTAGGTTGTTAGTTTCCTTCGGTATTTAGGTTGTTAGTTTCCTTCGGTATTTAGGTTGTTAGTTTCCTTCGGTATTTAGGTTGTTAGTTTCCTTCGGTATTTAGGTTGTTAGTTTCCTTCGGTATTTAGGTTGTTAGTTTCCTTTGGTATTTAGGTTGTTATTTTCCTCCGGTATTTAGGTTGTTAGTTTCCTTCGGTATTTAGGTTGTTAGTTTCCTTCGGTATTTAGGTTGTTAGTTTCCTTCGGTATTTAGGTTGTTAGTTTTCTGCGGTATTTAGGTTGTTAGTTTCCTTCTGTATTTAGGTTGTTACTTTCCTTTGGTATTTAGGTTGTTAGTTTTCTTCGGTATTTAGGTTGTTAGTTTCCTTCAGTATTTAGGTTGTTAGTTTCCTTCGGTATTTAGGTTGTTAGTTTCCGTCAGTATTTAGGTTGTTAGTTTCCTTCGGTATTTAGGTTGTTAGTTTCCTTCTGTATTTAGGTTGTTAGTTTCCTTCGGTATTTAGGTTGTTAGTTTCCTTCGGTATTTAGGTTGTTAGTTTCCTTCAGTATTTAGGTTGTTAGTTTCCGTCGGTATTTAGGTTGTTAGTTTCCTTCGGTATTTAGGTTGTTAGTTTCCTTCGGTATTTAGGTTGTTAGTTTCCTTCGGTATTTAGGTTGTTAGTTTCCTTCGCTATTTAGGTTGTTAGTTTCCTTCGGTATTTAGGTTGTTAGTTTCCTTCGGTATTTAGGTTGTTAGTTTCCTTCTGTATTTAGGTTGTTAGTTTTCTTCGGTATTTAGGGTGTTAGTTTCCTTTGGTATTTAGGTTGTTAGTTTTCTTCGGTATTTAGGTTGTTAGTTTTCTGCGGTATTTAGGTTGTTAGTTTTCTTCGGTATTTAGGTTGTTAGTTTTCTTCGGTATTTAGGTTTTTAGTTTTCTTCGGTATTTAGGTTGTTAGTTTTCTTCGGTATTTAGGTTATTAGTTTCTTTCGGTATTTAGGTTGTTAGTTTCCTTTGGTATTTAGGTTGTTAGTTTCTTTCGGTATTTAGGTTGTTAGTTTCTTTCGGTATTTAGGTTGTTAGTTTCCTTCAGTATTTAGGTTGTTAGTTTCCTTCAGTATTTAGGTTGTTAGTTTCCTTCGGTATTTAGGTTGTTAGTTTCCTTCGGTATTTAGGTTGTTAGTTTCCTTCGGTATTTAGGTTGTTAGTTTCCTTCGGTATTTAGGTTGTTAGTTTCCTTCGGTATTTAGGTTGTTAGTTTCCTTCTGTATTTAGGTTGTTAGTTTCCTTCGGTATTTAGGTTGTTAGTTTCCTTCGGTATTTAGGTTGCTAGTTTTCTTCAGTATTTAGGTTGTTAGTTTCCTTCGGTATTTAGGTTGTTAGTTTCATTCGGTATTTAGGTTGTTAGTTTCCTTTGGTATTTAGGTTGCTAGTTTCCTTCGGTATTTAGATTTTTAGTTTCCTTGGGTATTTAGGTTGTTAGTTTCCTTTGGTATTTATGTTGTTAGTTTTCTTTATTATTTAGGTTGTTAGTTTTCTTCGGTATTTAGGGTGTTAGTTTCCTTCGGTATTTAGGTTGTTAGTTTCCTTCGGTATTTAGGTTGTTAGTTTCCTTCGGTATTTAGGTTGTTAGTTTCCTTCGGTATTTAGGTTGTTAGTTTCCTTCGGTATTTACGTTGTTAGTTTCCTTTGGTATTTAGGTTGTTAGTTTCCTTCGGTATTTAGGTTGTTAGTTTCCTTCGGTATTTAGGTTGTTAGTTTCCTTCGGTATTTAGGTTGTTAGTTTCCTTCGGTATTTAGGTTGTTAGTTTCCTTCGGTATTTAGGTTGCTAGTTTCCTTGGGTATTTAGGTTGTTAGTTTCCTTGGGTATTTAGGTTGTTAGTTTCCTTCGGTATTTAGGTTGGTAGTTTTCTTTGGTATTTAGGTTCTTAGTTTTCTTTTGTATTTAGGGTGTTAGTTTCCTTTAGTATTTAGGTTGTTAGTTTTCTTCGGTATTTAGGTTGTTAGTTTTCTGTGGTATTTAGGTTGTTAGTTTTCTGCGGTATTTAGGTTGTTAGTTTTCTTCGTTATTTAGGTTGTTAGTTTTTTTCAGTATTTAGGTTGTTAGTTTCCTTCGGTATTTAGGTTGTTAGTTTTCTTCAGTATTTAGGTTGTTAGTTTCCTTCAGTATTTAGGTTGTTAGTTTCCTTCGGTATTTAGGTTGTTAGTTTCCTTCGGTATTTAGGTTGTTAGTTTCTTTCGGTATTTAGGTTAATAGTTTCCTTCGGTATTTAGGTTGTTAGTTTCCTTTGGTATTTAGGATGTTCATTACCTTCGGTATTTAGGTTGTTAGTTTCCTTCAGTATTTAGGTTGTTAGTTTCCTTCGGTATTTAGGTTGTTAGTTTTCTTCGGTATTTAGGTTGTTAGTTTTCTGCGGTATTTAGGTTGTTAGTTTTCTTCGGTATTTAGGTTGTTAGTTTTCTTCGGTATTTAGGTTTTTAGTTTTCTTTGGTATTTAGGTTGTTAGTTTCCTTTGGTATTTAGGTTGTTAGTTTCTTTCGGTATTTAGGTTGTTAGTTTCCTTCAGTATTTAGGTTGTTAGTTTCCTTCGGTATTTAGGTTGTTAGTTTCCTTAGGTATTTAGGTTGCTAGTTTCCTTCAGTATTTAGGTTGTTAGTTTCCTTGGGTATTTAGGTTGTTAGTTTCCTTCGGTATTTACGTTGTTAGTTTTCTTCGGTATTTAGGTTGTTAGTTTTATTCGGTATTTAGGGTGTTAGTTTCCTTTGGTATTTAGGTTGTTAGTTTTCTTCGGTATTTAGGTTGTTAGTTTTCTGCGGTATTTAGGTTGTTAGTTTTCTTCGGTATTTAGGTTGTTAGTTTTCTTCGGTATTTAGGTTGTTAGTTTTCTTCGGTATTTAGGTTGTTAGTTTTCTTCGGTATTTAGGTTATTAATTTCTTTCGGTATTTAGGTTGTTAGTTTCCTTCGGTATTTAGGTTGTTAGTTTCCTTCGGTATTTAGGTTGTTAGTTTCCTTCGGTATTTAGGTTGTTAGTTTCCTTCGGTATTTAGGTTGTTAGTTTTCTTCGGTATTTAGGTTTTTAGTTTTCTTCGGTATTTTAGGTTTTTAGTTTTCTTCAGTATTTAGGTTGTTAGTTTCCTTCGGTAATTAGGTTGTTAGTTTCCTTCAGTATTTAGGTTGTTAGTTTCCTTCAGTATTTAGATTGTTAGTTTCCTTCGGTATTTAGGTTGTTAGTTTCCTTCGGTATTTAGGTTGCTAGTTTCCTTCGGTATTTAGGTTGTTAGTTTCCTTCAGTATTCAGGTTGTTAGTTTTCTTCGGTATTTAGGTTTTTAGTTTTCTTCGGTATTTTAGGTTTTTAGTTTTCTTCAGTATTTAGGTTGTTAGTTTCCTTCGGTAATTAGGTTGTTAGTTTCTTTCGGTATTTAGGTTGTTATTTTCCTTCGGTATTTAGGTTGTTAGTTTCCTTCGGTATTTAGGTTGTTAGTTTCCTTTGGTATTTAGGTTGTTAGTTTCCTTCGGTATTTAGGTTGTTAGTTTCCTTCGGTATTTAGGTTGTTAGTTTCCTTCGGTATTTAGGTTGCTAGTTTTCTTCAGTATTTAGGTTGTTAGTTTCCTTCGGTATTTAGGTTGTTAGTTTCCTTCGGTATTTAGGTTGTTAGTTTCCTTTGGTTTTTAGGTTGTTAGTTTCCTTCGGTATTTAGGTTGTTAGTTTCCTTCGGTATTTAGGTTGTTAGTTTCGTTCGGTATTTAGGTTGTTAGTATCCTTCGGTATTTAGGTTGTTAGTTTTCTTTGGTATTTAGGTTGTTAGTTTCCTTCGGTATTTAGGTTGTTAATTTCCTTCGGTATTAAGCTTGTTAGTTTCCTTTGGTATTTAGGTTGTTAGTTTCCTTCGGTATTTAGGTTGATAGTTTCCTTTCGTATTTAGGTTGTTAGTTTCCTTTGGTATTTAGGTTGTTTGTTTCCTTCGGTATTTAGGTTGTTAATTTCCTTCAGTATTTAGGTTGTTAGTTTCCTTCGGTATTTAGGTTGTTAGTTTCCTTCAGTATTTCGGTTGTTAGTTTCCTTCGGTATTTAGGTTGTTAGTTTCCTTCGGTATTTAGGTTGCTAGTTTCCTTCGGTATTTAGGTTGTTAGTTTCCTTGGGTATTTAGGTTGTTAGTTTCCTTCGGTATTTAGGTTGTTAGTTTTCTTCAGTATTTAGGTTGTTAGTTTTCTTCGGTATTTAGGGTGTTAGTTTCCTTTGGTATTTAGGTTGTTAGTTTTCTTCGGTATTTAGGTTGTTAGTTTTCTGCGGTATTTAGGTTGTTAGTTTTCTTCAGTATTTAGGTTGTTAGTTTTCTTCGGTATTTAGGTTGTTAGTTTTCTTCGGTATTTAGGTTGTTAGTTTTCTTCGGTATTTAGGTTAATAGTTTCTTTCGGTATTTAGGTTGTTAGTTTCCTTCAGTATTTAGGTTGTTAGTTTCTTTCTGTATTTAGGTTGTTAGTTTCCTTCGGTATTTAGGTTGTTAGTTTCCTTCGGTATTTAGGTTGTTAGTTTCCTTCGGTATTTAGGTTGTTAGTTTCCTTCGGTATTTAGGTTGTTAGTTTCTATCGGTATTTAGGTTGTTAGTTTCCTTCGGTATTTAGGTTGTTAGTTTTCTTCGGTATTTAGGTTTGTAGTTTCCTTCGGTATTTAGGTTGTTAGTTTCCTTCAGTATTTAGGTTGTTAGTTTCCTTCAGTATTTAGGTTGTTAGTTTCCTTCGGTATTTAGGTTGTTAGTTTCCTTCAGTATTTAGGTTGTTAGTTTCTTTCGGTATTTAGGTTGTTAGTTTCCTTCGGTATTTAGGTTGTTAGTTTCCTTCGGTATTTAGGTTGTTAGTTTCCTTTGGTATTTAGGTTGTTAGTTTCCTTCGGTATTTAGGTTGTTAGTTTCCTTCGGTATTTAGGTTGTTAGTTTCCTTTGGTATTTAGGTTGTTAGTTTTCTTCGGTATTTAGGTTTTTAGTTTTCTTCGGTATTTTAGGTTTTTAGTTTTCTTCGGTATTTAGGTTGTTAGTTTTCTTCGGTATTTAGGTTTTTAGTTTTCTTCGGTATTTAGGTTGTTAGTTTTCTTCGGTATTTAGGTTATTAGTTTCTTTCGGTATTTAGGTTGTTAGTTTCCTTTGGTATTTAGGTTGTTAGTTTCTTTCGGTATTAAGGTTGTTAGTTTCCTTCAGTATTTAGGTTGTTAGTTTCCTTCGGTATTTAGGTTGTTAGTTTCCTTCGGTATTTAGGTTGTTAGTTTCCTTCGGTATTTAGGTTGTTAGTTTCCTTCGGTATTTAGGTTGTTAGTTTCCTTCGGTATTCAGGTTGTTAGTTTTCTTCGGTAGTTAGGTTTTTAGTTTTCTTCGGATTTTTAGGTTTTTAGTTTTCTTCGGTATTTAGGTTGTTAGTTTCCTTCGGTAATTAGGTTGTTAGTTTCCATCGGTATTTAGGTTGTTAGTTTCCTTTGGTATTTAGGTTGTTAGTTTCCTTCGGTATTTAGGTTGTTAGTTTCCTTCGGTATTTAGGTTGTTAGTTTCCTTCGGTATTTAGGTTGTTAGTTTCCTTCGGTATTTAGGTTGTTTATTTCCTTCGGTATTTAGGTTGCTAGTTTTCTTCAGTATTTAGGTTGTTAGTTTCCTTCGGTATTTAGGTTGTTAGTTTCCTTCGGTATTTAGGTTGTTAGTTTCCTTTGGTATTTAGGTTGTTAGTTTCCTTCGGTATTTAGGTTGTTAGTTTCCTTCGTTATTTAGGTTGTTAGTTTTCGGTATTTAGGTTGTTAGTATCCTTCGGTATTTAGGTTGTTAGTTTTTTTCGGTATTTAGGTTGTTAGTTTCCTTCGGTATTTAGGTTGTTAGTTTCCTTGGGTATTTAGGTTGTTAGTTTCCTTTGGTATTTAGGTTGTTAGTTTTCTTCGGTATTTAGGTTGTTAGTTTCCTTCGGTATTTAGGTTGTTATTTTCCTTCGGTATTTAGGTTGTTAGTTTCCTTCGGTATTTAGGTTGTTAGTTTCCTTCGGTATTTAGGTTGTTAGTTTTCTGCGGTATTTAGGTTGTTAGTTTCCTTCGGTATTTAGGTTGTTAGTTTCTTTCGGTATTTAGGTTGTTAGTTTTCTTCGGTATTTAGGTTGTTAGTTTCCTTCGGTATTTAGGTTGTTAGTTTCCTTCGGTATTTAGGTTGTTATAAATAACTGTAAATGACTGTTTTAAATTTTTCAGTTTAAGTTGTCATGCAATAAATCGTGCAACATATCATATTGTGTGTGACTTTTGTAAACTCACTAAGAGAATATTTACATATTGTTTTGAATTAGTATTAATATTGTACCTTCAACAATTCTTGAACCGATTTTCCTGGAATTTGCAACAAAATTATGTGACATATTGCAGTCATAGTCTCGCCTTGTTTGTCAATTTTCAGTGTATTTTTAGTATTGTTTTTGTTGTGTTTTTCAAATTCATGTGTTTGTATTGGCTTGTGTGCTGATGAAGGCCTTAGTCCAATACATTTTTTGTTACGTGTCATCGTGTTCTAGTAGTAAAACTTAATGTCTACTTCTCATTTTATTGTGTGGTTCATTAAATAGATTTGACATGGACATTAAGTCATCAACTGATTCGCTGAAAAATAAACAGTAGGTTAGGATCAAATATAGAGGACAGGCAGCAGAAAATGAGATATTGGGGTGTTGACTGACATGTTTGTTGTATGGAAGGAGACATCTTGCATTATGTATCAAATGAAAGGGGATTGGGGGATTGCACAGGGAGCACATGTATACCTTTTGTATATTAAAACAAAATCCTAAAAAATAATGAGTTCATGTAACACATACTAAGAAACACAGATGCAATTTTTGCAGTTTTAACTTTCAGAGGAATATTCCTTCATGTGTGATTATAATTAAATTTAATTCACCGAATAATGATAAACATGTCACTTTTTTCTTCACAATTATCACGAGAATGGATAAAAGCTCTTGCACTTAAACCTCCTCCGTTCTGATGCCAGGGTAGCGGGTTCAGCCTACACTGGTAAGTTGGACTACACTGTTGACTTCTCGTCCTTGACTTGGGGAATACATTACAAGTTGATATGGGTTCACCTGATGGCGAGGGACACCGGTAATAGAGAAAGAGAATCCACCGCAAATATCAGTCCAGTGTACTAGAAGGGTTCACCTGATGGCGAGGGACATCGGTAATAGAGAAAGGGAATCCACCGCAAATATCAGTCCAGTGTACTAGAAGGGTTCACCTGATGGCGAGGGACACCGGTAATAGAGAAAGTGAATCCACATGCAAATATCAGTCCAGTGTACTAGAAGGGTATGTGTGTGGACTATGCTTGAGTTCAAAGCGAGCCAACGCAAGAAAATTTTTAAAAACTGCTTCTTGAAACAACATATTTGTGGCATCATATTCCTTCTTGAAACAACATATTTGTGGCATCATATTCCTTCTTGAAACAACATATTTGTGGCATCATATTCCTTAAAGCACGTTATTTTCACACAAAAGTGTAACAACTTCAAAACACCTGGCAGATTTGTGCTAATTCTGCTCAGTTATAGGTTAGTTAAAGCTAGTTGCATATCCTTTACAGGTCATCGCAGTCAACACCAGCATATTTTGCTGTTGTGATCTCTTATGTTCAGTAGTTTGCCATTGCTTTCTGAACGATTGTTACCCATACCATTTAATAAAAAACCAACGTATAACAGTCTGCTGCCAAATCACCCACAGCTGCGTTACGAATATGGGTATGCGGGATTACAAACTGCGCCTGTAACCTCTTCCCCATGGAGCCGCTGACCTGCTTCATTTAGCTCGAGTTAAGGGTCAGCAACTGATAAGAGGAAAATCATGGATGGCTCAGGCGGAGGATACGATCAGACAGGTGTGCCCCTTGGAGAACATTAGGCGAGGAGAGGAGTGGATCATAGTGTCAGCGGAGCAGTCAGACTTGAGCAGAGTTATAATCACATTAAGCCGGGAGTGCAGGGAGTGGCCAGCAGGGGCCATGGAAGTGGAAATCCAGCAACTAATTCAGGACAATGCTCACTCGGGTGATGTGATTATCTACATGTTTCCAATATATGTTTTTTTTATAAGTCTAAGGTCTTTTCCATCAATCTGTAGATCCTCAAGCATCCTTATCATGTTGACATGTCTCACTTTATCGAAAGCCTTTGTGTAGTCAATAAAGCAAAGGTGTCGATCTTTGTTTACTTCTATAGAATGTTCGATTACGGTTCTCAGTATATACACAGCATTTACTGTACCCTTGCCTTCTACAAACCCACACTGTATATTCACAGTTGTCTTAATAAGTATATCTCTGATTTGTTGATGTATATTCACAGTTGTCTTAAGTAGATCTCTGATTTGGTGCTGTATATTCACAGTTGTCTTAATAAGTAGATCTCTGATTTTGTGCTTTATATTCACAGTTGTCTTAATAGGTAGATCTCTGATTTGGTGCTGTATATTCACAGGTGTCTTAATAAGTAGATCTCTGATTTGGTGCTGTATATTCACAGTTGTCTTAATAAGTAGATCTCTAATTTGGTGATGTATATTCACAGTTGTCTTAACTGATGATATGTCTAGTCTAGAAGTCTCAGAGATATTGTTGTTTCATGATTGCAGATCTGATGATATGTTTAGTCTAGAAGTCTCAGAGCTGATTGTTGTTTCATGATTGCAGATCTGATGATATGTCTAGTCTAGAAGTCTCAGAGATGATTGTTGGTTCATGATTGCAGATCTGATGATATGTCTTGTCTAGAAGTATCCAAGAAAACTTGTTTCATGATTGCAGATCTACTGAAAAGCAGCTACTGATTCTCTAAACAAAGTGTGGCACATGTCCCCGGAGAAGAGAACCAACCAGCTCAACCAGATGGCAAGAGTCGAGAGTATGGCGATGACAAAGTTTCCCTGGCCATGCAGACGTACAAGATGGTAATTCTGACACTTGTACTTGCTGTTCTTGTTGTCTGCTGGGTGGTCGCTAGTGTGTCAAGTTGCTCCTCACCTGTCACAGTAAGTCTCTGGTGTGGTTGTGTGTATGCAGGTGTTTAAACTGTCAGCACGCTGTAGGTCTATGGAGTTCAACCCCTACACTGGCCATTTGGACTTAGCGTTTTCTTCTCATTCAGAAAGCCATGGCCAACTTGGGGTTGATTGCCACTTCCTGTGAAGAACATTCCAAGCTTGTCCTGTATCAGTGAAGTGATTGTGTGTATGCAGTGTTTTCTCTCCCTGTCCTTCATGTTTTCCCGTTGTAACATTCCAGTTCTGTTTTCGTGTTCAGTGATTGTTTTAATTAATGTTAGATTTACATGATTCATGCTTATGTTGATGTTGAGGAAGGTTTTAATTGCTGAAACGTTGGACAGGGTGTTGTTTTATCTGACTATATTAATTCATTTCCTACTGTGATTCCTATTTTGTGTTTTAGTCACATGTTTGCATTCTCTGATGTGGTGCAAGTGATGCCCTCTGTGCTACTTTACTTCTGCTGCTGATTGTGTTCTGTAAATTGTTGCAGGCTGATTATATATATGTGTGCACATGTCTGTAAATTTACACATGTGATAATATTTGTATTATATAACATCACAGGTGGACAAGCATAGAAAACTGGATGCAGAACTTGCCAGATTTGAAGCTGATTTGAAGGATAAGAGTTCTGGCAGGCGGAAGGAATTGCCAGAATGGAAAACACCTGCCAACAAAAGTGAGTGCATGTCTGTTTGTGAAACTTGTCACCACTCCTTCATGTGGTGTGTTTGTGATTCTTGCTTTCACTCAGTGAACAAGTGATTGCAGATTTAGACATGGTCAGGTCCGCTTGTAATTGTGTTTTGGGGTGTTATCAATGTGGCTGTATATTTTTCTGGCTTATTACTTTTGTCATTGATTTGATTTTATATGTTTGGGCATTGTTGCTGAGGATGGTCATGTTGTCACCTGTAAGTTCCAGGTTGGGTTTGAGGACAATTGTTTCAACTTGGGTGTGGAAAAATCTGTTACAATGAGGGCAGAGATATATCGATTGTCAGCCAGTGATAGCTTGATAATGAGGGCAGAGATGTATCATTTGTCAATCAGTGGTAGCTTGATAATGAGTGCAGAGATGTATTGATTGTCAGTCAGGATAGCTTGATAATGAGTGCACAGATTATCGATTATCAGTCAGTGATAGCTTTATAATGAGGGCAGAGATTATCGATTGTCAGCCAGTGATGGTTTGATAATGAGGACAGAGATTTATTGATTGTCAGTTAAGTGATAGCTTGATTTTGTAAATATGTTCATACAGCATGCTTCTGGGTAGCATTCTCCATCCGTAACCTCTTAAAGGTCATTGTGTCAGCAGATATTTCACTATATCAGGCACATGAATTGTCACCATTGTCCTCCCATTTGTCACAGTCCTCTGTTGAGGCTTTCTTCTTCATCTTCCTCCTCCTCGTCATCTTGTTTTTCATGTTCCACCTCTTCTTTTTTCTTCTTCTTCTCCTTCTTCTTCTTCATCTTGCTACTCCTCTTCTTCTTTCTCTTCCTCCTCCACCATCAGACTTCAACCTGAATATATCTGAAGAAAGCAGTATACTTGAGGTAGTACTGAGTGTTTCAAAGTGTCTTTGTATTTCTTGTTCGGTCCATCACAAACTTGGTTGCCTAAATTAATCTTGACATAGATTATCTTTGGTAGCCACTCAGTAGGCATGCATGCAACAGGACCATCCATGCTGGTTGTGGTTCAGCATGAGATTACTGCTGGCCTTGCTGCCCATCTGCAAGAAACTCTAGTCCAATAGTTCTCAACCTTTTTTTGGCCCGTGCCCCCCCCCTCCCCCCTTTCACCATATTTTCATTTCCCCCCCCCCCCCTTTCATATTTCGTACCTAAAAATTCCCCCCTCCCACCCCTACACAGTATTCGTAATAATGGAAGCACATACTAAAACAAGTCTAGACGTCCACATAAAACGTGATTTGTGGGTCTACTTACTTTATAAAATGAATATTAGAAGGATGAGACGTACAGAACCATAAAGTATGAAGGGAAAAACAAGATCAAGTAATCATTTCTTGTATTAAAGCAATCTTGAAATAATCTTATTTCTCCCCCCCCCCTCCCCCCATGGAAACCCCAAAAGTCACCCCTGGGAGGGTTGGGGGATTCCCCACCGGTTGAGAACCACTGCTCTAGTCCATCTGGCCATTGACCTATTTGTTCAATATGACCGTGTGTCTGTATGACCGACGTCTACCAGATCCTCCAGCCACTCCCCACTGCACCACTCTAACCAGTCAAACATCAGAGTGAATCAATTAAATCAGATCTACCAACGTTAAGCTGTCAAGAGACCATTCACACTAACAATTGTTGCATGTCAGTTTTATGTTTCTATCTCCTGTGGTGTGGGCTTATTTGATACAACAAAAATATCCATGTGACTACTTTATTGCAGAAACTGAAAAGGAAAAAAAGAAAGGAAAAAGCAATAAAGAAGAGTTTGAAGATGAGATTCCCAAGAAAAAGAAAAAGAAAGGAGCACCAGAAGAGTATGTAATATGTTGTCAGTGGTCTGTTGTAGAGATTCATATTTGTAGTGTTGGCACATGTCACAGACATATGCTACAGTGTTTGTAGTTATGGCTGGTTGATTGATCATTCATCATAGAGATACATGTCTTCGGGGAAGGATGATTGCCAAGAGCCGGAATCACTCGCTCATGTCCGACATCTTGGTTTTGGTCTAGGGGTTAGAAGATCTATTAGAAATATCTCTGCAGGCTCGTATAAATACTTTATGAATCTTTCATGCACACAACAAAAGTTCAACGCGTCCTTAGAGCACAAGATCACTTTATTATAGCACAGCAATCACCGTGGTTGCCATCATGCACCGCCAGCTTCTTGCCTTTCAGCGTTCTGTGCATGACCACCCCACCCACTGTCTATCATGGTACAACTAATCGTCATCTGTTCCTTGCTGTTGCTGCACACTATAGACTCTACAATTGACTGCTAAACGTTAATAACAATTCTAGTTGCTCGCATACATTACACTGGTGGCCAACGTGTCATGGCGTGTCTCTCTCTCCGCCATTCTTGTCAACCTGTTCACAAAACGGGGTCAGCTCTCTCACAACTGGTCGATATTTACTGGCCCATCGTCAGTCACTTCAGTGTACTGCTTCTTCACTCACAGCTTTCTTAAACAAGAACACTCATTACCGTTGACTGCATCTTGAATAACTACAACCATCGCAAACCGCTTTCAAACTTTACAACTCTCCCTGAACCAACCTTCTGCTTTCACGTCTCAGCTTGTTCTTTCCTGCACCCGTTTTCCGGCTTCTGACCTGGGCGCGTCATGTGACCACATAACTCTGCCCCTTCGTGTCCCGGTGTCGGGTTGGTTTATCAACTCATGTCTTAGTGGCACCAGTTTACACACTTGCTCTGTTTCCCATATCCATCTCATGGCAATGATGGACAAATATGTATCTCCTTTACAGGACATTATCATTAACACCGACTAGGCTTTCTAGTCAACTGTACATTCAGTGACTTGCCATTGCTTTCTGAACAAGAAGTCAAGGTTTATGTCAGACCTAATGCCTGTATGTGGGTTGAACCACCGACCTCACCATCAGCGGACCAGAATTTCAGAGTGGCTATTCTTATCAGCAGGATTAAAAACCAGATAGATTACATCCTGATTAGCAAAAGGTTTCGAAATGCGTTAACAGTCGTAAAAACAGTTCCAAATGCGACTGTTACAGTGATCACAGATTAATTACAGGCACATTGAGGGTAAAGTTAAAGAAAGTCAAGTATACAGCAGGAAACCCTAAATATGACTTGTGCAAATTGAAAACTGACAAAGAAATACCAGATAATTTTAACATAGAAGTAAAGAACAAATTTGATATATTGTCTGATCTAGAGATCCTGTTTCAAGATGTAGATGATCAATGGGAAACGATGAAGAATTCAATCAGTTGCGCAGCAGAAAAAACTATTCCAAAAGTAAAGAAAGTGGGCCGTAAGACATGGATGACTGAAGAAATTTTACAACTAATGGAAACAAGAAGACAGAACAAAAATAATCCTGCCAAATATGAAGAAATTCACAGAAAAGTGAGAACCTTATGTAAGGAGGCAAAAGAAACATGGCTTGAGAAAAATTGCAGAGAAATTGAAAAACAACACAACAGTAACAATGCGAAACTAATGCACAAAAGCATTCAGGAGCTTACTAATCAAAGAACACGTACATCAGCAGGCTGCCTAAAGACAAAAGATGGAAGAGTCATAATAGAAAAAGATCAGATATTACATAAATGGTCAGATTACGTGAAAAACCTGTATGACGATAACAGAGACGAACAGTATGATGTTCAAAATAATAATGAAGGACCAGCAATTTTGAAGATGGAGGTTCAGAATGCTCTTAACCATATGAAATCTGGCAAGACCCCCGGTTCAGACAGCATCACAACAGAAATGATTAATGCTTTAGAAGAATATGGAATAGATCAAGTTACCAGTCTGCTTAATACAATATATGATACTGGAAATATACCTCAGGAGTTATGTAATTCTGTATTTATTGCAATCCCAAAGAAATCAGGAGCCTTGGAATGTGATCAACATCGAACAATTAGTATAATGAGTCACATCACGAAGATTTTGCTAAGAATTATCATGCAAAGAGTTAGGAGGAAAATACAACCTGAAATAGGAGAAGAACAATGTGGGTTTGTGGAAGGCAAGGGTACAGTAAATGCTGTGTATATACTGAGAAACATAATCGAACGTTCTATAGAAGTAAACAAAGATCTACACCTTTGCTTTATTGACTACACAAAGGCTTTTGATAAAGTGAGACATGTCAACATGATAAGGATGCTTGAAGATCTACAAATTGATGGAAAAGATCTTAGACTTGTAAAAAACAGATATTGGAAACAACAAGCTGCCATAAGAGTTGATAATGAAGTAAGCCAATATCAGCCTATTAAAAGGGGTGTGAGACAGGGATGTGTAATGTCTCCAGATCTGTTTTCCCTGTACAGTGAAAGTATTTTCAGAAATATTGAAGATATGGAAGGAATCAACATTGGGGGACGATGCATCAATAACATTAGATATGCAGATGATACAGTCTTGATTGCAGACAATGAACAGGACCTGCAAAATTTAGTAGATGCGATTGTTACACACAGTGAACAACTAGGGTTAGAATTAAATTGTAAAAAGACACAGATTATGGTCGTCACTAGGAAGGACGAAATACCACAATGTAATATACAAGTAAATGGGAATATTCTTCAACAAGTGAGCAGGTACAATTATCTCGGAACAGTAATAACATCTGATGGGAGATGCCTTGAAGAGATTAGAACAAGAATCGCCATGGCAAAAGTAGCCTTTAGCAAGATGAAAAACATATTGACCAATAAAAAGATGTCAATTGAAACGAGAAAAAGAGTGTTGAGATGCTACACTGAACCTGTACTTTTGTATGGATGTGAAGCGTGGACAATGAGCAGTCAGGCTGAAAAACATCTGATGGCTGTAGAGATGTGGTTTCTGAGGAAAATGCAAAGAATACCATGGACAGCCAGAAAGACCAATGAACAAGTCCTTCAAGAAACAAATGAAGATCGTAAATTGATTAGAGAAATTAGACGTAGACAGTCAAAATTTTTTGGGCATGTTATGAGAAGAAATGGATTGGAGAATTTGGTGACAACTGGTAAGATCGAGGGGAACAGACCAAGGGGAAGACCTAGAAGCAAGTACCTGGATGGCTTGGCCTTGTGGCATGGTCGAGACAGAAACACGGAGCTGATCCACGACTCTGGTGATCGAGTGAGATGGCAGAACATGACCGCCCACGCTTACCGGCATGGCACATGATGGATGATGGATGGATGGATTCTTATCCTTTCTTCCACATCACATAAACAGAACAGCTCTGCATCCAGCTCTAGAAAGTGAAGCACATCATGCTAGTTACCTAACATTTTCTTCAGTGAAAGACACATGAAACTGACAGTTTATTACCTAACATGTTCTTCTGTGAAAGACACATGAAACTGACAGTTTATTGCCTAACTTGTTCTTCTGTGAAAGACATATCAAACTGACAGTTTGCCTAACTTGTTCTTCTGTGAACGACATATCAAACTGACAGTTTATTGCCTAACTTGTTCTTCTGTGAAAGACATATCAAACTGACAGTTTATTGCCTAACATGTTCTTCTGTGAAAGTCACATGATACTGACAGTTTATTGCCTAACTTGTTCTTCTGTGAAAGACACATGAAACTGACAGTTTGTTGCCTAACATGTTCTTCTGTGAAAGACACATGAAACTGACAGTTTATTGTTTAACTTGTTCTTCTGTGAAAGACATCAAAGTGACAGTTTATTGCCTAACTTGTTCTTCTGTGAAAGACACATGAAACTGACAGTTTATTGCCTAACTTGTTCTTCTGTGAAAGACATATCAAACTGACAGTTTATTGTCTAACTTGTTCTTCTGTGAAAGACACATGAAACTGACAGTTTGTTGCCTAACATGTTCTTCTGTGAAAGACACATGAAACAGACAGTTTATTGCCTAACTTGTTCTTCTGTGAAAGACACATGAAACTAACAGTTTATTGCCTAACATGTTCTTCTGTGAAAGACACATGAAACTGACAGTTTATTACCTAACTTGTTCTTCTGTGAAAGACACATGAAACTGACAGTTTATTGCCTAACATGTTCTTCTGTGAAAGACACATGAAACTGACAGTTTGTTGCCTAACATGTTCTTCTGTGAAAGACACATGAAACTGACAGTTTATTGTTTAACTTGTTCTTCTGTGAAAGACATCAAAGTGACAGTTTATTGTCTAACTTGTTCTTCTGTGAAAGACACATGAAACTGACAGTTTGTTGCCTAACATGTTCTTCTGTGAAAGACACATGAAACTGACAGTTTATTGCCTAACATGTCACATGAAACTGACAGTTTGTTGCCTAACATGTTCTTCTGTGAAAGACACATGAAACTGACAGTTTATTACCTAACTTGTTCTTCTGTGAAAGACACATCAAAGTGACAGTCATTACCATAAGTGACATTACCATCAGGGTATCACATACTAAATGTTTGCATATTGTTTTGTTGCTGCCATTTTCAGAGAAGAAGTTGAAGTCACTCCCTTGCAGTGTTGCCATCTCCCTTTGATGAATAAGCACCAAAATCGACCCCAAAAAGCACTAAAAAGCACCAAAATTGTTTAGGAAGCACCAAAAAAAGCACCAACTGTTTTTATTACAAATATAACAAGATAGCACAGTATAATTTATTATTATCACTTCATATTACAATGAAGTTTATTCCAGATCCGCCAAATCCCAATCAGAAGTACTTTCGAGCCAAAAAGCACCAAATTGCAATACTATTTTTTGAGAAATCACTAAAACAAGCACTGGTGGTATTCATTCAAAATGTTATAAAGTAGCACATTATAATTTATTATTATCACTGAATATTAGAATGCAGTTTATTCGAGATCTGCCAAATCTCAGTCAAACAACTCCTCTTCAGTTTCTGTAGCTATTTCCTGCTGTGTTTGCTCATGCGATGATGAGGATGAGGAGGATGATTGAAAGAAACATGTATATGCCTCCTGTGATCCAATTTTTCGCAGAATATCCTTAGGTAGTTTATAATCAGCAGGCTTCGTGGCTTAGAGGTTATGACTTTTCTCCGTAATCTGGTATACTCTCATCGGTAACGTGATGACGGTGAGAATCAGCAGTGGTTCGAATCGCATCGGTAACTTACGGGGTATGTGAGCCGGCCGCTCAGAAAGCAATAGCAAACTACTGAGCGTAATCTTGCAAAGAAATCAACATACAGCTGAAAGATGCTGGCGTTGACAGCGATGTCCTGTAAAGGATATGCAAAAAAAAAAAAAAAAAGTTTATAATCATGACAGCATTTGCCATATCTTATCATTCCATATCTAATAGTCAAAGCAGCTGTCAAACTCTTGATGCTCTTGGTATTCCAAATTCCTGCATAGCATTCCATAGACTATTCCTATGGACACTATCATAAGCCTTTTTAAAATTCACAAAAATGTTATGGAGATCTCTTTTATATTCCCAATGTTTCTCGGCTATTTGTCGTAAGATAAATATCTGATCTATTGTTGATCTGTTTTGTCTAAAACCCGCCTGGTAGTCACCTAATATGTCTTCTGAATATGGTTTTAGTCTATTTAATAATACTGCGGATAGTATCTTATAGCTTGTGGACAGTAGTGATATTCCTCTATAATTTCCACATTGGAACTTGTCTCCTTTCTTAAAGATAGGTATCAATAATGACTCTTTCCAGTCATGGGGTAATTCTTCTGTCCTCCAGATTTTTATTATTAGTTCGTATAGCTTTAGATGGCGAGACATCAGATTGGTTTGACATCAAGCAAGGAGTCCGTCAGGGCTGCGTGCTGTCACCCTATTTGTTTAACCTGTATGCCGAAAATATAATGAGAAATGTAAGAGATGATATAAACAGGGAGCCATATGATGCCCTAAATATCGGCGGTCATGACATACCAGAGATTCGATATGCTGATGATACAGTATTACTATCCACAACACAGAATGGCATAGAAAACCTAATAGCCTCAACACAATTGAATAGTGAAAATCACAACTTATATCTTAACACAGCAAAAACTAAGATAATGCATACAGATAAAACTACTATGGAGAAAGAAATATACATTAATGGGGGAAAATTGGAGGTGGTGGAAAATTTTGAATATCTTGGGTCATTGATTACCAATAATGGTGACACAATGAAAGAAATTAAACGGTGACTATCCATTGCTCTTCAAAGACTAAAACAGATGAATAAATTATGGTGTGGGACAGACAGAACTACAAAAATTAGATTTTTAAGAGCATGCATCTTTCCCATTGCAACATATGCCTGTGAGACATGGACACTTACTAAACAAGCTGAACAGCGCATACATGCCTTTGAATATAAATGTTATAGACGAGTTCTAAGAATATCTTGGGTAAAGAAAAGAACAAATGCATCCATACTTCAAGAGTTGAATATTGAGGAGGGATGGCTATTAAAGACGATAAAACAAAGAAAATTGAAGTATTTTGGTCACTTGAAACGTCACGACAGTTTGGAGAGAACAATAATGGAAGGGTATATGCCTGGGAAGAGAGGAAGAGGAAGGCCGAAGAGAAGATGGGTGCAGGATGTGGCGGATGATCTCCAGATGGGTGTATCAGACGCGGGACATCTTGCTTGTGATCGAGAAGTTTTCCGAAAGGTTGTTATGGGAGCGAGGTTCTGCAAAGGACATGCTACTGAATGAATGAATAGCTTTAGATGTAATGCATGGCCACCTGCCTTTATAAATTCAGCAGCAATTCCATCAGTCCCAGTTGCCTTATTGTTTTTAAGTCATGTGATTACATATAGGATTTCTTCAAATGTAGGTTCTTCAATTTGTGGTTCGCATGTTAGAACCTCTTCCTGTGGGAAAATGTTACTTGGAGCTTCACAATTTAGTAATTCAATAAAATATTATTTCCATGTGTTGCACATTTCCTCATTGGTATTTATCATATTCCCATTTTTGTCTTTTAAACCGTATGTGTTTTGTTGGTGCCCTCGTTTCATTGACTTCAGTTCTTTAAAAAAATTTCTGGATTCATTTTTCTGGTGATTAGTTTCCATATCTTTGATTATATTACTCATATATTCTCGCTTCTGCTGTCGGACTATTTTTGTAGCCTCTTTACATTCATTTCTATAATGCTCTTTCTTTTGGATGTTATTGATGTCATTTAACCATACATGTCTGGCATTCTTCTTCCTAATGACTGCATCTTCAAATTTTTTATTGAACCATCTGTTCTTTCTATGCGTGGTTAACACACCGAGACATTCTTCTGCGGTAGATTGAATTGTATTCTTGATGTTCAACCAAGTTTGGTCAACGCTTTTCTCCGAAGGGTTTTGCAGAGTTTCAAGTTTACATTTTATTTCATCTGTAAATTTCTCTTTGACTGTAATGTCTTGTAGTTTTTCTCTGTTATATGTTGGGTGTAATCTTTGTAATTTAGTATAGAAAGCTCTCTTAAGTTTTATTTTAAATTTTGCTCCAACGAGGAAGTGGTCACTGTGGCACTCAGCTCCTCTATAACTTCTGACTTGCTGTATGTTTGATGCATTTCTGTTGTTAATTAAAATGTGATCTATTTGATTATAGGTTCTCTTGTCACATGATTTCCAAGTTTGTTTGTGTATATCCTTTCTTTGTAGTCTGGTACTGCTAATCTGCAGTCCTTTGGCTTCTGCCAGGTTGATGACTCTCCATCCATTATCATTTGAAGTTGTATGTAGGCTTTTCATACCGGCCACTTTTTTATTAGTTTGCTCTCTACCTATTTTTGCATTGAAGTCTCCCAGCACAATCAGGATGTCCTGTTTGGGGGTTTCTTCTATGACATCTTCCAGATCATTTTCATATATAATACAGGCATAAAAAATCGTTTATCCATAAGTGCTCGGATCCACTTATTAACTCTCTCAACGAGTAGTGACTGACGACATCAGTTCTGTGTTGGCTGACTATTCTTCTTTGGCTTCCCACATGATGCTCTTGTCTAAGCTTGACCCCGTTTGACTTGGTCGATCCTGGTCGATATCGCAGGATTAAGATTAACCAGTCTAGTTTCTATTAAGAAGCGATTGATGTGACATTGATCTCTGGGGGATGTCTCTTGCTTTGTTCTGTCTTATCCAATTCTCCCTCTCTCCCATTACAGCTGGGACGTCATTGCAGAGATTCAAACACCGTTGATCACAGTCATATAGCTTCATTCATTTGGTTTATGACGATGAATGTTGATCAGAATTACTAACAAAGGGATGTTGAGATGTCACCAAAAAGTCAAGCAGCTGACAGATAATTGTTATAGTTTCAAGTTTGTGACAGGAGGAAGAGGATCTCTTTATAGAGGCAGCAGCAGATTTCACTGACCAGTTTGGTTACTTCCAAGAAGGAAAGAATGGCAGACACCCATCTTTACAGATGACTAGAAACGTATGATAATATAGATAACTAATAAACTTGAAAATTGTGTGACAGCTGGCAAAATTAATAGAGAAAGAGTAACATAAAGGTGAAGAGATAAATAGCTTATGGCTTGAGCGGTCATGATTTAATTGGGATAACAACATAGACCTGATCCAAGACATGTGCTAATCGTGTGAGATGGTGAGCTATCGCCATTCACACTTATCAACATGGCACATGATGATGATAATAATGATTCCAGGTAGAAAAGTATTTTAAGTGAATGTGTATTGTTACTGCCTGTAGGTGCTGTATCTGTCGGATGCCTCTTCAAAAGTGTCCTCATGGATATGTCGGTACCTTGCTGAACATAAGGCAGTGAGCTTACTGGTTCAGTTGCTTGCTAACCCAAGGCTGAAGGTTCTAGAAGCAGCACTGGACATTCTAGTGTATCTTGTTACCGGAACCGAACAGGTTTGTGATGTCACCATATTGCAGTTTTTCTTCTTTTGCATTCATTTGATTTTTTTTTGTTTTGGATGTAATTGTGTTGTGCCTATTTATAGCAAAGCTGCGATATTTACACCTTAGTTTTTTCATTTGTTGTTATTTTATGTTCTTCTTCTTCAGCGTTCCGAGCCATTGAGGTTCTTTGCTGCAAATACAATCCGTCTCCATTCGTCTCTCTGGTGGACCTTCTCTTGCCAGTCGTTGATTCCAAGTGCTTGTAGGTCTGTACATGTATTATCTCTCCACCGCCTTCTTGGTCTACCTCGGGGTCTACTGTCATTTATTTCCTGAGTGTTCTATTCAATTATATTTTTAAATATATTTTTATTAACACACCACTTATCAAATGAATTATTGCTGGTTCATTTCACTATGGAGCTGCAGTGACATATTGCTAGTTTACTTGTCTGCCGGTTGAAATCCCTCTTCAGGTGGGATTTCTTTGTTTAATAACATTGCTTCAGAGCTGGTCTAGTAAAATAAACTAGCAAGTTTGCATGATACTGACTGCATGGTACTGACCACATCACTGGTCAAGAGCCATGTGACACGGGAGATATATATTATTATATTATTTATTAGCTGCGGTAGTGAAGTGGCCAGCATGCTTGCCTGGCAGCCTGGTGGTCATATGTTCAAATCATCATTGACCTAGGCTACCAGGTTGGCCGAGCCTTAAAGTGGGTACCAGGGAATTTTCTCGAAAGTAAACACATCTGATACAGTAGCTAGCACTCTTGCTTATCGACCCAGAAGTCATGGTTTTTAAATTGAATGGAGGCAGTTGTTAAAGCTGGACCAGGCTCTCAGGTCGACCTCGCCAACAATGGGTGCCAGGAAATGTCTTGAGAAGTAAAGGCAGATGGCGTGATATTGACCACATTGAGTCTAACTAGCCTAAACATATGAACTTGGCACCATATACCCAATAGCCTCGTGGTGTGAACAGCTTACTTTGCTTATTTTACTATTTTCCTCCCTTTTCTCCTGTTTTGGACACATGTTAATAAAATATGTAAGTGGGAACTTTTGGTCAAGAAGAGAATAGTGATGGCCAACATGACAGTAAAGAAAATCAAACAGATGTCCACACTTACGCTGGTCATAATATGTTTATATATACTTCATTATTATATGACACAATGAATTAGCAGCTGGACAGCAAGGACTTTGATATATGGCTGTATAGAAGTATTGGAAGAATCATGTAAACAGAGGACAAGACAGAGATATATTAGAGAACTTGTGTATGAAGACAACCTTAATGAATGGCTAAGATGGGATAGAGAAGCAACAAGTAAAGAATTTTCTTCAACATGCTTCATATTGCTGGTTGCATGGCAAAGGGGTTACGGACGCAGTTCGTTAACCCACGTCCGAAGCACAGCTGCATGTGATTTGGCAACTGACCGCGTTAGTTGGTTTTTTTACAAAATGATATGGGTGCCGGTCATTCAGAAAGCAATGGCAAACTACTGAACGTAAACTTGCCAAGAAATCACAACAGCAAAAAAAACATACAACGTCCTGTAAAGGATATGCAATTAACTTTTTTATGCTTCATATTGCGTTTTGTAAACTGAAAACATTAAGCTAGATAAACATGGATATGTTTCTGTTGTTCCAGGGAATGACAGCATTACTAGCTGCTGATGGATTGGCTCAGCTACAGGCAGCAGCTCTCAAGGAAAGTATCCCCCATGTGAAGGAGACAATCAGTACACTTCTCCAATCTCTGCAGACACAAGAAGCTTCATGAATATGCATTTTTATTTGCCAAGTTTTAATTTTCTCATGTCCATTGAGGTTTGAACCCCAGTCATAGGAGAAAAAGGGGAGACTTGGTAGTGCAGTGGCTAGCAAGGTTGCCTGTCAGTCTGGTGGCCGTGTGTTCAAATCGCCATGAGGTGAAATTTTTGTAATTGAACTGGACTCCCAGGTTGAGCCAGCCTAAAATGGGTGTCAAGAAATTAGCTGGGAAGTCAAGGCGGTTGGGGAGATATTCACCCACATCAGCCATTGGGTGCCAGTTGGGGAGATATTCACCCACATCAGCCATTGGGTGCCAGTTGGGGAGATATTCACCCACATCAGCCATTGGGTGCCAGTTGGGGAGATATTCACCCACATCAGCCATTGAGTGCCAGTTGGGGAGATATTCACCCACATCAGCCATTGAGTGCCAGTTGGGGAGATATTCACCCACATCAGCCGTTGGGGAGATATTCACCCACATCAGCCATTGGGTGCATATTCACCCACATCAGCCATTGAGTGCCAGTTGGGGAGATATTCACCCACATCAGCCATTGGGTGCCAGATGGGGAGATATTCACCCACATCAGCCGTTGGGGAGATATTCACCCACATCAGCCATTGAGTGCCAGTTGAGGAGATATTCACCCACATTAGCCGTTGGGGAGATATTCACCCACATCAGCCATTGAGTGCCAGTTGGGGAGATATTCACCCACATCAGCCATTGAGTGCCAGTTGAGGAGATATTCACCCACATCAGCCATTGAGTGCCAGTTGGGGAGATATTCACCCACATCATCCATTGAGTGCCAGTTAGTTCAACATAGATGGCTGCACCATATAACCAATATAGCTCAAAGTGTGAAAAAGGTATCCTTTACTTTTTAACCACAGAGAAAAGACTTCACATTTCATAAGTTCTAACTAACAACAGGTGGGAGAGAGAAGACCAGAGGATGGGTCAGTTGTTTAAGAACTCACCTCGCAGCCTCTAAGAGGAGCTCCTGCATAGATTCCTGAGAGTTGGGAATCGTGCACAGAATGCAGTAATGATCAGTAATGTATGGCTGCTGGTTTTCTAGTGACTACCGCTTCCATCAAAAATGAACTGTATTTTCCGTGTTGTTCTGACGGCGGCATTATGCACAGTGTACCTGTGCTGGCTGTTGGCTTGCCGAGACTCCTATCTGTTCCACTTTTTCACATATGGCAGTGGGGAGCACTCTGTGTGATATTCACTGGCACAGGAACGGAGCATAATGGGGATGACCCGTTGCTGTGAAGTTGGAACCACGACTAACTAACTAACAACAGGTGGAAGAACTTTTCATAAGGTCTAACTAACAACAGGTGGAAGAACCTTTTCATAAGATCTAACAACAGGTGGAAGAACTTTTCATAAGGTCTAAATAACATGTGGAAGAATTACTCGGTGTGGTCTCTGGTGGACAAAAGTAGGTGGTTTGAATGTGTGTATTCTAATACTGGTCATATCATACCCTTATATAGAACAGTGTTATGAAACAGTGGGGCATGTAACACTTGAGGTGTTGACAAGTGTTGTAGTGGGAAGATTTCAGCACAATCAAAGATTATATTGTATGTTATAATTCTTTGATTGAGTAATTAGAAATCAGCATAAGAGTCTGTCAGTTCATGTTTGTTTGATCACTGATGTCTTATTGATAAAGGATTTATTTATATTTGTGTTAATTATATTTTTAAAATATCATTCATGTTAAAAAAAAAGTGCAAACGTGACATTACTGTCAAATAAGGAGTGTTGTAATATTGTCTAATGGTTGCTCTTTGATTTATGTTGTATTGTTGTCTAGTGGTTGCTCTTTGGTTTATGTTGTATTGTTATCTTGTGTTTACTCTATGATTTATGTTGTATTGTTGTCTAGTCATTGCTCTTTGCTTTGTTGTATTATTGTCTAGTGGTTGCTGTTTGCTTTATGTTTGTATTGTTGTTGTTGTTGCTCTATGCTTTATGTGCTGAAGACTCGTGTTTGTTGTTGATGTGGCCTTCATCTATGGACCGGTCTGTCTTATCCTGTGGGCCTATGTCTGATCAAACTCCCATCCTCAATCAGAACAGACATAATTGCAGTGACTCAAATACGGGCGATGTGATGATCTAACAGTTTAATCAGTCAGATGACGATGGGTGTTGAACATACCTACTGACACAGCAAAGTTGAGATGTCTACACAAGTGAAAAATTATCATTATGGCATGATATTTCAAAACACAGCTGGCGCAGAATTGATAAGGGTGTTGGGCTGATTGTCATGAGTGTGGTCGAAGACCACTGTGGTTTTTATTTAAATATCAGAATTCTATCCCGCCTGACTACTGGACATCCACGTCAGTAACCAGCTGCTGTCTGTATCCACGAGAAGTCGCCCTCAATTCACACACATCCTCGCTTTAAGTAGTGTTTGTGGGCTGAAGTCACCTGTTTCGTCTGTTTTATGCCAAGGGACACTATATGTGTGCTGTTTTACACCAAAGGACACTATCCACGTGCTGTTTTATGCCAAGAGATACTATTATCCACATGGCATGGGACACGCTTCACTGGGCAAGAATGGACACCAGTTGTCCCAATCTTTAGAGACATCTTTTCTGTGCTTATGAATTTTGACCAGCAATGCACAGAGTGGAATCCTGTTACTATGATTCAGAGATCAATGCCCTCATTAATGACAACTGTGACAATGAGGATGTAGTTATACCAGACATAGACGAACCGGTTGTTCAGCATCAAAGGTGCCATGGGCCTTTTCAGCATAGTCATATGGTAGAAATGTTTCAGAGGCCACCAATTCTTTTTGCCAAAACCACAATGGAAACTTTCCTAGCAAAACTACACCCATGCTTGCATACTAAGTGATCCATTGTGCATAATGAAGAAAGTTGAGGACAGTTTTTCCCAATGGCATTGATTGTTTCCCAACAAAGATGTAGAATTTAGGTTTCTATTTAACTACCACTATATACAAGTGTTATAGGCAATACAATAGCGAATATGATGGCCAAGACTCTTTAACGGCAAAACGAATGTCAAATGTTCAATTGTTTTTCCTTCTGTTGAATATAATTAATTTAGTACAGAGCACAATAACAATCATGTGCCATGCCAGTAAGTGTTCATGAATCACCATCATTCACAATCTCTAAACTTTGACCAGGTCTGTGTTACTTAGTTATTTGTTGCGGTATCATAGTCCGTAGGTGCTCAGATCAGATTTCCTGTTCCAAAATAGTTTTGACTCACCTGTTTATGAATTTTTTTATTTACGTGAATGTTAAATCAATCGCATTTCATGAAAAGAAGACCCAAATAAAGTCTGAATTTTTCTCCCACCTTCAGACGTCAATATGAATTAATTTATTAATCGGAAAGAAAGCAGCAGTCAACCCAAGCTTGTTGGCATCTCGATAACATGCGTAAGTCTGTTAACGAAACATACGAGACAACAGTTGCTTTTCTGGTCAAGTAAACCACATGATCTTTCTCAGAGCAAACAGCACATAACTTTTATATAGATTTAAGCTGGTCCCGTCATTCTGCTCAAACATGGACTGGCAGAGCAGACAACTGAACATATTGGGAATTGTCACTTGCAGACTGAACATCGGCCTGTAGAGACAAACACTGACACACAGCTGTTTTAGGAGTCTTGAGCTGTTAAAAATAGCAACATATTTCTTTTACTACGGTCCTGGTCTGGAGCAGACATCGGTCCGTCATCAGATATATGGCCGAATGGAACAGAACGCGCGTTTTCAAACATCCAATGTGCTGATGCCGAGTGAACTTCTACGCCAGACAGTTGGGCTAAAATGTTGACTTCTCGTCCTTGACATGGGGACTCTTTTTCTTTATCTCTGTCACATCTTCCAGCAGGTGTCACTATGTGACTAGATATTCAAAACGATTTTTTATGCCTGTATTATATATGAAGCATATTGGAGTGTATGCTTTCTTAGAAACAACCAATCATTCAATTTGATAATTTCTTTCTTCCTGCTCTCCACAGCCTTAACTAGAATGGATTCTAGACTACTTTCAGACTGCTTTTAAAATTGTATGATTAGTATATCTCAAAATATTTTCTCTCTCTCTTTCTCTCTCTCTCTCTCTCTCTCTCTCTCTCCCCCCCCCCCCCCTTCCCTCTCTCCCTTTCACACACACACGTGCGCACACAAAAACACACGCGCATATACATACATATATATATATTTAGATTGCAATGTAGACAAAGATTGTGAAACCAACGAATATTAACATTAGAAGATAAGAGACAAGAGGGGTTTTCATAGCACTGTGAAATGTGTCTCATCTCATCTCATCGTGTTCCTCTTGTACCTTGCGGTGTCGAGGTGAAGTATAAACTTCGTGAGAGTGCCCGGTTATGGGCTTCGTATATCGACATTCCCATGGATTCTGTTATTCCCTCCGTCCAACGTTTACGTGGTCGGCCTCTTCCTCTGTTTCCATCTGGTCTGTACATCATTGCTTGTTGTGGCAAGCTGTTGGCTGGTAGCCTACTTGCATGGCCAAACCATTTGACTTGCTGCTTTCTAATAAAATCTAGAGCAGCTTTAACCCCCACTTTAGTCCTGATTTCTTCATTTCTGATCTTATCTCTTCTTGATACGTTGAGTATTCTTCTCAGGAACCTCATTTCTGTTGTTGTGATTTTTCTTTTCTCTTTTTCTGTCATTGTCCAGGTTTGGCATTGGTAGCACAGAGTTGGTAGGAAGATTGTGTTGTAAAGTGCTTTCTTAGTAGTTATTGATACATGTTTGTTCTTTAGTATTGGTGCCATTTGTCCAATGAGTTTATTTGCCTTATTTTCGATCTCGTCTTCTGATCTGCCATTTGATGATATTATACTTCCTAAGTACTTGAAGCTCTTTACTTGTTTCAAGGGGATGTTCGTTTAGGTGAATTGTTGCTGTTTGTTCTTCTTTAGTTATAGTCATTACCTCTGTTTTGCTTGTGCTAATTTTCATGTTATGTTCCCTACACATTTCGTTTAGACTATTCATGTGCCGTTTATACTTCTTAGTTTTTCTACGAGCAGTATGAAGATCCCCTGCCGGCTTGCTAGGCCAGTCGCAGGTTTAGGACACTAATCTGACCACAGGGAGTCCATCCCCTATGGCGAGCCATAGCCCCGTTAGCCCATGTCCTCGCGGTCATGGTTGCCCGTGAAATTTGTAGTCACAGGAAATTAAACTTTGCAACAAACTTAGAATATTTATCTCTAATGTTATATCATTAACGCTATATGCAATAGAAACATGGCGAACGACTAAAAGAATTACTTGTAAAACTATAAACATTTACTCATTGGAGACTGAACAGAATAGTGGGACTTAAATAGAATGACAATCACCAATGTGGAGCTCATCTAGATAATTAAACAGATGCCACTGAACGAAGAGGCGAGAAGATGGATAGGACACAAATTGAGATCTTACGGTAGTATAACTAGACACTACCTTGCGACCCAAATGGCGAACAAAATAATGGGAGACAGAGAGTAGACGGAGAAGAGAATTCAAGACAGAGTGGGGAGGACATGGGCGGATTTGCTTGAGATAGCTAAAGATAGGGTGGCTTGTGGTTAGCTGGTTGATGATCTATACACCAGTGAGGTACAAAAGTCATAGGAAGAATACAAGTGTTGGTATTAATCGCTTCTTGGTGATAATGCTTCAGGCTTGCTGTGATTAAATGCTTCTTGATATCTTCGTTAACACCGGGGGTATCCGGCCTTTTCCTGCGTCTTCATGTTGCACGCATATACGTTCCTGCCTGTCCATGTCTTCTTGTTGTTGTCCACCTCTTGATGTTGTCCACTTTTGTATTACCGTATTCAACTTACACGCATCGCCTACACAATAGTAACATCGATACGACAAGGACATCAATGTGAAACAAGGACATCAATGTGAAACATCGATATGGTAAGGACGTTAATAGGAACATCAGCTCGGCACGGAATATTTAGTTCACCACCTACTCTTGTACATCTGCCGTGTTCACTCCAGCTGGGCTACCAAGACCCGCACATCAATCACGTTCCGTTTCACTACAGCTGGTCTAACACTTTCGCACATCAGTCACGTAAAACTCCAGCTGTGCTACTAGGTTTGGCATAAGTCATGTCAACTCCAGCTAGGCTACCAGATCTCACACATCCGCCACGTCACACTCGGACTGGGCTACCAGGACGCATCAGTCACATCACACTCCAGCTGGGCTAAGAGGTATCACACATTAGTCATGTCACACTCCAGCTAGGCTACGAGGTATCACACATTAGTCACATTACACTCCAGCTGGGCTACGAGATCTAGCATCAATCATCTCACACTCCAGCTGGGCCACGAGGTATCACACATTAGTCACGTCACACTCCAGCTGGGCTACGAGGTATAACACATTAGTCACGTCACACTCCAGCTGGGCTACGAGGTATAACACATTAGTCACGTCACACTCCAGCTGGGCTACGAGGTATAACACATTAGTCACGTCACACTCCAGCTGGGCTACGAGGTATCACACATTAGTCACGTCACACTCCAGCTGGGCTACGAGGTATCACACATTAGTCACGTCACACTCCAGCTGGGCTACGAGGTATCACACATTAGTCACGTCACACTCCAGCTGGGCTACGAGGTATAACACATTAGTCACGTCACACTCCAGCTGGGCTACGAGGTATCACACATTAGTCATCTCACACTCCAGCTGGGCTACGAGGTATCACATATTAGTCATCTCACACTCCAGCTGGGCTACGAGGTATCACATATTAGTCACGTCACACTCCAGCAGAGCTACGAGGTATCACATATTAGTCATCTCACACTCCAGCTGGGCTACGAGGTATCACACATTAGTCACGTCACACTCCAGATGGGCTACGAGGTATCACATATTAGTCACGTCACACTCCAGCTGGGCTACGAGGTGTCACACATTAGTCACGTCACACTCCAGCTGGGCTACGAGGTATAACACATTAGTCACGTCACACTCCAGCTGGGCTACGAGGTATCACACATTAGTCACGTCACACTCCAGCTGGGCTACGAGGTATAACACATTAGTCACGTCACACTCCAGCTGGGCTACGAGGTATAACACATTAGTCACGTCACACTCCAGATGGGCTACGAGGTATCACACATTAGTCACGTCACACTCCAGCTGGGCTACGAGGTGTCACACATTAGTCACGTCACACTCCAGCTGGGCTACGAGGTATAACACATTAGTCACGTCACACTCCAGCTGGGCTACGAGGTATCACACATTAGTCACGTCACACTCCAGCTGGGCTACGAGGTATCACACATTAGTCATCTCACACTCCAGCTGGGCTACGAGGTATCACATATTAGTCACGTCACACTCCAGCTGGGCTACGAGGTATCACACATTAGTCACGTCACACTCCAGATGGGCTACGAGGTACTGATAAAACGATGGGATAAGTGCATCATTGTTTGTGAAAATTATGTTGAGAAATAAAGGGACAATGTGTGTATAAAAATAAACTGGTTTCAAGTTGTTATCATAGTTATTTTTCTACAGCCATTTGTGGCTTCCTTATTGACTTCAACTCGTAGCGGCAATGGAAGGCTTGGTCCTCTAACAGAAGAGGCAAAAGTCAACTAGCATGAAGATGGATACATGACATTGAAGACACTTTGGGCATGCGGCTGGGGAAGACAGATATGATGGTGGAGACAGGGCAGCCAGAACACACCCTGGGCGGACAATGCGTAAGGCAGGGGTACTGGCGCAGGTTCGAGAGTCTTTCCAGTGGGTTGTGCTGAGAGCGACGTTCTGCAAACACTTGCTATATATTCTGCCTCCTCTTCTACGTTCCTCTTACGACAGGAGTGCGTCACATCAAGTCATACACCTCTTCTGCGTTCCTCTTACGACAGGAGTGCGTCACACGAAGTCATACACCTCTTTTACGTTCCTCTTACGACGGGAGTGCGTCACATCAAGTCATGCACCTCTTCTACATTCCTCTTACGACAGGAGTGCGTCACACGAAGTCATACACATATTCTACGTTCCTCTTACGACAGGAGTGCGTCACACGAAGTCATACACCTATTCTACGTTCCTCATACGACAGGAGTGCGTCACATCAACTCATACACTTCTTCTACGTTCCTCTTACGACAGGATGCGTCATACAAAGTCATACACCTCTTCTACGTTCCTCTTACGACAGGAGTGCGTCACATCAACTCATACACCTCTTCTACGTTCCTCTTACGACAGGATGCGTCATACAAAGTCATACACCTCTTCTACGTTCCTCTTACGACAGGAGTGCGTCACACGAAGTCATACACCTCTTCTACGTTCCTCTTACGACAGGAGTGCGTCATACAAAGTCATACACCTCTTGTACGTTCCTCTTACGACAGGATGCGTCATACAAAGTCATACACCTCTTCTACGTTCCTCTTACGACAGGATGCATCACACGAAGTCATACACCTCTTCTACATTCCTCTTACGACAGGATGCATCACACGAAGTCATACACCTCTTCGACATGCATGTGTGCATGGTTTGCTTCCTCTAGACAGATTCCATCCAAGGTAACGGGCACTTATTATATCAGACTCAGCGCCGAAGGATAATATATTGCATGATGTGAGCTCCCATGTAGACAGAAGGACGATATGTTGACATTGTAGTGTCGTCGTGTTATTTGTTTGGTTTCACAGTATCTTCCTCAGTTCCAATGTTCAGTAAATGGAAACTTACACCGTAAGACTTGTTCATTTGTGTACCGTTTTATCCACACCTACTTGTTGTTTGGTACTGAAGCAGATACAATAATGAAGCATTATGGCACTGAAGTAGATATAATAATGAAGCATTATGGCACTGAAGTAGATATAATAATGAAGCATTATGGCACTGAAGCAGATATAATAATGAAGCATTATGGCACTGAAGTAGATATAATAGTGAAGCATTATGGTACTGAAGCAGATATAATAATGATGGGAAAAAAAACATGGTCCGATTTCTTTTGTATCCCCTGACTAAATGTAATAAGTACTACACACATACCATATTGACCATAACACACGAAGAATATTAAGTCAAACGTAACATGTTGACTGGTACACATGAAGACTAGGCAACCAAACGTGACACGTTGACTGGTATACACGAAGAATGGGCAGTCAAACGTGACATATTGACTGGTATACATGATTACTAGGCAACCAAACGTGACATGTTGGCTGGTACACATGAAGACAAGGCATCGGAACGTGACATGTTGAGTGGTATGCACGTAAAGGTGCCTTCGCACATGGTGTTGCTTTGGACAGAAAGATTTGAAAGGTAGTATGACTGCTCTACTTTATTGATTGCCAGACGACTGATGCCAGACCTCGTAGCCCAGCTGGAGTGTGACGTGACTAATGTGTGATACCTCGTAGCCAAGCTGGAGTGTGATGTGACTAATATGTGATACCTCGTAGCCCAGCTGGAGTGTGACGTGACTAATGTGTGATACCTCGTAGCCCAGCTGGAGTGTGACGTGACTAATGTGTTATACCTAGTAGCCCAGCTGGAGTGTGACGTGACTAATATGTGATACCTCGTAGCCCAGCTGGAGTGTGACGTGACTAATGTGTTATACCTCGTAGCCCAGCTGGAGTGTGACGTGACTAATGTGTTATACCTGGTAGCCCAGCTGGAGTGTGACGTGATTAATATGTGATACCTCGTAGCCCAGCAGGAGTGTGACGTGACTAATGTGTGATACCTCGTAGCCCAGCTGGAATGTGATGTGACTAATGTGTGATACCTCGTAGCCCAGCTGGAGTTTGACGTGACTAATGTGTGATACCTCGTAGCCCAGCTGGAGTGTGACGTGACTAATATGTGATACCTCGTAGCCCAGCTGGAGTGTGACGTGACTAATGTGTTATACCTAGTAGCCCAGCTGGAGTGTGACGTGACTAATGTGTGATACCTCGTAGCCCAGCTGGAGTGTGACGTGACTAATGTGTTATACCTCGTAGCCCAGCTGGAGTGTGACGTGACTAATGTGTTATACCTGGTAGCCCAGCTGGAGTGTGACGTGACTAATATGTGATACCTCGTAGCCCAGCTGGAGTGTGACGTGACAAATGTGTGATACCTCGTAGCCCAGCTGGAGTGTGACGTGACTAATATGTGATACCTCGTAGCCCAGCTGGAGTGTGACGTGACTAATATGTGATACCTCGTAGCCCAGCTGGAGTGTGAGATGACTAATATGTGATACCTCGTAGCCCAGCTGGAGTGTGAGATGACTAATGTGTGATACTTCGTAGTCCAGCTGGAGTGTGACGTGACTAATGTGTGATACCTCGTAGCCCAGCTGGAGTGTGACGTGACTAATGTGTTATACCTCGTAGCCCAGCTGGAGTGTGACGTGACTAATGTGTTATACCTGGTAGCCCAGCTGGAGTGTGACGTGACTAATATGTGATACCTCGTAGCCCAGCTGGAGTGTGACGTGACTAATGTGTGATACCTCGTAGCCCATCTGGAGTGTGACGTGACTAATATGTGATATCTCGTAGCCCAGCTGGAGTGTGAGATGACTAATATGTGATACCTCGTAGCCCAGCTGGAGTGTGACGTGACTAATATGTGATACCTCGTAGCCCAGCTGGAGTGTGACGTGACTAATATCATGATATGATAACAACTTGAAACCAGTTTATTTTTATAC
Organism: Cepaea hortensis; assembly: GCA_963921405.1. NCBI lineage: Eukaryota > Metazoa > Mollusca > Gastropoda > Stylommatophora > Helicidae > Cepaea > Cepaea hortensis. Next base: position 72,586,596 of record OY992891.1, on the reverse strand, counting down.
ACACATTGTCCCTTTATTTCTCAACATAATTTTCACAAACAATGATGCACTTATCCCATCGTTTTATCAGTCCTCCCAAACCGGCTGCATAGAACTGCGTGCTTGTTTTCTAAACTACGTTTTCACTTCACATTCAACTTCGGCGTCATTCGCGAAATGTCTCCCGCCAAGGTGGATTTTCAGTGTTTATACTAACAAATGTCTGTCTCGTAAAGCAATGCATAGCTGGGTAGAAAAAGTTACAAGGGAGAGTCAATAAGTAAGTCACATAGTTCTGTGGGATTGCAGGTACATGAGAACAGGGCACGCTTTTCTATGCAGCGGCTTTGGTAGGACTGATAAAACGATGAGATAAGTTTATCAATGTTAGTGGAAATTATGTTGAGAAATAAAGGGACAATGTATGTATAAAAATAAACTGGTTTCAAGTTGTTATCATATTTAGTTATATTTCTACAGCCATTTGTGGCTTCCTTATTAATTTACCCTCGTATTTCTCAACCACTCTGACATTTTATATGTCCAAAATATCGGGCTGTTCGTGAGTCAGTTTTCCTCTATCTTCAGGTTTAGAAAAAAAAATACAAACACACGCGTGCGAGGCTGGAGAGTGGACATGGTAACAGCGAAGGGACAGGCACAACAACAGGGACAACGAATTTTACCAAACGTCTCCACGGTAGGGGAAAGACGCCCGGAGTCATGACCCTGATGGGATCGCCCCTAGAGATTGTTAAGAGAATAATGGTCCGAAAAACTTTGGGAAGGGGGTACACATCTGACGATCAGAAGCCCCCTGCCGTGTTTGCTCCGCGTGAAAGATGGTTTGTGCCAGGTGTGGCAACACCTGAAAGCCAGGCACAATGCCCTATACCTAGCGGAACGGTTCTGCAGGAACAGGCGGAAAACCTGGAAGGAACATGAGATTCTTCCGAGAACCATACAAGTTTGCACGGGACTTGTTTGAACAGCTGCGATACGGCATCCTCAATGTCAGCAAAGAGGAGCCGGAGAACCACCTCGTGACGACATACTCCGATGCCCAGCGGGACGTCCCACTCGGAGAAATTGAAGGATTCAAATGGCTGGAGAAACCATCTATGGATTTCAATGCCAAATCTCCGGTGTCGAGCTAGGTGGTTACGGTAATTAAGGAAGCACGTGGAAAGTAAGCACCGGGGCCCAACAGTGTGCCTTACACAGTTTACAAGAGGTGCCCGAATGGTCTGCATATATGTCGATTTAGGCCATTGATGACACTTTTCTTCAGTGTACGACGTGGGCGTATGGCGGAAGTCTTGCAATGGGTGTCATAAAAAATAGTACAGGGTATACATTCATATGCACCACAGCGGCCTAAATTTACCCCATGCCTGTGTCACAACACCACAGAAGTCTTCAAATGAGTACATTTATGTCTTCATATAGTGTACAAGACGAAGTGTCAATCTTACAGAAGTGAAGACATCGTTATACCTAGCAGTCAAGAAGTGTACAGAGCACAGTATCTATTAAACTAAAAGAAGCGTACAAAGCAGTACTCATGTCAGTCAAGAAGAGTACAAAACAGCTTTTGTTTCAGACTTTAAAAAGTATCCCCACTCCCTGTAAGTCTTTATGGAGTGTGTAGAGCAGCATGCACAGGTCAGCATACACATGTGCAGGTCAATGTACGTCTGTTTCCAAGAAGTGTACAAAACAGTATAGTCTCAGTTTCAAAACAGTGTACAGAGGAGTCTACACAGTAATTTACCGATGTCTTCATGATGCACGCAGAGCAGTTTACGTCTCAGTCTAGAAGAAATGTGGAGAGTAGTATACACATCAGTCATCAAGAACCACACAGAGTATTACAAATATTAATCTTCATGGTGTGTACATATCAATATCCTTTCAGTCTTCGAAGACTGGAACGTAAAATGAGAATTTGACACGTTTGAAGTCGCAATTAGCATATGGCGTTAATCCCGTTACGTTATTTACCAATGAACACTTTTGTAGTCAGTGTCATGCCGACCATCTATACTTCCAATCCAATTCTTTGCACCAATTTTAGACTCGGCTAGAAATAAGTGTCTCAGTCTCCAAGATGTCTGGAATCTGAAGGGCGAATTAAATAGGCGAAGACCTAATAGTACGAACGAATGAAAATCATCTCGTCATCTCTCTATATGCTAAGGGTAATACTACTTGCCTACGTGTAGTTTTGTCATCTGAAAACCGACGAGTGAGAATATTGTTCTTCATTTCGAAGCACCATCTACCCTTCTTTGATTGACTATGTTCTAATTTACTACACCCTTGGAAACATTTTTCCAGAGTAGTATCTTGTCTCTGGAGTCACTAAAGCTCTGTTTGAGATCCATTCTCACCTGCTCAGTTGTACTATCCTTGTCCTCAGTCCCTGTGTCTACTTCGCTTGTCATCTCTTCCTCAGCTATCGTATCTAATCTTGTTTGTCTTCTAGTAACTACCGCGTTGCTTCTCACCTCATATTTTTTATACCAGTTCTCTATTTCTTCTTCTGTACCTTCTTTAACTCGTGGCACATTTCCAATGGTCAGATCTGCCACCGGGGAGTCTAGGACACACGCTGTCACTATTCCGGTGATAAATGGTGTTGTCACTGTGATCTCGGCCACTGGATAAAATTCTACTGTTCCATTAAACGTTATACACTTCACCGTTTTCCCTATGTAATCCGAGGGGTTTACCAAACTCCTTCTTACTCCTATGGTCGTACATCCGGAATCCCTGAGGGTTAAATATGGATTATCATTGACAAATCCATGGTGCAGCTTCAGACTCCCCCCTAAGTGTACCGATGACATAGCTGGGAATGGACGCCCACATATCAGGATAGGTTTACTGGTTGTGTCGAACAAAGGCTTACATCCCTCACAACTCTCATTGTTAAGTGTCTCAATTACTTGGGCTACATTAGAGTGCTCAATTTCCCCACCGGTACATTGGTAGCTGAAATGGCCCTTTTTCCCACATTTGAAACAGATGATCTCCCTTTTCCTGTTATTCCTTGGCCCACTGGATGGTTGTACATCACACTCCGCCATTTTGTGCTTCCAGCTCCCACAATTCCAACATCCGGCATAACCATTTGGACGTCTCTCAAATGGGTAACGTCCTGCTTTGCCCAAATAGTTGCTCCGGAAGCCATTGTTTTGAAGTCCCTGTTGCTCTGTGGATACCTCTGTGCTGAATCCACACTCTTCGACCTTGGTCTGATCCCAGGATTCTGATCCTGTTTAGTATACGCTGCACAGACTATTTCCTCACTCATTTGTCTGCCAATAGAGCTGTTTGGATGTGCAGTCATGTAGTTTTGCCCTAACTGGGACATTGTGTCTATGTCCTTTGGTTTGCGTCCTTGAAAGAAATCCACTAAATCTGCATTACATGGCGATAATATCTTATCCCTTAGCATCAAATCGACTAAGCGACTGAAATCTTGTCCAACGTATGCAAGCTCCATCCATTTATTAAATGTGTTCTTCACTGTATTGAAAAAATCTGTAAAATCCTGATTTGTCTCTAGCACTAATTGTCTGAACCTTGTTCTGTATCCATGCTCAGTTAGTTTGAACTTTGTAAGCAAGCGTTGCCGCAGAATAGTATAATTGTTTCTTTCTGCCACAGGTAGATTGAACATGGTATCTAGGGCCTTTCTCGTTAGATATTCACTAAGTGTCATAGCATATTCTCCTTCTGGAATGCCTAAAGCCTTAAGAGAAGCTTCAAATCTGTCTAGATAAGATTTAAGATTGTCCCGGTCCGTAAAATATGGCAATTTCAATCGTTGGGACGACTGCGAAGGCCTTCTGCCTTCCTCACTTTGACCCTTATATGCTAGTTCTAATTTTTTTTAGTGCAATCTCCTTTTCCATCTGACACTTAATCTTCTCTTTCTCGATTTCCACCGCATTTGTTTGTTTTAACTTTTCCAGTTCTAGTTGCATTAAATTGACCTGTGTCCCTTTCTCTTCCTGTAGGCGCTTGTTTTCCATTTCAACCTGTCTTTGTTCTCTCTCAGCCTGTCTTTGATCTCTTTCCCATTGATTATATTCTTTCACTTTTGCTTCTGCAAACTCCTGCAAATCTTTGCCCTTCAGGCCTATTCGTGCACCTGCTTCGATGTAATCCATTAAAGTAGGCATCTTGTAATTGTAGACACTTAGCTGTCCGTCAGTCAACTATAAATATAAAGACCCTGTTACTTGTCTTTGTGCACCTTCCCTAAGTACACCACCACTCCCTCTGTACGTAAATTCGTAGTACTAATACTATCACTCTGTACTCACACAGTCCCTCTTGTACGTAAATTCGTAGTACTAATACTATCACTCTGTACTCACACAGTCCCTCTGTAAGCACTAGGTAGTGAGGGGGTATTACCTATACTCCCACGAGTATGTAACAAATAGTTGTTGACAGTTCCTGGAAATAGTGTTAAACATACGTATAAATACACAAATGAGTGATACACAATAAATGACACCTATTAGACGCTAGACGAATAGTCTGGTGACAGGCAGACGGATGATTACATAGAAATAAAAACCACTGACATCGACATGCCCATGTGAGACAATACCGTACGCATAATATAAACTGACAGAGACCACTATACAGTAGTATCACGAAGGATCACAATAATAACATATATCCGAAGAAACCCAATATCATATGTAAATATAATAAAAAGAAAGAAAAGCAATCTAAAATCAATAATATACACAAATTTAACGTTAGACACCAAGGCACGGGATATTAATCCAAGACAGACACTGCCCCAAGGCAAAAACTCAAACCGACCTGTCCATTACTTCCTAGAAAATATACTGTTCACAGATAGAATATTTTTTTTTATTATTTTTGCAATGCCTCCTTGTTTCAGAGAAAATTCGCAAAAATCCCTATTAACAACATACATGAGACCACATACGAATAATTGAGTAACGCACAAAAACAATACTTAAGACGATGAGAGCAACAGAAATAAAATGGTTTGCCGACAACAATGCGATGATAGCCTCTCACAAATGTCCTTAGCTTGTTTCTAATAATTTCCGAAAATAGCCTGGAAATGCCTGTTGGTTAATATTTTGACGTGACTACGCCGCTAGATCCCAACAACGAATTACTGTTTTAATGCGTTGTTACTTTTTTCCTTGACGTGATGATAACGAATCCCGACTGTCGGAAAAGTTGAAGATGATGGTAATTATCCGAACGTTTTGTCTCTATACAGTCCGTAACGTTTTTGTAACCCTTTCTGCGAAGCTGGAACCTGATTGTATGATATATGTTATGGCTCCTGTTCGGCTATAACTATAGGGTTTTCGTTGCGTTTTGGGGAGACGATAACAACCCCAAGGCCAATTAATGTTTACCTGCCCGGTTGCTGTCGCCCTGAAGTGATGGCACGGGTTCATGCCCGCCGACAAAGTTAAAAAATGTCAACGAATGACCAGCGCATTAAATCCGTTTAGCAAGTCCTTTTTGGCAGAGAAATACGGCCACTCTTGCGGTGACGGCCCCTGATAGTTTGTTACCAAATGTTTGTTGCCAACTGACTGGATGATGATGACGACACACGAAAATAGACGTTTCACCAGACACTAAAACACAAAAAGTCGCAATTTTCCCCTCTTGCGGCGACGGCACCTGATTGTCTGTTGTGGATGGTAACAACGACAAACACAAATCCTGGTTTCAGTGCAAAACAACTTTTCTTGTCTATCTAGTTCTACTTTCACAGTGCCCTGTGTCCTGTATCAATTCTCTTAGAAATTTCCTCCGTAACTTTCCATTATACTAGGCACTGACTACCAAGGTCACCTCAATTTCTTTGTACACCCTTTGTACTATAATCTTCATACGTGGTTCACAGTAGCCTTCCGCACTGTTTTTTTTTTCAACAAGGCTCCAGTCTCGCTAAGCCACTCATTACACACGCAAACTGTCTTCAACAGGCACAGGACCCGCCACGCTGTCCCTAAATTCAATTCCATGTGAACTCTTGTCCAAAAATAACCCGCCCCGTCTGTTCACATGCGCTGAATCACCTCTCGACCTGTGACCACCCCGTGCGACTGTCTTCGTCAGACACACACTGGCCTCAGCAATACTGTCCTGCTACTGTCGTAATCAGCGCCGACTTTCTGTCATTCCGACCTTGACTCTGCCGCTGTTTTATCTGCTAGCCAGTTCTCGCACAGGAGTAAACCCTGTCTTTATACCGTGGATAACCTCCACCGTCCACCCTCCCTGCGTTTCTTGAACAACAATGTGTCCGCTAATCGCCTCTTTCCAGAGTGATTTTTTACGTGCTGACTGTTTTTAATGTAAAATCTACCCGTGGTGGCCTTCTCGTGAACTGTCTGCTAGCTTTGGTTTTTAATCCTGTCTTCGTCGCTGTCTGCTGACAGCGGTGATACACGTATCCGTCTCTGTTTATCTACACTGACTCGCCCTTGAACTGTCTGCATTAATTATCTGACGCACACACTGCCTGATCGTTGTCTGCTAGCTTTCACAGGGTTGAACTTGGACAACATGTCGTTGCGCTTAAGAACTAATTCGTAAAGATGTATATCCATATACTGGCCCCTTGATTTGTTGACGAATATTCTTCTGTTTCCAATATTGCACTGCTGTTCCTGCAGTTGTTTGACGAGCCTTCCAGATAATCCTTCTATACCGAGTTCCGTAATCGGAGAGCCCCACTTCACCCACTGTCACAAAGTGAATGATGACAGAGTGACAGATGGAGTGGCTATGGTTATGTCTAGGGTATATCAATGTTGTGGTGAACAACTGATCAACCACGATGCATCAATACCAAACACCAGAATGCGCACACAATACTTTAATTTGAACATCTGGATACAACATTATTCATCAGGAATTATTCAGCATTACATATATAAACATTGCATAGGCACAGGTACAGTCCACGTAGTCCCAAACACTATCGCTGCTAACAACTCTCTAATATTTAGCCTCCGAATTACTCTCACTGAAACATACAGCGCGGAGTTCTCTCGCTAACTCCGATATCCTTCAATTTCCCAGACCGTCGACCTCACTGTCTGTTAAAAAAAACTCAACTGTCCCTCAATGTTTTTCACTTGTCTTTTTACCCTTCTTTTCAGCCCTCCCCGGGGACTGCTCTTTAACCCCGTGAACTTGTTTATGTAGTAGCGTTGCTACCATGTCAATCACCTTAATGTTAGTGAACCCAGGCATGTTTCACATTTCTATTAGTGTTCGTAATATATATATAGAACAAGAAAGAAGATAAAAATGGAAATTACTGAAAAACGGTATGGTTTCATAGAAGGAAATGGTACAAACAATGCAATATATATATATATATATATATATATATATATATATATATATATATATATATATAATATATATATATATATATATATATATATATATATATATATATATATATATATATATATATATATTGCATTGTTTGTACCATTTCCTTCCATGAAACCATACCGTTTTTCAGTAATTTCCATTTTTATTTTATTTCCTGTTCTTTTCATTATAATTCTGAGTAGAAGCTTAATGACATGGTTTATGAGGTTAATTGTACGAAAATCTTCGCTCCTGGTCTTTTTGGTATAGCTATAAATACAGATTTCAGCATATCGCTCGGCAAATATCCACTGCTGTAAATATCATTCAAAAATATTTGGTTAATATATCTACTCTATCACGATGTTCTTTATGATAAGTTCGAGATATGGTCGTTGTCTAGGTAACGATACTCCTGGTGTGTCAATTGAGCTCTCTCACTGTCTTACACTATGACTCACCCCCGCAGTGCACATTCACCAGTCAGTAAACAAGATAGATTTTGGAGCACATAATCCTTTAATACAGAAATAACACAGACCCACGGAACATATTTATATATCCAGAAACAATATATATAATCCATAGAATATCCATATCCTCCTCACAACATTAACACGCACACATCACTGTCTTCTCACGGTCTGCTTAATCTCAAATTCACAAGACAGGTAATCCAGCTCCTATCCACAGCTGGACCTCACACATCACAACCCACCCACTGGGTCTAGTCTCCCCTAGCTATCCAACCCACTTTGGGTTCAGGCCTCCATTAGCTATCCAACCCACTTTGGGTTTTAGCCTGCCTTCATCACTGAGAGAACAACACAACACAAGAACTGACCCAGCGTCAGTCTAAACTCCCACGTCCTCGACAACCGATCCGTTCAGCGTCAAAACATCAACTGCCCCCTGAAGTCGCTGGACTTCACATGAACCGATCCTCAGTCGGTCTCAGCTTCCACTGCCTAGTCAAAGTTTTCCACTGTCTTTTAACCCTGCTGTGTAGCCCCTCCCTGGGCTCCCAACAACATTACACCCCAGCCTAAAACTATCCACCCTGGGGTCTCCACTCACCCTCACCATTATTTCTCATGGCTGGTTGTTTTTCTCGTAGTCCCGCTACAAAGGTCACTCATCTCAATGTCAATGTCCCAGGCATATGTCATTATCCCCCCTCCCCCCTTAAAAGAAAACATCGTTTTCAAATGTTGGGAGACTAATACTTATCAAATATGTGACCCAGACATATTGCCTGGGTAGTCGTAAGTATAAATCCAACTTACTCTAGCTACCACACTAAATAATACATCAAATGCTCATAGTACACTCCCCTATTCCCCACACATCAATACATCCAACTTTCTATCTTGTGTACCAATGCATGAACTCATACATCACATAATAATAATACATCATATCATAGGGAACATAATATCTGTGTACCTGCAAGTTTACTAACATCCTCAAGAAGACACAACCTACTTGTGTACCGACCCCGTATCATGTGGTTCTTTTCTTGCATCAAACCTCCATCTATTTCTGTCGATGATGTATCTACCTTTCTTGTACCCATTACTCATGGTGTCCATATATTTACAACACCTGTATGCTATCCCTAACCCTGGGTCAGTGATGTCGCGAACACTCTTTTGACCTGACTCAACTTTCCTATCTGCATATTGTACCGTTACACTGGAGTCTCTGTTTAGTCTGACCTCTTTATTAAATCCTGGCCAATATACCTGGCATCCTGCTCTATGCTGCTTCTGCCTTACTCCTATGTGCCCTGCACATGCCCTATCCTGAGCTGTTCTAGTATATCGGTCTCTATGTGTTAACGGTAATACTACTTGCCCACATGCAGTTCCGCCATCTGACAACCTGCGAGTGAGACCATTGTTCTTCCTTTCGAAGCACCATCTACCCTTCTTTGATTGTCTATGTCTCACTTTCCTACACCCTTGGAAACATTTGTCGAGAGTAGTATCTTGTCTCTGGGATTCCCTACAGCTATAGTTGAGATCCATTCTCACCTGCTCAGCTGTCCTATCGTTGTCCTCTGTGTCTACTTCAAGTGTCTCTTTTTCTTCAGATATACTCTCTAATTTAGGTTTTCTTTTAGTAACTACCCCGTGACTACTTACACTATGTATCTGGTCCCAATAAACTACTTCTTCTTCTGTACAATCTTTAACTCCTGCTACATTTCCTATGATCAAATCCGCCACTGGTGCGTCCAGATGACACGCTGTCACTCTTCCTGTGATATATGGTGTTTTCACTGTTATCACGGCTAATGGGTAGAATTCTACTGTCCCATTAAATGTTATGGATCTAATCTTTTTCCCTATATAATCCAAGGGATGCACTAAACTCTTTCTAACTCCGATGGACGTACATCCGGAATCCCTAATTGTTAACGCTGGCCTATCATTAACAAATCCATGGTGCATTTTCAGACTTCCTCCTTCATGCACTGCTGATCCTGCTTTCACTGTATGACCACATATTAAGACTGGCTGACTGTCTTTTTCAAACAAAGGTTTGCATCTACTACAATTCTCATTGTTCAACGTCTCAATTACTTGTGCTGCATTAGAGTGCTCTGTTTTTCCACTAATACAATCAAAACTGTAATGGCCTTTTTCCCCACATTTAAAACAATTGATCTCCTTTTTACTGTTGTTCGTTGGTCTATTTGATGGTTGTGCATCACAATCTGCCATTTTGTGCTTCCAGCTCCCACAATTCCAACATCCGACATAACTATTTGGACGTCTCTAGAAATTCCCCCTTTTGTATGGGTAACGTCCTACTCTACCAACATTGTTTCCTCGAAAAGCATTCTCTTGAGGTTCTTGTTGTTCATATCTATGTGTTGAATCCACACTTTTCGCCTTTGGTCTAATAACTGGATTCTGGTCCTGTTTAGTGTACACTGCACAGACTATTTCCTCACTCATTAGTCTACCAATAGAACTGTTTGGATGTGCAGTCATGTAGTTTTGCCCTAACTGTGACATTGTGTCTATGTCCTTTGGCTTAGGTTCCTCAAAGAAAGCTACTAAGTTTGTATTGCATGCAGATACTACCTTGTCTCTTAACATTAAATCCACTAATTTATTAAAATCTTTCCCTACTTCTGCAAGCTCCATCCATTTGTTAAATGCGTTCTTTACTGTGTTAACAAAATCTGTGAAATCTTGATTTGTCTCTGGTCCTAAGTGTCTAAACTTTGTTCTATATCCATGCTCAGTTAGTTGGAACTTTGTTAACAAACGTTGCCGCAAAATAGTGTAGTTGTTTCTTTCTTCCACAGGTAAATTAAACATTGTATCTAGGGCCTTACCCGTAAGAAACTCGCCAAGTCGCATCGCATACTCTCCCTCTGGAATACCTAACACTTTCGCTGATGCTTCGAATCTTCCCAGATAGGATTCAAGATGGTCCTGGCCTTTAAAATATGGCAGTTTTAATCTCTGTGACGACTGCGAAGGTCTTCTGCTTTCCTCACTTTGACCCTTTGAAGATAGTTCTAATTTTCTGAGTGCAATTTCCGCTTCCATCTTAATCTTCTCTTTCTCGATTTCCACCGCATTTGTTTGTTTTAACTTTTCAAGTTCCATTTGTGTGTCTCTCTCTCTTCCTGTAGACGCTTGTTTTCTATTTCAGCTAACTTTACTTCCTGTAGGTGTTTTTGTTGTTCCATTTCTAGTTTCAATTGTGTCTCTTTCTCTTCCTGTAGTCGCTTGGCTTCAGCTACCTTTTCTTCCTGTAGGCGTTTTGCCTCGCGTTCATTATGCCTCTCCTCTCTTTCCCAGTGTTGAACTTCTTTCAATTTTGCTTCTGCAAACTCCTGTAATTCTTTACCTTTCAGGCCTAACCGTTCACCTGCTTCAATATATTCCATTAAAGTAGGCAACTTGTATTTGTGGACACGTTGCTGTCTGTCAGCCAACTATAATATAAAGACTCTTCTGCTAGTCTTTGTGTGCCTTCCCTAAGTACACCACCACTCCCTGTGTACGTAAATTCGTAGTGCTAAAATATCACTCTGTACTCACCCAGTCACTCTATAAGCACTAGGTAGTGAGGGGAAATATCACCTATACTCCCTCGCATATATCTATAACAAATAGTTGTATAACATTTCTGGAAATATTGTTAAACATACATATAAATACATATACAAACGAATGGATGATCCACACTAAGTTTTCTATAAAACGTTAGACTCACAAGCCAAGTACACGGAGACGGTGATCACACAGAAATAAACCACAGTAACATTCACAAGCTTGTGTAGGGACACCCACAGTGCGCGTAATATATAAACTGACAAAGCCCTATAGACAGCAGAAATGACGAAAGATCACAATAATAACATATATCCGAACACAACAAATATCATATGTAAATATAACGAAAAGAGGGAAAGAGAAAATAAAATAAAATTTTAGCATCAAAATATACACAAATCTGACGTCAGACAACTCGGCTCTAGATATTGGTTAGGACTCCAATGCCACTGCACGTAACGCTAACTCATTAGCGTTTTCCATACAAAAATATCGTAAGCACCAGAAAGAACCACGTTCTGCCACGCCTATCCCGATTTAGATAGAGATTGCAAAAAGTGCCTATCCAACAACTACATGTAATAAAATGTCCATATATATATATATATATATATATATATATATATATATATATATATATATATATATATATATATAAGTAGACAAACGATAACGACAGTTAAAACGGTGAGAGCAAACAAATGTCCAGATGGTTGGCCGATAAATATGTACTTATTAATCCGTCGCCAAAAGTTCTTATTTTGCTGTTAATAGTTTTCACAATAGGCTGGAAGTGTCTGTTGGTTAAAATTCCGAAATGTATACGACGTCAAATTCCAAAACGACCCATTGATTTGTTTCGTGGTTACTGAATTTACGTGGTGATCACAAGTTCCAACTGTCGACAAAAGATTGAAGGTGATAGTACTTATCCAAACTGGTCTTTTGATATGTTGTTACTTTCCCCTGGACGCAGTGCGAACAAAGTAATAATCCAAACGTCTTTATACCTTCGTTGTGGAGATGGTGCTTTGCTGTATCATAAATGTTATGGATTTCCGTTACCCGACAAGATTCGCGTTTCAAGGCAAAGTTCAGCAACAAAAAGAAAATGGCAGCAAATGTCCAGCGTTTTAGCTCTTTATCGTAAGTTCTTTTGACAACTGTATGCAACCATGCTCGCGGAGCTGCCACGTCATCCTTCGTTGTCAAAATGTTTGCTGATTACAGAGTAATGATCACAAAGGGATTGAACAAAGACGAACATAAAGTCTGGCTTTCTTTCAAAACAACTTGTTTATCCAGTTCTCATGTGGAAAATTTTAGTAAATGTCCACTGTCCCTGACCTTGACCTTCGCAGTCAACCTCAGTACATCTTTATCACAATCAGTGGAAAAATCCCCCGTAAATATTTCCACCAACATTCTCAGCCCCAACACGGCTGCGGTGGGTTACCGTTATTACCCCCTTCGGTCACCTTTCCCGGTGAATCAGTGATTGTCAATTTTCTCTGTGTATTCTACACATCCATTAACTCTCCCCTTCCCTGGAGTTCAAAGTTCTCAGTACTTTACCTGTACTGTGCACTGTCCTCGTAAACAGCGCTGACCCTCTCTCAACCCGGCCTTGATTCGGTTGTTTTTATCCTTCTTGAATTCATCGTCCCCACACACCAGACGTGAATATGTTACGGGCAAAACAAAATTTCGCCAATATTCTTGGTCAATTCGCCCCACCCTTCCTTTTCGTGCGGCCGAACTCTTGACCTGTCGCCTTGCGACCACACAGTGCGCTTGCCTTCGCACACACACACCTGTGAATATCTTTGAATTTTCAATCCTGTCTTCGTCACACCCACACACACCTGTCAGGATATCGTCCAGCCAGTATCATGGCGCCGACTTTTCTGTGCCTCGTCTGCTGGCGCTTTCGTCTCTTGACCTATAAACACAGGCGCCTGTCTGCGTTAATTCTCTGGCGTCCCCGCTAGCGGCAGCAATAACGTGTTCTGACTGTCCGGTAATTTACCTGTAGTGTGACCTTCACGTAAACCGTCTGCTAGCTTGAGTCTTGACTCTCGTCTGTTTTTCGTGGACAAAACTTGGTCCCGTAATCACCTGTTTTGCTTGTGATTTCTGCCGCGTATTTTTCTCCGCGCGCAGACTAGTTTGATGGAACGAAGTCACAGATGATAACTCCTCTCTCAGCGAAGAGCCCACAGATATCTCAATATTGCTCGGTGTTCCTTGACCGAATGTAGCTGTCAGAAAATCTTTACTAAGCGACGAGCTCCTAGTTATCTCAGAATGACAACAATTTCTATATAGTTCTTGACCGGAGAGTTCCAGATATATCAATATTACACAGTATCCTTGAATGGACGAGTCATCCAGATAACATCACGATGTTCTTTATGATAAGTTCATGATATGGTCGTTGTCTAGGTAACGATACTCCTGGTGTGTCAATTGAGCTCTCTCACTGTCTTACACTATGACTCACCCCCGCAGTGCACATTCACCAGTCAGTAAACAAGATCGATTTTGGCGCACATAATCCTTTAATACAGAAATAACAGACCCACGGAACATATTTATATATCCAGAAACAATATATATAATCCATAGAATATCCATATCCTCCTCACAACATTAACACGCACACATCACTGTCTTCTCACGGTCTGCTTAATCTCAAATTCACAAGACAGGTAATCCAGCTCCTATCCACAGCTGGACCTCACACATCACAACCCACCCACTGGGTCTAGTCTCCCCTAGCTATCCAACCCACTTTGGGTTCAGGCCTCCATTAGCTATCCAACCCACTTTGGGTTTTAGCCTGCCTTCATCACTGAGAGAACAACACAACACAAGAACTGACCCACCGTCAGTCTAAACTCCCACGTCCTCGACAACCGATCCGTTCGGCGTCAAAACATCAACTGCCCCCTGAAGTCCCTTGACATCACATGAACCGAACCTCAGTCGGTCTCAGCTTCCACTGCCTAGTCAAAGTTTTCCACTGTCTTTTAACCCTGCTGTGTAGCCCCTCCCTGGGCTCCCAACAACATTACACCTCAGCCTAAAACTATCCACCCTGGGGTCTCCACTCACCCTCACCATTATTTCTCATGGCTGGTTGTTTTTCTCGTAGTCCCGCTACAAAGGTCACTCATCTCAATGTCAATGACCCAGGCATATGTCATACTCCAAATTCTCCTAATACTTCTAATTCTTCTTTTGTGATTTCATCGGGCCCAGCTGTTTTTCCTTTCTTCATATGTTTCATAGCGACAGCGACTTCTTCTTTTAGAATAGGTGGGCCTTCTAAGTTACTTTCTTCTGTTAATTCTTCCCTTTCTCCATTATATAATTCTCTACATTATAGCACCTTCCTCCAATAATGTCTTTCCTGTTTTTGATTTCAAACACCCTGTATTTATTTTTAGTTTTCTTCCTGTGAGCTCACTGATTTGTCTGTGCATATTTTTTTCTCTTTAATGGAATGTAATTGAATTTTTTTTTTTTTTTTTTTTTTTTTGCATTGCTCGTTTAACCAACTTTCTTTTGGCTTCACACATTTAACTCTTATTTCTTTATTTATCTTAGCATATTCTTGTTTGTCATTTTTATTCTGTTTCCTTTTGTCCATCAGCATTAAGATTTCTTCATCCATCCATTTTTTCTTAGCATTTTGGCTTCTCTCCGGTAATATCTCTTTGCTAGTTTGATGAATGGAGTCCCTTAACTTTTCCCATTGTTCATTTATACTCTGTATTTTAGCTATTGCATGGGACGCAGAGGTGTTTCCAAGGCACCAGGGCCGGGTTATATACTGGCCAAGACCTATTGACGCGTCCTCGTCGAGCGTCCTGGGCAACAGGTCCCTTCGGGGTCCTGGCTAAGGTCAGTAGGATCGCCGATCCCTCCGAAGTCGGAGAGTGTCTGCCTGTACGGCGAGGAAC
This sequence comes from Cepaea hortensis, assembly GCA_963921405.1. Taxonomy (NCBI): domain Eukaryota; kingdom Metazoa; phylum Mollusca; class Gastropoda; order Stylommatophora; family Helicidae; genus Cepaea; species Cepaea hortensis. The sequence goes on along the minus strand of OY992891.1, from coordinate 72,571,151 downwards.
CACCAGTCTGCACACCGATAAGCCAGACATGGGACAACGGATACTCACGCAAACCTCAGGTCCTGTATGACATCACACTGATGTTGGACAACAGGATGCCTTCATCCGACATACAGGACTTCGCGTTGAAGCTCAAGCCAACGAACGCAAGCAAGCAAGCTATTGCATTGTACCTAGTTTTCACAGTCACTTTGTATTCTTCTTGAATTTCTTTATCTACTTTCAGAATCTCTTTCCTAAGTCTCAGGTTTTTAACAATATTCCCCCCCCCCCCTCTCTTTAATCTTTTATTTGTCCACATAGTGGTACACTACATGATCACTATTACAGTCAGCACCAGGCATTGCCTTTACATTAACTGACGCATTTCTAAATCTTTTATTAATAAGTATGTAATCAATTTGATTGCGTATTTTCATATCAGGGCTTTTCCTTGAGTATAGTCGTCTTTTATGGCGTTTAAACCATTTGTTTAAAATTATCATATCATTAATATTTGCCAATTCTATTAGTTTCTCTCCTCTTTCATTTCTTGTACCTAAACCATAATTCCCCACTACATCCCCTATTTTCCCTTTTCCTACTTTGCATTAGCCGGTCTTCCTGGTCTAGGGGTTACACGACTTTTTTCCGTAATCCCGTATACTCTCGTGAGTAACGTGACATGCGCGAGAATCGGTAACGGTTTTCTCCGCGTCGGTAACTTACGGGGTATGTGAGCCGGTCGCTCAGAAAGCAATGTCAAACTACAGAGCGTAATCTTGCCAAGAAATCAACAATCAGCTGAATGATGCTGATGAACCAAAAAAAAAAAAAAAAAATTGCATTAAAATCTCCCAGTATTATTTTTATTTGTTGTTATCCAGTTTGAGCTATCGCCATTTCTACTTCATCAGAAAAGTGTTGTATATCTTCATCACTACTGCTTGCTGTTGGTCCATATACTTGTATAATATTTATATCTATTGGTTTGCCTTTGATTTTGACCATTATAGCTCTATCTGAAATACACCAGTATCCATTAATTGATCTGGCTGTGTTTTCATCAAATATTATTCCTACACCTTTTTCATGTGTATCCCCTTCAGGATAAATTATTGTGTGTTTGTCAGTTATAATTTTGTCAGATCCCTTCCATCTCATCTCACTTATGCCTAGTATATTCATTTTCATGCTTCCCATTTCTCTTAGAACATTGTTTAACTTTCCTAGCTCATTTTATATCCTAACATTCCATGTTCCTACTCTAAATTTATTTAGTTTAGTTATAGTTTTGCCATCAGTAGCTGGATGACGGTCTGGTGTCACCTGTGGCTCATGACTGTCCCTACCGGACGAGGATGTCCTAAGACAGCCATTAACGTCGTTCACTATCTCTGAAATTTATGTTGCCATGAAATCTTGGGAAGATAATGTGATGGTTTCCCCTTGCCTTCCACATTCACATGGTGGTCTTTTAACTCTGCCTTTGACAGCCATTTCCGACTGTAAGGACATGTGAGTGCCCTGCTCTGCCCAGCTGCAGAGTTGTCCACTTATTCCGGTGGATACTCGGTCCCCAGAGCTGTGTTAGCCACACCGTAGTGTGTTTCCATCCTCTACCACGAGGATGTGCAGTTGGGATTTTCCCTTCCTAAAGTTATGGTCTATAACCAAAACTCTCCAGTACTTTTATTATTATACTGCTGTAATTTTTTTACAATATTTATAATATTTGAATAGTTAATTCACATGTTTTGCTGTCGCCTTCAGAGTTTTTGTTACTGAGCTCTGTCTGACTTAATATCTACATAAAAGCTCATACCCTTGTACCCTCCCAATTGCACTCTTCCGCCCGAAGCCGTTGGCACAATGTGCTGTGTCGGGTTTGGTAAGCGCCGCCCAACATTCGGCGCTAACAGAAAGCAGGTAGTCTACTGCAGGGCTCACCAAACTACGACCCGCGACGTCATTTCATCCGGCCCGCCGACGGTACTCGAACTTGCTTGATATAACGTATGGAACACAAGACATTGTGATACAATTTAAATGTAAATATTATGTTAAAAATAATAGGAGATCTTCACACAAGCAGAGACCTCCTGGCTGCTATGTGTCTTAAATTTACTATTTTCAATGATAAATTATTGTATCTAGATTTTCTTGTTTATTGTAATGTTTGCTTATTTCGCGACATCCCAAGTCCTTCCCCGGCTCGTGGTAGCGTCGCCAATGCTCTGACGTTTCCATAGTTTTCATGACAACACACACACATACGTGCATCTTCCCTCTCCCAGATGCGTCCGGCTGTCAACACATGTCCGATGCTTCATAAATATTTACTTTTTGTTTGGCCAGTCATCCATTTTATTTGTTTGACAGTGATAGGTAAGTGAACAACATGCGTGAATAGAGGCAATAAAGTAGCAAAGATAGCTTTAAAATGCCATAGAAGCCTCGTGTTATTACGAAAATATTATCTCCAGCTCAGAAGAATACCCCGGTCAAGGTGTTAATCGAGCTGGTCTCTAGGCCAGTGTTGTTCAACCTTTCTGCTGGAGCAGATCCTTACGCAAATGTTTACGTTGCTCAAGGAACTCTGTGTGATGATCCAAGTGTCTGTTCTACTTTATGTAATAAACCAGATGGGCAGAAATTTTGCATTTAGGCGATTTCAGTCTGTTTCGGCTGAACCCCTGGCTGCCACTCGCGGAACCCCGGCCCCTAGGTTGTTTATTTAGGCCGGCCCTATTTATATATTTTGCACACCTTATTATGTGATATATTCTATTACCAAAGGTGCCTATAAACTTTGTATGTACGTTTGGTAAGCCGTAGCTTAACCAGTGACCCCTAGTCTTCTGCTTTTCTTGTGTTTCAATAGTCAATAGGATTTTAATTATGTTTATAATTCAATGTTTTTGTCATTTTCAGATCCCGTTTACTTCATCCTTCATAATAACTACTAAGAAAAAAAAAAACTGGACACCGAGTGTCACATTTTCAATGAAGAATGGGGAGTAAAGTATTTCTTATTGCATAATATGCAGCGAAAGTGTTGCCGTTTTAAAAGAGTACAATCTGTATCGTATGCCATAATATGAGGTGCTGTTTTTTTCGAAAAAAGGTATAGATGCCTGTCGTTCAGAAAGCAATGGCAAACTACTGAACAGTCTTATCTTACTAACACCTGACCTGAGAAAAACATCCGATGGCTGTAGAAATGTGTGGAGGAAAATGCAAGAATACCATCGACAGACAGAAAAACCAATGACTAGCCTAAGTCCTGCAAGAACCAAATGAAAATCGTAAACTGATTAAAGAAATTAGACGTAGACAGTCAAAATGCTTTGGTCACGTTATAAGAAGAAACCGCTCTCCATGGCGAAGGTGTTATGGACGCGATTCGTAATCCCGTATACCCGGTTTCGAAACACAGCGGTGCTGTTTTTCTTTCAAAAAAAGGTATAGGTGCCTGTCGTTCAATAAGCAATGGCAAACTACTGAACGTAAAACTTGCCCAGGAATCACGCACAGCCAAAATACTGGGGTTGACTGCTACATCCTGTGAAGGACATGCAAGTAAATTTTTTAAAATTTTTATGAAAAGAAATACATTGGAGAACTTGGTGACAACTGGCAAGATTGAGGGGAAGAGAACAAGGGGAAGGCAGAGAAGTAAATACCTGGATGACTTGGTCATGTGGCATGGTCGAGACGAGAACACTGAGCTCATCCACAATCCAGGTAATCGAGTGAGATGGCTAAACATTACCGCCCACTATTATTGGCACGGCACATGATGATGATGATGATGACTGTTTGACGACCACAGCAGTGGAAGAGAGAATCAGCGAGTAGAGGAGCATAAAAATTGAAATCAGTGGCAAAATACTGAACGTAACAAATTACCCAGTAAAGTACAACCATGTGATTGACTGCGACGTCCTGTAAAGAACATGCAACTAACTTTTATAGTTACCATATAGTTACCAACTAAACAGAAAATGCAGACAAGAAAATCCGGCTGCTGTGGAGGCGGAAGTACAAGCGTTGATTTTCGAGAATTCGCTAGACGGTGATGCAATCATTTACACAGATGGGTCGGTCGTCCGACATGTGAAAAGCTCATGGGCCTTTACGGCTCAGACCGGAGGGAGAATTGTGAAGGAGGACTCTGGTGCTTTTGCTGAGACCACAAGTAGCCTGACTATGGAAGTCATGGCAGTAAGTAAAGCAATAACATGGCTCGAGACACAGACATTTACTAGGGCATGTTTCCTTAGCGACTCAATGAAATGATCAAGAGGAAAAAGGAGGGGTCGATCCGAAGAGAATGGTTGCTGCCTCTGAAGCGGTCTCGGCTGGCAAAGATTAGTTTCATCTTCGTGCCAGGGCATGCGGGAGTACAAGGGAATGCGCGGGCTGACAAGCTCGCAGGTGAGGCTACTGTGGAGGGCGGACGCGCCATGGACCAGGCTGACATTCTGAATGCTCTACGAGAAGTAAGACTTTTGCGAGAACCAAGTGATGACTGTGAATCTAAAACCATGGCCAGACTGCGAGAACAGCAAATTAAAAGAGGGGTGGCCAAACAAGAACACTACGCAGGAAGCCAAAGAAGACTGATAAACCAACACAGAACTGGTGTCGTTAGCCGCTACACGCTGCGGAATTTGCTGAGGAGGGGATCCGAGCTCTTATGGACTGAATGGTTCGATGTGCAATGAGGATGATCTGTCGACTAACTAGCTAACTAACTATAGTTACCATGCCGGGATTCGAACCTGTCATTTTCAAATGACGAAAGCAACTAAAGCAACTCGCTGCAGAAACAAGTCGGTATTGCTTTTGCTTTCATTGCTTATGTTGTCTATAACGTTCTCTAATCTCCTTCTTCCCTCTTCTATTTGTATGAGCGCAATACAATACGTATGAATTGATTTATGTTTCTGGACATTTGGATTATTCAAACAATGTTATGACCTTAGTGAATTTAAAAATAGGCGCCATAAGTCTGTACTAAGTACATTCATTGGCACCTTTCCGTCTTGACAGACGATAGTTTGGTACATTGTGCTTCAAAAAGGCTTAATAACTGTCATATGGCAATAACTACGATCCATGGCGGTGGCGAGTGTGGCTGGTAAGGCCAATTCTTGCTGCAAATGTTTGCCCACAGTAGGTGCATGTGAAAACATGGTCATTTCCACCATTTTGCACCATCTTACGTCTCTCACGCTCTGTGTGTGCTTTATTATCTGCAATCATTTTTCACTAACTCTTTCACTAATCATTTCATCACTAAGTACATATTATTATTATTATTATTATTATTATTATTATTTCGGCCAAAGTATTATATTATTTGTTTGTCCACTTCATATGATATATAACTCTGCAATATGGACCTGACGAGATGCAGCGAAATATGCCAGGCAATAAATCGTGCAATATTATGTTTATATTGTATGGTTTGTTGAATTATTGAGGAATATTTGTTTCGTTAAATTCCCAGTGGTACAGTTTAACCAACAACAAGCAGACACCGTGAATTCCGCTATACTTCAAACCTTAGTGAGCTGATGTCGGGCTGGCTGGTCGGCCGGCAGGTCCAGTAGACTAGGACATTCGTCGCCCATTCTTCTTGTGTTCGTTCAGGTAAGTCATGTCGAAACTTCTGTTTGATGTTAACAATTCATTCATTCAGTAGCGTGTCCTTTGCAGAACCTCGCTCGCATAACAACTTTCTGGAAAACTTCTCAGTCATAAGCAAAATGCCCCGCGTCCGACACGGTACGCCCATCTGAATCTGTATTCTGTAGGTCATCTGCCACATCCTGCACCCATCTTCTCTTTGGTCTTATTCTTCCTCTCTTCCCGGGTATAAGGACCCCATCCATTATTATTATTCTCTCCAAACTTTCATTGCGTTTCAAGTGACCAAAATATTTAAATTGTCTTTTGTTCTATCGTCTTTAGTCTTTAGTAGCCAACCTTCAATACTCAGATCTAGTAATATACTAATATTGAATAATAGTAATATCTAGTCCTGTGGATGCATTTGTTTTCTTCTTTATTAAAGATAATTCTTAGAACCTATCTATACAAGTAAATAACATTTATTAATTATTATTTATATTATATTCAAAGGCATTTACATTTATGCGCTGTTCAGCTTATTTAGTAAAATGTTTAGTAAGTGTCCAGGTCTCACAGGCGTATGTTGCAATGGGAAAGATGGATGCATGCTGTTAAAAATCTAATTTTTGTAGTTCTAGATGTTAACATACTGAGCGTAATCTTGCCAAGAGATCAACAGACAGCTGAAAGATGCTGCTGTTGACAGCTAAGTCCTGTAAAAGGATACGCAAAACAACATAGATGTTAACAACAAGACAAGTGATTTCTTTAATTGACACAGCTATGCAACATTATATGACAACCAGTCATCATCATCAAGTGCCATGCCGGCTGGCGTAGGCGTTCAATACTCTCCACAGATCTTGGTCTTTGGTTTTCTGGATCAATGCCATTGTTGATATTCCTCCTTGCCACCATCTCAATCCATCCAGTATTTCTCTTGGTCTGCCTCTGCCTCTCTTCCCGTCAATCTTTCCAGTTGTCACAATGTTCTCCAGTGCCTCTCTTCTCATCGCATGACCACAAAAAGCTGTTTGCCTTTTTCTTATTGTTGTATATTTGGGTTGGTAAAAAACAGGCCGTGTTCCAGTCCTTCGTCTTTTTATGTAGCTTTCCCCCGTTCAAGTTTTTGGCTTTCCCGTCAATAAGTCATTGTAAATTTAGGATTTTAGAAGCGGAATAAACTAGCGCGGTTGCTAGGTCCTCTTGAATGGATATTGCGGAGAATATTCAAAGCGTAGTTGCCGGTTTGCGAAAAAATATACCACAACCCCCCCCCCCACACACACACACACACCCCCCCCCCCCCCCACACACACACACATTTGCTTATATCATTTACACAAACTCTCACAGATATTCACCCACTCATACTTAAAACCATGCCATTATACACACATTCCTTCACACAGTCACTTAAACTAATATACACAAACTCCCACACTTTTGGACACAACTGTCAGGAGAATCAACACAAAAATGGCAAAATATATTATACATATACATTATGCAAAGTAAAGTATGTTAATGCAATTCAATCAGCTAATATTACCTAAAATTGATATAAACATGATGAAGTAGTAAATATGTGGATGGCCACAAGACTTGGTCAGAGACAAGAACATGGAGCTAATCCACAACTCTGGTGATTATGTAGGATGGTGAAACATGACTGCCCATGCTTATCAGTGTGGCACATGATGATAGTGATGATGATAGTTGCACCATAGGGGTGTCAAGCTGGCCATGCATCACAGTACCTGTTCCTTCTCTAAGTTTTTTCTTGATACCATCACATCTTTTACGTGGTCTTCCTCTTGCTCTGTATCCATTATATTTCTTCAGTGAGGCTCTTTGTGGCAGATGGTACTATGGCATTCTTGTGAGGTGACCAAACCATTTAATCTGTTCTTTAATGAAGTGCTTGAATGGGTTCAGACCTAGTCATCTTTTAATTTCCTAATTCTAACTCTGTTATTCCTGCAGCGCTTCTAAGGCATCTCATTTCTGTTATGGGACTAACTTTAAATAATAATCAAACATTTCTATATATTCACACTGATGGAACTATTGGTGGAAGATAACAAAATGTCATATCAGTTATGCTCTTTGGTCATGCTAAAAAAAATTATTTATGAGAGGGGCAATGTTGTGATAGTTGTTGAAAAATGCAATTCTAAAACCTTTGAAGGCAACATACCAACTTTGGCTTAATCTGTATGTGCTGTGTGTTTAATCTTATTAAAACTTGGCTTTATCTTAATATGCCTCTCTGCAGATGTGAAGTTTCAGTATATGTCTTGCACACTCAATTTTTTTTTTTGGTTTTGTTTTTTCATGGCTCACGAATTTATCCATGCCATCGGAGATCGCAATTTGTGGAGAGGCATGATCACCCACACCAGCCGGCAAGGCACTGGATGATGATGATGATCTTGCAGATTCTGCTGGTTTCTGAGCTTGGAGATGGGAAGAAGATCTCTGCAGCAGTCACTGTGGCGATGGTACTTTGGTGTAGTGTCAGAAGGAGTCTCTTGATGAATCTCTCCAATAGATGCAAGCTGTTTTCGGGGCTCAAGAGACCTGAATCAGACAGAAGAGTTAACTGTTGACACCAGAGGAATAAGAAACAATAAACCTTTATTTAAACTCCAGTGGAGGTAGGACAGCCAATCGTTAGCAAATTATGAACTTGTATGAAGACCTTATGAAGTGTATAGCATTCAAGGAAGGAATAAGTAAAGACCTAGAAAAAAGAGAGATGAGGCCAGGATATCTCCAAGACTTGTGAATTCTTATTGGGAGAATATAATGGAAACGGTGACTGTTAGTATCCTCTAAGTTAAAGTAAAGGACCCTTTATAAATGTTTCAAAGGACATTGGGCAAAGGTGCTAGATCCATGGTTTGTAGACTCATGTGGCACCCAGTGAGTGTTGTGGTCAGTATCACACCAGTTGCCTTTGCTTCCCAAAACATTTCATAGTAGCCATTTCAAGCTGGGCTGACCTTTGAGCCCAGGTCAGTTATATCTACCCTTATGTGGATTCAAACCATGACCACCAGTCCTTCAGGCAGACATCTAGCCACTACACTTCTGTGGCTGTCAAGTATCCTTTAGTTAGTTAGTAAGTCATGGTTTTCCAACTTCATGGCAAAGGGTCACCCCATCATGCTCCGCTAGTGTGCCTGTGAATATCATACAAGATGCTCTTCACTGCCCCATGTGAAAAGCAGAACAGACAGCAGTCTGGACAAACCAACAGCCCGCAAGGCATATACTATGTATATGCCGCTACCAGAATGTCAACACAAAAGTCCTCCACGAAAAATACAGTTCATCATCAATGGAAGCGGCAGCCACAAGAAAATTATCATGCAAACATTACTGCATAAGGCAACCCTTTAGTATAGGTTAAGCCAAAGATAAGCAAATATATGCTGTCAGTTTTCACAAGATCAAGCCTTCATTGAAGCAACTAATAAATAACAATACAATTGCTGACCATTATGAATGATAGCCCAAATATTTGGTGTGAAGACAGATGCTTGTGAAGCAAGTGATAATTACCACGCCCCAAGCATAAACATTAGCATCGAGGTAAAGCCCTTTGAATAAATCCATAGTTTCCCTGTCAGGGCCTAACCACCACCACATCTACTCTTCCGCCAAGGGAATGATCATTTCTTGAGAGGCTCTGCTGTAACATATGATTTTCACTATGGATGACCTTTATTTCAAACAACAAAATAATGCTGTCTATGAGCAAATGTACTTGTCCATGTTCTCACTCATAAAACATTAAACATGTAGAATATTATCCAAGCACTTGCTGTTGAGCCTAGAGGCTCCGTGAATGTTAACACTGCTCTCTGGTCAGTTAATGCTTCACAATTTGTGTTAAAACTGTAGTTACCTCCACTATTTAGTTAGTTAATCCATATATCATCCTCATGATCGCCCATGCCAGTCAACAGCATACCACAACAAGCAATGATGTACAGACCAGATGGAAACAGAGGAAGAGGCCGACCATGTAAACATTGGACAGAGGGAATAGCAGAGTCCATGGGAATATTGATATATGAAGCCCATAATCTGGCACTCTCACGATGTTTGTACTTCACCTAGACACCACAAGGTACAAGAGGAACATGATATGAGATGAGATGAGATCATCCTCATTGCACATTGAACCATTGTCCATAATTGCTCGGATCCCCTCCTCAGTAAATCCTGCAGCATGTAGCAGCTCACGACACCAGTTCTGTGTTGGTTTAATGATCTTCTTTGGCTTCCCGCATAGTGTTGTTGTTTGGCCACACCTCTTTTAACTTGCTATTCTCACAGTCTGACCACGGTTGTAGATTCAGTCATCACTTTGTTCTCATTTACCTCAACTACTTGAATGCATATTTTATGCTGTTTCTTTCAGCAATTAAAAACCAACCGCTGGCTAGCAAGGTCGGTAGTAGCTTCAGCAAGAATTTAACCAGATGGATACTATTCTACCTGGCAAGTCACATTTAGCCTGAGACCTCGCGGCCTGTTTCCCCACTGTGCGTCACTTAAAGGTAATGCTGATGTAGATGTCCCAGGGGCTGTTGGCAGGTTATTAATGTTCACTTTCCCTTTCCTAACATTTGCCAACCCCAGCATTTCTGACTTGCAGTATGTCCCATTGACACTTCCTTGATATCAGAAAGCAAGCTGGGACAGTTAGTTAAAAACAAATAAAAGGCAAAGATACAAGTTTTTTTCATAGTTTAGTCGCATAAACAAGATTATCACAAGACACTGTCCCACAAAGGGCTTTACCGCTTAAGACACAACAGAAGCAAAGCAGGAACTTGGAGACCCGATTTCCTCAATGGATGTATGGAATATGAGGTCATAAATGCATCATATATGAAGCATGTTTTGTGCTTGTCATTGTCCTTGAAAGTCAGAAAGAGAGTTCTTGCATGTTACATAGAACCAATTTTAACATATGACTGGAAATCCTGGACAATTAGTAAACTGGCGAAAAAAATCCCTTGAAGCCTTGGTGATGTGGTTTTATAGAAGAATGCTGAAAATTTATTGGACAGCCAAAATGAGCAATATGGACATTTTGAGGGAAGCTGAGTTGCAAAGACAATTTATCACAAACATCAGAAAGAGGCAGTCATCATTTTTTCGCTACGTTGTTATGAGAAGACAAAAACTGGAACGTGTCATGACAACCAGAAAGATTTGCGGAAAGAGAGATAGAGGAAGACAGTGGGAGAAGATTCTTGACAGTCTTGTGTCATGGCAGAAAAGGGAGTCAACACACGAATTGATCCATGATGTCAGAGATCACAATTTGTGGAGAGGCATGATCGCCCATGCCAGCTGCCTGGGTGATGATGACGATGAAGCACATCAGAGCCCTCAGCAAATGTCTGATTAACCTGACACTGAAAGTGAAACAGGGATGCTGAGAAGGAGAGGTCAAGTGCATTGTGACATATGGGAGCCACAAGTAGTGAAGTGACTAGATGCTCACCTACCATTCTGGTAGTCATGGGTTTGAACCCACATTGGAACAGATGTATAAAATTGACCTGGGGTCACAGGTCAACCCAGCCTAACACTCGGCATCAGGAAATGTCTGGGAAAGTCAAGATTGCCAGCATATTTTTGTTGTCTTCACTGATTTTGTTTTGTTTTTACTGATTTTGTTTTGTGTTCATTGGTTTTCTGTGTTTTCACTGGCTTAGTGTTGTGTTCACTGGTTTTATGTTGTGTTTACTGGTTTTGTGTTGTGTTCGCTGACTTTGTGTTGTGTTCGCTGGCTTTGTGTTGTGTTCAGTGGCCTTGTGTTGTGTTCACTGGTTTTATGTTGTGTTCACTGGTTTTGTGTTGTGTTCAGTGGCTTTGTGTTGTGTTCACTGGTTTTGTGTTGTGTTCAGTGGCTTTGTGTTGTATTCACTGGTTTTGTGTTGTGTTCATTGGTTTTGTGTTGTGTTCACTGGTTTTTTGTTGTGTTCAGTGGCTTTGTGTTGTGTTCAGTGGCTTTGTGTTGTGTTCACTGGTTTTGTGTTGTGTTCACCGGCTTTATGTTGTGTTGACTGGTTTTGTGTTGTGTTCACTGGTTTTGTGTTGTGTTCAGTGGCTTTGTGTTTTGTTCACTGGTTTTATGTTGTGTTGACTGGTTTTGTGTTGTGTTCACTGGCTTTGTGTTGTGTTCACTGGTGTTTGTGTTGTGTTCAGTCGCTTTGTGTTGTGTTCACTGGTTTTGTGTTGTGTTCAGTGGCTTTGTGTTGTGTTCACTGGTTTTGTGTTGTGTTCATTGGTTTTGTGTTGTGTTCACTGGTTTTGTGTTGTGTTCACTGGTTTTGTATTGTGTTCAGTGGCTTTGTGTTGTTCACTGGTTTTGTGTTGTGCTCACTGGTTTTGTGTTGTGTTTACTGGTTTTGTGTTGTGTTCACTGGTTTTATGTTGTGTTCACTGGTTTTGTGTTGTTCAGTGGCTTTGTGTTGTGTTCACTGGTTTTGTGTTGTTCATTGGTTTTGTGTTGTGCTCACTGGTGTTGTGTTGTGTTCACTGGTTTTGTGTTGTGTTCACTGGCTTTGTGTTGTGTTCACTGGTTTTGTGTTGTGTTCACTGGTGTTGTGTTCACTGGTGTTGTGTTGTGTTCAGTGGCTTTGTGTTGTGTTCAGTGGCTTTGTGTTGTGTTCACTGGTTTTGTGTTGTGTTCACTGGTGTTGTGTTGTGTTCAGTGGCCTTGTGTTGTGTTCACTGGTTTTGTGTTCACTGGTTTTGTGTTGTGTTCAGTGGCTTTGTGTTGTGTTCACTGGTTTTGTGTTCACTGGTTTTGTGTTGTGTTCACTGGTTTTGTGTTGTGTTGACTGGTTTTGTGTTGTGTTCACTGGTTTTGTGTTGTGTTCACTGGTGTTGTGTTGTGTTCAGTGGCCTTGTGTTGGGCTAACAGACAAGATTAGCAGGTTGGCTGTTAATCATAGCGTCAGAAGGGCAAGCGTACATATTGGCATCACCGACACCATGAACAACCAACAAATCACAGGGTCTCAACTGCTGGCACTCTTGAACGGATTACGTCACACTTTTCCTAACTCATCCATTTTCTTCTCCTCCATCATATCACCGAGTTATGGACACCAGCGCCGTCTAGCTGACATAAATAACAACATGTTGCAGAAGTTCTGTTCTCAAAACAAGATACAATTCATCAACAATACAGCATCATTCACTTCACAGGCTGGTGCACCAAAAAAGAGTCTTTACAAGGATCAAATACATTTATCTACATTGGGCACAGTTTTCTCGCCAAGAATTTAAAATATCCAGAACGGACATACCATACATCCAATACGGGATCGCGCCGGACACTTTTAGCTACTCTTGAAACTCAAGCCAGACGACATACTCCCGTCACATCAAGTACCAATAGGACAGAAGTGTGCAGACCACTCATAACCACAGCACCTGAAATCCAAGCCAGACGGGACACTACCACAACACCAAGTCCGTTAAATACGTCGTCTTTCACACAGGAGGGTAATAATTACGAAGATATGATTCCTATTCTCCCCAGAAAGGATCCGACTCTCAGCAACAACGACGTGCCAGCACAACCTCCTGTTAGCCACCAACCAGAGGCTCTAGTTGGTAGTCATTACATACCCATTTAATTATAATCCAGAATGGTTGCACCTCACACGGTATAGCCCAGTTACACTTCGTCAAGCACTTATAATGTCGCTATACCAACAACCAACACAACCTGGTATTTACTAGCAACTTAGGACAAAGCTACACCGGATCTCGGTACAAGAAAGAGCCTCTCCTTAAACGTTTATCTGCATATTTGGTTATAACTTGATCTAGTAACGTATTAGGTTATAAGTTATTACAAACATTGACTGGTTTTGACTTTATATTAATTGATAGTACTTAGCTGTATAGCTTTTATAATAATTCTAATTGTGTTTTCACGGTGAGTGAGGGGGTCTTCACTGCTCTTCCTTACGGATCTGTGTACGTATTTTTATATATTTACAGAGATATTACTGTTTCTCTGTACTTTAGAGTGTTTTGTAATAAGGGACGTCAGTTGTATTCACTTTGTGTGTGTGTGTTTTGCTTTTAAACTTGTGATTACGCATTGTTGAAATGTCTAATAAGTACGAACACTGGCTCAGGAATAATGGGCTCAGAATCGGGCATGTAAACATATGCCATCTATTAGGGAAGCTGCCCGAACTATCACTTATACTTAATCAAAATTTTCACATGTTTGGCGTTAGCGAAAGTCGATTAAATGGCAACATCTCAGATGATGACATCGCTATCAGAGGTTTTAAAACCATTAGAAGAGATCCCTATCAGAAACAAGAGACGGGTATTGCAGTTTATATTTCCAACTCGCTTAACGCCCACCGCAGGCTAGACTTTGAAACCTGTGAGATTGAGTGTGTATGGATAGAGGTTAAACTTCAAAATTGCATACCGCTAGTAGTTGGCTATCTTTATCGAAACCCCAGTGCAGAAATATCTGGTATGAAAAATTCACCACTATGATGGATGTAGTCTTTAGTAATGCTAGGGAAACAATATTGCTAGGTGACTTCAACATAGACGCTAACAAATCAAACAAAACATGGGAAAACATAATAGAGTCATATAATTTCCAACAGTTAGTCAAACAAGCCACTAGAATCACTAAATCATCTGCAACACTTATAGATCATATTTATACTACGTGTGCTGATAACATCACAGAATGTAGTGTACCTATCAATGCAATGAGCGATCACTATCCAGTATGTTGCACGTGGTCGAAAAGGGGCACCAAAACTCCCAAACACAAACATATAAGCATAAAATATAGAAATTACAAAAATTTCAATCGAGACGTCTTCTTACAAGATTTTGTCAACTCATCTCTAGATTATGTTTACCAGCTTCCTGACCCAGACGATGCTCTGGACCACTGGCTAAAGACCTTTCTAAGTATATTTGATAAACATGTTCCATTTAAGGAAGTTCGTGTTAAACATCACACAAAGCCCCCGTGGATCACACAGGAGGTAGTTGAACTTATGAGAGATCGCGACAGGGCTCACAAAAATAGAGATCTAACTATGTACCGTAGTCTGAGAAACAAAGTTCAATATGTTATTCGGAAGGAAAAGAAAAACTATTTTAAGAACATAGTAATAGATAAAATCAACACTAAAGATATATGGAAAGCAATTAATACCTTGACAAACAAACACAAATCATCACAATCATTACCATCAAATCAGGTTACATGTGATCAATTCAGTAGATACTTTCAGTCCGACATAAACCAACTGAAGGCTGCAATACCAGATGCGCCTCATGACATATCTTTATTATCATCATTCTGTGAGAACAAATGCTATGGACACATTTCCTCCAACATACCGCTAATGACGACAACTGAAGTATTTACTCATCTCCGTAATCTAAAAAACAATAACTCATCAGGTCTAGATGGAATTAGTAGTCGGATTCTTCGCCATGCTGCACCGGCGATCTGCGAGTCACTAACTTTTATATATAATCAATGTCTAACCAGAGGTCACTTCCCATCAGCCTTTAAAATCGCTAAAGTGTATCCTCATTTAAAAGCTGGTCCTCTAGACGATCGTCTCATGAGTAATTATAGGCCAATTTCCATATTATCCTCATTATCCAAACCGCTAGAAAAGCACATCCACAAAACAACACTAGATCACTTAGTTCGCCATAAACTGATAGTTGACAGTCAGTCAGGATTTCGGCCAAAATATTCTTGCCATACGGCACTAACAAACATGATAGAAAACTGGCATCAAAATATTAACAACAATACTCTATGTGGAGCGGTGTTTATAGACTTTAGGAAAGCATTCGATATGATAGATCATACTATTCTAATTAAAAAACTAGAAACAATGAAAGTAAGTTTTAATATAGTGACATTAATAAAATCATTCTTATTAGACAGAAAGCAAGTAGTATCACACAATAAAGTTTTATCTCAAGCCATTACCATTAATATTGGAGTACCTCAGGGGTCTATTCTTGGCCCTCTATTATTTGCCATTTATATAAATGATCTTCCATTAAATCTGTCGTCGTCCTGCGATCTATTTGCTGATGACTGCACAGTATATACAAACGCTGTTGATCGTAATGTGCTAGAATTATCCTTGCAACAGGAAATAAATAGTGTAGTTAACTGGAGTCATGCAAACCGCATGCAAATTAACATTACTAAAACAGTCTATGTTAATAGGAACCAGGCAAAGACTTCACACTCTAAACTCACAGAGAACTCTTCAGCTGCACATTGGCAGCACGCCTGTAGAAAGTGTCACCGAGCACAAGACACTGGGTGTTATCATAGATCAAAATCTAACTTTTAACTCACATGTTCATGCTCTAGTTAAACAAATAGCCAAAAAAGTATACCAACTTGCCAAAATTAAAAATTTCCTTGACGAAAACACAAGAAAGATATTCTATACTTCTCATATACAAACACATATTGATTACTGCTCCACAGTCTGGGATGGATGCTCCAAATCAATAACAAAACGCCTATATTCACTCCAGAAAAGGGCAGTGCGTTTAATTAATGGTGAAAAGCTTACCGACAATTCTAACATATATAAACATCTCCGGTTACTGCCACTCCACAAGCGCCTGCTTTTTAATAAGACCAAACTAATTCACAAAATCCTATTTCAAAATGCTCCAAGCTACCTTTGGCCATTGTTTAAATATAACGCTAGACATAGCGAACGACTAAATATACTTCATGTCCCTAAACCTAGGATAGACTTATATAAAACAAGCTTAGCATACTCTGCCGCTCAGTTGTGGAACAATCTTCCACAAGAAATCAAAGACACCACCAATCATGATACATACATTCGCAACCTGTTTGAACACTACCTTAGTACAGACTACATGCCCCCATAACAAACAACACAAAAAAGACAATAATGGTAACTTATCTCAAACGACAACTAGCCAAAAAACATTCCCTTATGTATGGCACGTTACACCCTCCTTAGGTATTTATAATGCCCATGTTAAACACTGCCTCAGTGAGTCATTTGTTATTGATTATTTTTCATGCGTTTTAATGTTCTTTTGTTGTCAAAAGTTGCTTCATAAGTGATGTTGAATGAAAGAATGTATGAGAGGAAATAGAGAAGGGCAGAATGTCAGACGGGCCTGCGTGCCCAATTCTTAACCCTTTGAAAATAAAGACTTATTATTATTATTATTATTCACTGGTTTTGTGTTGTGTTCAGTAGCTTTGTGTTTTGTTCACTGGTTTTTTGTTGTGTTGACTGGTTTTGTGTTGTGTTCACTGGCTTTGTGTTGTGTTCACTGGCTTTGTGTTTTGTTCACTGGTTTTGTGTTGTGTTCAGTGGCTTTGTGTTGTGTTCACTGGTTTTGTGTTGTGTTCACTGGTTTTGTGTTGTGTTCACTGGCTTTGTGTTGTGTTCACTGGCTTTGTGTTGTGTTCACTGGTGTTGTGTTGTGTTCAGTGGCTTTGTGTTGTGTTCACTGGTTTTGTGTTGTGTTCAGTGGCTTTGTGTTATGTTCACTGGTTTTGTGTTGTGTTCACTGGCTTTGTGTTGTGTTCACTGGCTTTGTGTTGTGTTCACTGGTTTTGTGTGTTGTGGTCAGTGGCTTTGTGTTGTGTTCACTGGTTTTGTGTGGTGTTCACTGGTTTTGTGTTGTGTTCACTGGTGTTATGTTGTGTTCAGTGGTTTTGTGTTGTGTTCACTGGTTTTATGTTGTGTTGAATGGTTTTGTGTTGTGTTCACTGGCTTTGTGTTGTGTTCACTGGCTTTGTGTTGTGTTCACTGGTTTTGTGTTGTGTTCACTGGTTTTGTGTGTTGTGGTCAGTGGCTTTGTGTTGTGTTCGCTGGTTTTGTGTTGTGTTTACTGGTTTTGTGTTGTGTTCACTGGTGTTGTGTTCAGTGGCTTTGTGTTGTGTTCAGTGGCTTTGTGTTGTGTTCACTGGCTTTATGTTGTGTTCACTGGCTTTGTGTTTTGTTCACCGGTTTTGTGTTTTGTTACTGGTTTTGTGTTGTGTTCACCACCTTTGTGTTGTGTTCTCTGGTATTTTGGCTTGTGTTGTTCAATGACATTGATTTGTTCAGTGGATTTCTGTTTAGTGTTGTTTCACCAGCTTTCAGTTTTGTGTTGAGTTCACTGCTTTTGTGTTGTAACTGTTTTTCTGTTTTGTTATGGCCACTTTTTCTGTTGTTTACTGAATTGTGTGTATTTTGTTTCTGGAAAACATAATACTTTATGGTAATAATGCACTCCCCCCCCCCCCCCCCAAAAAAAAAAAAAAACCACAGTGCCTTACATGGGGAAGATTCATAAACACGTGAATTAGTACAATAATCTTAGAACCGTCATAACATGTAACAGAAAATGCCTCATAGATATTGGAACCAGGCTTTTACAGGAACACAGAGCAGAAGTTGCCTTTTACAAGATGGAAAACATACTCACCATGGATGATCTGTTAATTGCTCAGAGACAGTGTGAAAGTGCTATATGTAGAACGTGTACTGTTAAATGCATGTGAAGCATGCAGACAGCCAAAAAAAATTTGATGGCGAAACGGCCGGAGAAACATCTAATGGCCACAAAAATGTAAAATCTGGGGAAAATGCAAGAACTACTATGGGTGGTGCCGGCTCTATGGCGACGGGGTTAAGGACGCAATTCATAATCATGTATGCCATGTTCAAAATACAACTGCTGGAGATTTGGCAGCAGAACGCCTTGCATTGGTTTTCATAAAAATGGTATGAGTGCCGTTTGTTCAGAAAGCAATGGTAATGTAAACTTGCCAAGAAATCACAAACAGCCAGAAATGCTGGATTTGACTGCAAGGATATGCAATTAACTATTTAACTATAGGTAAAAAGAAAAACAGTCCTTCAAGAAATTTATGAAAACCACAAATTGGTTGGAGAAATGAAATGTAGACACATGTTTTGGGGCATTTTATGAGAAGAAACTGGAAAACTTCAAGAGTAGTGGGAAGATGGATAAATACCTGGATGACTTGATAACATGGCATAATCAGGGCAAGAACAGACGTGATTTGAGACAAGTGAGCGTTTGTAACAGCGAACCATGACTGCCCTTGCTTATCGACATAGCACATTGCGATAAGTTTCTAAATCTTGGCGATGAGAATTAAAAGGACATCAGGATTTTAAATTCAGAATTCAACACAGTAAATTTTTACACATTCAATAGATTGCATGATCTATTGCCTGACATATTTCAGTGCATCCCATCAGATACATACTGCAGAAATCACAACATAAAGTAATTAGATGCATCCTTCAATTTGAAATACACACATATTCACATGCAGCAAAATATGCCATGCACTAAATTAGTGGAGTATATTGTTTGTCTTCATCATTCATATTTACTGCTGGAAAACATTGTTTTTAATTTCTGAAATGTCGCCTCCCATTATCAACAATTTTTGTTACATATAAGAAATTATTGCTTCTGTCATCATTCATCCATATAGTTTTAGTTTCCTCATAACCTGATCTTGTCAGTAGTTGGCACTGTTTATTGTACTTATGCTGTTTTTGCTCTGTCAGGATGCATAGATTGGACGAGAAGAACATTCTTGGTATACTAACAGCACCAGTTGCCAGAGAACAAGTTCAGAGTAGCAAGACTGTGGTACCAAGTGATGAAACTATAAAGGTTAACTAGGATGCCAGAAAGGTTCTCGTTTTATCCTTTAATCCTTAGAATTTAGGTATTTATCCATCTTCCCATTGCTCTTGAAGTTTTCCAGTTTCTCCTCATAAAAGTGTCTCCTTTTCCTATAATCTGCTATAACTGACACACATCTTTTATTGGCATTTGCTAGCATGAAACAAATATTGAATCCACTGCCACATTTGCTCTATAAAGTATATTTAAAAATTCATAAAATTGTGAAAATGTAAATTTGTATAGAACTTATTTTAATGTTAAAACTTTATAAATTTTCTAATACTGTTTGATGCTATAAACCCTTTCAAGCCATCAGTTAAAACTGTTGCCTCTGTAATAGATAATCACAATCTCGCCGTGTTGTATTTATCGATAGTGAATTGATTATTAAAATATAGAAAGTTGTTTTTTCTGTTTACTTTGGTAATATTGTCAGAAATATAGATATTTTGATATCACAATCCCACACACATTCAGAATGAACCCAGAATGAACCGTACTTGATTATATACAACATGAAAATCCTTTATGTACGATAATTAACTTGTGAAGTTTAGATTAAGATATTTTTGTAATTATTAGTGATATATGAAATGTAGGGTGTTTTGTTTCAGTAAATTTTTGTTTTTTGCAATTGCTTGATTTGAACTACTACTTTTTATCTACTAGACTGATTTTTCTATGTGGATTAGCTTTCCCTATTACCAGTGCCCCTCACCATGAGGTAAACCCACTTTGACTTGAGGTACTTGTAATTTACGACCCCAAGTCAGAAATGAGAACAAGTTGTAGTCCAACTAACCGGTGTAGGGGTTGAATCCACTACCTCGGCACCAGCACACTGGATGTTTAAGATGGGCGCACTTATCCACTCGGCCATACTGACTGCCTATATATGAATTTCACTGCCATGTGTGTGGCTGGCTGAGTGGCTAGAACACCGGATTCTACTTCAGGAGACCCGGGTTCGAATCCTCAGTGAGGTGTGGGATTTTTTTCTGTCAGGGGCAAAAAGAAAAAAAAATCCTAACCTGCACAGTTCGCGACAACTGCACTATCCAGGCGGCCTTAATTCCTCAGGCTCAAAGACCCCTCTGCCATACATCGCAGGGTACTATATTGGCAGTAAATAACAGTTAAATGACAGTGCACATCTGAAATGAATTCTTGCAGCAATATTAACCCTACCAGACCTGAGGCCCTAACCCTAACTGTCCCCTATACCTGGGCTCCTGAGCAATAAAGAGAAAAAAAACAACATGATGTAGAAAAATGTTAGTTACATGCAAACAAGTGGTTAGAATAAGATGTAACTTGGAGACATTGTAGAAAATAGGTCTACGTTTCATCTAGCGTCAATATCCCACCTCTGTGTGCCAATCCAGTCTGAATAAACCAAAGTATCGATCACCTGTTGGACTGTGAAAAGCCTAGACCTACTTCGCTTTCTTGTTGAAGTGCTTGGTTCATCAGTCGCTCGTTTCATTCTGAACTTTCATAAATATTTCGCGTTAATCCACACAAAGTCAATTCAAACCTATGGGGGCAGACATTTGCAATGGCTAAACATGAGTTTTGACCACGATTGGTTGGTTATTTTTAGTTTGTGAAGCATATTTATCACGAAATAGGCAAAATGCTGAAAATTAGGGACAGCGGTATAGCGGCAGATTCGGAAATTTACGAAAATCGGTGCAGCGGTCTGGTAGGGTTAAAATAACCCATCCCATCATCATGCTAATATATGATCAGTTGACATCAGCGATAGAGCCGGACACACTATCTGACCTTTATCTGCTTTATCTGTCCTCCATTGTCTCATGTGTGTGCTGAAAATAGTTTCACAAAGACAAACAATATTTCTTCCCATTCACTGGCTTTGAACTCAAGCGTAGTCCATACACATGCACCTGCTAATAGTACAGGGTGTTTGTAAAGTCCCTCTACACTTTGTGTGTAGACAGACTTTGAAAAAATGTAGTACATGATGTCATCAAAAAATGTGCGCCAGTCCACTGTGAAGCAATATGCAGCGAATGGCTATCATCTCCTGGAGTAATTCTTTGCACTCCAAACAGAATGGCATTATCAGTGGAAGAAAGAATATGAAGAGACATGTACAGTCATGTCTTGAAGCCCGTGGGGGACATTTCCAACAACTGTTATAATGAACACTTCATTGGTTCTTTCCAGCCTCCCCAAAACAGTGTTAGACCATCGCAATGACTATTGTAACTAATTTAATGAATTTTTTAGCATATTTTTTGATGACATCATGTTCTTCATTTTAAAAATTTGTTCTATATACAAAGTGTAGTGAGACTTTACAAACACCTGGTAGTTGCTACTACTAGTGAGTGCACTGTCCTGATTTTGTGTGAGGGTTAGCTTTCCCCATTACCAGAGTCCCTCGCCATCAGGCATATGCTGTCTGACTTATGAGGTACTTAACATCCTCAAGTCAAGGATGGGAATTCAACATTAAAGTCAGGCTGACCGACCTTGTGGAATGAACCCACTACTCCATGGCCAGAACAGACAGTTCAAGCACAATAAACCTTTCAGCCAAGCCATATCTACCAGAATTAAACACCACTCTCTTGCCATTATTTCATAAGGGCAGGGTGCTCTGTCTGGTAGACTAGCGGGTGCCTTGTCTGGTAGACTTGTGGGTGCCCTGTCTGGTAGACTTGCGGGTGCCCTGTCTGGTAGACTTGTGGGTGCCCTGTCTGGTAGACTTGCGGGTGCCCTGTCTGGTAGACTTGTGGGTGCCCTGTCTGGTAGGCTTGTGGGTGCCCTGTCTGGTAGACTTGTGGGTGCCCTGTCTGGTAGACGTGTGGGTGCCCTGTCTGGTAGACTTGCGGGTGCCCTGTCTGGTAGACTTGCGGGTGCCCTGTCTGGTAGACTTGTGGGTGCCCTGTCTGGTAGACTTGTGGGTGCCCTGTCTGGTAGACTTGCGGGTGCCCTGTCTGGTAGACTTGTGGGTGCCCGATCTGGTAGACTAGAGGATGTCCTGTCTGGTAGACTAGTGGGTGCCCTGTCTGGTAGACTTGTGGGTGCCCTGTCTGGTAGACTTGCGGGTGCCCTGTCTGGTAGACTAGAGGATGTCCTGTCAGGTGCATATGCTTGTAGATTAATGGATTCTTTGCCTGTAAATTAGTGGTATTCACTCACGCTCAGATGGCAGTCTCTACAATGCTCAGAGATTGAAGGCCAAGACCAAAATTAGGAGGGTACTGATCAGAGAGTTGCTTTTTGCAGATGATGCTGCAATTACGACCCACTCTGAGGAAGAATTATGACGTCTACTATCTGCATTCTCCAATGCTTGTTCTGAATTTGGTTTAACAATTAGCAAAAAGAAGACACAGATTATGCACAAGTTGCACATGGAGTATCATCAATCTTTATTGACTACACTGAACTAGAGATAGTAGACCATTTTACGTATCTAGAATCAGAGGTAAATAGCAAATTATCCCTAGATCAGGAAATCATCATCAGGATTGGTAAGGCAGCAACAACAATGAACAGGTTAAGAAAAAAGAGTCTGGGAGAACAGGAAGCTTACTGCCAAAAGTCCTTGTCTATCAAGCCTCCTTAGTACTCTGCTTTCTGGCAGTGAAGCCTCGACAACTTACTCATACCAAGAGAAACGTTTAAATAAATTTCATATGCAGTGTCTGCGAAGAATACTTGGTATTAAGTGGCAAGACAAGATCACAAATACTGAAGTATTGGAAAGATCAGGTTGTGTGACGGTATATTCCATGCTCAGTCTTCATAGACTTAGATGGATAGGACACGTGAGGAGGATGGATGATGGTAGAATACTAAAGGACATCTTTTTTGGTGAATTACAGGGTTGGCCTCTACTGTGATACAAAGATGTGTGTAAGCGGGACATGATTAATACAGGCATTGAAAATGCACATTGGGAGTAAGTCGCCGCTGAATGTGTTGCATGGAGGGCAACTATCAGAAATGGAGTAAAGACAAAGGAGAAAATGATTGCAAATAAGTCACCGAGCATGTGAGGCGCAAGATGGTGCATGATGATGAAAATGACCATGTGTTCACATGCATCCACTGTGGACAAACATTTACAGCGCAAATTGGCCTTATCAGTCACATTCGCCACTGCCATGGGTTGTAGTTAAGTCTTTTTTAAGCACAATGTAACTATCGACTGTCAAGGCGGCAAGTTCCCAAGTCAAACTAGTGGATGCCATGGTAGACAATGGATGCCCTGTCGGTTCAGAGGATTGGCTGCCCTGTCTGGTATCCTTGCATCTGCCTTGTCTGGTAGAATAGTGTCTGCCCTATTCAGTAGACTTGTATGTCCTTTCTGGTAGAATAGTTTCGGACCTATTTAGTAGACTATTGTAAGCCCTGTTTGGTAGAATAGTGTCTGCCTTATTTACGAGGGCGAGTCAATAAGTAAGTCACACAGTTCTGTGGGATGGCATGTAAATGTAGTTGATGCTTGCTTGCTTGCTTGTGTTGGTTGGCTTGAGCTCCAACGCGAAGTCCTGTATGTCGGAGGTCTGCGTGAGTATCCGTTGTCCCGTGTCTGGCTTATTGGTGTACAGACTGGTGGTTCCTCGCCATACAAGCAGACACTCTCCGACTTCGGAGGAATCGCCGATCCTACTGACTTTAGCCAGGACCCCGAAGGGACCTGTTGCCCAGGACGCTCGACGAGGACGCGTCAATAGGTCTTGGCCAGTATATAACCCGGCCCTGGTGCCTTGGAAACACCTCTGCGTCCCAATGTAGTTGATGTTTTCTACAGGTGTCATTATGTGACAGTCACATAAAACTTTATATTCCAATTTGTCAAGTTGCGCTAGGTGTCTCATGCGCATGCGCAGCGCATAAACAAAATGGCGACTGTACTTACGGAGTGTACAACCAAAGAGCAACGTGCTGTTGTGCGTTTTTTGTGGGCAAAAGGACTGCCTGCAAAGAACATTCATAAGGAAATGCTTCATGTTTATGCTGACTACCAGCCTGAATCAAAGCATGCTTCAATGCAATGGAAACATCCTTTTCGCCTTGTGTCCAAATATTCAAGGTTATGCCATCAGCAGGGAAGGTTATGCTGACAGTGTTCTGGGATTGTCAAGGAGTGCTTTTAACCAATTTCAAGAAGAAAAGTGACGATGTGAATTCTGAATCGTACTGTGAAGTTCTATTGATGCTTCATGATGCAATTAAAAAAAAAAAAAACATCCAGTACTGCTGACTAGAGGAGTGTGCTTCTTCATGACAATGCCAGACCACATACGGCTCGATTAACTCAGGAGAAAATTAACCAACTAAGGTGAGAAGTTCTGGAAAATCCACCTTACAGCCCCGACTTAGCCCCTAGCGATTTCCACCTTTTTGGTCCACTGAAAACCCACCTTAGCAGGAGACATTTTGCGAATGACGCTGAAGGTGAATGTGAAGTGAAAACGTGGTTTAGAAAACAGAGCATGCAGCTCAATGCAGCCGGTTTGGGAGGACTGATAAAACAATGGGATACGTGCATCAATGTTGGTGGAAATTATGTTGAAAAATAAAGGGACAATGTATGTATAAAAATAAACTGGTTTCAAATTATCATATTTAGTTGTTTTTCTACAGTAATTTGTGACTTACTTATTGACTTCCCCTCGTAGTAGACTATTGTATGCTGTGTCTAGTAAAATAGTGTCTGCCCTATTTAGTAGACTATTGTATGCCCTATCTGGTAGAATAGTGTCTGCCCTATTTAGTAGACTGTTGTATGCCCTATCTGGTAGAATAGTGTCTGCCCAATTTAGTAGACCCGTGTATGTCTTTTTTTTTTTTTTTTTTTGGTAGTATAGTGTCTGCCCTATTTAGTAGACTATTGTATGCTCTGTCTGGTAGACTAGCGGTTGCCTAGGTTGACTAAAGGATGCCCAGTCTAGAATCGCTGTCTGGTAGACTTGTGGCTGCCCTGTCTGGCTGGTGGCTGCCCTGGATGGCTGGTGGCTGCCCTGTCTGGAAGAATAAGAGATGCCATAGTAGACTAGCAGATTTCTGGTCAACCAGGAATACCCTGTTGGTAGATCAGCAGCTGCTCTGACTGGTAGACAGGTAATAATCCCTCCCTCCCTCCCTCCCTGTCTGTCTGTCTGTCTTTCTCTCAATAAGAGATATCACCTTGGTGTGCAGACCTACAATTGTTTCACAGAGGAAAAAAACAAAGAATGTAAAACATTTCTTAAAGTACATGCAACAAATGGAGAACGGAAAATTATGTTGGCCTACACCTGCACTATTTACCATTATTTCTGAACAGATATCTGTTTGGACTGTGTCATAGTTTCAAAGGCGAAATTAGTTTTCTTTCTAAAATATAGACAATCCAGTCTGCAATGGTAGTATTACAAATATTCCTGCCACCAAAATGCGAATGAACGCACAAATGACTCATATTTGATTGTGAAAAATAAAAAAATAAACTATCATGAACAACCATTATCTCTACCAGAAATGGTTGACAGAGAAAAGTAACCTTTGTGTTTACTTTTATGGCTTACAACGAAAGTGTTGATACCATTAATATTGGCATTTAGACGTACATCAGTTAATACTGATGGGTCTTAATTACACGCACATTCTGAAAGAATTGGGTTTTACATTATGAACAGACACCATCACTTGTCATTTATGTGAATAAGAACATGAGTCTGAAGCTGACACATAGGAAATGTAAGCAATATACCTACCCATAGAATACTTCAGGGATGTGGTATGCAAAATGTTGTAACTGCAATCTTAAACATGTTGCAAATTGGTGGCATATAAATTAAGAAATCTGTTATTAATATGTCTGTTGGAAATCCTAATAGTCTTAGTAGAAACTGACTGTAGTCCATACATAACTTAGATGCCTGTTCAATGTTCAGTTCATTAGTATGATTCATTGCTGCTCATACTAAGATCTGGGGTCTGAACTGATTTCCTCCCATGATAGTTATGGTTAGAATGAAAGTTGGGATGAGGAGTTAGGTTGGGCATGTAGTTAAAAGCTATGTCCTCAACGCAGAGATAGCAATCTGTGCGTCCCTGTGGTAGTTGGTTACTGGCCATAGTCTCACTGCACTGGATTGCTAGTTTCATCTTCCAGAAGACATGATCTAGACGAGGGGAGGCGCTGGGCTGTCTATCTCTCACTTTGTTTCAATCCGATTTGAAATATTTTTTGACAAATTGAGGATTATTTCCCTTTCTGTGCTGCTGGAGAGTGAACTGTTTTTACTGGAGGGTAAACAAAACAGAATTCAAACTACAAACTGAGCACATGTCAAAACATTAAACATCCACACTAGTACTCAAGTTGGGGGACAAGTTATAATACATTGTGTTCATATTTCAAATTGGCGTTGCAGTCCTGGAATGTCACAATTGTTTTGAGGTAAAAAAAAATATTTGGCTAACTAGTTAACACATAGAACTCATATAATCATCTCTATAATCACTGATTGCCTGCCTTTATTCGATCCATCCATCGTTCCACCAATTGCATACCTGTCTGTTATATACATATGCTGCATTTCTGTTCTGTCAGGATGCATTGCAAGGATAGCAGTGTTGAGACCAGAAAGCGCTTCCTCAAATGCTCCAAGTCACCTTCAGAAAACATCTCAAGTTTGTGCAGTAACAGCCGGCGTGCCTGTTAGTTGCCATGATGCACCCAGTTATTAGGAAGGTGGTACACTTTTAAATTTGAAAAGTCAATTACCATGCATTCTTAAAATGTATAAGTTTAGGCAAATTCTGACTATTTGAACAATTCCAAAATATCCATAGAAGATGCTGATGAATATAATGTGGAGCTCGTAAAACAATAGCTAAATATTTGCTTAAAGCGCGTGCGACATATGAAGAGTAGAGAAAATTATGCTGGCCTACATCTGCACTTTTTGACATTATTTCTGAATAGAATTATTTTGAAATGAATCTGTCACATAAAAAAAAAAGTAAAATTAGTCTTCTGTCTAATATACGGACAATCCAATCTCACTGTCTACTGTAATGGTAGTATTCCTAATACTCCTGCCAGAAAAATTTGAACGAATGCACAAATGAATCATATTTGATTTTGATTAAGAAAAAACACATCGTGAATCTCCATTATCTCTACCAGAAATGGTTAACAAAGAAAAGTGGCGCACGACGAAAGTGTTGATACTCTTAATATTGGCATTTATTCATACATCAGTTAATACTGATGGGTTGTGATCACACACACATTCTGAAAGAACTATATATTACTTTATGAACAGACACTGTCGCTCGCCAGTTATTTATAACATTTCTTAAAGCAAAATAATAGACAGTGTACTTTAGATAAAAACTCTTATATGACCCTTTATTTTGTAAATCATTTTGCTATCTGAGCGTTAACTGCCTGAAATTAATTATTGTAGTAGTAGCAGCATTAAAAATAATCACCATGGTCACGCTAACGTCTGAACAGTTAACTGCTAGAAGTGGACAAACTATCTTAGTTATTTGCATTATTTTATCAATTAATACTGATGGGTCATAATCATGCACACATTCTGAAGGAACTATATTTTACATTATGAACAGACAGTCACTTGCAATTTATTTATAACATATCTTGAAGCAAAATAATAGGACGTGTACTTTAGATGAAAACCCGTATATGGCTCTTTATTCTGTAATTCATTCTTCCATCTGAGCATTACTGTCTGAAATTAATTATTGTAGTAGTAGCAGCATTAGAAATAATCACCATGGTCTGCTAACGTCGCTAATGTCTGAACTGTTAACGTAACTGCCAGAAGTGGACAAACTATCTTAGTTATTTTCATTATTTTATCCGTAATCTTCAATAAGAGATGCTGTCACCATGTTGTGCACACTGAAGATAGTTTAACGAAGAGGGAAAAAATAAAACATCATTTTATCTTGCAATTAGTCACCGCCACATTGTTCTGAAGTGAAATGATTTTTTAGAAGTGCGCAGAGTCCAGTTATGCCATCTGCTTTAATGATGATACAATTAGTAACGTCACAAAACGATCTCGTTACATTTGTATGGGATTTTGTACCATATTGGAAAAATCCCTAAAAATCATAATCGGTAAATGTTAGTTAACAAAGGGAAGTAAGTCTATACACATCAACAGGAACCCTAAACAGAGTGATAGATGTGCGCAGATACTAGCCATTGACACCAAGTCACTGAATATGTATGAGAACATGACTCTGAAGCTTACACATAGGAAATGTATGCAATATATGGAGCAATGTTTGGTTGAAAATTAAAATATATCAAAATTGAGAAATTTCAACAGGTCATGGATTTTTCTAAAATAAATCAAAGTTGCTGGATCACTAGGAAATTGATCTAAAACAACCTCCTAACACTAGATATGACCATAAAAGTAATAATCTGAACTCTTGAAGCAATTTTCTGATGGAAAATGAAATAACTCAATTTTGAGAAATTTCAACGGGTGACAGGAAATTGGCAATGGATTTTTTCTCAAAAAAGTAAAGTTGGTGGATCACTAAGAAATTAGTCTAAAACAATGTCCTGACACTAGATCTGACCATATAAATCTGCCCTACTGGTAATAATTTTTTGATGGAAATTGAAATAGCTCAAAATTTAGAAATTTCAAAATATCGCCGGTCATGGATTTTTAAAACAAATTTAAGTTGCTGGATAGCTATGAAATTAGCCTAAAACAATGTCCTGACACTAACGCTGTAATAAAAGTAATAATCTGCCCTGTTGAAGCAATTTTTCGATGGAAATTGTAATAGCTCAAATTCGACAAATTTCAAGAGGTCGCCGGTCATGGATTTCCCCCAAAATATAAAAGTTTCTGGATCACTTGGAAATTAGTCTAAACCAATGTGCTGACACCACACATGACCATAAATGTAATAATTTGCACTCCTGTGGCAGTTTAGTTGACAAAATTGGGATAGCTCAAAATTGTGTAATTTCGTCAGGCGGCCGGTCATGGATTTTTCCCAAATTATAAAAGTTTCTGGATCACTAGGAAATTAGTCTGAAACAATGTGCTGACACTAGACATGACCATAAAAGTAATAATTTGCACTTCTGGGGCAGTTTAGTTGACAAAATTGGGATAGCTCAAAATTTAGAAATTTCGTCAGGCGGCCGGTCATGGATTTTTCCCAAAATATAAAAGTTTCTGGATCACTAGGAAATTAGTCTAAAACAATGTGCTGACACTAGACATGACCATAAAAGTAATAATTTGCACTCCTGGGGCAGTTGACAAAATTTTTATAGCTCAAAATTGATACATTTCGTCAGGCGGCCGGCTGGTCATGGATTTTCCCCAAATTTTAAAAGTTTCTGGATCACTAGGAAATTAGTCTAAAACAATGTGCTGACACTAGCCATGACCATAAAAGTAATAATTTGCACTGCTGGGACAGATTAGTTGACAAAATTGGGATAGCTCAAAATTGAGACATTTCGTCAGGCGGCCGGTCATGGATTTTTCCCAAATTATAAATGTTTCTGGATCACTAGGAAATAAGTCTAAACCAATGTGCTGACACCACACATGACCATAAAAGTTATAATTTGCACTCCTGTGGCAGTTTAGTTGACAAAATTGGGATAGCTCAAAATTGAGAAATTTCGTCAGTCATGGATTTTCCCCAAAATATAAACGTTTCTGGATCACTAGGAAATTAGTCTAAAACAATGTGCTGACACTAGATATGACCATAAAAGTAATAATTTGCACTCCTGTGGCAGTTTAGTTGACAAAATTGGGATAGCTCAAAATTGAGAAATTTCGTCAGGCGGCGGTCATTTCCCAAAAACTATACAAGTTTCTGGATCACTAGGAAATTAGTCTAAAACAATGTGCTGACACTAGACATGACCATAAAAGTAATAATTTGCACTTCTGGGGCAGTTTAGTTGACAAAATTTTGATAGCTCAAAATTAATAAATTTCGTCAGGCGGCCGGTCATGGATTTTCCCAAATTTTAAAAGTTTCTTGATCACTAGGAAATTAGTCTAAAACAATGTGCTGACACTAGCCATGACCATAAAAGTAATAATTTGCACTGCTGGAGCAGATTAGTTAACAAAATTGGGATAGCTCAAAATTGAGAAATTTCGTCAGGCGGCCTGGCCGGTCATGGATTTTTCCCAAATTATAAATGTTTTTGGATCACTAGGAAATAAGTCTAAACCAATGTGCTGACACCACACATGACCATAAAAGTAATAATTTGCACTCCTGTGGCAGTTTAGTTGACAAAATTTGGATAGCTCAAAATTGAGAATTTCCCCCAAAATATAAACGTTTCTGGATCACTAGGAAATTAGTCTAAACAATGTGCTGATGCTAGACATGGCCATAAAAGTCATAATTTGCACTCCTGTGGCAGTTTAGTTGACAAAATTGGGATAGCTCAATATTGAGAAATTTCGTCAGGCGCCCGTCATGGATTTTTTCCCAAAATATAAAAGTTTCAGGATCACTAGGAAATTAGTCTAAAACAATGTACTGACACTAGACATGACCATAAAAGTAATAATTTATACTCCTGGGGCAGTTTAGTTGACAAAATGGAGATAGCTGAAAATTGAGACATTTTGACAGGTCATGGATTTTTTCCCAAAAACTTAAAAGTTGCTGGATGTGTAGGAAATTAGCACTAAAATGTCACAAAACAATTCTTAGAATACCATAGAATACAAAGATGACAAAAACAGACTACAAAACAGCACTGACAACAGACTACGTAAGCAACAGTGTCACACAGCACTGACAACAGACAATATAAGCAACAGTTTCACACAGCTCTGTCAACAGATGAATTTTTAGCATTATTGAAAACAAACGTAAAATAGCATTAACAACTGATAACATAAACACAACTATTTCATACAGCATTGACAACAGACAACATAAAAGGCATTATTTCACACAGCACTGACAACAGACAACAAAAAAGACATTATTTCACACAGCACTGAAAACATACAAAAACACTATTTCAGACATCACTGACAATAGACAACATAAAAAACAGCATTTCATACATCACAGACAACAATAACAAAAGATTGTTTCCCACTGCTCTGACACAGACAACATAAAAAACACTATTTCATACAGCTCTGGCATCATCATGTAGCAGCCTCTGTGCAGAATGTAGTAAAATCCAAAGCTCTGCCATTTCTCCAGCCTCAAGCACCCACATGCCCACGATGTCTGCAATGTCCGATGTTGATCTTCGTGTTTGTCAACCACTGATCTTTCTAACCCAATATGGCCGAAGTACTTCAGTTTCTGAGACATGATGCTGTGTATGAGCCAGATTTCTTCCATCTTCAGATCTTGTGGAAAGCTAGTTTCTTTCTTTTTTTTAGTCCACAATATTCCAAGAACATTCAAGCTCACAAGCCCCAATTTTCTTTCTTATTAATAGTAAAGTGGTCCATAATTCACAAATGTATGTTGCCACAGGAAAGATGCATCCACGGCAATAAGTGCGCACCAAGGGGTGCTCTTTGTTGTCAGCAAGAGCACCGCAGAGTATGCTAACCACAGTTCCTGGAAACTCAAAAGGTTGCTAAATACTAAGGACAGAACAGTCCACAACCGGGTGACGTGAACATTGAGTTAAAACAAGCACATCATGCATCGAGGGAAACTCGATATGAAAGCACAGACAACAGACAAAATAAAAACACACTATTACGCAGCACTGACAACATAACAAAACGCTCGTGTTTATTTAATGAGTAGTTTATTAGGTTCAAACATTTCAGTTGTTACAAGTTCACAGACTCAATATTTGCTGCCACTGACCACGAATTGGTTGCTTTTGTTTTGTAAAGGACCAATTTGAGTTTCCACAGATGCTTCTTAAATGCTCGTTTCCTAGTATAAATACACAAGGAGAATCTCAGCCCAGTGCATGGACCAGTAACACCGGCCAGGATCCGGATGTGTGTAAACCATCACATGCTGTTGTTGGTGCATAAACTTATGATGTTGCAA
This sequence comes from Cepaea hortensis, assembly GCA_963921405.1. Classification (NCBI taxonomy): domain Eukaryota; kingdom Metazoa; phylum Mollusca; class Gastropoda; order Stylommatophora; family Helicidae; genus Cepaea; species Cepaea hortensis. The sequence continues at coordinate 72,538,679 of OY992891.1, read as the reverse complement.
TCAAAAGGTCTGCTACTTAACTTTACCAGTCCTATTTTGTCTGACATAGTTCAGTATCCTTTGAAAGATTTTGATCTCTCCAGATCCATTATAATTGCTACCCCTCATTGTCTCCTCTCTCCACAAAAATGGATTGTTATATTTTACGGATTATATCATGCCTATTCCGTTCCACCTGATCTCACATATACCTAAAATGTTTTAAATATTTATAGCATGTTTAATTCTGGTATACACATAATTCCATCCTTGCTGGAACTACAGAGTTTGTGCACTGTGCTGAGATTCTCCTTGTGTGAGCTATGGGAGGATCTGGAGGTCCTTATAAAGAGATATCCATGTGCAATGAAAGTAACCCTTTACAGTACAGCAAGTGAATGAAATTTGCGATGAATTAACACTAATGGAATATACTGACAATAGAAAGATTCAACACCTTACATTGTTTCATAGACTGATTTATAGATAGAATGATTTATAGATATGTTCATTTATAAATATACTCATTTATAGATATATTCATTTATAAATAGATTGTTGTATAGATAAACTGATTAAAGGATATATTGATTTATTGATAGCATGATTTGTAGATAGATTGGTTTATATAAGTTTTGTTGATAGAACTTCATTTATCGTAGCTTAATCTTGAACACCTTGATGAACTGGTGGTCTAGTGATGTCAGATGAGGTCATGGTCAGTGACCCTGGCAAATCAGTGCCTTTACTTGTTTATATGCTGAATTTAATCTATTTGATTTATTATACTTATGGTATATGTAGTCAAACAATTTAATCTATTGGGTGAAGTGACAGAAAAGAGCAAATCAACACATTCTCAAATGCCTCGAGGAAAATTGATAATCAATGAAAAATATTCAAAAACATTACTGACTTAGCTTGGCCACAATACAAGGCATGATGGTCTATGGTTAATAGTAAAGGACAGAATCAGGAGTAGAGTACTGGAAGACGTCCAAGAAAAATCTATGACAAGAAAGCAATCAAGACACATGTACAGCAACAAGACATCAAAGAAACATCTACAAGAAGAAGATATCAAAGAAACATCTACAACAAGAAGACATCTATAAAACATCTACAATAAGAAAACATCCAAGAAACATCTACAACAAGAAGACATCCAAGAAACATCTACAACAAGAAGACATCCAAGAAACATCTACATCAAACAAGAAGACATCCAAGAAACATTTTCAACAAACAAGACATCCAAGAAACACACAACAAACAAAAAAGATATCCAAGAAATGTTTACAAGAAGAAGACATCCAAGAATTTTCTACACCAGGGAAGTATTGAAGAAAAATCTATAGCATTAAGGCATCCAAAAATATCTACAACAAAAAGCCATTCAAGAAACATCTAAAACAAGAAGGCATCTAACACACAGACTTACTAGAATACTGGAGTTCAGACTTACACAGAGCTACAGTGAATTCCTAAGAGTAAGGGACAGGGAGTGACTTGAACATACATCTTTAGCACCAGTTTTTGTACTGACTAACTTCATGATGATGATATTTGTGTTTCACAATGTAAAATGAGGATAGCAGATGCAGACAAGCAAAACAAGGTACAATTTTTCCAAGTAGGACATGATAGCAGCATGTTATGTAGAAAAATAAACATGATGATATACATTTGCAAGTTTTTTTTTTATGAGTCTGGACTATCTTAACATTATTTCATACACTTTTGTTTCCAATCCACAGTTGTTTTGTGTAAAGATCTCTGGAGGCCTTCTTGAATCTATATTTTCTGTGGGCAGTTAGACATGAAGTTCTGGAAAGGTGGGTGGATATTTCTCCTGACAAGTCAATCTGCTTTCCATTCTGGAGTTTCTCTTGAAGCTTCTGAGCCAGCATCTGAAAACACAAAGACAACCTCTTGTATCTTACTGAGACAAAAGATTTGGTTCTGTAAATAGCACAAACAACATGGTGCCGTATTAAAATATGTTTACTTGCCTCTAAATATTTTGGAGATAAAAAATGTGAAGGTAGTCTCACAGCTTATCTACCACTTGTGTCTGAAGTCATAAATGTGAAGGTAGTCTCACAGCTTATCTACCATTTGGGTCTGAAGTCATAAATGTGAAGGTAGTCCCATAGCTTATCTACCATCTGGGTCTGAAGTCGTAAAAGCCTTCACAGATTTCAATTCCTGACATAATGTGGTGAGATGACCAGTTCCTTTCCTCACCATTTTGCCATCCAAGAAAATTCTGACAAGTGACAAGTGCCCATGTTTATGAAGTTAGGTCAACCCCGGATCTGTAAGGTCAGAAAAAAGAATCTGCCACTTTTGGGCAGAGAACAGTCTCTGTATAAGCAAGTGCACAAACGAGTACACTACAAGTATACTACAAGCATATTGACCATATTTGAGGATGATATGTTATTCATGATTGAACGATATACGTGGATAAATATGGTCAGCATTATGACTAACATGTTCACTTTGCCGGGACTCTGGTACCAGTTTGACTAGGTTAGTTTGACATTAGAGATGTACTGGTTCTTCTTTTTCTGCTCCCTTCCATCTCCCAGTGGAGCCACACACAACTCTTGCCAAGCCCTTTCATCTCCCAATGCAGCCACAAACCCATGCCAAGCTCTTCCATCTCCCAATGCAGCCACAGACAAATCAGGCCAAGTCCTTTGTAAATTTGTTCCTTACTGATTGGATTTTGCAGTGAATGTTTTTGTTTTCTTATAGTATGAGTAAACAAGTCTCACGCCATCCCTCCTTCGTCACCCCTTACAACATGCTTACAGAGTGACTATTATTTGTGTCTCATACGGGCCACGGTAACACATGGGTAAGATTGTACCCATTGGAAACTATTAAATACTGTTAAAACTAAGAATCACACCTGGGACCATTGTGTTGCTATGTCAGAGCTCAAACTACTACACCACATTATCTTTGATGTGGTAGCATAATTGTTCAGGTAATACCATGATAGATACTTCACTATGGGATTTACATGATGGCCATGACATATACTAGCTCCCAGTATTATGATGTTAAGTGACCGGCTACTTTTCTTATCAGCTTTCCATCTCAGAGCAATTATGCATCCATTTCACCAGCCTGGCTGAACTCCATTATGGTATTTTTGTGTCTTAGAGTTGCTTGCCCATTGCAAGATGTTGCAATCAACTCCAGCCCTTATTGGCAATTTTACATTCAATAGTTTGCCATTGCTTTCTGAACGAGAAGTCAACATTTAAATCCAACTGACATATGTCTGGAACAAAGCCACTATTAGAAAATATTCCTTTCTCAACTGAAGATTGAACTCAGAACATGGTACTGTAGTTGAAGATTGAACTCAGAACATGGTACTGTCCAGTCAGTTCCTGATTAACTGTGCCACCACAGCCGTACACATAACATTATCACATATAACAATGATATTTTTGTTGTGTAAGAATATATAGTTTTAAATTTGAGGTTTATACCATAAATCACATCTTTTATTTAAAACAGGGAAGACCGGAGTAGCAGAGGCAAATCTTGTTTATATAAACAGTACATGATGAACTTTCAACTTTATAAGTCTCCAGTTTTGGCATACAAGTTTATTCTTGCTTGGAGAACTCTTCTTTGTTGTGAATTTACAGATGTTATTGTTAGCAGCTTTATTCCTATACTCTTCACATTTCTAGCATTCTGTTTTACCCCACCATTCACTGGTATTCCTTTCTAAAATTGATCTGCCATATGCCCATAACTATAAATAAATATACAGATAGGAACATACATTTTGACTCAGTCTGTATTAGTTCACACTCATCATGCAGCACTCAGTCTGTATTAGTTCACACTCATCATGCAGCACTCAGTCTGTATTAGTTCACACTCATCATGCAACACACAGTCTGTATTAGTTCACACTCATCATGCAGCACTCAGTCTGTATTAGTTCACATGTATCATGCATCACTCAGCCTGTATTAGTTCACACTCATCATGCAGCACAGTCTGTATTAGTTCACACTCATCATGCAGCACTCAGTCTGTATTAGTTCACACTCATCATGCAGCATTCAGTCTGTATTAGTTCACACTCATCATGCAGCACTCAGTCTGTATTAGTTCACACTCATCATGCAGCACTCAGTCTGTATTAGTTCACACTCATCATGCAGCACTGTGTCTGTGTTAGTTCACACTCATCATGCAACACTCAGTCTGTATTAGTTCACACTCATCATGCAACACTCAGTCTGTATTATTTCACACTCATCATGCAGCACTGTGTCTGTATTAGTTCACACACATCATGCAGCACTGAGTCTTTATTAGTTCACACTCATCATGCAACACTCAGTCTGTATTAGTTCACACTCATCATGCAGCACTGTGTCTGTGTTAGTTCACACTCATCATGCAACACTCAGTCTGTATTAGTTCACACTCATCATGCAGCACTCAGTCTGTATTAGTTCACACTCATCATGCAGCACTCAGTCTGTATTAGTTCACACTCATCATGCAGCACTGAGTCTTTATTAGTTCACACTCATCATGCAACACTCAGTCTGTATTAGTTCACACTCATCATGCAGCACTGTGTCTGTGTTAGTTCACTCATCATGCAACACTCAGTCTGTGTTAGTTCACACTCATCATGCAACACTCAGTCTGTATTAGTTCACACTCATCATGAAGCACTGTGTCTGTATTAGTTCACACTCATCATGCAGCACTCAGTCTGTATTAGTTCACACTCATCCTGCAGCTCTCAGTCTGTATTAGTTCACACTCATCATGCAGCACTGTGTCTGTGTTAGTTCACACTCATCATGCAACACTCAGTCTGTATTAGTTCACACTCATCATGCAGCACTGTGTCTGTATTAGTTCACACTCATCATGCAGCAGGTCAGTACAAAATGTTGCCCTCATAATGGGCCAGAAAGACACTCAATCTTTTGCCAGTTGCCCAGAAAATTTCCACAGATAATGTCCCCAGATAATTTCCCCAGAACATTCAAACATGTCCATGACTATGAAGTCTGTAATGTTCTGTGCCCACATTCATGTTTATCAAACCGTGCCTCTTCTTCCAGCAACCATGTCTTCCACTACTGTCCTTTCTACACAACTGTCATGTTTGAAATAGACACACTGTTTTAAGTTTCCGAGACATGATGCTGGCTATGAGCCAAAGTTTTTGATGTTCAGATTTTGTAGGGTTTGTTTTTTACCATAGTATTATAAGAATTGTTTTGTTACATTTTATTTCAAAATCTTTGATTTTATTTTTTAGTGGTTGTGAAATGGTCCATGATTCACATCCTTCTAGTGCCACAGAAAAGACTACCTTCAACTTTTACGACATGCTTACAGTGTTAGTATTATTTACTTCCCGTATAACTGATTACAGAAAAGATGCATTACCTCATAATTGCTACTTTTATTTTGTTTCATTGTAATTAGTTGACACTATTCATTTATATGATGCTAAAAACAAATCTCACACCATGATAGATAGCACCAGACAAAATAAACACTCGGATAAAATACTCACCTCAATATCAAGTTTCAGAAGATTACACTCTGTCATGTATGAACTCAGCGCTTGGTATCTGTCCTGTATTTCACTGGTACTGACTCTGAAAACAAATACAAGTACCCTTGAATATATGAGTCACTGTAAGCAATGCCACATTTTAGAGTGTGTACTGTATTGTTTCAATGAATAACATTGACTTCTTCGACAACAATTTTAAGAATATGGTTCAAGATGATGAAGAGAAGGAGGTTATAAATATCCTAGAATAGAACAAAAATAAGTAAGTCGTTACAACAGAGTGTATATACATGTAATAACCCATGGCTTTGTCTGGCCAGGTGTTTCGAGTCTGCACACTAGTGTGAATTATTTAAACATGTCATTTCACATTCATTCTCACTCTGTGACTGCCCATACATTTATTCTTGGAAAATTAATGCGAAGTTGTTCCTTTGCTGTCCACGGCCACAGAAGATTTATGTATTCTTTTGTTTGTTAAAGGTCAAGGTCATCCTGTAGCAGACACTACCACTGGGGTGAGAGGTGTGAGGTCTTCACATATTCTAGGCCATGCCATATGAGATGGGTGGCTAGTTTCCTTCTGCCATGGAGTTGAAGGCGTTCGCGCAACTGCTGAGAATGTGAAGTCGCTGCTAATGATGGATATTCACGCTCTTTGCAAGTAATAACAGGGCGTCAGTTGTTTCACGAAATGACGTTTCTATTCTGATTAAACTATTAACATTGTAGCACATGATCACAAACGTACTATTGCTAAACTAAGTCACATTTATGCTACCTCTAACACTACAAACATATTGGCGGCAATATATAGTTTGCCATTGCGGAACTCATAATTCAGAGCCATGTGTATGGTACCACGGTCTCTTATGATGGTGCCACAGACTTGACAAAATGATACAACATAATTTAATGTATGATGATGTCAGGCAGTAATGTTCATTCAGCCATGTTAAATTGTATGTGACCTATGCTACAATCAGTCAGACGCGTACACATATGATACGCTTAGTAAAAATGAATTACCTTCATATTAGCCAACTCCTCCTTGTTTGCCGCCATCTTTTGATGTAAGATTTTAATCTGAAGTTGATGTTGTGTCCTCGCCAGTGCATAATCAGTCGTCATAGTGGACACTTTGAGCCGCAATCTTGAGAGTAAAATCAAATAACAGATAAGTGTTTCCATTTATGGAATTGAACCTATTTGTATTGACAAGATAAACTTATGGGTATCAATTTGGGCCCTTAGAAGACATGCAACAAACATTGGACATAATGTATCCGGGACCATTTATAACTTGATACACATTTGCTTCAGAATCTGGACTCAAAAATACAGAATTCCCAGCGTGTGAAGATAGGTAAATTATGAACAATATGCATAGATTTACTGTTGACTGACTGACTGACAAATTGACAGACATACAGGCAGTCAAATAGACAAACATGCAGGCAGGTAAGCAGTCAAATACACAAACATGCAGGCAGGAAGCAGTCAAATAGACAAACAGGCAGGCAGGCAAGCAATAAAATAGACAGACAGACAGGCAAACACACAGACTGACAGACATGTAGGTTGGCAGACAGTCAGTCAAATACACAAACAGGCCAGTAAGCAGAAAGACACCCAGACAGACAAATTGGCATAAAGTTACAGTACAGATAGACACACTGACTAAGAGATAGGTAGGCACACAATAAGGCAGGCAGATAGACGTACCTGCAGGTGGAAAGACACACAAAAATTTATAAACATAAAAGCTAAAGATCCTGATGTAAATTTTCATCTCTAGCATTAGCACATATGAATGTGTTTGTTGGCTTTTCACGTTATCACTATTACAGACAATATAGATGTTGTATTGCATATATTCATACATGATCAAGAGATGAAGAAATTACACTGGTACTGAATAAGCTATCACTAAAAATAAAAACCCCGAGAATAGAAGTGGAGACATAAATGATTAATACATGGAGAACATGGATGGACCTGCAAGCGGTAGCTAAAGGCTGGACAAGCTGGAAGGAGTTGTTTGGGAGCATATTCCTCTGTGGGGGTGGAGAGTGCGACATAAGAAGATTACATATAAGACAATAGATTCTGTACAATTCATAATTACAGTTTTTAATAACATAACAACTGACATCCAGGCCATGTTGTTGGTACATGATACACAGGTGGTCTTACAGCTGAGTAGCCTGGACTTAGTACATTATGGGGGTTAATCAAACACACACAAAAGGCAACATGGAAGTGTTCACACAGAAAAAAGAAAGAAAGAGAAAGTTCCAGATAAGCACAGACAATAAGAACATTTACAGACCCCTAGAAAGTTCCACATAAGTACAGAATAAAAAAACAGGGAGGGGGGAGTAGCAAGACATTGTAACAGCCAGAACCTGATGTAAATCTTTACACAAAAGTCTTGCTTGGGTTCTGTTTTAATTTACATGAAATCAAGACTTCCCCTCCTTCAATACTTAATCCTTTCTCAAAGAAAAGCCTACAAAGCAATAGTGTCAACTGAACTAGAGATATGAGTTGGACAAGAAAGGCAGAAGAAAGGTGAGGTCAGAGGAGAGTTCACATATAAAAATGGCATAAAGTAAAGATTTGTTGTTTGTTTTTTAAGGCAGCTTCCTAGATGAAGACAAAGCATCCCTTTATAACACCCCCACACACACACACACACATTCCCCATCCACCCACTCCTCTTATGATCGTTGAGGCTCATTCTGAAGCATTTGGGCATCGATTAAATTAGTCTATTCCGGAAGCCGGTGACAATGAACTTTCAAAATTTCCTGCAGTTTCCAATGTTGTTTAACATAGGCGTTAATAAGGTACATAATAATCGAAACTGAGCAGCTAAATACAGCAAACCACTAACTTAATGAAAGAACTACAAAGACAACAAACACACAATTATTGTTAAATATCGCATACCTTTTTGCTTCCGTTTCTGCCCTTTCTAGTCGGACAGCAAGGTTTGTGGGGTTATGGTCTGCTTCATCAGTTACTGTTGCGCCATGTCCTAACTGCTCATCCATGCATTTCATGGGCATCCAAAGGGAGATAACAAAATAAAAATCATGAGCAAGGGAAACTACTTGGGTCAAAATGTCTAACTGTTAATGTAAACCGCAGAAGGTAAAATTGCTTACAGAATCAAGCTAGGGTTGATATCGGAACATCCTGTGAATGGCATACTGCATGTTTAATAATGTGATAATAATCGTCTAGCCGGTGATAAACAAAGAGCCTCAGTGGCGGGTGGCTGGATGCTCGCCTGATGACCCCATGGTTATGTTTAAATCCACATCCTGGGAGACAATTTAAAAAAAAAAAGGGGGGGGGGGCGATTGGGGGTTATATGGACTCCCAGGTGGACCCAGCCTAAACTGGATACTAGTAAATGTCTTGGGAAGTCAAGTCGACCGAAGTGATACTGACACATGACCCACTGAGTGCCCAATGTTCTTTACAAATAGTATCTAGCACCATATGGTGCGTCATAAGGTCTGTAAATGGGTCCTGTACATGTAATGATGGTAGATAATATGTGTCTCACACGATTTCTGGTCTTCTACATTACATGTTGCTATGATGGTACACAATATACGTCTCACACACAATTTCTGGTCTTCTTCTTCGGTTGTCTCGACTGGAGCAGACATAGAAGATCATGATTCTCTTCTGTGGCATCTGATTAATTGATTAATTTAGGAACCGACATCACAGCATTCGGGACATTCCCATAAGCGCTCTGTCCCCATCCTCAGCAGCCAGTTTTCTTACATAATGATAATTTCTCTTTTCCATCTCTTGCAATATGTCTGGTGAATTCCATGTAATTTTCATTATAGTTTTCATAAACAATATAGCATCGCTTTCGGTTGTCAGTACACAGAGCTGACCGTACATTGGTACTAAACTTCTTCAACAAACTTGGGTGGACAGGAAATAAAAGTAAACTCTTGCAGTATTGGACATTTATTCTGATGGGCATTCTTCTGCCCTCGGTGTATTGTGTGCTGGGGCAGATGGGTGTAATAAAGCTTCCCTGAGCCCTATCTGGGACTTGTAGATATGGTCATCTTCAGCAAGAATGGACCAATAACGAGCACAATTAACAGGACATTTAACAGCTGAAATATTTAACTACTTATCTACATATTCCAAATAAATGTTACTTCTATCAAGTCGGCGGATTATCCTGTAGTTTTGATTTTCTGAGAGTCCTAGAATATTGGCAAGATATTTAAAAGAAATTGATATACTAATAAGGTATATTGCTAAATTAATTCTAGGTAATTTGTGTAATTGTCATGTTTTATTATAACTATTATAAACCATAATTTCTGAGAAGATGCAAAGAATGTGTATGCTTCATTTATCGCAGTTTTCTAACCTAAAAAGGTCAAGGTGGCCCCAAAGCAAATACTCTAGTTGGGGTTTGAAGTGTTCAGCCTTAACATATTTCAAATCACGATATATGAGGTGGGGGGTTTGAAGTGTTCGACCTTCACATATTTCAAATCACGATATATGAGGTGGGGGTTTGAAGTGTTCGACCTTCACATATTTCAAATCACGATATATGAGATGGGGGTTTGAAGTGTTCAGCCTTCACATATTCCAGATCACGATATATGAGATGGGGTTTGAAGTGTTCAGCTTCACATATTCCAGATCACGATATATGAGATGGGGGTTTGAAGTGTTCAGCCTTAACATATTTCAAATCACGATATATGAGGTGGGGGGTTTGAAGTGTTCGACCTTCACATATTTCAAATCACGATATATGAGATGGGGGTATGAAGTGTTCAGCCTTCACATATTCCAGATCACGATATATGAGATGGGGTTTGAAGTGTTCAGCTTCACATATTCCAGATCACGATATATGAGATGGGGGTTTGAAGTGTTCAGCCTTCACATATTCCAGATCACGATATATGAGGTGGGGGGTTTGAAGTGTTCAGCTTCACATATTCCAGATCACGATATATGAGATGGGGGTTTGAAGTGTTCAGCCTTCACATATTCCAGATCACGATATATGAGGTGGGGGTTTGAAGTGTTCGGCCTACACATATTCCAGATCACGATATATGAAATGGGGGTTTGAAGTGTTCAGCCTTCACATATTCCAGATCACGGTATATGAGGTGGGGGTTTGAAGTGTTCAGCCTACACATATTCCAGATCACGATATATGAAATGGGGGTTTGAAGTGTTCAGCCTTCACATATTTCAAATCACGATATATGAGGTGGGGTGGCGGTTCCATTCTTTGCCGACTTTCCTTCTTATACAATTCCGAACAACTTCTGAAAATTGTGTGCCACCCATTTTTATGGGCCTTGGTCGACCTCTAAGCTTTGCGGGTCGGAAAATGTTGTCTACCTTTGCTGGGAATTGAATTAGGGCCACTGTTTTGACAGGCAAATGCACTAATCATGATGTCACATTGGCACCATTCGACCTTAGAATATTAATTGCCAGCTAAGAGCATGAACGAGTCACTGTTTTGTCTAGTCCAAACTCGCAAGTTTATATGTCCACTAACACACAACGTTAAAGCATTTCTAAATGAACAGCTGGCCTAAAGGCTTGCGAACACAATTCGTGAGCTGCTTACCATGTGTTCGAAACGAGGCGGCGGCCAATTTTGTAGCATACCGTGTCGCGCTGGGACGTGTTGGTATGGGAGTCGGTTGTTCAGAAAGCAATGGCAAACTACTGAACGTTAAACGTGCAAAGATATCAACAGCAGCAGTAAAATGCTGGTGTTGACAGCGATGTCCTGTAAACAGGATGTGCGTAGAAAAAAAATGAACATCAGGTTCATTCATATCTGTGCAGGCGTTATGTTCCTCCACAAGCATCTGGCCTATAGGCATTTTACTAATAAACGTCATTTTTGTAACCTCCAGTAACTTTCTAATCTGATAATTCAGCATCCATTCAATAATTTATGAACCGATAGAGTTACAAAACAGTGTGATGCACGAAACCAAAGATCACTTTATCTTCTTCTGATGGGCATTCCTTTGCCCTCAGTGTATTAGACGTTTGGATGAGCAGACTGCTGTAATAAAGCCTCTCTGGACCCTATCTGGGACTTGTAGATATCTTCAGAAGATAATAAACTAATATAATACCCAATATAATACTCCTACATAAACTAAACTAAACTAAACTAAGACATCATCAGCAAGGATGGACCAAATAACGAGCACAATTAAAGAGGACATTTAACAGCTGAAATATTGAACTACTTATCTACATATTCCAAATAATAGTTACTTTTATCAATTCTGCGGATTATCCCGTAGTTTTGATTTCTGAAAGTCATAGAATATTAGCAAGATATTCCAAAGAAAGTGATACACTAATATGGTTTATTGTTAAGTTCATTCAGGGCAATTTTGTAATTGTCATGTTTCATTGTAACTAGTACACATCCAAACAAATACTCACCTATGCACTAAACTGTTGGTTTGGATTGTCCATGAATTCATCATTTTGTATCACTGGCTTCTTATTTGGACGTCTTGAAGTTCTTCGGAAATCTTTATTAGGCAAATCCACTTTAGCAGGAGACAGATTATTGACGTCAGCGACTGTGATGATAAATTCGTCATTTTGTGGCATTGGCTTCTTATCTGGACGTCTTGGAGTTCTGCGGAAATCTTTATTAGGCAAATCCATTTTAGCAGGAGTCATATTATTGACGTCAGCGACTGTTCGTTCCGCTGCTGTTACAGTTGTTGAACGTTGTGTTGGTATGTCGTCTTGAGCATGTGTAGAGCTAGACATAGCAATGTCTCGATTCAGGACACTTCCACTTTCCGCGTTGTCATCAGCAGATAGGCTTAGTTGAAATTCGTCGTGATTGAGTTCGTAGAAAGGCGACACGTATTCTCTCCCAGAATTATGCCGTGAAATCTCTGACAATTCTACAGTGTTCTTTGCACTATAGGATTCTGTTTTGTGTGAAACTTGCGACATATTTCTTAACTGTGGAATGAATGTTTTGGTGTTTGGGTTCAGAGTTACCGACTCAACTTGATGTGTGGAAAAATCAAAATGATCTTCCTGTGAAGGACAGGTTGTTTGTGCTTCTACTGCATCTTCTGTCACCTGTGCAATACTGTTTGGACACAAACTTGATAATGCCGTCAATTCAACGTCTATTGGCCTATTGTCTACATTTGAGAGTGCAGTGATTCCCTCCCGATTATATTTCTTGACCTCTGTGTTTAGTAAAACAGGTGACATGTCTGTTGGATGAGGGATGAAAATCTGGGCACACGGATTCAGCTTCTGTGATTCTGTTAACTGTGAATCTTGTGAATTGCCGACGGTTTGGGCATTGTCATCATCAGAATGTTCGATTTGTTCATCTGACCTCATTCTGAAAGACGCCTTTCGGGCAAGCTTGGAGTTGTTGATAAGTTTTCTTAACAGTTCTCTGTTTTTGTGTTAATGCAGTTTTCGTCGGATCTAATTCTGAATGCATTTGTTTCAGACTGTCACTTGTCTCGTTAGTGTTACATGAACTCGGTGAAGCATTTCTCACTAGTGAGAAAAATGGTTTAGCCAAAGGATTTAAAGTCCAGGATCTCACTGGCTGTGACTCTTCCCGTGAATGGCACGCAGTTTGATTATCTTCTTTTGCGACATCTCCATTACGTTCTTCTATAAAAAGCTTACTTGGCCTAATTTCACCTTTGTTTCTGCGTAAAATGAATGATCTAAAGCTGAATGATTTTGTGGTACTTTCTGACTGGTCTCGTTAGATGTATAGTTTCTCTCTTCCTCGACACAAGGGTTCAAAGTCAGGGACTCCTCGATTTTGTTAAACATCAGATGATGCTTTGGAAGTGACTGAGCATTCAGTTGTGGGATAAATTCTTCTGCACTAGTGTTAAACACTAGAGTCTTTTGTGGATGTGACTGAACACTCAACTGTGGGGTAAATTCCTCTGCGTTGGGATTAAACATCAGTGACATTTTCGGAAGTGACTGAGCATTCAACTGCAGGATAAATTCATCTGCGCTGGAGTTAAGAATCATAGAGTGTTCTGCACACGCCTGATAATCAAGCCGTATTTGATTCGATTGCAGGATAAACTCTTTGCTGTAGTGGTTCAATTTGAAGACGTCGTTATGTAACGTTGATATATCTATACACTGTTGATTTATGTTCATAGGAACTTCTCACTCATCCTCTTGTGGAACATTGGAGCCAAAACCAGAAGGCTGATATGCTGCACATGTGTCTGGTGGAGTGTGATAAACAGCAGGTGACCTATGCTGATAATCACATTCATTTTCAGCCAGGAAGATGCTGCTATCTCCAACACTTTGAAGGTACTTCTCAATTTCATCATAGTTGACATCGTGGAATGTTTTGGACTGTAGGAAACATTACCAAATTACGTCAGATAACCAAGGATGTGAACTCTCAAATATAATTCAATTAATATATTAACAATTAAATTAATAAGTCAGTAAGTAATTATGCCAGAAGAAGGAGCCCGGGTAGCATATTTACTGGACACACGCCAGCCGTCCCCGTGGTCAGGGGTTCCATTCACTTGGGTGTGTTCGAATTTTAGAATTTGTCATGGGCTCTCTGCCCGACCCAACCCATTATGGGTATCAGGAAATGTCTGGGAAAGTAAAAGCAACAGGCAGGATACTGACCACAACACTGACGGGTACAGACTGGTTTATACATGATACTGACCACAACACTACCGACTGGTCTATACATGATACTGACCACAACACTGATCTATACACACATGTCTAGCAATTTAATGCTCATTGCAGCTTAATGTGTGTAAACACGACCTTTACTTGACTTAAGCAAAAATATAGGTAACTAAGGAAGAAAGAAAGGGACCTTTCTACACGCTTGTATGATGTTGGGCATAAGGTACCAGACCCACATTGCTATAGCCCAATCGGCGCCCAACTGATAATGTTATCTATATAACATATGGTACAAGACCCACATTGTTATAGCCCAATCGGCGCCTCACTGATAATGTTATCAATATAACATATGGTACCAGACCCACATTGTTATAGCCCAATCGGCGCTCCACTGATAATGTTATCTATATAACATATGGTACAAGACCCACATTGTTATAGCCCAATCGGCGCCTCACTGATAATGTTATCAATATAACATATGGTACCAGACCCACATTGTTATAGCCCAATCGGCGCTCCCCTGATAATGTTATCTATATAACATATGGTACAAGACGCACATTGTTATAGCCCAATCGGCGCCTCACTGATAATGTTATCAATATAACATATGGTACCAGACGCACATTGTTATAGCCCTATCGGCGCTCCGATATTCCAAAGAAAGGGATACACTAATATGGTTTATTGTTAAGTTCATTCAGGGTAATTTTGTAATTGTCATGTTTCATTGTAACTAGTACACATCCAAACAAATACTCACCCATGCACTAAACTGTTGGTTTGGATTGTCCATGAATTCATCATTTTGAGGCACTGGCTTCTTATTTGGACGTCTTGGAGTGTTTTGGAAATCTTTATTAGGCAAATCCACTTTAGCATGAGTCAGATTATTGACATCAGCGACTGTGATGATGAATTCGTCATTTTGTGGCATTGGCTTCTTATCTGGACGTCTTGGAGTTCTGTGGAAATCTTTATTAGGCAAATCCACTTTAGGAGGAGTAAGATTATTGACATCAGCAACTGTGATGATGAATTCATCATTTTGTGGCATTGGCTTCTTACCTCGACGTCTTGGAATTCTGCGGAAATCTTTATTAGGCAAATCCACTTCAGCAGGAGTCCGATTATTGACGTCAGCGACTGTTCGTTCCGCTGCTGTCACAGTTGTTGAACTTTGTGTTGGTATGTCGCCTTGAGCATGTGTAGAGCTAGACATAGCAGCTTCTTGATTCAGGACATGTACACTTTCCGCGTTGTCATCAGCAGATATTCTTAGTTGAAATTCGTTGTGATTGAGTTCGTAGAAAGGCGACACATATTCTCTCCCAGAATTATGCTGGGAAATCTCTGACAATTCTACAGTGTTCTTTGCACTATAGGATTCTGTTTTGTGTGAAACTTGCGACATATTTCTTAACTGTGGAATGAATGTTTTGGCGTTTGCGTTCAAAGTTACCGACTCAACTTGATGTGTGGAAAAATCAAAATGATCTTCCTGTGAAGGACAGGTTGTTTGTGCTTCTACTGCATCTTCTGTCACCTGTGCAATACTGTTTGGACACAAACTTGATAATGCCGTCAATTCAACGTCTATTGGCCTATTGTCTACATTTGAGAGTGCGGTGATTCCCTCCCGATTATATTTCTTGACCTCTGTGTTTAGTAAAACAGGTGACATGTCTGTTGGATGAGGGATGAAAATCTGGGCACACGGATTCAGCTTCTGTGATTCTGTTAACTGTGAATCTTGTAAATTGCTGGCGGTTTGGGCATCGTCAACATCAGAATGTTTGATTCGTTCATCTGACCTCGTTCTGAAAGACGCCTTTCAGGCAAGATTGGAGTTGTTAAAATTTCTTAACAGTTCTCTCAATTTTTGTGTTAATGCAGTTTTCGGATCTAATTCTGAATGCATTTGTTTCAGTCTGTCGCTTGTCTCGTTAGTGTTATATGAACTCGGTGAAGCATTTCTTACTATTGAGAAAAATGGTTTAGCCAAAGGATTTAAAGTCCAGGATCTTGTTGGCTGTGACTTCCCGTGAATGGCACACAGTTTATCTTCTTTTGCGACATCTCCATTATGTTCTTCTATAAAAAGCTTTCTTGGCCTAAGTTCACCTTTGTTTCGCGTAAAATGAATGATCCTCCTGGATTCGAGGTTACTGGGGTATTATAAACATCTAAAGCTGAATGATATTGTGGTACTTTCTGACTGGTCTCGTTAGATGTATAGTTTCTATCTTCCTCGACACAAGGGTTCAAAGTCTGGGACTCCTCGATTGTGTTAAACATCAGATGATGCTTTGGAAGTAACTAAGAAATCAACTGTGGGATAAATTCTTCTGTACTAGTGTTAAACACTAGAGTCTTTTGTGGATGTGACTGAACACTCAACTTTGGGGTAAATTCCTCTGCGTTGGGATTAAGCATCAGAGACATTTTCGGAAGTGACTGAGCATTCAGTTGTGAGATAAATTCCTCTTCACTAGGGTTAAACACCAGTCTTTTTTGGATGTGACTGAACACTCAGCTGTGGGGTAAATTCCTCTGCTTTAGGATTAAACATCAGTGACATTTTCAGAAGTGACTGAGCATTCAATTGTGGGATAAATTCCTCTGCGCTAGGGTTAAACACCAGAGTCTTTTTTGGATGTGAATGAACACTCAGCTGTGGGGTAAATTCCTCTGCTTTAGGATTAAACATCAGTGACATTTTCAGAAGTGACTGAGCATTCAATTGTGGGATAAATTCCTCTGGGCTAGGGTTAAACACCAGAGTCTTTTTTGGATGTGACTGAACACTCAGCTGTGGGGTAAATTCCTCTGCTTTAGGATTAAACATCAGTGACATTTTCAGAAGTGACTGAGCATTCAATTGTGGGATAAATTCCTCTGCGCTAGAGTTAAACACCAGAGTCTTTTTTTGGATGTGAATGAACACTCAGCTGTGGGGTAAATTCCTCTGCTTTAGGATTAAACATCAGTGACATTTTCAGAAGTGACTGAGCATTCAATTGTGGGATAAATTCCTCTGCGCTAGGGTTAAACACCAGAGTCTTTTTTGGATGTGACTGAACACTCAGCTGTGGGGTAAATTCCTCTGCTTTAGGATTAAACATCAGTGACATTTTCAGAAGTGACTGAGCATTCAATTGTGGGATAAATTCCTCTGCGCTAGGGTTAAACACCAGAGTCTTTTTTGGATGTGAATGAACACTCAACTGTTGGGTAAATTCCTCTGCGTTGGGATTAAACATCAGTGACATTTTCAGAAGTGACTGAGCATTCAATTGCGGGATAAATTCCTCTGCGCTAGGGTTAAACACCAGAGCCTTTTGTTGGTGTGAATGAGCACTCAACAGTGTGGTAAATTCCTCTGCTATAGGATTAAATATCAGGGGCATTTTCTGAAGTGATTGAGCGTTCAACTGCGGGATAAATTCATATACGCTGGAGTTAAGAATCATAGACTGTTCTGCACATGCCTGATAATCAAGCTGTATTTGATTCGATTGCGGGATAAACTCTTTGCTGTAGTTCAATTTGAAGACGTCGTTATGTAACGTTGATGTATCTATACACTGTTGATTTATCTTCATAGGAACTTCTATCTCGTCCTCTTGTGGAACATTGTAGCCAAAACCAGGAAGCAGATATGCTGCACGTGTGTTTGGTGGAGTGTGATAAACAGCAGATGACCTATGCTGATAATCGACAGCGACAGTGATGATGAATTCATCATTTTGTGGCATTGGCTTCTTATCTGGACGTCTTGGAGTTCTGCGGAAATCTTTATTAGGCAAATCCACTTTAGCAGGAGTCAGATTATTGACGTCAGCGACTGTTCGTTCCGCTGCTGTGACAGTTGTTGAACGTTGTGTTGGTATGTCACCTTGAGCATGTGTAGAGCTAGACATAGCAGCTTCTTGATTCAGGACATGTACACTTTCCGCGTTGTCATCAGCAGATATTCTTAGTTGAAATTCGTCGTGATTGAGTTCGTAGAAAGGCGACACATATTCTCTCCCAGAATTATGCCGGGAAATCTCTGACAATTCTACAGTGTTCTTTGCACTATAGGATTCTGTTTTGTGTGAAACTTGCGACATATTTCTTAACTGTGGAATGAATGTTCTGGCGTTTGCGTTCAAAGTTACTGACTCAACTTGATGTGTGGAAAAATCAAAATGATCTTCCTGTGAAGGACAGGTTGTTTGTGCTTCTACTGCATCTTCTGTCACCTGTGCAATACTATTTGGACACAAACTTGATAATGCCGTCAATTCGTCTATTGGCCTATTGTCTACATTTGAGAGTGCGGTGATTCCCTCCCGATTATATTTCTTGACCTCTGTGTTTAGTAAAACAGGTGACATGTCTGTTGGATGAGGGATGAAAATCTGGGCACACGGATTCAGCTTCTGTGATTCTGTTAACTGTGAATCTTGTAAATTGCTGGCGGTTTGGGCATCGTCATCATCAGAATGTTTGATTCGTTCATCTGACCTCGTTCTGAAAGACGCCTTTCGGGCAAGATTGGAGTTGTTAAGTTTTCTTAACAGTTCTCTCAATTTTTGTGTTAATGCAGTTTTCGGATCTAATTCTGAATGCATTTGTTTCAGTCTGTCGCTTGTCTCGTTAGTGTTATATGAACTCGGTGAAGCATTTCTCACTAGTGAGAAAAATGGTTTAGCCAAAGGATTTAAAGTCCAGGATCTTGTTGGCTGTGACTTCCCGTGAATGGCACACAGTTTATCTTCTTTTGCGACATCTCCATTATGTTCTTCTATAAAAAGCTTTCTTGGCCTAAGTTCACCTTTGTTTCTGCGTAAAATGAATGATCCTCCTGGATTCGAGGTTACTGGGGTATTATAAACATCTAAAGCTGAATGATATTGTGGTACTTTCTGACTGGTCTCGTTAGATGTATAGTTTCTATCTTCCTCGACACAAGGGTTCAAAGTCTGGGACTCCTCGATTGTGTTAAACATCAGATGATGCTTTGGAAGTAACTGAGAAATCAACTGTGGGATAAATTCTTCTGCACTAGTGTCTTTTGTGGATGTGACTGAACACTCAACTTTGGGGTAAATTCCTCTGCGTTGGGATTAAGCATCAGAGACATTTTCGGAAGTGACTGAGCATTCAGTTGTGAGATAAATTCCTCTTCACTAGGGTTAAACACCAGAGTCTTTTTTGGATGTGCTGAACACTCAGCTGTGGGGTAAATTCCTCTGCTTCAGGATTAAACATCAGTGACATTTTCAGAAGTGACTGAGCATTCAATTGTGGGATAAATTCCTCTGCGCAAGGGTTAAACACCAGAGTCGTTTTTGGATGTGACTGAACACTCAGCTGTGGGGTAAATTCCTCTGCGTTAGGATTAAACATCAGTGACATTTTCAGAAGTGACTGAGCATTCAATTATGGGATAAATTCCTCTGCGCTAGGGTTAAACACCAGAGTCTTTTTTGGATGTGACTGAACACTCAGCTGTGGGGTAAATTCCTCTGCTTTAGGATTAAACATCAGTGACATTTTCAGAAGTGACTGAGCATTCAATTGCGGGATAAATTCCTCTGTGCTAGGGTTAAACACCAGAGTCTCTTTTGGATGTGAATGAACACTCAACTGTTGGGTAAATTCCTCTGCGTTGGGATTAAACATCAGTGACATTTTCAGAAGTGACTGAGCATTCAATTGCGGGATAAATTCCTCTGCGCTAGGGTTAAACACCAGAGTCTTTTGTGGGTGTGAATGAGCACTCAACAGTGGGGTAAATTCCTCTGCTATAGGATTAAATATCAGGGGCATTTTCTGAAGTGATTGAGCGTTCAACTGCGGGATAAATTCATATACGCTGGAGTTAAGAATCATAGACTGTTCTGCACATGCCTGATAATCAAGCCGTATTTGATTCGATTGCGGGATAAACTCTTTGCTGTAGTTCAATTTGAAGACGTCGTTATGTAACGTTGATGTATCTATACACTGTTGATTTATCTTCATAGGAACTTCTCTCTCGTCCTCTTGTGGAACATTGTAGCCAAAACCAGGAAGCAGATATGCTGCACGTGTGTTTGGTGGAGTGTGATAAACAGCAGATGGCCTATGCTGATAATCGACAGCGACTGTGATGATGAATTCATCATTTTTTGGCATTGGCTTCTTATCTGGACGAATTGGAGTTCTGCGGAAATCTTTATTAGGCAAATCCACTTTAGCAGGAGTCAGATTATTGACGTCAGCGACTGTTCGTTCCGCTGCTGTCACAGTTGTTGAACGTTGCGTTGGTATGTCGCCTTGAGCATGTGTAGAGCTAGACATAGCATCTTCTCAATTCAGGACACGTCCACTTTCCGCGTTGTCATCAGCAGATAGGCTTAGTTGAAATTCGTCGTGATTGAGTTCGTAGAAAGGCGACACATATTCTCTCCCAGAATTATGCTGGGAAATCTCTGACAATTCTACAGTGTTCTTTGCACTATAGGATTCTGTTTTGTGTGAAACTTGCGACATATTTCTTAACTGTGGAATGAATGTTTTGGCGTTTGCGTTCAAAGTTACTGACTCAACTTGATGTGTGGAAAAATCAAAATGATCTTCCTGTGAAGGACAGGTTGTTTGTGCTTCTACTGCATCTTCTGTCACCTGTGCAATACTATTTGGACACAAACTTGATAATGCTGTCAATTCAACGTCTATTGGCCTATTGTCTACATTTGAGAGTGCTGTGATTCCCTCCCGATTATATTTCTTGACCTCTGTGTTTAGTAAAACAGGTGACATGTCTGTTGGATGAGGGATGAAAATCTGGGCGCACGGATTCAGCTTCTGTGATTCTGTTAACTGTGAATTTTGTAAATTGCTGGCGGTTTTGGCATCGTCATCATCAGAATGTTCGATTCGTTCATCTGACCTCGTTCTGAAAGATGCCTTTCGGGCAAGCTTGGAGTTGTTGATAAGTTTTCTTAACAGTTCTCTCAGTTTTTGTGTTATTGCAGTTTTCGGCGGATCTAATTCTGAATGCATTTGTTTCAGACTGTCACTTGTCTCGTTAGTGTTACATGAACTCGGTGAAGCATTTCTCACTAGTGAGAAAAATGGTTTAGCCAAAGGATTTAAAGTCCAGGATCTCGTTGGCTGTGACTCTTTCC
This sequence comes from Cepaea hortensis, assembly GCA_963921405.1. Classification (NCBI taxonomy): domain Eukaryota; kingdom Metazoa; phylum Mollusca; class Gastropoda; order Stylommatophora; family Helicidae; genus Cepaea; species Cepaea hortensis. The sequence continues at coordinate 72,517,199 of OY992891.1, read as the reverse complement.
GTGAATGGCACGCAGTTTGATTATCTTCTTTTGCGACATCTCCATTACGTTCTTCTATAAAAAGCTTACTTGGCCTAATTTCACCTTTTGTTTCTGCGTAAAATGAATGATCTAAAGCTGAATGATTTTGTGGTACTTTCTGACTGGTCTCGTTAGATGTATAGTTTCTCTCTTCCTCGACACAAGGGTTCAAAGTCTGGGACTCCTCGATTGTGTTAAACATCAGATGATGCTTTGGAAGTAACTGAGAAATCAACTGCGGGATAAATTCTTCTGCACTAGTGCTAAACACTAGAGTCTTTTGTGGATGTGACTGAACACTCAACTTTGGGGTAAATTCCTCTGCGTTAGGATTAAGCATCAGAGACATTTTCAGAAGTGACTGAGCATTCAGTTGTGAGATAAATTCCTCTTCACTAGGGTTAAACATAAGAGGCTTTTTAGGAAGTAACATCTGCTGGATAAATTCCTCTGCGTTAGTGTTAAACATCAGAATCTTTTTTGGATGTGACTGAACACTCAACTGTGGGGTAAATTCCTCTGCGTTAGGATTAAACATCAGTGACATTTTCAGAAGTGACTGAGCATTCAATTATGGGATAAATTCCTCTGCGCTAGGGTTAAACACCAGAGTCTTTTTTGGATGTGACTGAACACTCAGCTGTGGGGTAAATTCCTCTGCTTTAGGATTAAACATCAGTGACATTTTCAGAAGTGACTGAGCATTCAATTGTGGGATAAATTCCTCTGCGCTAGGGTTAAACACCAGAGTCTTTTTTGGATGTGAATGAACACTCAACTGTTGGGTAAATTCCTCTGCTTTAGGATTAAACATCAGTGACATTTTCAGAAGTGACTGAGCATTCAATTATGGGATAAATTCCTCTGCGCTAGGGTTAAACACCAGAGTCTTTTTTGGATGTGACTGAACACTCAGCTGTGGGGTAAATTCCTCTGCTTTAGGATTAAACATCAGTGACATTTTCAGAAGTGACTGAGCATTCAATTGTGGGATAAATTCCTCTGCGCTAGGGTTAAACACCAGAGTCTTTTTTGGATGTGAATGAACACTCAACTGTTGGGTAAATTCCTCTGCGTTGGGATTAAACATCAGTGACATTTTCAGAAGTGACTGAGCATTCAATTGCGGGATAAATTCCTTTGTGCTAGGGTTAAACACCAGAGTCTCTTTTGGATGTGAATGAACACTCAACTGTTGGGTAAATTCCTCTGCGTTGGGATTAAACATCAGTGACATTTTCAGAAGTGACTGAGCATTCAATTGCGGGATAAATTCCTCTGCGCTAGGGTTAAACACCAGAGTCTTTTGTGGGTGTGAATGAGCACTCAACAGTGGGGTAAATTCCTCTGCTATAGGATTAAATATCAGGGGCATTTTCTGAAGTGATTGAGCGTTCAACTGCGGGATAAATTCATATACGCTGGAGTTAAGAATCATAGACTGTTCTGCACATGCCTGATAATCAAGCCGTATTTGATTCGATTGCGGGATAAACTCTTTGCTGTAGTTCAATTTGAAGACGTCGTTATGTAACGTTGATGTATCTATACACTGTTGATTTATCTTCATAGGAACTTCTCTCTCGTCCTCTTGTGGAACATTGTAGCCAAAACCAGGAAGCAGATATGCTGCACGTGTGTTTGGTGGAGTGTGATAAACAGCAGATGGCCTATGCTGATAATCGACAGCGACTGTGATGATGAATTCATCATTTTTTGGCATTGGCTTCTTATCTGGACGTCTTGGAGTTCTGCGGAAATCTTTATTAGGCAAATCCACTTTAGCAGGAGTCAGATTATTGGCGTCAGCGACTGTTCGTTCCGCTGCTGTCACAGTTGTTGAACGTTGCGTTGGTATGTCGCCTTGAGCATGTGTAGAGCTAGACATAGCAGCTTCTCAATTAAGGACACGTCCACTTTCCGCGTTGTCATCAGCAGATAGGCTTAGTTGAAATTTGTCGTGATTGAGTTCGTAGAAAGGCGACACATATTCTCTCCCAGAATTATGCTGGGAAATCTCTGACAATTCTACAGTGTTCTTTGCACTATAGGATTCTGTTTTGTGTGAAACTTGCGACATATTTCTTAACTGTGGAATGAATGTTCTGGCGTTTGCGTTCAAAGTTACTGACTCAACTTGATGTGTGGAAAAATCAAAATGATCTTCCTGTGAAGGACAGGTTGTTTGTGCTTCTGCTGCATCTTCTGTCACCTGTGCAATACTATTTGGACACAAACTTGATAATGCCGTCAATTCATCTATTGGCCTATTGTCTACATTTGAGAGTGCTGTGATTCCCTCCCGATTATATTTCTTGACCTCTGTGTTTAGTAAAACAGGTGACATGTCTGTTGGATGAGGGATGAAAATCTGGGCACACGGATTCAGCTTCTGTGATTCTGTTAACTGTGAATCTTGTAAATTGCTGGCGGTTTGGGCATCGTCATCATCAGAATGTTTGATTCGTTCATCTGACCTCGTTCTGAAAGACGCCTTTCGGGCAAGATTGGAGTTGTTAAGTTTTCTTAACAGTTCTCTCAATTTTTGTGTTAATGCAGTTTTCGGATCTAATTCTGAATGCATTTGTTTCAGTCTGTCGCTTGTCTCGTTAGTGTTATGTGAACTCGGTGAAGCATTTCTTACTATTGAGAAAAATGGTTTAGCCAAAGGATTTAAAGTCCAGGATCTTGTTGGCTGTGACTTCCCGTGAATGGCACACAGTTTATCTTCTTTTGCGACATCTCCATTATGTTCTTCTATAAAAAGCTTTCTTGGCCTAAGTTCACCTTTGTTTCGCGTAAAATGAATGATCCTCCTGGATTCGAGGTTACTGGGGTATTATAAACATCTAAAGCTGAATGATATTGTGGTACTTTCTGACTGGTCTCGTTAGATGTATAGTTTCTATCTTCCTCGACACAAGGGTTCAAAGTCTGGGACTCCTCGATTGTGTTAAACATCAGATGATGCTTTGGAAGTAACTAAGAAATCAACTGTGGGATAAATTCTTCTGTACTAGTGTTAAACACTAGAGTCTTTTGTGGATGTGACTGAACACTCAACTTTGGGGTAAATTCCTCTGCGTTGGGATTAAGCATCAGAGACATTTTCGGAAGTGACTGAGCATTCAGTTGTGAGATAAATTCCTCTTCACTAGGGTTAAACACCAGTCTTTTTTGGATGTGACTGAACACTCAGCTGTGGGGTAAATTCCTCTGCTTTAGGATTAAACATCAGTGACATTTTCAGAAGTGACTGAGCATTCAATTGTGGGATAAATTCCTCTGCGCTAGGGTTAAACACCAGAGTCTTTTTTGGATGTGAATGAACACTCAGCTGTGGGGTAAATTCCTCTGCTTTAGGATTAAACATCAGTGACATTTTCAGAAGTGACTGAGCATTCAATTGTGGGATAAATTCCTCTGGGCTAGGGTTAAACACCAGAGTCTTTTTTGGATGTGACTGAACACTCAGCTGTGGGGTAAATTCCTCTGCTTTAGGATTAAACATCAGTGACATTTTCAGAAGTGACTGAGCATTCAATTGTGGGATAAATTCCTCTGCGCTAGAGTTAAACACCAGAGTCTTTTTTTGGATGTGAATGAACACTCAGCTGTGGGGTAAATTCCTCTGCTTTAGGATTAAACATCAGTGACATTTTCAGAAGTGACTGAGCATTCAATTGTGGGATAAATTCCTCTGCGCTAGGGTTAAACACCAGAGTCTTTTTTGGATGTGACTGAACACTCAGCTGTGGGGTAAATTCCTCTGCTTTAGGATTAAACATCAGTGACATTTTCAGAAGTGACTGAGCATTCAATTGTGGGATAAATTCCTCTGCGCTAGGGTTAAACACCAGAGTCTTTTTTGGATGTGAATGAACACTCAACTGTTGGGTAAATTCCTCTGCGTTGGGATTAAACATCAGTGACATTTTCAGAAGTGACTGAGCATTCAATTGCGGGATAAATTCCTCTGCGCTAGGGTTAAACACCAGAGCCTTTTGTTGGTGTGAATGAGCACTCAACAGTGTGGTAAATTCCTCTGCTATAGGATTAAATATCAGGGGCATTTTCTGAAGTGATTGAGCGTTCAACTGCGGGATAAATTCATATACGCTGGAGTTAAGAATCATAGACTGTTCTGCACATGCCTGATAATCAAGCTGTATTTGATTCGATTGCGGGATAAACTCTTTGCTGTAGTTCAATTTGAAGACGTCGTTATGTAACGTTGATGTATCTATACACTGTTGATTTATCTTCATAGGAACTTCTATCTCGTCCTCTTGTGGAACATTGTAGCCAAAACCAGGAAGCAGATATGCTGCACGTGTGTTTGGTGGAGTGTGATAAACAGCAGATGACCTATGCTGATAATCGACAGCGACAGTGATGATGAATTCATCATTTTGTGGCATTGGCTTCTTATCTGGACGTCTTGGAGTTCTGCGGAAATCTTTATTAGGCAAATCCACTTTAGCAGGAGTCAGATTATTGACGTCAGCGACTGTTCGTTCCGCTGCTGTGACAGTTGTTGAACGTTGTGTTGGTATGTCACCTTGAGCATGTGTAGAGCTAGACATAGCAGCTTCTTGATTCAGGACATGTACACTTTCCGCGTTGTCATCAGCAGATATTCTTAGTTGAAATTCGTCGTGATTGAGTTCGTAGAAAGGCGACACATATTCTCTCCCAGAATTATGCCGGGAAATCTCTGACAATTCTACAGTGTTCTTTGCACTATAGGATTCTGTTTTGTGTGAAACTTGCGACATATTTCTTAACTGTGGAATGAATGTTCTGGCGTTTGCGTTCAAAGTTACTGACTCAACTTGATGTGTGGAAAAATCAAAATGATCTTCCTGTGAAGGACAGGTTGTTTGTGCTTCTACTGCATCTTCTGTCACCTGTGCAATACTATTTGGACACAAACTTGATAATGCCGTCAATTCGTCTATTGGCCTATTGTCTACATTTGAGAGTGCGGTGATTCCCTCCCGATTATATTTCTTGACCTCTGTGTTTAGTAAAACAGGTGACATGTCTGTTGGATGAGGGATGAAAATCTGGGCACACGGATTCAGCTTCTGTGATTCTGTTAACTGTGAATCTTGTAAATTGCTGGCGGTTTGGGCATCGTCATCATCAGAATGTTTGATTCGTTCATCTGACCTCGTTCTGAAAGACGCCTTTCGGGCAAGATTGGAGTTGTTAAGTTTTCTTAACAGTTCTCTCAATTTTTGTGTTAATGCAGTTTTCGGATCTAATTCTGAATGCATTTGTTTCAGTCTGTCGCTTGTCTCGTTAGTGTTATATGAACTCGGTGAAGCATTTCTCACTAGTGAGAAAAATGGTTTAGCCAAAGGATTTAAAGTCCAGGATCTTGTTGGCTGTGACTTCCCGTGAATGGCACACAGTTTATCTTCTTTTGCGACATCTCCATTATGTTCTTCTATAAAAAGCTTTCTTGGCCTAAGTTCACCTTTGTTTCTGCGTAAAATGAATGATCCTCCTGGATTCGAGGTTACTGGGGTATTATAAACATCTAAAGCTGAATGATATTGTGGTACTTTCTGACTGGTCTCGTTAGATGTATAGTTTCTATCTTCCTCGACACAAGGGTTCAAAGTCTGGGACTCCTCGATTGTGTTAAACATCAGATGATGCTTTGGAAGTAACTGAGAAATCAACTGTGGGATAAATTCTTCTGCACTAGTGTTAAACACTAGAGTCTTTTGTGGATGTGACTGAACACTCAACTTTGGGGTAAATTCCTCTGCGTTGGGATTAAGCATCAGAGACATTTTCGGAAGTGACTGAGCATTCAGTTGTGAGATAAATTCCTCTTCACTAGGGTTAAACACCAGAGTCTTTTTTGGATGTGCTGAACACTCAGCTGTGGGGTAAATTCCTCTGCTTCAGGATTAAACATCAGTGACATTTTCAGAAGTGACTGAGCATTCAATTGTGGGATAAATTCCTCTGCGCAAGGGTTAAACACCAGAGTCGTTTTTGGATGTGACTGAACACTCAGCTGTGGGGTAAATTCCTCTGCGTTAGGATTAAACATCAGTGACATTTTCAGAAGTGACTGAGCATTCAATTATGGGATAAATTCCTCTGCGCTAGGGTTAAACACCAGAGTCTTTTTTGGATGTGACTGAACACTCAGCTGTGGGGTAAATTCCTCTGCTTTAGGATTAAACATCAGTGACATTTTCAGAAGTGACTGAGCATTCAATTGCGGGATAAATTCCTCTGTGCTAGGGTTAAACACCAGAGTCTCTTTTGGATGTGAATGAACACTCAACTGTTGGGTAAATTCCTCTGCGTTGGGATTAAACATCAGTGACATTTTCAGAAGTGACTGAGCATTCAATTGCGGGATAAATTCCTCTGCGCTAGGGTTAAACACCAGAGTCTTTTGTGGGTGTGAATGAGCACTCAACAGTGGGGTAAATTCCTCTGCTATAGGATTAAATATCAGGGGCATTTTCTGAAGTGATTGAGCGTTCAACTGCGGGATAAATTCATATACGCTGGAGTTAAGAATCATAGACTGTTCTGCACATGCCTGATAATCAAGCCGTATTTGATTCGATTGCGGGATAAACTCTTTGCTGTAGTTCAATTTGAAGACGTCGTTATGTAACGTTGATGTATCTATACACTGTTGATTTATCTTCATAGGAACTTCTCTCTCGTCCTCTTGTGGAACATTGTAGCCAAAACCAGGAAGCAGATATGCTGCACGTGTGTTTGGTGGAGTGTGATAAACAGCAGATGGCCTATGCTGATAATCGACAGCGACTGTGATGATGAATTCATCATTTTTTGGCATTGGCTTCTTATCTGGACGAATTGGAGTTCTGCGGAAATCTTTATTAGGCAAATCCACTTTAGCAGGAGTCAGATTATTGACGTCAGCGACTGTTCGTTCCGCTGCTGTCACAGTTGTTGAACGTTGCGTTGGTATGTCGCCTTGAGCATGTGTAGAGCTAGACATAGCATCTTCTCAATTCAGGACACGTCCACTTTCCGCGTTGTCATCAGCAGATAGGCTTAGTTGAAATTCGTCGTGATTGAGTTCGTAGAAAGGCGACACATATTCTCTCCCAGAATTATGCTGGGAAATCTCTGACAATTCTACAGTGTTCTTTGCACTATAGGATTCTGTTTTGTGTGAAACTTGCGACATATTTCTTAACTGTGGAATGAATGTTTTGGCGTTTGCGTTCAAAGTTACTGACTCAACTTGATGTGTGGAAAAATCAAAATGATCTTCCTGTGAAGGACAGGTTGTTTGTGCTTCTACTGCATCTTCTGTCACCTGTGCAATACTATTTGGACACAAACTTGATAATGCTGTCAATTCAACGTCTATTGGCCTATTGTCTACATTTGAGAGTGCTGTGATTCCCTCCCGATTATATTTCTTGACCTCTGTGTTTAGTAAAACAGGTGACATGTCTGTTGGATGAGGGATGAAAATCTGGGCGCACGGATTCAGCTTCTGTGATTCTGTTAACTGTGAATTTTGTAAATTGCTGGCGGTTTTGGCATCGTCATCATCAGAATGTTCGATTCGTTCATCTGACCTCGTTCTGAAAGATGCCTTTCGGGCAAGCTTGGAGTTGTTGATAAGTTTTCTTAACAGTTCTCTCAGTTTTTGTGTTATTGCAGTTTTCGGCGGATCTAATTCTGAATGCATTTGTTTCAGACTGTCACTTGTCTCGTTAGTGTTACATGAACTCGGTGAAGCATTTCTCACTAGTGAGAAAAATGGTTTAGCCAAAGGATTTAAAGTCCAGGATCTCGTTGGCTGTGACTCTTTCCGTGAATGGCACGCAGTTTGATTATCTTCTTTTGCGACATCTCCATTACGTTCTTCTATAAAAAGCTTACTTGGCCTAATTTCACCTTTTGTTTCTGCGTAAAATGAATGATCTAAAGCTGAATGATTTTGTGGTACTTTCTGACTGGTCTCGTTAGATGTATAGTTTCTCTCTTCCTCGACACAAGGGTTCAAAGTCTGGGACTCCTCGATTGTGTTAAACATCAGATGATGCTTTGGAAGTAACTGAGAAATCAACTGCGGGATAAATTCTTCTGCACTAGTGCTAAACACTAGAGTCTTTTGTGGATGTGACTGAACACTCAACTTTGGGGTAAATTCCTCTGCGTTAGGATTAAGCATCAGAGACATTTTCAGAAGTGACTGAGCATTCAGTTGTGAGATAAATTCCTCTTCACTAGGGTTAAACATAAGAGGCTTTTTAGGAAGTAACATCTGCTGGATAAATTCCTCTGCGTTAGTGTTAAACATCAGAATCTTTTTTGGATGTGACTGAACACTCAACTGTGGGGTAAATTCCTCTGCGTTAGGATTAAACATCAGTGACATTTTCAGAAGTGACTGAGCATTCAATTATGGGATAAATTCCTCTGCGCTAGGGTTAAACACCAGAGTCTTTTTTGGATGTGACTGAACACTCAGCTGTGGGGTAAATTCCTCTGCTTTAGGATTAAACATCAGTGACATTTTCAGAAGTGACTGAGCATTCAATTGTGGGATAAATTCCTCTGCGCTAGGGTTAAACACCAGAGTCTTTTTTGGATGTGAATGAACACTCAACTGTTGGGTAAATTCCTCTGCGTTGGGATTAAACATCAGTGACATTTTCAGAAGTGACTGAGCATTCAATTGCGGGATAAATTCCTTTGTGCTAGGGTTAAACACCAGAGTCTCTTTTGGATGTGAATGAACACTCAACTGTTGGGTAAATTCCTCTGCGTTGGGATTAAACATCAGTGACATTTTCAGAAGTGACTGAGCATTCAATTGCGGGATAAATTCCTCTGCGCTAGGGTTAAACACCAGAGTCTTTTGTGGGTGTGAATGAGCACTCAACAGTGGGGTAAATTCCTCTGCTATAGGATTAAATATCAGGGGCATTTTCTGAAGTGATTGAGCGTTCAACTGCGGGATAAATTCATATACGCTGGAGTTAAGAATCATAGACTGTTCTGCACATGCCTGATAATCAAGCCGTATTTGATTCGATTGCGGGATAAACTCTTTGCTGTAGTTCAATTTGAAGACGTCGTTATGTAACGTTGATGTATCTATACACTGTTGATTTATCTTCATAGGAACTTCTCTCTCGTCCTCTTGTGGAACATTGTAGCCAAAACCAGGAAGCAGATATGCTGCACGTGTGTTTGGTGGAGTGTGATAAACAGCAGATGGCCTATGCTGATAATCGACAGCGACTGTGATGATGAATTCATCATTTTTTGGCATTGGCTTCTTATCTGGACGTCTTGGAGTTCTGCGGAAATCTTTATTAGGCAAATCCACTTTAGCAGGAGTCAGATTATTGGCGTCAGCGACTGTTCGTTCCGCTGCTGTCACAGTTGTTGAACGTTGCGTTGGTATGTCGCCTTGAGCATGTGTAGAGCTAGACATAGCAGCTTCTCAATTAAGGACACGTCCACTTTCCGCGTTGTCATCAGCAGATAGGCTTAGTTGAAATTTGTCGTGATTGAGTTCGTAGAAAGGCGACACATATTCTCTCCCAGAATTATGCTGGGAAATCTCTGACAATTCTACAGTGTTCTTTGCACTATAGGATTCTGTTTTGTGTGAAACTTGCGACATATTTCTTAACTGTGGAATGAATGTTCTGGCGTTTGCGTTCAAAGTTACTGACTCAACTTGATGTGTGGAAAAATCAAAATGATCTTCCTGTGAAGGACAGGTTGTTTGTGCTTCTGCTGCATCTTCTGTCACCTGTGCAATACTATTTGGACACAAACTTGATAATGCCGTCAATTCATCTATTGGCCTATTGTCTACATTTGAGAGTGCTGTGATTCCCTCCCGATTATATTTCTTGACCTCTGTGTTTAGTAAAACAGGTGACATGTCTGTTGGATGAGGGATGAAAATCTGGGCACACGGATTCAGCTTCTGTGATTCTGTTAACTGTGAATCTTGTAAATTGCTGGCGGTTTGGGCATCGTCATCATCAGAATGTTTGATTCGTTCATCTGACCTCGTTCTGAAAGACGCCTTTCGGGCAAGATTGGAGTTGTTAAGTTTTCTTAACAGTTCTCTCAGTTTTTGTGTTAATGCAGTTTTCGGATCTAATTCTGAATGCATTTGTTTCAGTCTGTCGCTTGTCTCGTTAGTGTTATATGAACTCGGTGAAGCATTTCTCACTAGTGAGAAAAATGGTTTAGCCAAAGGATTTAAAGTCCAGGATCTTGTTGGCTGTGACTTCCCGTGAATGGCACACAGTTTATCTTCTTTTGCGACATCTCCATTATGTTCTTCTATAAAAAGCTTTCTTGGCCTAAGTTCACCTTTGTTTCTGGGTAAAATGAATGATCCTCCTGGATTCGAGGTTACTGGGGTATTATAAACATCTAAAGCTGAATGATTTTGTGGTACTTTCTGACTGGTCTCGTTAGATGTATAGTTTCTCTCTTCCTCGACACAAGGGTTCAAAGTCTGGGACTCCTCGATTGTGTTAAACATCAGATGATGCTTTGGAAGTAACTGAGAAATCAACTGCGGGATAAATTCTTCTGCACTAGTGCTAAACACTAGAGTCTTTTGTGGATGTGACTGAACACTCAACTTTGGGGTAAATTCCTCTGCGTTAGGATTAAGCATCAGAGACATTTTCAGAAGTGACTGAGCATTCAGTTGTGAGATAAATTCCTCTTCACTAGGGTTAAACATAAGAGGCTTTTTAGGAAGTAACATCTGCTGGATAAATTCCTCTGCGTTAGTGTTAAACATCAGAATCTTTTTTGGATGTGACTGAACACTCAACTGTGGGGTAAATTCCTCTGCGTTAGGATTAAACATCAGTGACATTTTCAGAAGTGACTGAGCATTCAATTATGGGATAAATTCCTCTGCGCTAGGGTTAAACACCAGTCTTTTTTGGATGTGACTGAACACTCAGCTGTGGGGTAAATTCCTCTGCTTTAGGATTAAACATCAGTGACATTTTCAGAAGTGACTGAGCATTCAATTGTGGGATAAATTCCTCTGCGCTAGGGTTAAACACCAGAGTCTTTTTTGGATGTGAATGAACACTCAACTGTTGGGTAAATTCCTCTGCGTTGGGATTAAACATCAGTGACATTTTCAGAAGTGACTGAGCATTCAATTGCGGGATAAATTCCTTTGTGCTAGGGTTAAACACCAGAGTCTCTTTTGGATGTGAATGAACACTCAACTGTTGGGTAAATTCCTCTGCGTTGGGATTAAACATCAGTGACATTTTCAGAAGTGACTGAGCATTCAATTGCGGGATAAATTCCTCTGCGCTAGGGTTAAACACCAGAGTCTTTTGTGGGTGTGAATGAGCACTCAACAGTGGGGTAAATTCCTCTGCTATAGGATTAAATATCAGGGGCATTTTCTGAAGTGATTGAGCGTTCAACTGCGGGATAAATTCATATACGCTGGAGTTAAGAATCATAGACTGTTCTGCACATGCCTGATAATCAAGCCGTATTTGATTCGATTGCGGGATAAACTCTTTGCTGTAGTTCAATTTGAAGACGTCGTTATGTAACGTTGATGTATCTATACACTGTTGATTTATCTTCATAGGAACTTCTCTCTCGTCCTCTTGTGGAACATTGTAGCCAAAACCAGGAAGCAGATATGCTGCACGTGTGTTTGGTGGAGTGTGATAAACAGCAGATGGCCTATGCTGATAATCGACAGCGACTGTGATGATGAATTCATCATTTTTTGGCATTGGCTTCTTATCTGGACGTCTTGGAGTTCTGCGGAAATCTTTATTAGGCAAATCCACTTTAGCAGGAGTCAGATTATTGGCGTCAGCGACTGTTCGTTCCGCTGCTGTCACAGTTGTTGAACGTTGCGTTGGTATGTCGCCTTGAGCATGTGTAGAGCTAGACATAGCAGCTTCTCAATTAAGGACACGTCCACTTTCCGCGTTGTCATCAGCAGATAGGCTTAGTTGAAATTTGTCGTGATTGAGTTCGTAGAAAGGCGACACATATTCTCTCCCAGAATTATGCTGGGAAATCTCTGACAATTCTACAGTGTTCTTTGCACTATAGGATTCTGTTTTGTGTGAAACTTGCGACATATTTCTTAACTGTGGAATGAATGTTCTGGCGTTTGCGTTCAAAGTTACTGACTCAACTTGATGTGTGGAAAAATCAAAATGATCTTCCTGTGAAGGACAGGTTGTTTGTGCTTCTGCTGCATCTTCTGTCACCTGTGCAATACTATTTGGACACAAACTTGATAATGCCGTCAATTCATCTATTGGCCTATTGTCTACATTTGAGAGTGCTGTGATTCCCTCCCGATTATATTTCTTGACCTCTGTGTTTAGTAAAACAGGTGACATGTCTGTTGGATGAGGGATGAAAATCTGGGCACACGGATTCAGCTTCTGTGATTCTGTTAACTGTGAATCTTGTAAATTGCTGGCGGTTTGGGCATCGTCATCATCAGAATGTTTGATTCGTTCATCTGACCTCGTTCTGAAAGACGCCTTTCGGGCAAGATTGGAGTTGTTAAGTTTTCTTAACAGTTCTCTCAGTTTTTGTGTTAATGCAGTTTTCGGATCTAATTCTGAATGCATTTGTTTCAGTCTGTCGCTTGTCTCGTTAGTGTTATATGAACTCGGTGAAGCATTTCTCACTAGTGAGAAAAATGGTTTAGCCAAAGGATTTAAAGTCCAGGATCTTGTTGGCTGTGACTTCCCGTGAATGGCACACAGTTTATCTTCTTTTGCGACATCTCCATTATGTTCTTCTATAAAAAGCTTTCTTGGCCTAAGTTCACCTTTGTTTCTGGGTAAAATGAATGATCCTCCTGGATTCGAGGTTACTGGGGTATTATAAACATCTAAAGCTGAATGATTTTGTGGTACTTTCTGACTGGTCTCGTTAGATGTATAGTTTCTCTCTTCCTCGACACAAGGGTTCAAAGTCTGGGACTCCTCGATTGTGTTAAACATCAGATGATGCTTTGGAAGTAACTGAGAAATCAACTGCGGGATAAATTCTTCTGCACTAGTGCTAAACACTAGAGTCTTTTGTGGATGTGACTGAACACTCAACTTTGGGGTAAATTCCTCTGCGTTAGGATTAAGCATCAGAGACATTTTCAGAAGTGACTGAGCATTCAGTTGTGAGATAAATTCCTCTTCACTAGGGTTAAACATAAGAGGCTTTTTAGGAAGTAACATCTGCTGGATAAATTCCTCTGCGTTAGTGTTAAACATCAGAATCTTTTTTGGATGTGACTGAACACTCAACTGTGGGGTAAATTCCTCTGCGTTAGGATTAAACATCAGTGACATTTTCAGAAGTGACTGAGCATTCAATTATGGGATAAATTCCTCTGCGCTAGGGTTAAACACCAGTCTTTTTTGGATGTGACTGAACACTCAGCTGTGGGGTAAATTCCTCTGCTTTAGGATTAAACATCAGTGACATTTTCAGAAGTGACTGAGCATTCAATTGTGGGATAAATTCCTCTGCGCTAGGGTTAAACACCAGAGTCTTTTTTGGATGTGAATGAACACTCAACTGTTGGGTAAATTCCTCTGCGTTGGGATTAAACATCAGTGACATTTTCAGAAGTGACTGAGCATTCAATTGCGGGATAAATTCCTTTGTGCTAGGGTTAAACACCAGAGTCTCTTTTGGATGTGAATGAACACTCAACTGTTGGGTAAATTCCTCTGCGTTGGGATTAAACATCAGTGACATTTTCAGAAGTGACTGAGCATTCAATTGCGGGATAAATTCCTCTGCGCTAGGGTTAAACACCAGAGTCTTTTGTGGGTGTGAATGAGCACTCAACAGTGGGGTAAATTCCTCTGCTATAGGATTAAATATCAGGGGCATTTTCTGAAGTGATTGAGCGTTCAACTGCGGGATAAATTCATATACGCTGGAGTTAAGAATCATAGACTGTTCTGCACATGCCTGATAATCAAGCCGTATTTGATTCGATTGCGGGATAAACTCTTTGCTGTAGTTCAATTTGAAGACGTCGTTATGTAACGTTGATGTATCTATACACTGTTGATTTATCTTCATAGGAACTTCTCTCTCGTCCTCTTGTGGAACATTGTAGCCAAAACCAGGAAGCAGATATGCTGCACGTGTGTTTGGTGGAGTGTGATAAACAGCAGATGGCCTATGCTGATAATCGACAGCGACTGTGATGATGAATTCATCATTTTTTGGCATTGGCTTCTTATCTGGACGTCTTGGAGTTCTGCGGAAATCTTTATTAGGCAAATCCACTTTAGCAGGAGTCAGATTATTGGCGTCAGCGACTGTTCGTTCCGCTGCTGTCACAGTTGTTGAACGTTGCGTTGGTATGTCGCCTTGAGCATGTGTAGAGCTAGACATAGCATCTTCTCAATTCAGGACACGTCCACTTTCCGCGTTGTCATCAGCAGATAGGCTTAGTTGAAATTCGTCGTGATTGAGTTCGTAGAAAGGCGACACATATTCTCTCCCAGAATTATGCTGGGAAATCTCTGACAATTCTACAGTGTTCTTTGCACTATAGGATTCTGTTTTGTGTGAAACTTGCGACATATTTCTTAACTGTGGAATGAATGTTTTGGCGTTTGCGTTCAAAGTTACTGACTCAACTTGATGTGTGGAAAAATCAAAATGATCTTCCTGTGAAGGACAGGTTGTTTGTGCTTCTACTGCATCTTCTGTCACCTGTGCAATACTATTTGGACACAAACTTGATAATGCTGTCAATTCAACGTCTATTGGCCTATTGTCTACATTTGAGAGTGCTGTGATTCCCTCCCGATTATATTTCTTGACCTCTGTGTTTAGTAAAACAGGTGACATGTCTGTTGGATGAGGGATGAAAATCTGGGCGCACGGATTCAGCTTCTGTGATTCTGTTAACTGTGAATTTTGTAAATTGCTGGCGGTTTTGGCATCGTCATCATCAGAATGTTCGATTCGTTCATCTGACCTCGTTCTGAAAGATGCCTTTCGGGCAAGCTTGGAGTTGTTGATAAGTTTTCTTAACAGTTCTCTCAGTTTTTGTGTTATTGCAGTTTTCGGCGGATCTAATTCTGAATGCATTTGTTTCAGACTGTCACTTGTCTCGTTAGTGTTACATGAACTCGGTGAAGCATTTCTCACTAGTGAGAAAAATGGTTTAGCCAAAGGATTTAAAGTCCAGGATCTCGTTGGCTGTGACTCTTTCCGTGAATGGCACGCAGTTTGATTATCTTCTTTTGCGACATCTCCATTACGTTCTTCAATAAAAAGCTTTCTTGGCCTAAGTTCACCTTTGTTTCTGCGTAAAATGAATGATCCTCCTGGATTCGAGGTTACTGGGGTATTATAAACATCTAAAGCTGAATGATTTTGTGGTACTTTCTGACTGGTCTCGTTAGATGTATAGTTTCTCTCTTCCTCGACACAAGGGTTCAAAGTCTGGGACTCCTCGATTGTGTTAAACATCAGATGATGCTTTGGAAGTAACTGAGAAATCAACTGCGGGATAAATTCTTCTGCACTAGTGCTAAACACTAGAGTCTTTTGTGGATGTGACTGAACACTCAACTTTGGGGTAAATTCCTCTGCGTTAGGATTAAGCATCAGAGACATTTTCAGAAGTGACTGAGCATTCAGTTGTGAGATAAATTCCTCTTCACTAGGGTTAAACATAAGAGGCTTTTTAGGAAGTAACATCTGCTGGATAAATTCCTCTGCGTTAGTGTTAAACATCAGAATCTTTTTTGGATGTGACTGAACACTCAACTGTGGGGTAAATTCCTCTGCGTTAGGATTAAACATCAGTGACATTTTCAGAAGTGACTGAGCATTCAATTATGGGATAAATTCCTCTGCGCTAGGGTTAAACACCAGAGTCTTTTTTGGATGTGACTGAACACTCAGCTGTGGGGTAAATTCCTCTGCTTTAGGATTAAACATCAGTGACATTTTCAGAAGTGACTGAGCATTCAATTGCGGGATAAATTCCTTTGTGCTAGGGTTAAACACCAGAGTCTCTTTTGGATGTGAATGAACACTCAACTGTTGGGTAAATTCCTCTGCGTTGGGATTAAACATCAGTGACATTTTCAGAAGTGACTGAGCATTCAATTGCGGGATAAATTCCTCTGCGCTAGGGTTAAACACCAGAGTCTTTTGTGGGTGTGAATGAGCACTCAACAGTGGGGTAAATTCCTCTGCTATAGGATTAAATATCAGGGGCATTTTCTGAAGTGATTGAGCGTTCAACTGCGGGATAAATTCATATACGCTGGAGTTAAGAATCATACTGTTCTGCACATGCCTGATAATCAAGCCGTATTTGATTCGATTGCGGGATAAACTCTTTGCTGTAGTTCAATTTGAAGACGTCGTTATGTAACGTTGATGTATCTATACACTGTTGATTTATCTTCATAGGAACTTCTCTCTCGTCCTCTTGTGGAACATTGTAGCCAAAACCAGGAAGCAGATATGCTGCACGTGTGTTTGGTGGAGTGTGATAAACAGCAGATGGCCTATGCTGATAATCGACAGCGACTGTGATGATGAATTCATCATTTTTTGGCATTGGCTTCTTATCTGGACGTCTTGGAGTTCTGCGGAAATCTTTATTAGGCAAATCCACTTTAGCAGGAGTCAGATTATTGGCGTCAGCGACTGTTCGTTCCGCTGCTGTCACAGTTGTTGAACGTTGCGTTGGTATGTCGCCTTGAGCATGTGTAGAGCTAGACATAGCAGCTTCTCAATTAAGGACACGTCCACTTTCCGCGTTGTCATCAGCAGATAGGCTTAGTTGAAATTTGTCGTGATTGAGTTCGTAGAAAGGCGACACATATTCTCTCCCAGAATTATGCTGGGAAATCTCTGACAATTCTACAGTGTTCTTTGCACTATAGGATTCTGTTTTGTGTGAAACTTGCGACATATTTCTTAACTGTGGAATGAATGTTCTGGCGTTTGCGTTCAAAGTTACTGACTCAACTTGATGTGTGGAAAAATCAAAATGATCTTCCTGTGAAGGACAGGTTGTTTGTGCTTCTGCTGCATCTTCTGTCACCTGTGCAATACTATTTGGACACAAACTTGATAATGCCGTCAATTCATCTATTGGCCTATTGTCTACATTTGAGAGTGCTGTGATTCCCTCCCGATTATATTTCTTGACCTCTGTGTTTAGTAAAACAGGTGACATGTCTGTTGGATGAGGGATGAAAATCTGGGCACACGGATTCAGCTTCTGTGATTCTGTTAACTGTGAATCTTGTAAATTGCTGGCGGTTTGGGCATCGTCATCATCAGAATGTTTGATTCGTTCATCTGACCTCGTTCTGAAAGACGCCTTTCGGGCAAGATTGGAGTTGTTAAGTTTTCTTAACAGTTCTCTCAGTTTTTGTGTTAATGCAGTTTTCGGATCTAATTCTGAATGCATTTGTTTCAGTCTGTCGCTTGTCTCGTTAGTGTTATATGAACTCGGTGAAGCATTTCTCACTAGTGAGAAAAATGGTTTAGCCAAAGGATTTAAAGTCCAGGATCTTGTTGGCTGTGACTTCCCGTGAATGGCACACAGTTTATCTTCTTTTGCGACATCTCCATTATGTTCTTCTATAAAAAGCTTTCTTGGCCTAAGTTCACCTTTGTTTCTGGGTAAAATGAATGATCCTCCTGGATTCGAGGTTACTGGGGTATTATAAACATCTAAAGCTGAATGATTTTGTGGTACTTTCTGACTGGTCTCGTTAGATGTATAGTTTCTCTCTTCCTCGACACAAGGGTTCAAAGTCTGGGACTCCTCGATTGTGTTAAACATCAGATGATGCTTTGGAAGTAACTGAGAAATCAACTGCGGGATAAATTCTTCTGCACTAGTGCTAAACACTAGAGTCTTTTGTGGATGTGACTGAACACTCAACTTTGGGGTAAATTCCTCTGCGTTAGGATTAAGCATCAGAGACATTTTCAGAAGTGACTGAGCATTCAGTTGTGAGATAAATTCCTCTTCACTAGGGTTAAACATAAGAGGCTTTTTAGGAAGTAACATCTGCTGGATAAATTCCTCTGCGTTAGTGTTAAACATCAGAATCTTTTTTGGATGTGACTGAACACTCAACTGTGGGGTAAATTCCTCTGCGTTAGGATTAAACATCAGTGACATTTTCAGAAGTGACTGAGCATTCAATTATGGGATAAATTCCTCTGCGCTAGGGTTAAACACCAGTCTTTTTTGGATGTGACTGAACACTCAGCTGTGGGGTAAATTCCTCTGCTTTAGGATTAAACATCAGTGACATTTTCAGAAGTGACTGAGCATTCAATTGTGGGATAAATTCCTCTGCGCTAGGGTTAAACACCAGAGTCTTTTTTGGATGTGAATGAACACTCAACTGTTGGGTAAATTCCTCTGCGTTGGGATTAAACATCAGTGACATTTTCAGAAGTGACTGAGCATTCAATTGCGGGATAAATTCCTTTGTGCTAGGGTTAAACACCAGAGTCTCTTTTGGATGTGAATGAACACTCAACTGTTGGGTAAATTCCTCTGCGTTGGGATTAAACATCAGTGACATTTTCAGAAGTGACTGAGCATTCAATTGCGGGATAAATTCCTCTGCGCTAGGGTTAAACACCAGAGTCTTTTGTGGGTGTGAATGAGCACTCAACAGTGGGGTAAATTCCTCTGCTATAGGATTAAATATCAGGGGCATTTTCTGAAGTGATTGAGCGTTCAACTGCGGGATAAATTCATATACGCTGGAGTTAAGAATCATAGACTGTTCTGCACATGCCTGATAATCAAGCCGTATTTGATTCGATTGCGGGATAAACTCTTTGCTGTAGTTCAATTTGAAGACGTCGTTATGTAACGTTGATGTATCTATACACTGTTAATTTATCTTCATAGGAACTTCTCTCTCGTCCTCTTGTGGAACATTGTAGCCAAAACCAGGAAGCAGATATGCTGCACGTGTGTTTGGTGGAGTGTGATAAACAGCAGATGGCCTATGCTGATAATCGACAGCGACTGTGATGATGAATTCATCATTTTTTGGCATTGGCTTCTTATCTGGACGTCTTGGAGTTCTGCGGAAATCTTTATTAGGCAAATCCACTTTAGCAGGAGTCAGATTATTGGCGTCAGCGACTGTTCGTTCCGCTGCTGTCACAGTTGTTGAACGTTGCGTTGGTATGTCGCCTTGAGCATGTGTAGAGCTAGACATAGCATCTTCTCAATTCAGGACACGTCCACTTTCCGCGTTGTCATCAGCAGATAGGCTTAGTTGAAATTCGTCGTGATTGAGTTCGTAGAAAGGCGACACATATTCTCTCCCAGAATTATGCTGGGAAATCTCTGACAATTCTACAGTGTTCTTTGCACTATAGGATTCTGTTTTGTGTGAAACTTGCGACATATTTCTTAACTGTGGAATGAATGTTTTGGCGTTTGCGTTCAAAGTTACTGACTCAACTTGATGTGTGGAAAAATCAAAATGATCTTCCTGTGAAGGACAGGTTGTTTGTGCTTCTACTGCATCTTCTGTCACCTGTGCAATACTATTTGGACACAAACTTGATAATGCTGTCAATTCAACGTCTATTGGCCTATTGTCTACATTTGAGAGTGCTGTGATTCCCTCCCGATTATATTTCTTGACCTCTGTGTTTAGTAAAACAGGTGACATGTCTGTTGGATGAGGGATGAAAATCTGGGCGCACGGATTCAGCTTCTGTGATTCTGTTAACTGTGAATTTTGTAAATTGCTGGCGGTTTTGGCATCGTCATCATCAGAATGTTCGATTCGTTCATCTGACCTCGTTCTGAAAGATGCCTTTCGGGCAAGCTTGGAGTTGTTGATAAGTTTTCTTAACAGTTCTCTCAGTTTTTGTGTTATTGCAGTTTTCGGCGGATCTAATTCTGAATGCATTTGTTTCAGACTGTCACTTGTCTCGTTAGTGTTACATGAACTCGGTGAAGCATTTCTCACTAGTGAGAAAAATGGTTTAGCCAAAGGATTTAAAGTCCAGGATCTCGTTGGCTGTGACTCTTTCCGTGAATGGCACGCAGTTTGATTATCTTCTTTTGCGACATCTCCATTACGTTCTTCAATAAAAAGCTTTCTTGGCCTAAGTTCACCTTTGTTTCTGCGTAAAATGAATGATCCTCCTGGATTCGAGGTTACTGGGGTATTATAAACATCTAAAGCTGAATGATTTTGTGGTACTTTCTGACTGGTCTCGTTAGATGTATAGTTTCTCTCTTCCTCGACACAAGGGTTCAAAGTCTGGGACTCCTCGATTGTGTTAAACATCAGATGATGCTTTGGAAGTAACTGAGAAATCAACTGCGGGATAAATTCTTCTGCACTAGTGCTAAACACTAGAGTCTTTTGTGGATGTGACTGAACACTCAACTTTGGGGTAAATTCCTCTGCGTTAGGATTAAGCATCAGAGACATTTTCAGAAGTGACTGAGCATTCAGTTGTGAGATAAATTCCTCTTCACTAGGGTTAAACATAAGAGGCTTTTTAGGAAGTAACATCTGCTGGATAAATTCCTCTGCGTTAGTGTTAAACATCAGAATCTTTTTTGGATGTGACTGAACACTCAACTGTGGGGTAAATTCCTCTGCGTTAGGATTAAACATCAGTGACATTTTCAGAAGTGACTGAGCATTCAATTATGGGATAAATTCCTCTGCGCTAGGGTTAAACACCAGAGTCTTTTTTGGATGTGACTGAACACTCAGCTGTGGGGTAAATTCCTCTGCTTTAGGATTAAACATCAGTGACATTTTCAGAAGTGACTGAGCATTCAATTGCGGGATAAATTCCTTTGTGCTAGGGTTAAACACCAGAGTCTCTTTTGGATGTGAATGAACACTCAACTGTTGGGTAAATTCCTCTGCGTTGGGATTAAACATCAGTGACATTTTCAGAAGTGACTGAGCATTCAATTGCGGGATAAATTCCTCTGCGCTAGGGTTAAACACCAGAGTCTTTTGTGGGTGTGAATGAGCACTCAACAGTGGGGTAAATTCCTCTGCTATAGGATTAAATATCAGGGGCATTTTCTGAAGTGATTGAGCGTTCAACTGCGGGATAAATTCATATACGCTGGAGTTAAGAATCATACTGTTCTGCACATGCCTGATAATCAAGCCGTATTTGATTCGATTGCGGGATAAACTCTTTGCTGTAGTTCAATTTGAAGACGTCGTTATGTAACGTTGATGTATCTATACACTGTTGATTTATCTTCATAGGAACTTCTCTCTCGTCCTCTTGTGGAACATTGTAGCCAAAACCAGGAAGCAGATATGCTGCACGTGTGTTTGGTGGAGTGTGATAAACAGCAGATGGCCTATGCTGATAATCGACAGCGACTGTGATGATGAATTCATCATTTTTTGGCATTGGCTTCTTATCTGGACGTCTTGGAGTTCTGCGGAAATCTTTATTAGGCAAATCCACTTTAGCAGGAGTCAGATTATTGGCGTCAGCGACTGTTCGTTCCGCTGCTGTCACAGTTGTTGAACGTTGCGTTGGTATGTCGCCTTGAGCATGTGTAGAGCTAGACATAGCAGCTTCTCAATTAAGGACACGTCCACTTTCCGCGTTGTCATCAGCAGATAGGCTTAGTTGAAATTTGTCGTGATTGAGTTCGTAGAAAGGCGACACATATTCTCTCCCAGAATTATGCTGGGAAATCTCTGACAATTCTACAGTGTTCTTTGCACTATAGGATTCTGTTTTGTGTGAAACTTGCGACATATTTCTTAACTGTGGAATGAATGTTCTGGCGTTTGCGTTCAAAGTTACTGACTCAACTTGATGTGTGGAAAAATCAAAATGATCTTCCTGTGAAGGACAGGTTGTTTGTGCTTCTGCTGCATCTTCTGTCACCTGTGCAATACTATTTGGACACAAACTTGATAATGCCGTCAATTCATCTATTGGCCTATTGTCTACATTTGAGAGTGCTGTGATTCCCTCCCGATTATATTTCTTGACCTCTGTGTTTAGTAAAACAGGTGACATGTCTGTTGGATGAGGGATGAAAATCTGGGCACACGGATTCAGCTTCTGTGATTCTGTTAACTGTGAATCTTGTAAATTGCTGGCGGTTTGGGCATCGTCATCATCAGAATGTTTGATTCGTTCATCTGACCTCGTTCTGAAAGACGCCTTTCGGGCAAGATTGGAGTTGTTAAGTTTTCTTAACAGTTCTCTCAGTTTTTGTGTTAATGCAGTTTTCGGATCTAATTCTGAATGCATTTGTTTCAGTCTGTCGCTTGTCTCGTTAGTGTTATATGAACTCGGTGAAGCATTTCTCACTAGTGAGAAAAATGGTTTAGCCAAAGGATTTAAAGTCCAGGATCTTGTTGGCTGTGACTTCCCGTGAATGGCACACAGTTTATCTTCTTTTGCGACATCTCCATTATGTTCTTCTATAAAAAGCTTTCTTGGCCTAAGTTCACCTTTGTTTCTGGGTAAAATGAATGATCCTCCTGGATTCGAGGTTACTGGGGTATTATAAACATCTAAAGCTGAATGATTTTGTGGTACTTTCTGACTGGTCTCGTTAGATGTATAGTTTCTCTCTTCCTCGACACAAGGGTTCAAAGTCTGGGACTCCTCGATTGTGTTAAACATCAGATGATGCTTTGGAAGTAACTGAGAAATCAACTGCGGGATAAATTCTTCTGCACTAGTGCTAAACACTAGAGTCTTTTGTGGATGTGACTGAACACTCAACTTTGGGGTAAATTCCTCTGCGTTAGGATTAAGCATCAGAGACATTTTCAGAAGTGACTGAGCATTCAGTTGTGAGATAAATTCCTCTTCACTAGGGTTAAACATAAGAGGCTTTTTAGGAAGTAACATCTGCTGGATAAATTCCTCTGCGTTAGTGTTAAACATCAGAATCTTTTTTGGATGTGACTGAACACTCAACTGTGGGGTAAATTCCTCTGCGTTAGGATTAAACATCAGTGACATTTTCAGAAGTGACTGAGCATTCAATTATGGGATAAATTCCTCTGCGCTAGGGTTAAACACCAGTCTTTTTTGGATGTGACTGAACACTCAGCTGTGGGGTAAATTCCTCTGCTTTAGGATTAAACATCAGTGACATTTTCAGAAGTGACTGAGCATTCAATTGTGGGATAAATTCCTCTGCGCTAGGGTTAAACACCAGAGTCTTTTTTGGATGTGAATGAACACTCAACTGTTGGGTAAATTCCTCTGCGTTGGGATTAAACATCAGTGACATTTTCAGAAGTGACTGAGCATTCAATTGCGGGATAAATTCCTTTGTGCTAGGGTTAAACACCAGAGTCTCTTTTGGATGTGAATGAACACTCAACTGTTGGGTAAATTCCTCTGCGTTGGGATTAAACATCAGTGACATTTTCAGAAGTGACTGAGCATTCAATTGCGGGATAAATTCCTCTGCGCTAGGGTTAAACACCAGAGTCTTTTGTGGGTGTGAATGAGCACTCAACAGTGGGGTAAATTCCTCTGCTATAGGATTAAATATCAGGGGCATTTTCTGAAGTGATTGAGCGTTCAACTGCGGGATAAATTCATATACGCTGGAGTTAAGAATCATAGACTGTTCTGCACATGCCTGATAATCAAGCCGTATTTGATTCGATTGCGGGATAAACTCTTTGCTGTAGTTCAATTTGAAGACGTCGTTATGTAACGTTGATGTATCTATACACTGTTAATTTATCTTCATAGGAACTTCTCTCTCGTCCTCTTGTGGAACATTGTAGCCAAAACCAGGAAGCAGATATGCTGCACGTGTGTTTGGTGGAGTGTGATAAACAGCAGATGGCCTATGCTGATAATCGACAGCGACTGTGATGATGAATTCATCATTTTTTGGCATTGGCTTCTTATCTGGACGTCTTGGAGTTCTGCGGAAATCTTTATTAGGCAAATCCACTTTAGCAGGAGTCAGATTATTGGCGTCAGCGACTGTTCGTTCCGCTGCTGTCACAGTTGTTGAACGTTGCGTTGGTATGTCGCCTTGAGCATGTGTAGAGCTAGACATAGCATCTTCTCAATTCAGGACACGTCCACTTTCCGCGTTGTCATCAGCAGATAGGCTTAGTTGAAATTCGTCGTGATTGAGTTCGTAGAAAGGCGACACATATTCTCTCCCAGAATTATGCTGGGAAATCTCTGACAATTCTACAGTGTTCTTTGCACTATAGGATTCTGTTTTGTGTGAAACTTGCGACATATTTCTTAACTGTGGAATGAATGTTTTGGCGTTTGCGTTCAAAGTTACTGACTCAACTTGATGTGTGGAAAAATCAAAATGATCTTCCTGTGAAGGACAGGTTGTTTGTGCTTCTACTGCATCTTCTGTCACCTGTGCAATACTATTTGGACACAAACTTGATAATGCTGTCAATTCAACGTCTATTGGCCTATTGTCTACATTTGAGAGTGCTGTGATTCCCTCCCGATTATATTTCTTGACCTCTGTGTTTAGTAAAACAGGTGACATGTCTGTTGGATGAGGGATGAAAATCTGGGCGCACG
Source organism: Cepaea hortensis (assembly GCA_963921405.1). Classification (NCBI taxonomy): domain Eukaryota; kingdom Metazoa; phylum Mollusca; class Gastropoda; order Stylommatophora; family Helicidae; genus Cepaea; species Cepaea hortensis. Next base: position 72,492,563 of record OY992891.1, on the reverse strand, counting down.
GATTCAGCTTCTGTGATTCTGTTAACTGTGAATTTTGTAAATTGCTGGCGGTTTTGGCATCGTCATCATCAGAATGTTCGATTCGTTCATCTGACCTCGTTCTGAAAGATGCCTTTCGGGCAAGCTTGGAGTTGTTGATAAGTTTTCTTAACAGTTCTCTCAGTTTTTGTGTTATTGCAGTTTTCGGCGGATCTAATTCTGAATGCATTTGTTTCAGACTGTCACTTGTCTCGTTAGTGTTACATGAACTCGGTGAAGCATTTCTCACTAGTGAGAAAAATGGTTTAGCCAAAGGATTTAAAGTCCAGGATCTCGTTGGCTGTGACTCTTTCCGTGAATGGCACGCAGTTTGATTATCTTCTTTTGCGACATCTCCATTACGTTCTTCAATAAAAAGCTTTCTTGGCCTAAGTTCACCTTTGTTTCTGCGTAAAATGAATGATCCTCCTGGATTCGAGGTTACTGGGGTATTATAAACATCTAAAGCTGAATGATTTTGTGGTACTTTCTGACTGGTCTCGTTAGATGTATAGTTTCTCTCTTCCTCGACACAAGGGTTCAAAGTCTGGGACTCCTCGATTGTGTTAAACATCAGATGATGCTTTGGAAGTAACTGAGAAATCAACTGCGGGATAAATTCTTCTGCACTAGTGCTAAACACTAGAGTCTTTTGTGGATGTGACTGAACACTCAACTTTGGGGTAAATTCCTCTGCGTTAGGATTAAGCATCAGAGACATTTTCAGAAGTGACTGAGCATTCAGTTGTGAGATAAATTCCTCTTCACTAGGGTTAAACATAAGAGGCTTTTTAGGAAGTAACATCTGCTGGATAAATTCCTCTGCGTTAGTGTTAAACATCAGAATCTTTTTTGGATGTGACTGAACACTCAACTGTGGGGTAAATTCCTCTGCGTTAGGATTAAACATCAGTGACATTTTCAGAAGTGACTGAGCATTCAATTATGGGATAAATTCCTCTGCGCTAGGGTTAAACACCAGAGTCTTTTTTGGATGTGACTGAACACTCAGCTGTGGGGTAAATTCCTCTGCTTTAGGATTAAACATCAGTGACATTTTCAGAAGTGACTGAGCATTCAATTGCGGGATAAATTCCTTTGTGCTAGGGTTAAACACCAGAGTCTCTTTTGGATGTGAATGAACACTCAACTGTTGGGTAAATTCCTCTGCGTTGGGATTAAACATCAGTGACATTTTCAGAAGTGACTGAGCATTCAATTGCGGGATAAATTCCTCTGCGCTAGGGTTAAACACCAGAGTCTTTTGTGGGTGTGAATGAGCACTCAACAGTGGGGTAAATTCCTCTGCTATAGGATTAAATATCAGGGGCATTTTCTGAAGTGATTGAGCGTTCAACTGCGGGATAAATTCATATACGCTGGAGTTAAGAATCATACTGTTCTGCACATGCCTGATAATCAAGCCGTATTTGATTCGATTGCGGGATAAACTCTTTGCTGTAGTTCAATTTGAAGACGTCGTTATGTAACGTTGATGTATCTATACACTGTTGATTTATCTTCATAGGAACTTCTCTCTCGTCCTCTTGTGGAACATTGTAGCCAAAACCAGGAAGCAGATATGCTGCACGTGTGTTTGGTGGAGTGTGATAAACAGCAGATGGCCTATGCTGATAATCGACAGCGACTGTGATGATGAATTCATCATTTTTTGGCATTGGCTTCTTATCTGGACGTCTTGGAGTTCTGCGGAAATCTTTATTAGGCAAATCCACTTTAGCAGGAGTCAGATTATTGGCGTCAGCGACTGTTCGTTCCGCTGCTGTCACAGTTGTTGAACGTTGCGTTGGTATGTCGCCTTGAGCATGTGTAGAGCTAGACATAGCAGCTTCTCAATTAAGGACACGTCCACTTTCCGCGTTGTCATCAGCAGATAGGCTTAGTTGAAATTTGTCGTGATTGAGTTCGTAGAAAGGCGACACATATTCTCTCCCAGAATTATGCTGGGAAATATCTGACAATTCTACAGTGTTCTTTGCACTATAGGATTCTGTTTTGTGTGAAACTTGCGACATATTTCTTAACTGTGGAATGAATGTTTTGGCGTTTGCGTTCAAAGTTACTGACTCAACTTGATGTGTGGAAAAATCAAAATGATCTTCCTGTGAAGGACAGGTTGTTTGTGCTTCTACTGCATCTTCTGTCACCTGTGCAATACTATTTGGACACAAACTTGATAATGCTGTCAATTCAACGTCTATTGGCCTATTGTCTACATTTGAGAGTGCTGTGATTCCCTCCCGATTATATTTCTTGACCTCTGTGTTTAGTAAAACAGGTGACATGTCTGTTGGATGAGGGATGAAAATCTGGGCGCACGGATTCAGCTTCTGTGATTCTGTTAACTGTGAATTTTGTAAATTGCTGGCGGTTTTGGCATCGTCATCATCAGAATGTTCGATTCGTTCATCTGACCTCGTTCTGAAAGATGCCTTTCGGGCAAGCTTGGAGTTGTTGATAAGTTTTCTTAACAGTTCTCTCAGTTTTTGTGTTATTGCAGTTTTCGGCGGATCTAATTCTGAATGCATTTGTTTCAGACTGTCACTTGTCTCGTTAGTGTTACATGAACTCGGTGAAGCATTTCTCACTAGTGAGAAAAATGGTTTAGCCAAAGGATTTAAAGTCCAGGATCTCGTTGGCTGTGACTCTTTCCGTGAATGGCACGCAGTTTGATTATCTTCTTTTGCGACATCTCCATTACGTTCTTCAATAAAAAGCTTTCTTGGCCTAAGTTCACCTTTGTTTCTGCATAAAATGAATGATCCTCCTGGATTCGAGGTTACTGGGGTATTATAAACATCTAAAGCTGAATGATTTTGTGGTACTTTCTGACTGGTCTCGTTAGATGTATAGTTTCTCTCTTCCTCGACACAAGGGTTCAAAGTCTGGGACTCCTCGATTGTGTTAAACATCAGATGATGCTTTGGAAGTAACTGAGAAATCAACTGCGGGATAAATTCTTCTGCACTAGTGCTAAACACTAGAGTCTTTTGTGGATGTGACTGAACACTCAACTTTGGGGTAAATTCCTCTGCGTTAGGATTAAGCATCAGAGACATTTTCAGAAGTGACTGAGCATTCAGTTGTGAGATAAATTCCTCTTCACTAGGGTTAAACATAAGAGGCTTTTTAGGAAGTAACATCTGCTGGATAAATTCCTCTGCGTTAGTGTTAAACATCAGAATCTTTTTTGGATGTGACTGAACACTCAACTGTGGGGTAAATTCCTCTGCGTTAGGATTAAACATCAGTGACATTTTCAGAAGTGACTGAGCATTCAATTATGGGATAAATTCCTCTGCGCTAGGGTTAAACACCAGAGTCTTTTTTGGATGTGACTGAACACTCAGCTGTGGGGTAAATTCCTCTGCTTTAGGATTAAACATCAGTGACATTTTCAGAAGTGACTGAGCATTCAATTGTGGGATAAATTCCTCTGCGCTAGGGTTAAACACCAGAGTCTTTTTTGGATGTGAATGAACACTCAACTGTTGGGTAAATTCCTCTGCGTTGGGATTAAACATCAGTGACATTTTCAGAAGTGACTGAGCATTCAATTGCGGGATAAATTCCTCTGCGCTAGGGTTAAACACCAGAGTCTTTTGTGGGTGTGAATGAGCACTCAACAGTGGGGTAAATTCCTCTGCTATAGGATTAAATATCAGGGGCATTTTCTGAAGTGATTGAGCGTTCAACTGCGGGATAAATTCATATACGCTGGAGTTAAGAATCATAGACTGTTCTGCACATGCCTGATAATCAAGCCGTATTTGATTCGATTGCGGGATAAACTCTTTGCTGTAGTTCAATTTGAAGACGTCGTTATGTAACGTTGATGTATCTATACACTGTTGATTTATCTTCATAGGAACTTCTCTCTCGTCCTCTTGTGGAACATTGTAGCCAAAACCAGGAAGCAGATATGCTGCACGTGTGTTTGGTGGAGTGTGATAAACAGCAGATGGCCTATGCTGATAATCGACAGCGACTGTGATGATGAATTCATCATTTTTTGGCATTGGCTTCTTATCTGGACGTCTTGGAGTTCTGCGGAAATCTTTATTAGGCAAATCCACTTTAGCAGGAGTCAGATTATTGGCGTCAGCGACTGTTCGTTCCGCTGCTGTCACAGTTGTTGAACGTTGCGTTGGTATGTCGCCTTGAGCATGTGTAGAGCTAGACATAGCAGCTTCTCAATTAAGGACACGTCCACTTTCCGCGTTGTCATCAGCAGATAGGCTTAGTTGAAATTTGTCGTGATTGAGTTCGTAGAAAGGCGACACATATTCTCTCCCAGAATTATGCTGGGAAATCTCTGACAATTCTACAGTGTTCTTTGCACTATAGGATTCTGTTTTGTGTGAAACTTGCGACATATTTCTTAACTGTGGAATGAATGTTTTGGCGTTTGCGTTCAAAGTTACTGACTCAACTTGATGTGTGGAAAAATCAAAATGATCTTCCTGTGAAGGACAGGTTGTTTGTGCTTCTACTGCATCTTCTGTCACCTGTGCAATACTATTTGGACACAAACTTGATAATGCTGTCAATTCAACGTCTATTGGCCTATTGTCTACATTTGAGAGTGCTGTGATTCCCTCCCGATTATATTTCTTGACCTCTGTGTTTAGTAAAACAGGTGACATGTCTGTTGGATGAGGGATGAAAATCTGGGCGCACGGATTCAGCTTCTGTGATTCTGTTAACTGTGAATTTTGTAAATTGCTGGCGGTTTTGGCATCGTCATCATCAGAATGTTCGATTCGGTCATCTGACCTCGTTCTGAAAGATGCCTTTCGGGCAAGCTTGGAGTTGTTAAGTTTTCTTAACAGTTCTCTCAGTTTTTGTGTTATTGCAGTTTTCGGCGGATCTAATTCTGAATGCATTTGTTTCAGACTGTCACTTGTCTCGTTAGTGTTACATGAACTCGGTGAAGCATTTCTCACTAGTGAGAAAAATGGTTTAGCCAAAGGATTTAAAGTCCAGGATCTCGTTGGCTGTGACTCTTTCCGTGAATGGCACGCAGTTTGATTATCTTCTTTTGCGACATCTCCATTACGTTCTTCAATAAAAAGCTTTCTTGGCCTAAGTTCACCTTTGTTTCTGCATAAAATGAATGATCCTCCTGGATTCGAGGTTACTGGGGTATTATAAACATCTAAAGCTGAATGATTTTGTGGTACTTTCTGACTGGTCTCGTTAGATGTATAGTTTCTCTCTTCCTCGACACAAGGGTTCAAAGTCTGGGACTCCTCGATTGTGTTAAACATCAGATGATGCTTTGGAAGTAACTGAGAAATCAACTGCGGGATAAATTCTTCTGCACTAGTGCTAAACACTAGAGTCTTTTGTGGATGTGACTGAACACTCAACTTTGGGGTAAATTCCTCTGCGTTAGGATTAAGCATCAGAGACATTTTCAGAAGTGACTGAGCATTCAGTTGTGAGATAAATTCCTCTTCACTAGGGTTAAACATAAGAGGCTTTTTAGGAAGTAACATCTGCTGGATAAATTCCTCTGCGTTAGTGTTAAACAGAATCTTTTTTGGATGTGACTGAACACTCAACTGTGGGGTAAATTCCTCTGCGTTAGGATTAAACATCAGTGACATTTTCAGAAGTGACTGAGCATTCAATTATGGGATAAATTCCTCTGCGCTAGGGTTAAACACCAGAGTCTTTTTTGGATGTGACTGAACACTCAGCTGTGGGGTAAATTCCTCTGCTTTAGGATTAAACATCAGTGACATTTTCAGAAGTGACTGAGCATTCAATTGTGGGATAAATTCCTCTGCGCTAGGGTTAAACACCAGAGTCTTTTTTGGATGTGAATGAACACTCAACTGTTGGGTAAATTCCTCTGCGTTGGGATTAAACATCAGTGACATTTTCAGAAGTGACTGAGCATTCAATTGCGGGATAAATTCCTCTGTGCTAGGGTTAAACACCAGAGTCTCTTTTGGATGTGAATGAACACTCAACTGTTGGGTAAATTCCTCTGCGTTGGGATTAAACATCAGTGACATTTTCAGAAGTGACTGAGCATTCAATTGCGGGATAAATTCCTCTGCGCTAGGGTTAAACACCAGAGTCTTTTGTGGGTGTGAATGAGCACTCAACAGTGGGGTAAATTCCTCTGCTATAGGATTAAATATCAGGGGCATTTTCTGAAGTGATTGAGCGTTCAACTGCGGGATAAATTCATATACGCTGGAGTTAAGAATCATAGACTGTTCTGCACATGCCTGATAATCAAGCCGTATTTGATTCGATTGCGGGATAAACTCTTTGCTGTAGTTCAATTTGAAGACGTCGTTATGTAACGTTGATGTATCTATACACTGTTGATTTATCTTCATAGGAACTTCTCTCTCGTCCTCTTGTGGAACATTGTAGCCAAAACCAGGAAGCAGATATGCTGCACGTGTGTTTGGTGGAGTGTGATAAACAGCAGATGGCCTATGCTGATAATCGACAGCGACTGTGATGATGAATTCATCATTTTTTGGCATTGGCTTCTTATCTGGACGAATTGGAGTTCTGCGGAAATCTTTATTAGGCAAATCCACTTTAGCAGGAGTCAGATTATTGGCGTCAGCGACTGTTCGTTCCGCTGCTGTCACAGTTGTTGAACGTTGCGTTGGTATGTCGCCTTGAGCATGTGTAGAGCTAGACATAGCATCTTCTCAATTCAGGACACGTCCACTTTCCGCGTTGTCATCAGCAGATAGGCTTAGTTGAAATTCGTCGTGATTGAGTTCGTAGAAAGGCGACACATATTCTCTCCCAGAATTATGCTGGGAAATCTCTGACAATTCTACAGTGTTCTTTGCACTATAGGATTCTGTTTTGTGTGAAACTTGCGACATATTTCTTAACTGTGGAATGAATGTTTTGGCGTTTGCGTTCAAAGTTACTGACTCAACTTGATGTGTGGAAAAATCAAAATGATCTTCCTGTGAAGGACAGGTTGTTTGTGCTTCTACTGCATCTTCTGTCACCTGTGCAATACTATTTGGACACAAACTTGATAATGCTGTCAATTCAACGTCTATTGGCCTATTGTCTACATTTGAGAGTGCTGTGATTCCCTCCCGATTATATTTCTTGACCTCTGTGTTTAGTAAAACAGGTGACATGTCTGTTGGATGAGGGATGAAAATCTGGGCGCACGGATTCAGCTTCTGTGATTCTGTTAACTGTGAATTTTGTAAATTGCTGGCGGTTTTGGCATCGTCATCATCAGAATGTTCGATTCGTTCATCTGACCTCGTTCTGAAAGATGCCTTTCGGGCAAGCTTGGAGTTGTTGATAAGTTTTCTTAACAGTTCTCTCAGTTTTTGTGTTATTGCAGTTTTCGGCGGATCTAATTCTGAATGCATTTGTTTCAGACTGTCACTTGTCTCGTTAGTGTTACATGAACTCGGTGAAGCATTTCTCACTAGTGAGAAAAATGGTTTAGCCAAAGGATTTAAAGTCCAGGATCTCGTTGGCTGTGACTCTTTCCGTGAATGGCACGCAGTTTGATTATCTTCTTTTGCGACATCTCCATTACGTTCTTCAATAAAAAGCTTTCTTGGCCTAAGTTCACCTTTGTTTCTGCGTAAAATGAATGATCCTCCTGGATTCGAGGTTACTGGGGTATTATAAACATCTAAAGCTGAATGATTTTGTGGTACTTTCTGACTGGTCTCGTTAGATGTATAGTTTCTCTCTTCCTCGACACAAGGGTTCAAAGTCTGGGACTCCTCGATTGTGTTAAACATCAGATGATGCTTTGGAAGTAACTGAGAAATCAACTGCGGGATAAATTCTTCTGCACTAGTGCTAAACACTAGAGTCTTTTGTGGATGTGACTGAACACTCAACTTTGGGGTAAATTCCTCTGCGTTAGGATTAAGCATCAGAGACATTTTCAGAAGTGACTGAGCATTCAGTTGTGAGATAAATTCCTCTTCACTAGGGTTAAACATAAGAGGCTTTTTAGGAAGTAACATCTGCTGGATAAATTCCTCTGCGTTAGTGTTAAACATCAGAATCTTTTTTGGATGTGACTGAACACTCAACTGTTGGGTAAATTCCTCTGCGTTGGGATTAAACATCAGTGACATTTTCAGAAGTGACTGAGCATTCAATTGCGGGATAAATTCCTCTGTGCTAGGGTTAAACACCAGAGTCTCTTTTGGATGTGAATGAACACTCAACTGTTGGGTAAATTCCTCTGCGTTGGGATTAAACATCAGTGACATTTTCAGAAGTGACTGAGCATTCAATTGCGGGATAAATTCCTCTGCGCTAGGGTTAAACACCAGAGTCTTTTGTGGGTGTGAATGAGCACTCAACAGTGGGGTAAATTCCTCTGCTATAGGATTAAATATCAGGGGCATTTTCTGAAGTGATTGAGCGTTCAACTGCGGGATAAATTCATATACGCTGGAGTTAAGAATCATAGACTGTTCTGCACATGCCTGATAATCAAGCCGTATTTGATTCGATTGCGGGATAAACTCTTTGCTGTAGTTCAATTTGAAGACGTCGTTATGTAACGTTGATGTATCTATACACTGTTGATTTATCTTCATAGGAACTTCTCTCTCGTCCTCTTGTGGAACATTGTAGCCAAAACCAGGAAGCAGATATGCTGCACGTGTGTTTGGTGGAGTGTGATAAACAGCAGATGGCCTATGCTGATAATCGACAGCGACTGTGATGATGAATTCATCATTTTTTGGCATTGGCTTCTTATCTGGACGAATTGGAGTTCTGCGGAAATCTTTATTAGGCAAATCCACTTTAGCAGGAGTCAGATTATTGGCGTCAGCGACTGTTCGTTCCGCTGCTGTCACAGTTGTTGAACGTTGCGTTGGTATGTCGCCTTGAGCATGTGTAGAGCTAGACATAGCATCTTCTCAATTCAGGACACGTCCACTTTCCGCGTTGTCATCAGCAGATAGGCTTAGTTGAAATTCGTCGTGATTGAGTTCGTAGAAAGGCGACACATATTCTCTCCCAGAATTATGCTGGGAAATCTCTGACAATTCTACAGTGTTCTTTGCACTATAGGATTCTGTTTTGTGTGAAACTTGCGACATATTTCTTAACTGTGGAATGAATGTTTTGGCGTTTGCGTTCAAAGTTACTGACTCAACTTGATGTGTGGAAAAATCAAAATGATCTTCCTGTGAAGGACAGGTTGTTTGTGCTTCTACTGCATCTTCTGTCACCTGTGCAATACTATTTGGACACAAACTTGATAATGCTGTCAATTCAACGTCTATTGGCCTATTGTCTACATTTGAGAGTGCTGTGATTCCCTCCCGATTATATTTCTTGACCTCTGTGTTTAGTAAAACAGGTGACATGTCTGTTGGATGAGGGATGAAAATCTGGGCGCACGGATTCAGCTTCTGTGATTCTGTTAACTGTGAATTTTGTAAATTGCTGGCGGTTTTGGCATCGTCATCATCAGAATGTTCGATTCGTTCATCTGACCTCGTTCTGAAAGATGCCTTTCGGGCAAGCTTGGAGTTGTTGATAAGTTTTCTTAACAGTTCTCTCAGTTTTTGTGTTATTGCAGTTTTCGGCGGATCTAATTCTGAATGCATTTGTTTCAGACTGTCACTTGTCTCGTTAGTGTTACATGAACTCGGTGAAGCATTTCTCACTAGTGAGAAAAATGGTTTAGCCAAAGGATTTAAAGTCCAGGATCTCGTTGGCTGTGACTCTTTCCGTGAATGGCACGCAGTTTGATTATCTTCTTTTGCGACATCTCCATTACGTTCTTCAATAAAAAGCTTTCTTGGCCTAAGTTCACCTTTGTTTCTGCGTAAAATGAATGATCCTCCTGGATTCGAGGTTACTGGGGTATTATAAACATCTAAAGCTGAATGATTTTGTGGTACTTTCTGACTGGTCTCGTTAGATGTATAGTTTCTCTCTTCCTCGACACAAGGGTTCAAAGTCTGGGACTCCTCGATTGTGTTAAACATCAGATGATGCTTTGGAAGTAACTGAGAAATCAACTGCGGGATAAATTCTTCTGCACTAGTGCTAAACACTAGAGTCTTTTGTGGATGTGACTGAACACTCAACTTTGGGGTAAATTCCTCTGCGTTAGGATTAAGCATCAGAGACATTTTCAGAAGTGACTGAGCATTCAGTTGTGAGATAAATTCCTCTTCACTAGGGTTAAACATAAGAGGCTTTTTAGGAAGTAACATCTGCTGGATAAATTCCTCTGCGTTAGTGTTAAACATCAGAATCTTTTTTGGATGTGACTGAACACTCAACTGTGGGGTAAATTCCTCTGCGTTAGGATTAAACATCAGTGACATTTTCAGAAGTGACTGAGCATTCAATTATGGGATAAATTCCTCTGCGCTAGGGTTAAACACCAGAGTCTTTTTTGGATGTGACTGAACACTCAGCTGTGGGGTAAATTCCTCTGCTTTAGGATTAAACATCAGTGACATTTTCAGAAGTGACTGAGCATTCAATTGTGGGATAAATTCCTCTGCGCTAGGGTTAAACACCAGAGTCTTTTTTGGATGTGAATGAACACTCAACTGTTGGGTAAATTCCTCTGCGTTGGGATTAAACATCAGTGACATTTTCAGAAGTGACTGAGCATTCAATTGCGGGATAAATTCCTTTGTGCTAGGGTTAAACACCAGAGTCTCTTTTGGATGTGAATGAACACTCAACTGTTGGGTAAATTCCTCTGCGTTGGGATTAAACATCAGTGACATTTTCAGAAGTGACTGAGCATTCAATTGCGGGATAAATTCCTCTGCGCTAGGGTTAAACACCAGAGTCTTTTGTGGGTGTGAATGAGCACTCAACAGTGGGGTAAATTCCTCTGCTATAGGATTAAATATCAGGGGCATTTTCTGAAGTGATTGAGCGTTCAACTGCGGGATAAATTCATATACGCTGGAGTTAAGAATCATAGACTGTTCTGCACATGCCTGATAATCAAGCCGTATTTGATTCGATTGCGGGATAAACTCTTTGCTGTAGTTCAATTTGAAGACGTCGTTATGTAACGTTGATGTATCTATACACTGTTGATTTATCTTCATAGGAACTTCTCTCTCGTCCTCTTGTGGAACATTGTAGCCAAAACCAGGAAGCAGATATGCTGCACGTGTGTTTGGTGGAGTGTGATAAACAGCAGATGGCCTATGCTGATAATCGACAGCGACTGTGATGATGAATTCATCATTTTTTGGCATTGGCTTCTTATCTGGACATCTTGGAGTTCTGCGGAAATCTTTATTAGGCAAATCCACTTTAGCAGGAGTCAGATTATTGGCGTCAGCGACTGTTCGTTCCGCTGCTGTCACAGTTGTTGAACGTTGCGTTGGTATGTCGCCTTGAGCATGTGTAGAGCTAGACATAGCAGCTTCTCAATTAAGGACACGTCCACTTTCCGCGTTGTCATCAGCAGATAGGCTTAGTTGAAATTTGTCGTGATTGAGTTCGTAGAAAGGCGACACATATTCTCTCCCAGAATTATGCTGGGAAATCTCTGACAATTCTACAGTGTTCTTTGCACTATAGGATTCTGTTTTGTGTGAAACTTGCGACATATTTCTTAACTGTGGAATGAATGTTTTGGCGTTTGCGTTCAAAGTTACTGACTCAACTTGATGTGTGGAAAAATCAAAATGATCTTCCTGTGAAGGACAGGTTGTTTGTGCTTCTACTGCATCTTCTGTCACCTGTGCAATACTATTTGGACACAAACTTGATAATGCTGTCAATTCAACGTCTATTGGCCTATTGTCTACATTTGAGAGTGCTGTGATTCCCTCCCGATTATATTTCTTGACCTCTGTGTTTAGTAAAACAGGTGACATGTCTGTTGGATGAGGGATGAAAATCTGGGCGCACGGATTCAGCTTCTGTGATTCTGTTAACTGTGAAGTTTGTAAATTGCTGGCGGTTTTGGCATCGTCATCATCAGAATGTTCGATTCGTTCATCTGACCTCGTTCTGAAAGATGCCTTTTGGGCAAGCTTGGAGTTGTTGATAAGTTTTCTTAACAGTTCTCTCAGTTTTTGTGTTATTGCAGTTTTCGGCGGATCTAATTCTGAATGCATTTGTTTCAGACTGTCACTTGTCTCGTTAGTGTTACATGAACTCGGTGAAGCATTTCTCACTAGTGAGAAAAATGGTTTAGCCAAAGGATTTAAAGTCCAGGATCTCGTTGGCTGTGACTCTTTCCGTGAATGGCACGCAGTTTGATTATCTTCTTTTGCGACATCTCCATTACGTTCTTCAATAAAAAGCTTTCTTGGCCTAAGTTCACCTTTGTTTCTGCGTAAAATGAATGATCCTCCTGGATTCGAGGTTACTGGGGTATTATAAACATCTAAAGCTGAATGATTTTGTGGTACTTTCTGACTGGTCTCGTTAGATGTATAGTTTCTCTCTTCCTCGACACAAGGGTTCAAAGTCTGGGACTCCTCGATTGTGTTAAACATCAGATGATGCTTTGGAAGTAACTGAGAAATCAACTGCGGGATAAATTCTTCTGCACTAGTGCTAAACACTAGAGTCTTTTGTGGATGTGACTGAACACTCAACTTTGGGGTAAATTCCTCTGCGTTAGGATTAAGCATCAGAGACATTTTCAGAAGTGACTGAGCATTCAGTTGTGAGATAAATTCCTCTTCACTAGGGTTAAACATAAGAGGCTTTTTAGGAAGAAACATCTGCTGGATAAATTCCTCTGCGTTAGTGTTAAACACCAGAGTCTTTTTTGGATGTGACTGAACACTCAGCTGTGGGGTAAATTCCTCTGCTTTAGGATTAAACATCAGTGACATTTTCAGAAGTGACTGAGCATTCAATTATGGGATAAATTCCTCTGCGCTAGGGTTAAACACCAGAGTCTTTTTTGGATGTGACTGAACACTCAGCTGTGGGGTAAATTCCTCTGCTTTAGGATTAAACATCAGTGACATTTTCAGAAGTGACTGAGCATTCAATTGTGGGATAAATTCCTCTGCGCTAGGGTTAAACACCAGAGTCTTTTTTGGATGTGAATGAACACTCAACTGTTGGGTAAATTCCTCTGCGTTGGGATTAAACATCAGTGACATTTTCAGAAGTGACTGAGCATTCAATTGCGGGATAAATTCCTTTGTGCTAGGGTTAAACACCAGAGTCTCTTTTGGATGTGAATGAACACTCAACTGTTGGGTAAATTCCTCTGCGTTGGGATTAAACATCAGTGACATTTTCAGAAGTGACTGAGCATTCAATTGCGGGATAAATTCCTCTGCGCTAGGGTTAAACACCAGAGTCTTTTGTGGGTGTGAATGAGCACTCAACAGTGGGGTAAATTCCTCTGCTATAGGATTAAATATCAGGGGCATTTTCTGAAGTGATTGAGCGTTCAACTGCGGGATAAATTCATATACGCTGGAGTTAAGAATCATAGACTGTTCTGCACATGCCTGATAATCAAGCCGTATTTGATTCGATTGCGGGATAAACTCTTTGCTGTAGTTCAATTTGAAGACGTCGTTATGTAACGTTGATGTATCTATACACTGTTGATTTATCTTCATAGGAACTTCTCTCTCGTCCTCTTGTGGAACATTGTAGCCAAAACCAGGAAGCAGATATGCTGCACGTGTGTTTGGTGGAGTGTGATAAACAGCAGATGGCCTATGCTGATAATCGACAGCGACTGTGATGATGAATTCATCATTTTTTGGCATTGGCTTCTTATCTGGACGAATTGGAGTTCTGCGGAAATCTTTATTAGGCAAATCCACTTTAGCAGGAGTCAGATTATTGGCGTCAGCGACTGTTCGTTCCGCTGCTGTCACAGTTGTTGAACGTTGCGTTGGTATGTCGCCTTGAGCATGTGTAGAGCTAGACATAGCATCTTCTCAATTCAGGACACGTCCACTTTCCGCGTTGTCATCAGCAGATAGGCTTAGTTGAAATTCGTCGTGATTGAGTTCGTAGAAAGGCGACACATATTCTCTCCCAGAATTATGCTGGGAAATCTCTGACAATTCTACAGTGTTCTTTGCACTATAGGATTCTGTTTTGTGTGAAACTTGCGACATATTTCTTAACTGTGGAATGAATGTTTTGGCGTTTGCGTTCAAAGTTACTGACTCAACTTGATGTGTGGAAAAATCAAAATGATCTTCCTGTGAAGGACAGGTTGTTTGTGCTTCTACTGCATCTTCTGTCACCTGTGCAATACTATTTGGACACAAACTTGATAATGCTGTCAATTCAACGTCTATTGGCCTATTGTCTACATTTGAGAGTGCTGTGATTCCCTCCCGATTATATTTCTTGACCTCTGTGTTTAGTAAAACAGGTGACATGTCTGTTGGATGAGGGATGAAAATCTGGGCGCACGGATTCAGCTTCTGTGATTCTGTTAACTGTGAATTTTGTAAATTGCTGGCGGTTTTGGCATCGTCATCATCAGAATGTTCGATTCGTTCATCTGACCTCGTTCTGAAAGATGCCTTTCGGGCAAGCTTGGAGTTGTTGATAAGTTTTCTTAACAGTTCTCTCAGTTTTTGTGTTATTGCAGTTTTCGGCGGATCTAATTCTGAATGCATTTGTTTCAGACTGTCACTTGTCTCGTTAGTGTTACATGAACTCGGTGAAGCATTTCTCACTAGTGAGAAAAATGGTTTAGCCAAAGGATTTAAAGTCCAGGATCTCGTTGGCTGTGACTCTTTCCGTGAATGGCACGCAGTTTGATTATCTTCTTTTGCGACATCTCCATTACGTTCTTCAATAAAAAGCTTTCTTGGCCTAAGTTCACCTTTGTTTCTGCGTAAAATGAATGATCCTCCTGGATTCGAGGTTACTGGGGTATTATAAACATCTAAAGCTGAATGATTTTGTGGTACTTTCTGACTGGTCTCGTTAGATGTATAGTTTCTCTCTTCCTCGACACAAGGGTTCAAAGTCTGGGACTCCTCGATTGTGTTAAACATCAGATGATGCTTTGGAAGTAACTGAGAAATCAACTGCGGGATAAATTCTTCTGCACTAGTGCTAAACACTAGAGTCTTTTGTGGATGTGACTGAACACTCAACTTTGGGGTAAATTCCTCTGCGTTAGGATTAAGCATCAGAGACATTTTCAGAAGTGACTGAGCATTCAGTTGTGAGATAAATTCCTCTTCACTAGGGTTAAACATAAGAGGCTTTTTAGGAAGTAACATCTGCTGGATAAATTCCTCTGCGTTAGTGTTAAACATCAGAATCTTTTTTGGATGTGACTGAACACTCAACTGTGGGGTAAATTCCTCTGCGTTAGGATTAAACATCAGTGACATTTTCAGAAGTGACTGAGCATTCAATTATGGGATAAATTCCTCTGCGCTAGGGTTAAACACCAGAGTCTTTTTTGGATGTGACTGAACACTCAGCTGTGGGGTAAATTCCTCTGCTTTAGGATTAAACATCAGTGACATTTTCAGAAGTGACTGAGCATTCAATTGTGGGATAAATTCCTCTGCGCTAGGGTTAAACACCAGAGTCTTTTTTGGATGTGAATGAACACTCAACTGTTGGGTAAATTCCTCTGCGTTGGGATTAAACATCAGTGACATTTTCAGAAGTGACTGAGCATTCAATTGCGGGATAAATTCCTTTGTGCTAGGGTTAAACACCAGAGTCTCTTTTGGATGTGAATGAACACTCAACTGTTGGGTAAATTCCTCTGCGTTGGGATTAAACATCAGTGACATTTTCAGAAGTGACTGAGCATTCAATTGCGGGATAAATTCCTCTGCGCTAGGGTTAAACACCAGAGTCTTTTGTGGGTGTGAATGAGCACTCAACAGTGGGGTAAATTCCTCTGCTATAGGATTAAATATCAGGGGCATTTTCTGAAGTGATTGAGCGTTCAACTGCGGGATAAATTCATATACGCTGGAGTTAAGAATCATAGACTGTTCTGCACATGCCTGATAATCAAGCCGTATTTGATTCGATTGCGGGATAAACTCTTTGCTGTAGTTCAATTTGAAGACGTCGTTATGTAACGTTGATGTATCTATACACTGTTGATTTATCTTCATAGGAACTTCTCTCTCGTCCTCTTGTGGAACATTGTAGCCAAAACCAGGAAGCAGATATGCTGCACGTGTGTTTGGTGGAGTGTGATAAACAGCAGATGGCCTATGCTGATAATCGACAGCGACTGTGATGATGAATTCATCATTTTTTGGCATTGGCTTCTTATCTGGACGAATTGGAGTTCTGCGGAAATCTTTATTAGGCAAATCCACTTTAGCAGGAGTCAGATTATTGGCGTCAGCGACTGTTCGTTCCGCTGCTGTCACAGTTGTTGAACGTTGCGTTGGTATGTCGCCTTGAGCATGTGTAGAGCTAGACATAGCAGCTTCTCAATTAAGGACACGTCCACTTTCCGCGTTGTCATCAGCAGATAGGCTTAGTTGAAATTTGTCGTGATTGAGTTCGTAGAAAGGCGACACATATTCTCTCCCAGAATTATGCTGGGAAATCTCTGACAATTCTACAGTGTTCTTTGCACTATAGGATTCTGTTTTGTGTGAAACTTGCGACATATTTCTTAACTGTGGAATGAATGTTTTGGCGTTTGCGTTCAAAGTTACTGACTCAACTTGATGTGTGGAAAAATCAAAATGATCTTCCTGTGAAGGACAGGTTGTTTGTGCTTCTACTGCATCTTCTGTCACCTGTGCAATACTATTTGGACACAAACTTGATAATGCTGTCAATTCAACGTCTATTGGCCTATTGTCTACATTTGAGAGTGCTGTGATTCCCTCCCGATTATATTTCTTGACCTCTGTGTTTAGTAAAACAGGTGACATGTCTGTTGGATGAGGGATGAAAATCTGGGCGCACGGATTCAGCTTCTGTGATTCTGTTAACTGTGAAGTTTGTAAATTGCTGGCGGTTTTGGCATCGTCATCATCAGAATGTTCGATTCGTTCATCTGACCTCGTTCTGAAAGATGCCTTTCGGGCAAGCTTGGAGTTGTTGATAAGTTTTCTTAACAGTTCTCTCAGTTTTTGTGTTATTGCAGTTTTCGGCGGATCTAATTCTGAATGCATTTGTTTCAGACTGTCACTTGTCTCGTTAGTGTTACATGAACTCGGTGAAGCATTTCTCACTAGTGAGAAAAATGGTTTAGCCAAAGGATTTAAAGTCCAGGATCTCGTTGGCTGTGACTCTTTCCGTGAATGGCACGCAGTTTGATTATCTTCTTTTGCGACATCTCCATTACGTTCTTCAATAAAAAGCTTTCTTGGCCTAAGTTCACCTTTGTTTCTGCGTAAAATGAATGATCCTCCTGGATTCGAGGTTACTGGGGTATTATAAACATCTAAAGCTGAATGATTTTGTGGTACTTTCTGACTGGTCTCGTTAGATGTATAGTTTCTCTCTTCCTCGACACAAGGGTTCAAAGTCTGGGACTCCTCGATTGTGTTAAACATCAGATGATGCTTTGGAAGTAACTGAGAAATCAACTGCGGGATAAATTCTTCTGCACTAGTGCTAAACACTAGAGTCTTTTGTGGATGTGACTGAACACTCAACTTTGGGGTAAATTCCTCTGCGTTAGGATTAAGCATCAGAGACATTTTCAGAAGTGACTGAGCATTCAGTTGTGAGATAAATTCCTCTTCACTAGGGTTAAACATAAGAGGCTTTTTAGGAAGAAACATCTGCTGGATAAATTCCTCTGCGTTAGTGTTAAACATCAGAATCTTTTTTGGATGTGACTGAACACTCAACTGTGGGGTAAATTCCTCTGCGTTAGGATTAAACATCAGTGACATTTTCAGAAGTGACTGAGCATTCAATTATGGGATAAATTCCTCTGCGCTAGGGTTAAACACCAGAGTCTTTTTTGGATGTGACTGAACACTCAGCTGTGGGGTAAATTCCTCTGCTTTAGGATTAAACATCAGTGACATTTTCAGAAGTGACTGAGCATTCAATTGTGGGATAAATTCCTCTGCGCTAGGGTTAAACACCAGAGTCTTTTTTTGGATGTGAATGAACACTCAACTGTTGGGTAAATTCCTCTGCGTTGGGATTAAACATCAGTGACATTTTCAGAAGTGACTGAGCATTCAATTGCGGGATAAATTCCTTTGTGCTAGGGTTAAACACCAGAGTCTCTTTTGGATGTGAATGAACACTCAACTGTTGGGTAAATTCCTCTGCGTTGGGATTAAACATCAGTGACATTTTCAGAAGTGACTGAGCATTCAATTGCGGGATAAATTCCTCTGCGCTAGGGTTAAACACCAGAGTCTTTTGTGGGTGTGAATGAGCACTCAACAGTGGGGTAAATTCCTCTGCTATAGGATTAAATATCAGGGGCATTTTCTGAAGTGATTGAGCGTTCAACTGCGGGATAAATTCATATACGCTGGAGTTAAGAATCAGACTGTTCTGCACATGCCTGATAATCAAGCCGTATTTGATTCGATTGCGGGATAAACTCTTTGCTGTAGTTCAATTTGAAGACGTCGTTATGTAACGTTGATGTATCTATACACTGTTGATTTATCTTCATAGGAACTTCTCTCTCGTCCTCTTGTGGAACATTGTAGCCAAAACCAGGAAGCAGATATGCTGCACGTGTGTTTGGTGGAGTGTGATAAACAGCAGATGGCCTATGCTGATAATCGACAGCGACTGTGATGATGAATTCATCATTTTTTGGCATTGGCTTCTTATCTGGACGAATTGGAGTTCTGCGGAAATCTTTATTAGGCAAATCCACTTTAGCAGGAGTCAGATTATTGGCGTCAGCGACTGTTCGTTCCGCTGCTGTCACAGTTGTTGAACGTTGCGTTGGTATGTCGCCTTGAGCATGTGTAGAGCTAGACATAGCATCTTCTCAATTCAGGACACGTCCACTTTCCGCGTTGTCATCAGCAGATAGGCTTAGTTGAAATTCGTCGTGATTGAGTTCGTAGAAAGGCGACACATATTCTCTCCCAGAATTATGCTGGGAAATCTCTGACAATTCTACAGTGTTCTTTGCACTATAGGATTCTGTTTTGTGTGAAACTTGCGACATATTTCTTAACTGTGGAATGAATGTTTTGGCGTTTGCGTTCAAAGTTACTGACTCAACTTGATGTGTGGAAAAATCAAAATGATCTTCCTGTGAAGGACAGGTTGTTTGTGCTTCTACTGCATCTTCTGTCACCTGTGCAATACTATTTGGACACAAACTTGATAATGCTGTCAATTCAACGTCTATTGGCCTATTGTCTACATTTGAGAGTGCTGTGATTCCCTCCCGATTATATTTCTTGACCTCTGTGTTTAGTAAAACAGGTGACATGTCTGTTGGATGAGGGATGAAAATCTGGGCGCACGGATTCAGCTTCTGTGATTCTGTTAACTGTGAATTTTGTAAATTGCTGGCGGTTTTGGCATCGTCATCATCAGAATGTTCGATTCGTTCATCTGACCTCGTTCTGAAAGATGCCTTTCGGGCAAGCTTGGAGTTGTTGATAAGTTTTCTTAACAGTTCTCTCAGTTTTTGTGTTATTGCAGTTTTCGGCGGATCTAATTCTGAATGCATTTGTTTCAGACTGTCACTTGTCTCGTTAGTGTTACATGAACTCGGTGAAGCATTTCTCACTAGTGAGAAAAATGGTTTAGCCAAAGGATTTAAAGTCCAGGATCTCGTTGGCTGTGACTCTTTCCGTGAATGGCACGCAGTTTGATTATCTTCTTTTGCGACATCTCCATTACGTTCTTCAATAAAAAGCTTTCTTGGCCTAAGTTCACCTTTGTTTCTGCGTAAAATGAATGATCCTCCTGGATTCGAGGTTACTGGGGTATTATAAACATCTAAAGCTGAATGATTTTGTGGTACTTTCTGACTGGTCTCGTTAGATGTATAGTTTCTCTCTTCCTCGACACAAGGGTTCAAAGTCTGGGACTCCTCGATTGTGTTAAACATCAGATGATGCTTTGGAAGTAACTGAGAAATCAACTGCGGGATAAATTCTTCTGCACTAGTGCTAAACACTAGAGTCTTTTGTGGATGTGACTGAACACTCAACTTTGGGGTAAATTCCTCTGCGTTAGGATTAAGCATCAGAGACATTTTCAGAAGTGACTGAGCATTCAGTTGTGAGATAAATTCCTCTTCACTAGGGTTAAACATAAGAGGCTTTTTAGGAAGTAACATCTGCTGGATAAATTCCTCTGCGTTAGTGTTAAACATCAGAATCTTTTTTGGATGTGACTGAACACTCAACTGTGGGGTAAATTCCTCTGCGTTAGGATTAAACATCAGTGACATTTTCAGAAGTGACTGAGCATTCAATTATGGGATAAATTCCTCTGCGCTAGGGTTAAACACCAGAGTCTTTTTTGGATGTGACTGAACACTCAGCTGTGGGGTAAATTCCTCTGCTTTAGGATTAAACATCAGTGACATTTTCAGAAGTGACTGAGCATTCAATTGTGGGATAAATTCCTCTGCGCTAGGGTTAAACACCAGAGTCTTTTTTGGATGTGAATGAACACTCAACTGTTGGGTAAATTCCTCTGCGTTGGGATTAAACATCAGTGACATTTTCAGAAGTGACTGAGCATTCAATTGCGGGATAAATTCCTTTGTGCTAGGGTTAAACACCAGAGTCTCTTTTGGATGTGAATGAACACTCAACTGTTGGGTAAATTCCTCTGCGTTGGGATTAAACATCAGTGACATTTTCAGAAGTGACTGAGCATTCAATTGCGGGATAAATTCCTCTGCGCTAGGGTTAAACACCAGAGTCTTTTGTGGGTGTGAATGAGCACTCAACAGTGGGGTAAATTCCTCTGCTATAGGATTAAATATCAGGGGCATTTTCTGAAGTGATTGAGCGTTCAACTGCGGGATAAATTCATATACGCTGGAGTTAAGAATCATAGACTGTTCTGCACATGCCTGATAATCAAGCCGTATTTGATTCGATTGCGGGATAAACTCTTTGCTGTAGTTCAATTTGAAGACGTCGTTATGTAACGTTGATGTATCTATACACTGTTGATTTATCTTCATAGGAACTTCTCTCTCGTCCTCTTGTGGAACATTGTAGCCAAAACCAGGAAGCAGATATGCTGCACGTGTGTTTGGTGGAGTGTGATAAACAGCAGATGGCCTATGCTGATAATCGACAGCGACTGTGATGATGAATTCATCATTTTTTGGCATTGGCTTCTTATCTGGACATCTTGGAGTTCTGCGGAAATCTTTATTAGGCAAATCCACTTTAGCAGGAGTCAGATTATTGGCGTCAGCGACTGTTCGTTCCGCTGCTGTCACAGTTGTTGAACGTTGCGTTGGTATGTCGCCTTGAGCATGTGTAGAGCTAGACATAGCAGCTTCTCAATTAAGGACACGTCCACTTTCCGCGTTGTCATCAGCAGATAGGCTTAGTTGAAATTTGTCGTGATTGAGTTCGTAGAAAGGCGACACATATTCTCTCCCAGAATTATGCTGGGAAATCTCTGACAATTCTACAGTGTTCTTTGCACTATAGGATTCTGTTTTGTGTGAAACTTGCGACATATTTCTTAACTGTGGAATGAATGTTTTGGCGTTTGCGTTCAAAGTTACTGACTCAACTTGATGTGTGGAAAAATCAAAATGATCTTCCTGTGAAGGACAGGTTGTTTGTGCTTCTACTGCATCTTCTGTCACCTGTGCAATACTATTTGGACACAAACTTGATAATGCTGTCAATTCAACGTCTATTGGCCTATTGTCTACATTTGAGAGTGCTGTGATTCCCTCCCGATTATATTTCTTGACCTCTGTGTTTAGTAAAACAGGTGACATGTCTGTTGGATGAGGGATGAAAATCTGGGCACACGGATTCAGCTTCTGTGATTCTGTTAACTGTGAATCTTGTAAATTGCTGGCGGTTTGGGCATCGTCATCATCAGAATGTTTGATTCGTTCATCTGACCTCGTTCTGAAAGACGCCTTTCGGGCAAGATTGGAGTTGTTAAGTTTTCTTAACAGTTCTCTCAATTTTTGTGTTAATGCAGTTTTCGGATCTAATTCTGAATGCATTTGTTTCAGTCTGTCGCTTGTCTCGTTAGTGTTATATGAACTCGGTGAAGCATTTCTCACTAGTGAGAAAAATGGTTTAGCCAAAGGATTTAAAGTCCAGGATCTTGTTGGCTGTGACTTCCCGTGAATGGCACACAGTTTATCTTCTTTTGCGACATCTCCATTATGTTCTTCTATAAAAAGCTTTCTTGGCCTAAGTTCACCTTTGTTTCTGCGTAAAATGAATGATCCTCCTGGATTCGAGGTTACTGGGGTATTATAAACATCTAAAGCTGAATGATATTGTGGTACTTTCTGACTGGTCTCGTTAGATGTATAGTTTCTATCTTCCTCGACACAAGGGTTCAAAGTCTGGGACTCCTCGATTGTGTTAAACATCAGATGATGCTTTGGAAGTAACTGAGAAATCAACTGTGGGATAAATTCTTCTGCACTAGTGTCTTTTGTGGATGTGACTGAACACTCAACTTTGGGGTAAATTCCTCTGCGTTGGGATTAAGCATCAGAGACATTTTCGGAAGTGACTGAGCATTCAGTTGTGAGATAAATTCCTCTTCACTAGGGTTAAACACCAGAGTCTTTTTTGGATGTGCTGAACACTCAGCTGTGGGGTAAATTCCTCTGCTTCAGGATTAAACATCAGTGACATTTTCAGAAGTGACTGAGCATTCAATTGTGGGATAAATTCCTCTGCGCAAGGGTTAAACACCAGACTCGTTTTTGGATGTGACTGAACACTCAGCTGTGGGGTAAATTCCTCTGCGTTAGGATTAAACATCAGTGACATTTTCAGAAGTGACTGAGCATTCAATTATGGGATAAATTCCTCTGCGCTAGGGTTAAACACCAGAGTCTTTTTTGGATGTGACTGAACACTCAGCTGTGGGGTAAATTCCTCTGCTTTAGGATTAAACATCAGTGACATTTTCAGAAGTGACTGAGCATTCAATTGCGGGATAAATTCCTCTGTGCTAGGGTTAAACACCAGAGTCTCTTTTGGATGTGAATGAACACTCAACTGTTGGGTAAATTCCTCTGCGTTGGGATTAAACATCAGTGACATTTTCAGAAGTGACTGAGCATTCAATTGCGGGATAAATTCCTCTGCGCTAGGGTTAAACACCAGAGTCTTTTGTGGGTGTGAATGAGCACTCAACAGTGGGGTAAATTCCTCTGCTATAGGATTAAATATCAGGGGCATTTTCTGAAGTGATTGAGCGTTCAACTGCGGGATAAATTCATATACGCTGGAGTTAAGAATCATAGACTGTTCTGCACATGCCTGATAATCAAGCCGTATTTGATTCGATTGCGGGATAAACTCTTTGCTGTAGTTCAATTTGAAGACGTCGTTATGTAACGTTGATGTATCTATACACTGTTGATTTATCTTCATAGGAACTTCTCTCTCGTCCTCTTGTGGAACATTGTAGCCAAAACCAGGAAGCAGATATGCTGCACGTGTGTTTGGTGGAGTGTGATAAACAGCAGATGGCCTATGCTGATAATCGACAGCGACTGTGATGATGAATTCATCATTTTTTGGCATTGGCTTCTTATCTGGACGAATTGGAGTTCTGCGGAAATCTTTATTAGGCAAATCCACTTTAGCAGGAGTCAGATTATTGACGTCAGCGACTGTTCGTTCCGCTGCTGTCACAGTTGTTGAACGTTGCGTTGGTATGTCGCCTTGAGCATGTGTAGAGCTAGACATAGCATCTTCTCAATTCAGGACACGTCCACTTTCCGCGTTGTCATCAGCAGATAGGCTTAGTTGAAATTCGTCGTGATTGAGTTCGTAGAAAGGCGACACATATTCTCTCCCAGAATTATGCTGGGAAATCTCTGACAATTCTACAGTGTTCTTTGCACTATAGGATTCTGTTTTGTGTGAAACTTGCGACATATTTCTTAACTGTGGAATGAATGTTTTGGCGTTTGCGTTCAAAGTTACTGACTCAACTTGATGTGTGGAAAAATCAAAATGATCTTCCTGTGAAGGACAGGTTGTTTGTGCTTCTACTGCATCTTCTGTCACCTGTGCAATACTATTTGGACACAAACTTGATAATGCTGTCAATTCAACGTCTATTGGCCTATTGTCTACATTTGAGAGTGCTGTGATTCCCTCCCGATTATATTTCTTGACCTCTGTGTTTAGTAAAACAGGTGACATGTCTGTTGGATGAGGGATGAAAATCTGGGCGCACGGATTCAGCTTCTGTGATTCTGTTAACTGTGAATTTTGTAAATTGCTGGCGGTTTTGGCATCGTCATCATCAGAATGTTCGATTCGTTCATCTGACCTCGTTCTGAAAGATGCCTTTCGGGCAAGCTTGGAGTTGTTGATAAGTTTTCTTAACAGTTCTCTCAGTTTTTGTGTTATTGCAGTTTTCGGCGGATCTAATTCTGAATGCATTTGTTTCAGACTGTCACTTGTCTCGTTAGTGTTACATGAACTCGGTGAAGCATTTCTCACTAGTGAGAAAAATGGTTTAGCCAAAGGATTTAAAGTCCAGGATCTCGTTGGCTGTGACTCTTTCCGTGAATGGCACGCAGTTTGATTATCTTCTTTTGCGACATCTCCATTACGTTCTTCAATAAAAAGCTTTCTTGGCCTAAGTTCACCTTTGTTTCTGCGTAAAATGAATGATCCTCCTGGATTCGAGGTTACTGGGGTATTATAAACATCTAAAGCTGAATGATTTTGTGGTACTTTCTGACTGGTCTCGTTAGATGTATAGTTTCTCTCTTCCTCGACACAAGGGTTCAAAGTCTGGGACTCCTCGATTGTGTTAAACATCAGATGATGCTTTGGAAGTAACTGAGAAATCAACTGCGGGATAAATTCTTCTGCACTAGTGCTAAACACTAGAGTCTTTTGTGGATGTGACTGAACACTCAACTTTGGGGTAAATTCCTCTGCGTTAGGATTAAGCATCAGAGACATTTTCAGAAGTGACTGAGCATTCAGTTGTGAGATAAATTCCTCTTCACTAGGGTTAAACATAAGAGGCTTTTTAGGAAGTAACATCTGCTGGATAAATTCCTCTGCGTTAGTGTTAAACATCAGAATCTTTTTTGGATGTGACTGAACACTCAACTGTGGGGTAAATTCCTCTGCGTTAGGATTAAACATCAGTGACATTTTCAGAAGTGACTGAGCATTCAATTATGGGATAAATTCCTCTGCGCTAGGGTTAAACACCAGAGTCTTTTTTGGATGTGACTGAACACTCAGCTGTGGGGTAAATTCCTCTGCTTTAGGATTAAACATCAGTGACATTTTCAGAAGTGACTGAGCATTCAATTGTGGGATAAATTCCTCTGCGCTAGGGTTAAACACCAGAGTCTTTTTTGGATGTGAATGAACACTCAACTGTTGGGTAAATTCCTCTGCGTTGGGATTAAACATCAGTGACATTTTCAGAAGTGACTGAGCATTCAATTGCGGGATAAATTCCTTTGTGCTAGGGTTAAACACCAGAGTCTCTTTTGGATGTGAATGAACACTCAACTGTTGGGTAAATTCCTCTGCGTTGGGATTAAACATCAGTGACATTTTCAGAAGTGACTGAGCATTCAATTGCGGGATAAATTCCTCTGCGCTAGGGTTAAACACCAGAGTCTTTTGTGGGTGTGAATGAGCACTCAACAGTGGGGTAAATTCCTCTGCTATAGGATTAAATATCAGGGGCATTTTCTGAAGTGATTGAGCGTTCAACTGCGGGATAAATTCATATACGCTGGAGTTAAGAATCATAGACTGTTCTGCACATGCCTGATAATCAAGCCGTATTTGATTCG
Organism: Cepaea hortensis; assembly: GCA_963921405.1. Lineage (NCBI taxonomy): Eukaryota > Metazoa > Mollusca > Gastropoda > Stylommatophora > Helicidae > Cepaea > Cepaea hortensis. The sequence continues at coordinate 72,466,624 of OY992891.1, read as the reverse complement.
ATTGCGGGATAAACTCTTTGCTGTAGTTCAATTTGAAGACGTCGTTATGTAACGTTGATGTATCTATACACTGTTGATTTATCTTCATAGGAACTTCTCTCTCGTCCTCTTGTGGAACATTGTAGCCAAAACCAGGAAGCAGATATGCTGCACGTGTGTTTGGTGGAGTGTGATAAACAGCAGATGGCCTATGCTGATAATCGACAGCGACTGTGATGATGAATTCATCATTTTTTGGCATTGGCTTCTTATCTGGACATCTTGGAGTTCTGCGGAAATCTTTATTAGGCAAATCCACTTTAGCAGGAGTCAGATTATTGGCGTCAGCGACTGTTCGTTCCGCTGCTGTCACAGTTGTTGAACGTTGCGTTGGTATGTCGCCTTGAGCATGTGTAGAGCTAGACATAGCAGCTTCTCAATTAAGGACACGTCCACTTTCCGCGTTGTCATCAGCAGATAGGCTTAGTTGAAATTTGTCGTGATTGAGTTCGTAGAAAGGCGACACATATTCTCTCCCAGAATTATGCTGGGAAATCTCTGACAATTCTACAGTGTTCTTTGCACTATAGGATTCTGTTTTGTGTGAAACTTGCGACATATTTCTTAACTGTGGAATGAATGTTTTGGCGTTTGCGTTCAAAGTTACTGACTCAACTTGATGTGTGGAAAAATCAAAATGATCTTCCTGTGAAGGACAGGTTGTTTGTGCTTCTACTGCATCTTCTGTCACCTGTGCAATACTATTTGGACACAAACTTGATAATGCTGTCAATTCAACGTCTATTGGCCTATTGTCTACATTTGAGAGTGCTGTGATTCCCTCCCGATTATATTTCTTGACCTCTGTGTTTAGTAAAACAGGTGACATGTCTGTTGGATGAGGGATGAAAATCTGGGCGCACGGATTCAGCTTCTGTGATTCTGTTAACTGTGAAGTTTGTAAATTGCTGGCGGTTTTGGCATCGTCATCATCAGAATGTTCGATTCGTTCATCTGACCTCGTTCTGAAAGATGCCTTTCGGGCAAGCTTGGAGTTGTTGATAAGTTTTCTTAACAGTTCTCTCAGTTTTTGTGTTATTGCAGTTTTCGGCGGATCTAATTCTGAATGCATTTGTTTCAGACTGTCACTTGTCTCGTTAGTGTTACATGAACTCGGTGAAGCATTTCTCACTAGTGAGAAAAATGGTTTAGCCAAAGGATTTAAAGTCCAGGATCTCGTTGGCTGTGACTCTTTCCGTGAATGGCACGCAGTTTGATTATCTTCTTTTGCGACATCTCCATTACGTTCTTCAATAAAAAGCTTTCTTGGCCTAAGTTCACCTTTGTTTCTGCGTAAAATGAATGATCCTCCTGGATTCGAGGTTACTGGGGTATTATAAACATCTAAAGCTGAATGATTTTGTGGTACTTTCTGACTGGTCTCGTTAGATGTATAGTTTCTCTCTTCCTCGACACAAGGGTTCAAAGTCTGGGACTCCTCGATTGTGTTAAACATCAGATGATGCTTTGGAAGTAACTGAGAAATCAACTGCGGGATAAATTCTTCTGCACTAGTGCTAAACACTAGAGTCTTTTGTGGATGTGACTGAACACTCAACTTTGGGGTAAATTCCTCTGCGTTAGGATTAAGCATCAGAGACATTTTCAGAAGTGACTGAGCATTCAGTTGTGAGATAAATTCCTCTTCACTAGGGTTAAACATAAGAGGCTTTTTAGGAAGAAACATCTGCTGGATAAATTCCTCTGCGTTAGTGTTAAACATCAGAATCTTTTTTGGATGTGACTGAACACTCAACTGTGGGGTAAATTCCTCTGCGTTAGGATTAAACATCAGTGACATTTTCAGAAGTGACTGAGCATTCAATTATGGGATAAATTCCTCTGCGCTAGGGTTAAACACCAGAGTCTTTTTTGGATGTGACTGAACACTCAGCTGTGGGGTAAATTCCTCTGCTTTAGGATTAAACATCAGTGACATTTTCAGAAGTGACTGAGCATTCAATTGTGGGATAAATTCCTCTGCGCTAGGGTTAAACACCAGTCTTTTTTGGATATGAATGAACACTCAACTGTTGGGTAAATTCCTCTGCGTTGGGATTAAACATCAGTGACATTTTCAGAAGTGACTGAGCATTCAATTGCGGGATAAATTCCTTTGTGCTAGGGTTAAACACCAGAGTCTCTTTTGGATGTGAATGAACACTCAACTGTTGGGTAAATTCCTCTGCGTTGGGATTAAACATCAGTGACATTTTCAGAAGTGACTGAGCATTCAATTGCGGGATAAATTCCTCTGCGCTAGGGTTAAACACCAGAGTCTTTTGTGGGTGTGAATGAGCACTCAACAGTGGGGTAAATTCCTCTGCTATAGGATTAAATATCAGGGGCATTTTCTGAAGTGATTGAGCGTTCAACTGCGGGATAAATTCATATACGCTGGAGTTAAGAATCATAGACTGTTCTGCACATGCCTGATAATCAAGCCGTATTTGATTCGATTGCGGGATAAACTCTTTGCTGTAGTTCAATTTGAAGACGTCGTTATGTAACGTTGATGTATCTATACACTGTTGATTTATCTTCATAGGAACTTCTCTCTCGTCCTCTTGTGGAACATTGTAGCCAAAACCAGGAAGCAGATATGCTGCACGTGTGTTTGGTGGAGTGTGATAAACAGCAGATGGCCTATGCTGATAATCGACAGCGACTGTGATGATGAATTCATCATTTTTTGGCATTGGCTTCTTATCTGGACGTCTTGGAGTTCTGCGGAAATCTTTATTAGGCAAATCCACTTTAGCAGGAGTCAGATTATTGGCGTCAGCGACTGTTCGTTCCGCTGCTGTCACAGTTGTTGAACGTTGCGTTGGTATGTCGCCTTGAGCATGTGTAGAGCTAGACATAGCAGCTTCTCAATTAAGGACACGTCCACTTTCCGCGTTGTCATCAGCAGATAGGCTTAGTTGAAATTTGTCGTGATTGAGTTCGTAGAAAGGCGACACATATTCTCTCCCAGAATTATGCTGGGAAATCTCTGACAATTCTACAGTGTTCTTTGCACTATAGGATTCTGTTTTGTGTGAAACTTGCGACATATTTCTTAACTGTGGAATGAATGTTTTGGCGTTTGCGTTCAAAGTTACTGACTCAACTTGATGTGTGGAAAAATCAAAATGATCTTCCTGTGAAGGACAGGTTGTTTGTGCTTCTACTGCATCTTCTGTCACCTGTGCAATACTATTTGGACACAAACTTGATAATGCTGTCAATTCAACGTCTATTGGCCTATTGTCTACATTTGAGAGTGCTGTGATTCCCTCCCGATTATATTTCTTGACCTCTGTGTTTAGTAAAACAGGTGACATGTCTGTTGGATGAGGGATGAAAATCTGGGCGCACGGATTCAGCTTCTGTGATTCTGTTAACTGTGAATTTTGTAAATTGCTGGCGGTTTTGGCATCATCATCATCAGAATGTTCGATTCGTTCATCTGACCTCGTTCTGAAAGATACCTTTCGGGCAAGCTTGGAGTTGTTGATAAGTTTTCTTAACAGTTCTCTCAGTTTTTGTGTTATTGCAGTTTTCGGCGGATCTAATTCTGAATGCATTTGTTTCAGACTGTCACTTGTCTCGTTAGTGTTACATGAACTCGGTGAAGCATTTCTCACTAGTGAGAAAAATGGTTTAGCCAAAGGATTTAAAGTCCAGGATCTCGTTGGCTGTGACTCTTTCCGTGAATGGCACGCAGTTTGATTATCTTCTTTTGCGACATCTCCATTACGTTCTTCTATAAATAGCTTTCTTGGCCTAAGTTCACCTTTGTTTCTGCGTAAAATGAATGATCCTCCTGGATTCGAGGTTACTGGGGTATTATAAACATCTAAAGCTGAATGATTTTGTGGTACTTTCTGACTGGTCTCGTTAGATGTATAGTTTCTCTCTTCCTCGACACAAGGGTTCAAAGTCTGGGACTCCTCGATTGTGTTAAACATCAGATGATCCTTTGGAAGTAACTGAGAAATCAACTGCGGGATAAATTCTTCTGCACTAGTGCTAAACACTAGAGTCTTTTGTGGATGTGACTGAACACTCAACTTTGGGGTAAATTCCTCTGCGTTAGGATTAAGCATCAGAGACATTTTCAGAAGTGACTGAGCATTCAGTTGTGAGATAAATTCCTCTTCACTAGGGTTAAACATAAGAGGCTTTTTAGGAAGAAACATCTGCTGGATAAATTCCTCTGCGTTAGTGTTAAACATCAGAATCTTTTTTGGATGTGACTGAACACTCAACTGTGGGGTAAATTCCTCTGCGTTAGGATTAAACATCAGTGACATTTTCAGAAGTGACTGAGCATTCAATTATGGGATAAATTCCTCTGCGCTAGGGTTAAACACCAGAGTCTTTTTTGGATGTGACTGAACACTCAGCTGTGGGGTAAATTCCTCTGCTTTAGGATTAAACATCAGTGACATTTTCAGAAGTGACTGAGCATTCAATTGTGGGATAAATTCCTCTGCGCTAGGGTTAAACACCAGTCTTTTTTGGATGTGAATGAACACTCAACTGTTGGGTAAATTCCTCTGCGTTGGGATTAAACATCAGTGACATTTTCAGAAGTGACTGAGCATTCAATTGCGGGATAAATTCCTTTGTGCTAGGGTTAAACACCAGAGTCTCTTTTGGATGTGAATGAACACTCAACTGTTGGGTAAATTCCTCTGCGTTGGGATTAAACATCAGTGACATTTTCAGAAGTGACTGAGCATTCAATTGCGGGATAAATTCCTCTGCGCTAGGGTTAAACACCAGAGTCTTTTGTGGGTGTGAATGAGCACTCAACAGTGGGGTAAATTCCTCTGCTATAGGATTAAATATCAGGGGCATTTTCTGAAGTGATTGAGCGTTCAACTGCGGGATAAATTCATATACGCTGGAGTTAAGAATCATAGACTGTTCTGCACATGCCTGATAATCAAGCCGTATTTGATTCGATTGCGGGATAAACTCTTTGCTGTAGTTCAATTTGAAGACGTCGTTATGTAACGTTGATGTATCTATACACTGTTGATTTATCTTCATAGGAACTTCTCTCTCGTCCTCTTGTGGAACATTGTAGCCAAAACCAGGAAGCAGATATGCTGCACGTGTGTTTGGTGGAGTGTGATAAACAGCAGATGGCCTATGCTGATAATCGACAGCGACTGTGATGATGAATTCATCATTTTTTGGCATTGGCTTCTTATCTGGACGTCTTGGAGTTCTGCGGAAATCTTTATTAGGCAAATCCACTTTAGCAGGAGTCAGATTATTGGCGTCAGCGACTGTTCGTTCCGCTGCTGTCACAGTTGTTGAACGTTGCGTTGGTATGTCGCCTTGAGCATGTGTAGAGCTAGACATAGCAGCTTCTCAATTAAGGACACGTCCACTTTCCGCGTTGTCATCAGCAGATAGGCTTAGTTGAAATTTGTCGTGATTGAGTTCGTAGAAAGGCGACACATATTCTCTCCCAGAATTATGCTGGGAAATCTCTGACAATTCTACAGTGTTCTTTGCACTATAGGATTCTGTTTTGTGTGAAACTTGCGACATATTTCTTAACTGTGGAATGAATGTTTTGGCGTTTGCGTTCAAAGTTACTGACTCAACTTGATGTGTGGAAAAATCAAAATGATCTTCCTGTGAAGGACAGGTTGTTTGTGCTTCTACTGCATCTTCTGTCACCTGTGCAATACTATTTGGACACAAACTTGATAATGCTGTCAATTCAACGTCTATTGGCCTATTGTCTACATTTGAGAGTGCTGTGATTCCCTCCCGATTATATTTCTTGACCTCTGTGTTTAGTAAAACAGGTGACATGTCTGTTGGATGAGGGATGAAAATCTGGGCGCACGGATTCAGCTTCTGTGATTCTGTTAACTGTGAATTTTGTAAATTGCTGGCGGTTTTGGCATCATCATCATCAGAATGTTCGATTCGTTCATCTGACCTCGTTCTGAAAGATACCTTTCGGGCAAGCTTGGAGTTGTTGATAAGTTTTCTTAACAGTTCTCTCAGTTTTTGTGTTATTGCAGTTTTCGGCGGATCTAATTCTGAATGCATTTGTTTCAGACTGTCACTTGTCTCGTTAGTGTTACATGAACTCGGTGAAGCATTTCTCACTAGTGAGAAAAATGGTTTAGCCAAAGGATTTAAAGTCCAGGATCTCGTTGGCTGTGACTCTTTCCGTGAATGGCACGCAGTTTGATTATCTTCTTTTGCGACATCTCCATTACGTTCTTCTATAAATAGCTTTCTTGGCCTAAGTTCACCTTTGTTTCTGCGTAAAATGAATGATCCTCCTGGATTCGAGGTTACTGGGGTATTATAAACATCTAAAGCTGAATGATTTTGTGGTACTTTCTGACTGGTCTCGTTAGATGTATAGTTTCTCTCTTCCTCGACACAAGGGTTCAAAGTCTGGGACTCCTCGATTGTGTTAAACATCAGATGATCCTTTGGAAGTAACTGAGAAATCAACTGCGGGATAAATTCTTCTGCACTAGTGCTAAACACTAGAGTCTTTTGTGGATGTGACTGAACACTCAACTTTGGGGTAAATTCCTCTGCGTTAGGATTAAGCATCAGAGACATTTTCAGAAGTGACTGAGCATTCAGTTGTGAGATAAATTCCTCTTCACTAGGGTTAAACATAAGAGGCTTTTTAGGAAGTAACATCTGCTGGATAAATTCCTCTGCGCTAGGGTTAAACACCAGTCTTTTTTGGATGTGACTGAACACTCAGCTGTGGGGTAAATTCCTCTGCGTTAGGATTAAGCATCAGAGACATTTTCGGAAGTGACTGAGCGTTCAACCGCGGGATAAATTCATCTGCACTGGAGTTAAGAATCATAGACTGTTCTGGACATGCCTGATATTCGAGCCGTATTTGATTCGATTGCGGGATAAACTCTTTGCTGTCGGGGTTCAGTTTGAAGTCGTCGTTATGTAACGTTGATGTATCTATGCACTGTTGATTTATCTTCATAGGAACTTCTCTCTCATCCTCTTGTGGAACACTGGAGCCAAAACCAGGAGGCAGATATGCTGCACATGTGTCTGGCGGAGTGTGATAAACAGCAGATGACCTATGCTGATATTCACATTCCTTTTCATTGAGTTTTAGCCAGGAAGCTGCTGCTCTCTCCAACAATTTGCCGGTACTTCTCAATTTCATCATAGAAGATATCTTGGAATATTTTGGACTGTAGAAAATATTACCAAATTACATCAGCTTAACCATGGATGTGAATTCTCAAATATAATTCAATTAATATAGTAACAATTAAATCAATAAGTAAGAAGGTAATTACGCCAGAAGAAGGAGCCCGGGTAGCGTAGTTACTGGATACACGCCAGCCGTCCCCGTGGTCAGGGGTTCCATTCACTTGGGTGTGTTCGAATTTTATAATTTGTCGTGGGCTCTCTGCACGACCCAACCCATTATGGGTACCAGGAATTGTCTGGGACAGTAAAGGTGGCAGGTATGATACTGACCACAACACTAACGGGTACCGACTGGTCTATACATGATACTGACCACAACACTAACGGGTACCGACTGGTCTATACATGATACTGACCACAACACTAACGGGTACCGACTGGTCTATACATGATACTGACCACAACACTAACGGGTACCGACTGGTCTATACATGATACTGACCACAACACTAACGGGTACAGACTGGTTTATACATGATACTGACCACAACACTAACGGGTACTGACTGGTCTATACATGATACTGACCACAACACTAACAGGTACTGATTGGTCTATACATGATACTGACCACAACACTAACGGGTACCGACTGGTTTATACATGATACTGACCACAACACTAACGGGCACCGACTAGTCTATACAAACATGCCTAGCAATTAAATGCAGAATGTACCTTAATGTGTGTAAACACGACCTTTACTTGACTTAAGCAAGAATATAGGTAACTAAGGAAGAAATGAAGGGACCTATCTACACGCTTGTGTGATGTAGGGCTTAATGGTGCTAGACCCACATTGTTATAGACAATCGACGCTCCACTGATAATGTTATCAATATAAAATATGGTACCAGACCCACATTGTTATAGCCCAATCGGCGCTCCACTGATAATGCTATCAATATAAAATATGGTACCAGACCCACATTGTTATAGACCAATTAGCGCTCTACTGATAATATCAATATAAAATATGGTACCAGACCCACATTGTTATAGAAAATCGACGCTCCACTGATAATGCTATCAATATAAAATATGGTACAAGACCCACATTGTTATAGACCAATTAGCGCTCCACTGATAATATCAATATAAAATATGGTGCAAGACCCACATTGTTATAGACAATCGAATCTCCACTGATAATATATATAACACGCCTGCCGCCTTTACTTCCCAGGGCATGTCCAGGTACCAGTTTTAGGCTGGGTTGACCTAGGAAGTCATTTCAGTGTGAAATCGAACCTTTGACCATCAAGTCGGCGCGCGAACATCTGGCCACTGCGCTATCGTGATCCCCATGGAGCTGGGTAGGCACCTGGATATTGTTACTGCACAATTGTCTTTGCTGTTGTTTATTTGGTTAACCTGCTGTGTGTTTCTTTTTGTCAGATGACCACAAAGATCTATGTATCTGGGATTGTTTACATTAACAAATAACGTTTGTGAGGTGCCAGCAGCTGGTTTGTCTTTTCTGTTGTTTTAGTTGTTACCCTATTTTACCCTATTGTATTCTTAAGTTTGTCATATGAATACTAAATCTTATCTATCATTTATTAGAATGTTGACCGGGGGGTGCCCGTGGTTGAGAGTTGGTGGCGTCCGCCTCAGGCTTAGAATGTCCCAGGTTCGGTCTCAGTCTAGGGCTGGGAATGTTTCCGAGAACCATTGGTATTTAATATCACTCGTCCTCCTGATCTCTGGGTGGTGACATTCGAGTCCTGGACATTTCTTATACATCTTAAAACAGGAAGTACTGTATGCAAATTGTGCACGTTAACAATCCCACTTCAGTGGGAAATCGCGAAGTGCAAGCCATAAGTCCGATGCCCTGTTAACACTTGTAGCAAAAACAAATCTACCTACGATAGATACAACTCGTGACCTTGGTTAGAATGTGTCTAGAGACGTGAAACCTGACACAAATGCACGCCAAAGTCGGATACACTGACCTCTGTGGTGCTTAACTTGGTGTGATCTACTTCCCTCGACAGATGAAAGAAGAAAAGAGGGAGAAGAAGAAACAGATTGGTGATATTAACATTCAGTTAAAGTTCTGTTCCGGCTATTTTTTTTATATATCAATTTATATTCTATGTATGCTGTAATACATATCGCGTCAGTCACTTTTATATCTCAGAACATTTCCTGATACCCAATTTAGGATGGGTGGATCTGGGACCCCTGGTACATGTTATAATAAACATTGCCTACTACGATGGGGATTAGAACGCATTACCACCGGACCGGCGGGCAAGCGTGCTAGCCACTGCACTATTGCGGCTCCCAAACTCAGAGCCATACTGGAATGAAAAACATCATCCATGTCCGATGACTGAACTACAACCACTATCGTGGAGCGCAAGAAGCAACCCGGATATGCAAGTCGAATTCATTCACATGTTAGCTACCACTATAGGAGTGTAAAGCTCCGTGGCGAAGAGATTATGGACGTAGTTCGTAACCCCGCATACCCGCTTTCAAAAGATAGCTGCGGGTGATTTGGCTGCAGATCGCATTATATTGGTTTTTAACGAAATGGTATGGGTGGCGGTCGTTCAGAAAGCAATGGAAAACTAATGACCGTAAACTTTCAAGAGATCAAAATAGTAAACAAATGCTGATGTTGACTGCGACGTCCTGTAAATGATATGCAACTAACTTTTAAATAAGTAGTGTCAATGGTACTTCATTTTTAATTCACCGCAAACAAAGGAATCCCGAGAGTTCCCAGGAAATCGCTTGCCATCAGGGTGATTCCATAATGGGTCCAGGGGTGTCACTACTGGTTGAGTGTGTGGTGGACTGCTAGATTGATCGATAGATGCAATAAATGTTTCTGGGCCCGGAGGGCCCTCACAGTTGTCGGAGTGTATATCCATATCTTTTGCTACTCATAAACACACTTCTCAACAGACGACGAAGTGAATCACGATATCCCTATTCTAAAAATCGACGATCCCACCAGATCTAGATCAGTGCTAAAAATAACTATGCGGTGAATTAAAAATGAAGTACCGTGTCAAGTATTGCCTCTTCATATATACTAGGGTAATGTATAATGATACTGGAGACTAGAACCATAGCTCTCTGCTTTTCTTTCCAAGACAATTTCCACGGCATATTTGAAATGATAAAATTCCCTATTTTACATAATTGATGCCAATGGATTATCCCAGAATATGCGTTTCTGTATCTACAAGTACAGCTTTCTTTTATTGTTCGTAGCAGTTTAGTTTTCATCTGACTTTTCAAGAGACTTGCTCTTCGTTTTTGCACTCTGAATTTCTCTGTTGGTGTCTGTAGTTATCTTCTAGGCCACTCGTTGTTCTTTCCTTTTCAGTTCTTGTGTTCATTTTCCAGTATCCCCTCATTCATTCATTCAGTAGCATGTCCTTTGCAGAACCTCGCTCCCATAACAACCTTCCAGAAAACCTCTCGATCACAAGCAAGATGTCCCGCGTCCGATACACCCATCTGGAGATCATCCGCCACATCCTGCACCCATCTTCTCTTTGGTCTTCCTCTCTTCCCAGGCATATACCTCTCCATTATTATTCTCTCCAAACTTTCGTGTCGTTTCAAGTGACCAAAATATTTAAATTTTCTTTGTTTTATCGTCTTTAATAGCCAACCTTCTTCAATATTCAGCTCTTGAAGTATTGATGCATTTGTTCTTTTCTTTCCCTATCAAAGTATCCCCTGTTCAACCCAATCATCGATGATTTATGCTATTACTATTTGTGGCATATTAGTTTCTACAGCAACAACATTGCTCCCATTAGTTTAAGTATGTGATGCTTATTGTTTCTGTTGCTTTAGTATGTCCCTATGATTTATATTGCATTGTTTCATTTTGTTTATATTAAAGTAGTTCTTCTTTTTAACATTTTTGTTTCCTGTCTTACGAAACATTTTCGTTGCATGTCAGTGTCAAAAGTTAATTGCCAGTCCTTTAACAGGACACATGATTAGTGATTAGTAAGAATCATCATCATCATCATCATCATACCCCGGACAGGTCCATGGGCAGCCAATCTCCTCCTTAACATTCCCGCCAGCGTATATCGTCTGATCGTACCAGTTCTGTACGGAAAAAATATTCATGTTTGGGATTGAGCCCAGACCAATGTCTTGGCGAGCCAGCACACAATGTTCCCATAACTCACTTCTGCACACAATTCTTGTCGTTGAGGTTGTGTCTCATCGGGTACTAACCAACTTCTGAAATTATTATTGGTATGCGGTAGTTTGTTTGTTTGTTCGTTTGTTTTAAATTGGTCATTCTCATTTTTTTTTTTTTTTTGGTTCTGTTCGGAATTATTTTACAAAATTTAATGGCTAATTTATAGAAATAAACAATTATTACATATTGACATCACATATCTAAAAATTTATATGAGAGAGATTTTACATACAATTTAGCGTTAGTAATGACAAACACATAATTTGTTAGTAACAATATGGTTGGAGCAGAAAGAGTTAGAAATGTAGACAAAAAGAAATGGTCGGAACAGAAGGAGAGATCAATGCAAGCAATAAACATATGTTTGGAAATTAAAGTTCTGAATACAAAGAACACTACAAATTGTCGAACAGGAGAAGTTAGGAATGGAAACAATAACAATAAATGTATGGAATTGTAAGCAGTAAGAATGGAAACAACAAAAACAAATAACTGGAGCAAAATTGTTGAGGAACGCAGGAAATACTAACAACAGTAAATGATTGAAACAGATGAAGGTAATAATGCAAGGAATAAAGACTGTTGAAACAGAATGAGTTGGGACTTGGGAATGCTAATAATAATGATAATGGAAATAGACAGACTTAGAAATTTGAAGAATAAAACATGATTGAAACAGATGACGTTAGAAAAGCAAACAATAAACAACCCGTCTGGAACAGAAGGATTTAGGAATGAAAGCAAGTTTTCCATATTTAAAAGAAAAAATGATTGAAACGAAAGTAGTTAGCAATGAAGGCATTAACAAAAATGATTGGAACGGGAATTAGTACTGCAGAGAATAAAATCGAAATGAATGGAAGTGAAGGAAACTACAAAAATATGAGGAGATATTAACTCACCAATCATGACTAGAAAGAGCCTGTTCCGTGGCGAAGATGTTGCGGACGTAGTTCGTAATCCCCAATACCCGCATTTGAAATACAACTACGAGCGATTTGGCAGCAGACCGATTTGTGTTAGTCTTTTTTACGAAATGGTATGCCTGCCACTACTTAACGTAAACTTGCCAAGAGATCACAACAACAAAAAATGCTGGTGTTGACTGCGACGTTCTGTAAAGGATACGCAACTAACTAACATAACTAGAAATTTACTCGTAAAATGAGTTATGACGAGGCAATCTTTGAGCTTCTGCACTAAGAGTTTCACAAGACTGCAATTAATTAAACCATAAACCTGTGAACAAACATCAAATAAAATAGAATTGTACTTACAGTAACGTGGCTGATCTTGTCCAGAAATAAGTCTACACCTTGTCCTCACAAGAAATTAACACACAATTTTATTCTAAAATGTTTTTCACTGTCTCGCCAAGAACTAGTCGTTAGAACTGATCACACAAAGTAATTCTAAATTGGCCGGGGCTAAACTGAAGAAGGACGCGATCTGCGGCTGTTTAAATGCACAACGGGGTAACGTGTGTGTGTCCAATCACAATACTGCAGTTTGCCTAAACTGGAAGAAACCAGTGGACACAACATAGCTCCACCCACCTGTCAAACACGTGGTCGTCATGGTTCGCCGTGGGACGTGGGCAGCTTCTTCACACCTGGTCAGCAGGTGTCGCGGCTGTTGGACACTCCGTCCTGTGGGCGGGTGGGCGGGTGTAGTGAAGAGGAGAGGTGACTTTAGAGGGTAGGGGAATGTTTTCTCAGGAACGCGTGCATGGTGTTCACTTCCGCCTGCCGGTCTGGTGATGTGTTGGAACCCGCCCCCGTGGGGGGGGGGGGGGTTTAAAAGAACTGACCTGGGTCTCAAGTTGACCCAGCCTACAACGGAAATGTTCTGGGAAGTAAAGTCGGCTGGCTGAATGTGGACCCCCATGACACAATGAGTGCTGACTGACGTATACAAGTATGGACCCCATCACACAATGGGTGCTGACTGGAGTATGCAAGTATGGACCTATCACACCATGGGTGCTGACTATATTTCACAGATAGATCTGACTATATTTCACTGGTAGGTTTCATTGGTAGATCTGACTATGTTTCACAGGTAGATCTGACTATATTTCACTGGTAGGTCTGACTATATTTCACTGGTAGATCTATGTTTCATTGGTAGATCTGACTATGTTTCATTGGTAGGTCTGTGTATGTTTCATTGGTAGATCTGACTATGTTTCATTGGTAGGTCTGTGTATGTTTCATTGGTAGATCTGACTATGTTTCATTGGTAGGTCTGTGTATGTTTCATTGGTAGGTCTGTGTATGTTTCATTGGTACATCTGACTATGTTTCATTGGTAGGTCTGTGTATGTTTCATTGGTAGATCTGACTATGTTTCATTGGTAGGTCTGTCTATGCCTCATAGGTAGGTCTGTCTATGCTTCAATGGTAGGTCTATCTATGTTTCATTGGTAGGTCTATGCTATAGCGTTGGTTCACTGTTACAATTACTTTCATGCAGACAAATAGGGGCACAGAGGAAAACAGTCAAATGGATGAAATTGCGCCGAGAGAAGGATAAACATACATCATCATCAAGTGCCGTGCTGACTGGCGTAGGCGTTCATGACTCCACAGATCTCTGTCTTTGGTTTTAAGGATTAGCTCTGCCGTTTATATTCCTCCATGCCACCGTCGCAATCCATCCAGCATCATTTCTCGTGGACTGCCTCTGCCTCTCTTCCCCTGGATCTTTCCAGTTGTCACAATGTTCTCCAGCGCCTCTCTTCTCATCACATGACCAAAAAATGCTGTTTGTCTCTTTCTTATTGTTGTGTATAATGTTCTAGTTTCGCCAGCCTCTTTAAGGCATTCGTCGTTAGTTACTTCATGATAAACATACAGATAGAAGAAATGTAGTAACGGATGGACAGTTATACAAATAGACATGGAGAAAAAAAAAAGCACACTCACACAGTTGAAAGAGGAGCATACATGCAACCAAACAGTGAACGTGAATAGTCTGATAGACACTGAAATAATCAGATTAGAGGCGCATATGCAGTGTAGACAGAACTACAGATATATCTACAGACAGGCGGGCAGGCAGGCAGACAGACAGTTTAACAAAAAAAAAACAAGTTTGTTTATGAATCACTTTCCTTTAAAAACATATCTTCTTATGTACTCCATCATTTCCTACCACCCCACCATACCCCTTTCTCTTCCCGATAGATGGTACATAAATGTAAAGTTTAAAGGCGAGGGGATGAGTTTACTCCCATACGACTTGGAGTCTTTCCAGAGGACGGTCACTCAAAGCACCAACTCCGTAGCTTCAGCGACGATCTCCAGTTGTCTCCGAGAACATTGCACTCGTGAGCCGAATGGCGGAGAATTGACACATAACCTACATAGCGCTACATACGTGGCTTAGCTGCTTCGATGGGAAAATATATGTAAAGAGACCAACAATGGATATTCCAGCGATGTGCACGAAACCCGCTGTACCAGCGATTCAAACACTAAGAAATAACTCAACAGACATAAACATGTCAGAGTGAGGACATATATTTCCATTTACTGACAGACAAACACTCATACTTCCACATATACAAACAGAAGAACGGTCACATGAACAGATAGACTGCCACAATGCGCGGCGGACAGAATTGTTTTGTCTTGGCTATTAATTAGTCAGATAACAATAGTCAACAACCAAAATGTACCGGATATGCAAATATCTGATCTAAACTAATTATGGTGTGCTGAAAACGAAAATGACATTCAAATATGTTGATTGGATCTAATTTTCACGATACATGTTTATTTAATTACCGTCAATTGTTTCCTTTTTGCGCTCGCTCGCTTTGAATACAAGCGTAGTCTTTATACTCTACTTCCGGTAGTGCTGGACTGAATTTTGCGTGTAGATTGGCTTTCCCTATTAACAGTGTCAATCGCCATCAGACGAACCCACTCAGATTTCAGAGTTATTACGGTCAATTTATACAAGTATATATGACGCAACTGTTGCGGAGACTTAAAAGTGGTCTCTCTTTTGCTTGGACTACGGGGTGGATACACCAAGTACAGTACTGTTGGTTTCTCTGTGAGTGGGATAGCCGTGCACGAATTGACCATTACATCTGAAGACCTTGGGCAATGAGGCTGTCATTGTAGCCTGGCAATAGGAACGTTGAGAACCCAGCACTTGTCGACACCAGCAAGATTTTGTTGCCACCCTTGAACGTTAAGCTGGGTCTCATGAAAAATGTTGTCAAAGCATTGGAGAAAACAGATGAGGCTTTCAAATACCTCATTAGAAAATGTATAAGTCTGAGTGACGGTAAAATAAGAGAGGGAGTATTTGTAGGTCCGCAAATTCTAAAACTTCCTCACAATGACGAGTCTCTTTGTGTGTTGCATGGGAAGGAGAAAGCAATATGGCTAGCATTTAAGACAGTGGTGGACAGTTTTCTAGGAAACAACAGATCTGATAATTACAATGAAATTGTAGAAAATGTCCTTCTGAAGTATGAGTCTTGGCTTCAACATGTCTTTGAAAATTCATTTTCTGGATTCTCATCTGAATTTTTTAATGGAAAATTGTAAAATTGTCAGTGATGTGCATTGTCAACGACTTCACCAGGACATTGTTGCTATGGAGACAAGGTATCCAGGCAATTAGAGCCCCCCCCCCCCCCCAGTGCTTGCTGATTACTGTTGGACTGTGATAAGAGACACCTCATCGGCTGACTACAAGAAGCAAGCAAAGAGAACTCGAACAGCGACTGAATAATGATTGAATGGGTTCAAATGTGCCTTTCTAAAACATTATGTGTGAGCGTTAAATAATGTTTTATGATTTCTATAATTTTATGTTGAAATATCAATTAACTGAGTATGTAAAGTAGTATAGAGTATGTATGCTAAAGTAGAAAGACTAACTATTCACCTCAGAGAAATAAACAAGTATACATTATTTGTATTACTGTAATATTAATTATCATTAAAAAACAGAGCCAATTTGTGAATTTGATTATATCAATAGCAATATGAAATGGTGTATTTAAGTTCTGATACAAATAACCTTGGAAAATGTGTGCACTAATGTAAAACAGCCCACCTGGGAACCTCTCCTAACACTGGGACACAATGAAAGAGTGACCTACACTTGAACACTTCAACGAGAGACAGATTATTGACACTGACAGACAATGAAAGCTAGCCGGGTACACTCAGACAGCCTGGCCACAAACTGCCAGGGGCATTGTGGGAAAGGAGGCAGCTGGCGGTTTATTTTGATTAATAAATATATTTCTACCACGCCTGTAGGCTAATTCTATACACAAACACATTGGCGGACGGATAATTGGACGGGCGAACTGATGGACCGACACAGTGACACACTGAGTGAGCGAGGAAGGGAGTGAGTGAGTGACTAAGCGAGTGAGTGAGTGAGTGAAACATAAGAAAGCTACATGTTCTTAAGAGAGGAATGTATAATAATTTTCAACAATGAAAGTGGTCTAAAACAGTTATAACTTTACCTTACAAGCCCTCGTATTAAAAAAAAGTTACAATAATAACTTGGTGTGGCGGAAAGAGTCAAAATCTCTCAGTGTTTGGATATTTAAAAAAAAAAAAAAAACGTCTAGGCCCTAAAAGCGGCTTCAAAATGTATATTTGGAAATGAGAAAGCCTAGTCACAAATTACCGAATACACCTGGCTCAATAACAACTTCATGCCACGGACACAATCCTTCCTGTTCGCTGAAGGCGAGGTAGGAGGTTCGATTCAATTCTTTCAGAAAGCCATGGCAAACTACTGGGCGTACAATTGCTAAGAAAATCTGCCTGGGATTGATTGCTACTTCCTACGAAATACATGCAACATGTAATGGCAAACTGATGAAAGTAACAATTGCCTAGTGAATCACAAATAGCCAAACAATGCTGGGGTTGATTGTGACATCCTGTAAAAGAAATGTAACTAAATGGCCCCCAAACAACCAGATAGACGAGCGGATAGATTTACAGACAGAAACATCAGCCATAATTAAATTATTATTACATAATCAAAAGCCACGCTTGAACACAACGCCAGGTGTGCAGGAGCGGTGTACAAAAACGCCCTAAATTATGACCTCCCCTAACTATGACAAACAATGAAAGAGTTACCTATACTTGAACACTTTAATGATGACTTTCAATGAAAGCCCACCTGGTAGACTGTGCCAGTCTAGCCACAAACCGCCCCTAGGAAATGTGGCAAAGATGGGACAATGTCGGGTTATTTGGTTTAATAAATATACTTTCCCCGTAAGCAAGTCAATACACAGTTTAACGACGGACAATTGGACGGACAGAAGAGAGTACGGATGTACTAGTTTTATACAAACATAATTGTTTGAGAAAAACAGGCACGTAGACATGGTTATATGGATACCAAAAGAAGAAAATGAAGGTGGTGACGACTACGACGATGTTGATGATGAGGATGATGGTGATGGCGATGATGATAGTGATAAGGATAATGATAATCCAAATGATGATGCTAATAAGAACGAGATTGATGGCACAGAAGAAAACAGAAAAGACGAAGAATAGGAAGGGGATAAGTGAGCAAAGAAGAAAAAGAACTGGAGGGAGAAGAAGCAACACAAAAGACAGATCAAGAGATTTACAGAGAAACAGACACGTGGACGGATAGACAGAGGGGCGAACAAAACGATGAACAGACGTTAGGGTGAAATAATGATGACGGACAGTCACGTGGACAAACCGACATACACACAATAAAATCAAAAGACGAAAGGAGTGACGAATAGACTGGCCTACGTGTGTGAACGAGCATACATGTTTCTGCTCATTACTGTTGGATACTAAATAACCCCAAGAGCAATTTTCGGAAAACAAAAGATGTCAACGAAAGATTAACAACATAACTTATCCACAGTATAACTTATCGTGGATGGCAACTTCCCGTACATGGTAGCAATTCCAGTGCTACTCTCGTATTGTATTATTAGCAAGTGATACTCGCACAACAAAAACAACGCAACATGAGCAGAAGAACTATGAGCAGAAGGGTCCCTTTGTTTTCAAACAAAATTTGCAGCGAGATCACGTGGGCACGTCGACGACATCCAAGGCAACCGACGAAAACCGCGACAAATGTTTTTTTGCGGAAAAAAAAATCGACGAAACCCGAAACCGATGAAACCCGAAGGCAAAGAAAACCGAGGTTTGACTGTATTTGTTTCATAGCTGGGAGAGGAGATGGGTCAGGCATTCTGGGTTCATAGTTCAATGACATCATTAGTTGCGTCCAGGCTTGTCGTATGGTTATTTATAGCCAATACTCTTCTTTGGCCCTTATCCTTCACTGGGACACAGGCCCTCAACCAACTCACTCCAACTCATCATATCCTTAGCTATCCCATGCAGCACCATCTGTATCCCACAACACCATCTGTATTCTATTATTCATTTCTGTATCTGCTTCTTTCCGGTTAGCGGGGTAAGGGTATCCCTTATCAAAGGGACACCCTTGGGCAAGGTGGATTACCCGTTTAGCCCCCCGATCAGGGTTACGTGAAGCCACGGAAGCAGGTGGTGGATGGAGTGTGAGAGTAGCCGACAGATTGTTGTTGGTTATGGTCTTGCACTCTGCGGCGATAGGCAGATGATCTCATCAGTAGAGACAATGGCGATGGCCACCGACTAGTACAGTCACTGTCCAGAAGGAAAGCAATGGCAAACTACCTTCTGCAAAACTTGCCAAGAAACCATAACAACTATGACAGAAAACATAATAAGAAAGAGATCTGGTGGCGAGACCCCCAGGCCAGGCAGATCAGATAACACTAGGGAAGAGTGTGACACAGGGACTAGTACTAGTAGTCGTGATGACGGAGTTAATCCTGACTGTGTTACCAAGGAAATCCCATGTGTCAGACTAAGAAAAAGAGTGAGAATAGGAAAGTGGAATGTGAGAAGTCTGTATGAGGGGAAGCTTAAAGTAGCATGTGATGAGATTGAGAGGTTAAATATTAAAATTTTAGGAATTAGTGAACATCGCTGGAAAGGCAAGGGACATTTTACAACTGAAAATGGAAGTCTTTTCATTTATTCTGGTAGAGACCTCGGAGGACAGAGTGGAGTGGCATTTTGTTTAGATAAAACAACTGCAAAAGCTTTACTGGGATATAACCCAGTTAGTGATAGAATCCTCACTATTAGACTTAAAGGCCGTCCAAAAAGCACAACACACGTACAGATATATGCACCTACTTCAACAGCAGAGGAGGACGAAATTGAAGATTTTTACGACACATTGCAAGACACATTAAATAAGATTGGTCATAATGATATAGCAATAATAATGGGAGATTTTAATGCAAAAGTAGGTGCAGGAAGAGCTGAAAATGAGAGACACGTTTTAGGAACATTTGGATTGGGAAACAGAATTGATGCAGGTGACAAATTAATTGAATTTTGCACAGAAAATGAGTTAATGATAGCCAACACCTTTTTAAACAACACCCAAGAAGACTCTTCACATGGAAGTCCCCGGACAGTATTACCAAAAATCAGATAGATTATATTTTAATGCAAAGAAGATGGAGATAAAGCATAACATTTGCAAAAACCCTACGAAGTGCAGACTCTGATACGGATCATCAGTTGTTAGAAGCAGATCTGAAATTAAAACCCAAAAAGCTTACCCGAGGACCAAGGCCACTTCGTTTTGATCTCACAAAAATACCAGATGCATACACTGTAGAAGTTAGGAATCGTTTTGGGGTCTTGATGTCTGTACAAGAGGAAATGACACCTGATGAACTGGCAGTACAAGCTAGAGATATCTTGATAACTGCAGCCAAAGAAAAAACAACTTAAGCCATGGATTACGCCAGACACGTTAGAAATTATAAAACAACGAAGGGAACTGAAACAGAAAGGATGTGAATCCGATAACAGCAGGATGAAGTATAAATCTTTAACGCAAGAAATAAGAAAGAACACAAGAAAGGACAAAAATCAATATATACGAGGTTGCTGTACCAAAAATAGAGCAATATCATAAGACTGGAAGAGATTATGAAATGTTCAAAGAAATAAAGTTATTGACAAGAAATGTTCAACCTCAATTGAATTTTATCTGCGACAAGATGGGAAATACCTTAACAGAATCTAGACAAATTCTAGAAAGATGGCAGGAGTATTGCAGTATGATTTGAGTGACAGTGAGGATATGAATGAGGTACATGAGCCAACGACAGCAGAGACAGAACCTGAACCCTCATTAGATGAAATTGCATGGGCAATAAAGAACCTGAAGAATTTTAAATCACCTGGATGTGATGAGATACCAGCTGAGCTAATTAAAGCGGGAGGAGAAGAAAACATACCAATCTATCACGCATTATGTAAAAAGATATGGAAATATGGTATATGGCCAAAAGATTGGAAGAGAACTATCTTCATTCCAATACCAAAAAAGGGCAACCTGAAATTATGCATTAACTATAGAACTGTTGCAAGTAAAATTCTACTAAAAATCATAATGGGAAGACTTCGTAAGAAAATGGAAGAAGAAATTAACGTGGTTCAAGCTGGTTTTAGACCAAGAAGAGGAACAAGAGATAACATTCTCAATATGCGTTTAATAATAGAGAAGTGCAGAGAATTTAATGTAAATCTATTCTGATGTTTCGTGGATTATTCAAAGGCATTTGACTGTACAATATCAGAAACTGGGAACTCATGAGGATTATGGGCTTTCCACCACATGTAATACAACACATAAGAATGCTCTATCTAGTCCAACAAGCAGCGATTAGAATAGTTAGCGAGACATCCGATAGGTTTGACATCAAGCAAGAAGTCTGTCAGGGATGTGTGCTGTCCCCCTATTTGTTTAACCTGTACGCGGAACATATAATGAGAAATGTAAGAGATGATATAAACAGGGAGCTATATGATGCCCTAAATATCGGTGGTCTTGACTTACCAGAGATTCGATATGCTGATGATACAGTATTGCTATCCACAACACAGACTGGTATAGAAAACCTAATAGCCTCAACCCAATTGAATAGTGAAAATCACAACTTATATCTTAACATTGCAAAAACAAAGATAATGCATACAGATAAAACCACTATGGAGAAAGAAATATATGTTAATGAGGAAAAATTGGAGGTGGTGGACAATTTTGAATATCTTGGGTCATTGATTACCAACAACGTGACACAATGAAAGAAATTAAACGACGACAATCAATTGCTCTTCAAATACTAAAACAACTGAATAAATTATGGAATGGGACAGACAGAACTACAAAAAATAGATTTTTAAGAGCATGCATCTTTCCCATTGCAACATACGCCTGTGAGACCTGGACACTTACTAAACAAGCTGAACAGCGCATAAATGCCTTTGAATATAAATGTTATAGACGAGTTCTAAGAATATCTTGGGTAAAGAAAAGAGTAAATGCATCAATACTTCAAGAGCTGAATATTGAAGAAGATTGGCTATTAAAAACGATAAAACAAAGAAAATTGAAATATTTTGGTCACTTGAAACGTCACGAAAGTTTGGAGAGAACCATAATGGAGGGGTATATACCTGGGAAGAGAGGAAGAGGAAGGCCAAAGAGAAGATGGGTGTAGGATGTGGCGCATGATCTCCAGATGGGTGTATCAGACGCGGGACATCTTGCTTATGATCGAGAGGTTTTCCGGAATTGTTATGGGAGCGAGGTTCTGCAAAGCACATGCTACTGAATGAGTGAATGAATGAATCTGCTTCTATTCTACACATGCTTTAGACCAGTGGTTCTCAACATTTTTTGGCCCGTGCCCCCCTTCACCATATTTTTAGGACGGCATCCCCCCCCCCCTCACCATATTTTTAGGACGTCATTCCCCCCTTACCATATTTTTAGAACGTCATTCCCCGCCCCCCCCCCCCTTTTCATATTTCCTCCCTAAAAATTGCCCCCTGCTCCTACACAGTATACGTAATAATTGAAGCTAAATTTAATAGCACATACTAAAACAAGTCTAGACATCTACATAAAACGTGATTTGCGGATCTACTTACGTTATAAAATGAATTTCAGAAGGGTGATACGTACAGAACTGTAAAGTATGAAGGGAAAAACAATATCAAGTAATCGGTTCTTGTATTCACGCAGTCTAGAAAAAATCTTAATACCCCCCCCCCCGGAAACCCTAAATCCCCCCCCCCCCCCCGGGGGGGGGGAATTCCCCACCGGTTGAGAACCACTGCTTTAGACATTCCCTCTATTTCTCTTGCTCTGTGGATTCCAGGAAAAAATCTTCGTAGTTTTACTCTTCTCAGGTTTTCTTAATATATGACCTATCCATAGGTCTGCGTAACTCTAAATCAGTACCGCTATAGTGATTAGAAACATAGAGAATGACAAGGACAATTATATATATATATATATATATATATATATATATATATATATATATATATATATATATATATATATATATATTCATAATTTCATCAAACGGTGTATGCGCAGAATAGAAGAACTAAAATTATTTGTCAGAATCAATCATGTGGAACTTAGATAAATACGTGGGCAGATTCCATTGAATGATGATAGAGTGATGAATATACTTTAGGACTGAATAGGACCCACGCTAAGTAAATATAAAATTAATACAACAAGAAAGTTCCCGGTCTGGAACTTAAAATACAGAAAGTGGCCAGTGTTACGCCGGTCGCCTCTATATCCCAAGACATTCCATGGCCCCAATTTCAGGCTGGGCCGAGTTGGGAGCACAGGTCAATGTTATAAATTTGAATCTTGACCAATGTGGATCGAATCCATGACCACCAGGTCGGTAGGCGAGAAATTAGCCACTACGCCATTAGGGAATAATTAGATAAACACAGTATGAGGAGCATATGGAGATTGCAAAAGACAATACTGCTTCGGTTGAGTTTGTTGAGCGAATAGGCCACAAACAGGCGATATAGGATAGGAGGTAGAAGAGGAAGCCGAGACAAGGTTGTAGTCGATAAATTTGTTTCATAACCCTGCTATGCATGTATGGCTGTAGCAAAACTTTGGGAAAGATTTTAGAAATATGGTAAGAAACATAGGCTAATACAAGGAACGTTAGATTTATAATTTACTAGCTGACCCGGCCCGGCTTCGCCCAGACCCTTGTGGGGAGCATCTCATTTAATTCATATAAGTAGTCATATAAGTTCTCGTTCCCGTCTGTCTGTCTGTCTGTCTGTCTGTCTGACCCGGCCCGGCATCGCCCAACTCCTTGTGTGGAGCATCTCATTTAATTCATATAAGTAGTCATATAAGCTCCCGTTCCCGTTCCCGACTATCTATCTGTCTGTCTGTCTGTCTATCTGTCTGTCTGTCTGTCGGACCCGGCCCGGCTTCGCCCAGACCCTGATGGGGAGCATATCATTTATTCATATAAGTAGTCATATAAGTTCCCGTTCCCGACTGTCTGTCTGTCTGTCTGTCTGTCTGTCTGCCTGCCTGTCTGTCTAATCATTTATTGGTTGCAGTTAGAACAACCTTAGATAAACGAAGACCAACTTACAAAAAGCATTAGAAAGAGCACTTGAAAGATCTTTACATCTTCCCCCAACAATTAACTTGGGTAAATGGAGCGGCGGCAGCAGCAGCAGCAGAAGAAGAAAAAGGAGGAGTAGGAGGAGGAAGAGGGAGGTGGAGGAGGAGGGAGGAAGAGATAGTCGGAGAGAGGGGGGAGGAGGAGGGAGAAGTAGGAGGGAAGGGGAGGAGGATGAGAGAGGAGGAGGGAGAAGGAGAAGAGGGGGGAGGAGGAGAACGCAGGAGGGGGAGGAGGATGAGGGAGGAAATGGGAGAGGTAGGAGGAGGAGGGAGAGGGAGGAGGTGGGAGGGAGGAGGAGGAGAAGGGAGGAGGAAGGAAGAGGAGTGATTAGGATGAGGGAGGAGGAGGAGGATTATAACGCATATGCCTGTAGATAACTGCAGCGAAAAGGTGAGTCTGTCTATCTATCTGACCCGGCGTGGCTTCGCCCAGCATTTGACGAGGTATCTGTTCCTGGCCTGTAGCTCCCCAGGCCTCTTTGAAGAAGCTTCCCCCTTTCTCTGTAGATAACTGCAGCGAAAAGGTGGGTCTGTCTATCTATCTGACCCGGCGTGGCTTCGTCCAGCTCCTGGCAGGGAGCGTCTCATTAAATTCATACAACAAAAAAATAACTTAAAAGAATGTCCTTCCACACACCATCCATTATTTTTAATGAAAACTGTTTTTAATCACCTATATGACTGTAGATAACTTCTTAAGCATAAAAAGATGAGTTACAATGTTATGAATTGTGCATTATTTTTATGAAAACTTTGAAAATGCCTTAAAGATTGTATCATTATTTATTATAACTCGTATGCCGGTACATAACTATAGACAAAGAGTTTATAAATCTTTGAAAACGATGCAACAATATGACTATAAGGTATACAGAAAAGTTATTAAAAGTTATGCCCCTTGAAATAACTTTTACAGAGTTAAGTCCCCTTTCTATATATAAATTATAATGAAAAATTAAATAATATTAAGTAAGCAGCCGATTTCACACTAAAAAATATCACAGTTGGCAGCGCGGGAATGAGAGGAAGACGTGTAGAAAATTTCATCTCAATCGGAAAGACCGTTCGCGAACGCATAAAGGACATACATACATACAGACGGAGATTGCCTTTTATATATAAGAATACTTGTCCCAAAGCACTTTCCTGCTATGGATCTGTGGTATGATAGGGCCATCACCTTTTGTAGGTCTCAATGCACGGAGGTATAGGGGGGCCCATCTTTCCCTCATATAGCAGTGGACAAGCCCATGCGTCGAACCCTCTGCCGACCCTCCTCATGCCATTATCAGCGCAGTTCCCCCTCAACTTCGTTAACGTACCCATGATCATCAGTAGGGGGGTACATATAATGCAGTAAATTAGCTAATAAAACCGTTAGTTGCAAATCCTTTATTTGTCGTCGCAGTCAACCCCAGCATTTTTTGGCTGTTTGTGATTTCTTGGCAAGTTTTACGTTCAGTATTTTGCCAATGCTCTCTGAACGGCCGGTACCTATATCTTTTTCGAAAAAAACCAGCACTGCTGTGTTTCGAACCCGGGTATACGGGATTGCGAATCACGCCCGTAACACCTTCACCACGGAGACAGGTTATACAAATAAGATATGTATGTGAAAAATTATGTAATTCTATATTTCTTGCAATTCCAAAGAAATTAGGGGCCTTGGAATGTGATCAACATCGAACAATTAATATAATGAGCCACATCACAAAGATTTTGCTGAGAATTATCATGCAAAGAGTTAGGAAGAAAATACAACCTGTAATAGGAGAAGAACAATGTGGGTTTGTAGAAAGCATGGGTACAGTAACTGCTATGTATATACTGAGAACAGTAATTGAACGTTCTATAGAAGTAAACAACGATCTATATCTTTGCTTTATTGACTACAAAAAGGCTTTCGATAAAGTGAGACATGTCGACATGATAAGGATGCTTGAAGATCTATAAATTGATGGAAAGACCTTAGACTTGTAAAAAGCATATACTGGAAACAACAAGCATCAGAATTGATAATGATGTAGGTCAATATCAGCCTTTTAAAATAGGTGTAAGACAGGGATGTGTAATGTCTCCAGATCTTTTTTCCCTGTACAGTGAAAATATTTTCCGAAATATAGAAGATATGGAAGGAATCATCATTGGGGGAAGATACATCAATAACATTATATATGCAGATGATGCAGTATTGATTGCAGACAATGAACAGGAACTGCGACAATTAGTAGATGCGGTTGGTGCACACAGTGAGCAACTAGGGTTAGAATTGAATAGTAAGAAGACACAGATTATGGTCGTCACTGGGAAGAAGGAAATACCACAATGTGATATACGAGTAAATAGGCATATTCTTAAGCAAGTTAATCGGTACAGTTATATCAGAACAGTTGTACCATCTGATGAGAGATGCCTTGAAGAGATTAGAACAAGAATTGCCATTGCGAAGGTAGCCTTTTGCAAGATGAAAAACATACTGACCAATAAAAAGATATCAATTTGAAAAGAGAAAAATAGTGTTGAGGTGCTACATATAACCTGTACTTTTGTATGGATGTGAAGCGTGGACAATGAGCAGTCAAGTTGAAAAACATATAATGGTTGTGGAGATGTGTTTTCTGAGGAAATGCAAAGAATACCATGGACAGACAGAAAAACCAACGAGCAAGTCCTTCAAGAAACAAATGAAGTCGTAGACTGTCAAAATTTTGTGGGCATGTTATGAGAAGAAATGAATTGGAGAACTTGGTGACAACTGGCAAGATCGAAGGGAAGAGATCAAGGAGAAGTAAATACCTATATGGCTTGGCCACTTTGCTTGGTCGAGACAGGAACACGGAGCTAATCCACGATTATGGTGATCGAGTGAGATGGCAAAACATGACCGCCCACGCTTATTGGCATGGCACATATTGGATGGATGGATGGATGTGAAAAGATGCCTGCTCATGTAGAACCACAGCCGAAATCCTGCAGATTAAATTGGACAGGTGGCAGCAACGAAGCATCGATGACAGTCTGCATTCTGCAGTCATGAAGGTTATTATTATATTGTTGCTGATGTGAGATTCATCTAGAAGACAGTGAGATTTAACTCTTAAGGCCGACATTGTGGCGTTTATTGGAGAAGCGAGAAGACGAGGGGTATTAAGAGGAAGATGAGGAGGAAGAAAACGTGAATGAATGAATGACTGAATGAATTTATCAACCAATCTGTCAGGCAAATAGACACGGCGAAACTGATGAACAGAAAGATACACAAGAAGACAGACAGACAGATAAATGAACGGAATGCAAATGAGCAGACAACTTTGCAATCACTCATTCTAGCTAGTAAATAATCACACGATGGGCCTGTTGACAGATAGAAAGATAAATGAAGATATACTGAAATAAATTAACTCACAAAGAGAACTAATTGCTGGCTTAAGAAGAAGACAGTCTACATTCATTGATGATATCATTGGAAAGGGTAAGCATGAGTATGTCGACGCAGCGGGAAAGTTGTGGGGTGGGGAGGGGGGGGGGGGTGCCGGAGAGACAGGACAAGACCAAGAGAGAAGCTTCTGGACAGTCTGTCATCATGGCAGGGACTGACATAGGTTTCAGAAATGATGAGAAGTGCAAGAAACTCTGTGGACAGACACGGTCAGCAACTCTCTACGGCGTGGATTATATAAGAAGAGGAAGCAAATTTTTTTTTTTTTTTTTTTTAAATCTTAAATGTTATAGAAAATAGGGAGCGACTGGCCGAGTGGCTAAGAACGCCAGGTTCTCCTTCGGGAGATCCGGGTTCAAATCCTTGGTAAAGTGTGGATTTTTTTTTTCTGTCGGGAGCGAAAAGAAAATTCTAACCTGCACAGTTAGAGGAGGCTGCACTAGCCAGGCGACCTTAATTCCTCAGACTCAACCCCCCCCCCCCCCCCCACGCCCCCCGTCCCTACACTGCAATGCACTATAGGCAGTAGATGACAGTTGACAGTTATAGAAAATATCATATAACACCCTGGATGAAGAGTAAGGGGGGGGGGGGGGAACAACACTAATATTCTACATGATTCTACATTGAATGTAAGTTTAGTTTAGTTTAGTCGATGGATCAACATCACGGCACACGGTTTAACCCATAAGTGCTCCGTTTTCCTCCTAACTCAAACCTGAGTCTGGAGAAACTCAGCTCAATGCACGAACTCCGTTGCATCGGCGAGGATCCTGAAATACTTTGGGTAGATATTTAACTCGAAATTTTGCCCGGGGAGCGCCGTTAGGCTACTCTTTTTCGATTTCCAACTGCCAAGGGATTTTTTACGTGCGCAACAATACACACGGGCGTCCGATCTCACTACCCAGAGACCAGGGGAGATTTTATTACTGGAAGTCCAGGTGGATTTTTAAATAAATCCCGGTCCTCACCGGAGCCTGAACCCAGGTAACATTAATGTAAACTGACGTGTAAATATCATCATGTCTGCAAAACTGAAATAATTCGGGCATTTTAAACATTACAGTAGCTCTTCAAGAACAGCGATGGAAAACATGTTTCTTAGAAGAAGAAGCAGGCATGGGCCAACATCAATGAGGACACGGGACATTGGGACAACTTGGCCTAGGAATCCACGAGGCAGGGAGCTTCACATAGAATTCCAAATATGGTCATGGATGTTTGTGTCTTTCGACTAGTGTAGGCGTGGTTGAGGAGAGATAAGATTCGTTATCAGCATACGATAACATTTATCTCCCTTGTCGCATCGTTTCCAGGCAAGCTGTGGCAGGCTACCGTGGTAAACCAGCTGGTCGTCTATTGTTGGGGCAATCAAGGAGAAGTGCGCGTAGTTCATGGTTCAATTAAATTATTTATAACAAATGATGTCCTTGAACTATGAACTACGCACAATTTCCCTATCTCACGTACAAATCCTGCCACAAAGAGAACATGTTAGGAAGACAAGTCATGGCCAGACATGTGATAGCCCCAACAATAGATGCCCAGCTGGTTTACCATAGCCCAAACAATAGCTGACCAGCTGGTTTACCACGGTAGCCTGCCACAGCTTGCCCGGACACAACGCGGCAAGGGAGATACATGTTATCGTATGCTGATTACGAAACGTATCTTTCCTCAACCACACCTACTCTAGGTCGATACACATAAACACCCAATACCATATTTAGAATTATAGGCCTAGGCCGAAGGTGCTCCAAACGTCCCGTGTCCACCTTGGTGTTGGTCCATGCCTACATCTTCGTCTGAGAAACATATTTTCCGCAATGTTCTTGCAGAGCTACTATAATGTTTAAAACTGTCATTTACTGCCAATATAGTACCTTGCGGTGTATGGCAGAGGGGTCTTTGAGCCTGAGGAATAAAGTAAAAGCCGCCTGGCTAGTGCAGTCGCCGCGAACTGTGCCGGTTAGAATTTTCTTTTTGCCCCCGACAGAAAAAAATCCCACACCTTACCTAGGGATCGAACCCGGGTCTCCCGAACGAGAGTCCGGCGTCCTAGCCACTCGGCCAGTCGCACCTCCGCACCATGTTTAAAATGCCTAGATAATTTCAGTTTTCCAGTCATGATGATGTTCACACGTCATTTTACATTCAATGTAGAATATCAGTGTTTGTTTTTTCCATTTTTGTTTCACTCTTCGACATACTCATGCTTACCCTTTTCCATGACATCACCAATGAATGTAGACTTTTTCTTAAGCGATTAATCAGTTCTCTTTGTGAGTTAATTTCTGTCAGTATGTCTTCATGTATCTTTAGTTTAGTCGATGGATCAACATCACGGCACATGGGTGTAACGCATAAGTGCTCCGTTCTCCTCCTAACTCAAACCTGAGTCTGGAGAAACTCAGCTCATTGCACGAACTCCGTAGCACCGGCGAGGATCCTGAAATACTTTGGGTAGATTTTTAATTCGTAATTTTGCCCGGGCAGAGCCGTTAGGCTACTCTTTTCGATTTCCAACTGCCAAGGGATTTTTTACGTGCGAAACAATACACACGGGCGTCCATCTCACTACCCAGAGACCAGGGGGAAATATATTACTAGAAGTCCTCGTGAAAAAATCCCGGTCCAAACCGGGGCCTGAACCCGGGACCTCCAGCACTTGAGGCGGACACCACACCTCGAGACCACGCAACCAAATGTCATCATTTTATCTTTATATCCGTCAATGATGTTCTCATCATTCTCGTATCAAACCATATCTCCACAGCTTCTACATAATTCCTCACTTGGCTGCTAATATTTTACGATTCGCTTCCATAAGCTCAATATATCTAAAGAACACTTGTCCTCACATCGATTTACAAAGAAAATTGCAGAGAATGTTCGTCACATGTGAAATGCTGCTTTTGCATGGACTATTATACATTTCATTTAATTTACCAATGCAACTTTGATGTTCTATTTGGGAAGACACTTCACCACTTACACTAATCCACTCACTCACTCACTCACTCACTCACTCACTCACTCACTCACTTTCACTCACCCACTCTCTCACTCACGTATTCACTAGTCACTCACTATTCTCTTTCTTATACTGTTATATTTTCTTCTGTGCAGTTAGTCTTGTTCTTATCATCATCACCACCACCATGATCATTATCGTCATTAACATCATCATTATTATCATCATCATCATCGTCATCATCAACATTATCATTATTATCTCCGTCTTGGATTCCTACTTGCCCATCTGCACCCCTGTTGTTTTTAAAACAACTATTCATATGACAAATTATAGATCGCGGAAGAATGTAAAAAATCCACAATAATTTTTGAATATTGTAGTAGCATGGAGAGCGAATATCAAGAAAACATAAACAGTGGTTATATCCACAAACAAACAAACACACACACACACACACACACACACACACACACACACACACACGCTCGCGCGCACGCACGTACACACGCATTATATCTACATCTATATATCTATATATATATATATATATATATATATATATACACACACACACTCACAGATGATACCTTAATGTGAGATAAGAATAGAAGGGAAAAATAATTCACCTACTGGAAGAATTTAAATACCTAGGGGCAATTATAACATCAGATGGACGATACTCGAAAGAGATTGAGATCAGATTAAGTCAAGCAAAAGTTGCATTCCAGCAAAAGAAAAGTGTCTTATGCAATAACTGAATGTAAGAAAGAGAGTTCTGAACTGTTTTATGGAATCTGTTCCATTGTATGGAAGTAAATCATGGAACGTTAATTAAATAATTAAAAGAAGCTTAGAAGCAACGAAGGCGTGGTTCCAGAAACGAATATTGCGAATACATTGCAATGAAGGAGTAACTATAGTGCATTCACAATTGTTTGCCTCCATATAAAAATCCATATCTCAGTAACCAACTGAGGGAAAACTATGAGATTTAGCATAACCTTATCATCATGTCCACCCAACAAAAAAATTCTGGAGATTGTACAGCAGATTTCAATGTTTGTTTATATGCGGTATATAATTTACGGGTCAGAGATTAAGTTCATATTTTAGTTAGTTAGTTAGTCGACAGATCATCCTCATTGCACATCGAACCATTCAGTCCATAAGTGCTCGAATCCCCTCCTCAGCAAATCCCGCAGCGTGTAGCGGCTAACGACGCCAGTTCTGTGTTGGTTTATCAATCTTCTTTGGCTTCCTGTGTAGTGTTCTTGTTTGGCCACCCCTCTTTTAATTTGCTGCTCTCGCAGTCTGGCCATTGTTGTAGATTCACAGTCATCACTTGGTTCTCGCAAAAGTCTTACTTCTCGTAGAGCATTCAGAATGTCAGCCTGGTCCATGGCGTGTCCGCCCTCCACAGTAGCCTCACCTGCGAGCTTCTCAGCCCGCTCATTTCCTTGTACTCCCGCATGCCCTGGCACGAAGATGAAACTAATCTTTGCCAGCCGAGACCGCTCCAGAGGCAGCAACCATTCTCTTCGGATCGACCCCTCCTCTATCCTCTTGATCATGTTCGTTGAGTCGCTAAGGAAACAAGCCCTAGTGAATGTCTGTGTCTCGAGCCAGGTTATTGCTTTACTTACTGCCATGACTTCCATAGTCAGGCTACTTGTGGTTTCAGTGAAAGCTGTCACTAAGTTCATATTTTTAAATTTATTACACCGTAGCCAGACAATCAGCGGTAATTGTTGAATACTCTGTGGGTTTCACGGGATTGGCCTTATGCCAAGAACCCCGCGCTGATCGCAGGAAACTGTTTTATACTATTACAAATTCCGAAAAAAGAACAGTGCATGCATTGGGTTTGAGTAAACGGTCATTTCGTCGATGGATGCAAGAATCTGGAATTAAACCACCACGCAATAACCAAACGGTAGGTAGAAAGGTTATTGTAGACAGCTTTGACAAAGATGTCATAAGGCGAGCTATTATAAAAATGCTTTAAAAAGTCACTTAAAAGTCGACAGGGTCGACTTCATTGCACCAGGTTCTATCCCGTATGTATCGGTCAGTTTCCGCTGCGCGGAAAACATCGCACAAAGCACGAACTCCGCAGCTCTAGTGACGACCCACAGAAGTCTCCGAAAAATTTAACTCGTGAACCGAAGGATGCGGCCCGGAATCGAACCCACAACCTTTGGAGTCCGAGTCAAAAGGCTTGACCACTTCGCCACGGAGACTCCTATAATTATAAAAAAAAATTTGGATTTTATATCTAGGATTATCCAGCATTATAAAAATGCTGGATGCCAAAGAAACAGTGACTGTAAGAAAACTTAGGGTTTGGTTGAGAAAGAACAATAACATAGAACTATCCAAAACAACTTTGTGGAAAATTATAAGGACATTATCTTCACTTTTAGAAAGTACAAGGGAGGTAGAAATATTCTTTGCGAGCAACCACATTCAGGAGCCATGAGAAGCAGATACCTACGTGAAATAAAGGAAATGCGCAAAGAAAATTATGGCATAGTGTATTTGGATGAAATGTGGATCAATGCGCACCACACAAGTGACAAAGAATGGCAATCAGTGGATGGACAGATAAAGCGATAAGTGCCCAGTAGTATAGGACAGCTTTTGGTTATGGCCCATGCTGGTAATACGCATAATGGCTTACAACAGAATGCTGGGCTCGTGTTCGTATCAAAGCATGCAGACAATAGGGGTTATCATAATAAGATGAATGGTAATATATTTAGAGACTGGCTCAAGAATACTGTGCTTCCACCCCTAGATAGACCGTCGTGTCTAATTATGGACAATGCATGATATCAAGAAGACAAAATACCTACAGCATCGAGCACAAAGGGAGCAATAAAGATATGGTTCCGAATGGAAAACATACCATTTCCAGAAAGTTATTTCTAGCTAGAATTGTTGTCCCTTGTAAAACAGACGCCAAAAAGCAAGAAATATCAAATCGACAAGTTGATAGAAGAGTATCGTCATGGGTGCCTGAGACTTCCGCTGTACCATTCTCATTTTAACCCGATAGAACTTGTGTGGGCTAAAATTAAAGGACAGGTGGCAGCTGACAATGCTATATTCAAATTGTCTGACGTCAAGATACTAATCCAGTCCGCGCTATTAAATATTGATAAAAGTTACTGGAAAAATCTGAGGACCATGTGTTGAAAAAGGAAGAGGACTTTTGGAGAAAGGATGGATTGAATTTTATGCAACCGAGAGCAGTCATCAACCTACTGGAATCATCCGACACAGATTAAGGTCTGAGCAGATCGCAGACCTTAATCCACGTGGACGCTTACAGGGATATTTTGCTCCAACTATTCAGACGAATTGCAGGCCCTAAACATTACAGTATCAGCACAATGTCAATGGCAACAGTTTGTATTCCACAGTGATGAATTTTCAATTCCACAAGCCCTCAGCGGTGACAAACAACTGGTATTGAAGAAAAAAAAAAAACACTAAACGCATTGAATACCAGCAGAAGAGTAATATTGCGGTGGAAACTGACATATTGTGGCATAACAAGAAACGCGAGAGCAAACACGTTGTCAAATTACACGTACATACGAATCAATCTATAAACTTCAATGAATAGAGGACAAACATCTTGGTCGTTAAGAAGAAAGCCCACTACAGAGACACTGACAGTTATTTTCATAGTTCAAAACAGGTAATCACGTCCCGTCTCTGAACAGTAAACAGCAAAGTAGACAATCTTTCACGAAGACTCAAAGCGGGTCTGTCACCCATGTGTACGTGTGAACAAACTACACAGACAGCTGAACAGATCCTTAAAAATGGACACATGAGGACTAAATTGCGGTATAATTTCTGGTCACTCCATACGCACATTAACGCACAGCTATTTGGAAGCTTTCACGAACTCAATATAAAAAGCTAAATGCATCCTAGTAACATGAATACTTGTGTACAGTTATTAACCAG
Source organism: Cepaea hortensis (assembly GCA_963921405.1). Classification (NCBI taxonomy): domain Eukaryota; kingdom Metazoa; phylum Mollusca; class Gastropoda; order Stylommatophora; family Helicidae; genus Cepaea; species Cepaea hortensis. The sequence goes on along the minus strand of OY992891.1, from coordinate 72,432,154 downwards.
CAGCTGAAGAAACAAGAAGGAAGTGAAAAATAAGGTAAGAAATATATTCCTTCTACTTTCCTGTCAATTTACACATTATTCACCCCATGCCTCTGTAAATTCTCTGTCTTTACTAATATTACACATTGCACTCCTCTCGGGAGTCTCCGTGGTGAAGTGGTCAAGCCGTCTGACTCGGGCTCCGAAGGTTGTATGTTCGATTCCGGGCCGCGTCCTTCATTTCACGAGTGAATTTTTTCGGAGACTTCCGAGGGTCGTCGCTGGAGCTACGGAGTTCGTGCTTTGTGCGACGCTTTCCGTGCTGCGGAAGGAGACTGAGCCATATGGGATTAAAAACCCGGTGCAATGCAGTCGACCCTGTCGACTTTTGAGCTACTTCTTTTATTGCACCAACTCCCATATGAATCCAGATACGCCTTGTGTCGTCATCTGAATTGGCGGAGCATTCATTACTGTAAAACAAGTTTGTTGTTAGCGAGAAATCACTATTTTTTCAACAAAACATCAAAGAAATGTCGCCGATTTCGATGATTTAAGTTGTTTTTGGACCTATCAAAGACAAATTCCTTGGGTGGGGGTAAATATAAGACGGCAGGAAAAATTTCATAACGATGCAACAGACAGTTTTCAAAATAATTGATCGTGAATGACGGCATTCATTTCCGGACAGACTATAACAATGATTGCCTGGGAGAGGCTAATGAAACTAGAACATTATATAGAACTTTAAGAAAGTGCAAACAGCATTTCTTGGTCATGGGATGAGAAGATAGGCATCCGTGAATGTCGCAACAACTGGAAAGATCAGTGGGAATAGATGCAAACTAAGAGAAATGGCGGTGAGATGAAGGAATATCAACAGCAGAACAACAATAAAGTCGCTTAAAAGTTGACAGGGTCGACTTCATCGCACCGGGTTTTATCCCATATGGCTCGGTCTCTTTCCGCAGCGCGGAAAGCGTCGCACAAAGCACGAACTCCGCAGCTCTGGCGACAACTCACAGGAGTCTCCGAAAAATTTCACTCGTGAACCGAAGGACGCGGCCCGGAATCAGAACAACAAACATAGGGCTGTGTGGAAAGACATGCATGCCTGTGCAAACAGGAGAGGCATACGGTGTTGATGATTGTGTGTTTGTCTGTCCATCCTCCGCCCGTTCAATTGTCCATCCATCTGTCCGTCTGTGTATGGATCTAGCCTACGGATGTTCTAGAAAGTATAGTTAATTAAGCAATGGCTCCATTGCCAGGGAGTCTCTGTAGCGAAGTGGTCAAGCTGTTTAACTCATGCTCCGAAGGTTGTGGGTTCGATTCCGGGCCGCGTCCCTCGGTTCACGGGTGAATTTTTTCGGAGACTCACGTGTGTCGTCGCTAGATCTACGGAGGTTGTGCTTTGTGCGACGCTTTCCGTGCTGCGGAAAGAGACCGAGCCATATGTGATAAATACCCGGTGCAATGAAGTCGACCCTGTCGACTTTTAAGCGACTTTTTAAAGACTCCATTGCCATAAGGGGCTTAGGTCATCGGTCAAGGACATCATTTGTTGCGTTCAGTCCTGTCACGTGATTATTTACTAGCCAGGATGGAAAATGCAGTTTTTCCCCCTTATGGTTGTCCGGTATCTATCTGTTTATGGTTTGTCGTTCAGGTTGTCCGTATATCTTTATGCCCACCAGTCTATGTGTCATCTTGTTTAACCGCCGGACAGATCGATTCATTGAATCATTGATTGATTGATTGATTGATTCGTTCATCTATTCTATCACTCATTCCGCCCGTGTCTTGCCGGGGCCCATACGGGGGAGCAAAGAATAGTAACACTGTTGCCTACCATGCATGTCGTAAGAGGCGACTAAGGAGGCTATGGTTCCGTCGCCCTGCTACTGAGTGATTGCGTGGCGCGACACTGTGAGCTGTGAATTTCGCGTGGAATGCTTTTTCATCAGTCCGCGGTTGTCTTTCGCGTGAACTGCATGTTCGGAACGATATGGCCGGCTGTTGCTGGATTGACTGGTTTGCCTTTTCGGTTCACGAGTGCATTTTTCAGGAGACTCCTGGGAGTTGTCGCTGTAGCTACGGAGTTCGTGCTTTGTGGGGCGCTATCGGTGGGTTGCCCTGCAGAAAGAATCCGAGCCATATGGGATAAAACCCCGGTCAATAAAGTCTTTCTGGTGACTGCCGTTTTCATCGACGATGAACTGTATTTTTCGTGGAGGACTTTTGTGTTGGCATTCTGGCGGCGGCATTATGCACAGTGTACCTGTGCGGGCTGTTGGCTTGCCGACACTCCTGTCTATTCCATTGTTCACGTGGGGCAGTGAGGAGCATTTTGTGATATTCATTGGCACAGGAAAGGATCAATATGGGGACGACCCGTTGCCGTGAAGTTGGAACCACGACTAACTAACTAACTAACTATCACTCATTCATGCATTCATCATTATCTTACTCATCGTTGTATTATTAGTCATCAACTACTACTACTGCTAATACAACAATAACAACAACAACTACTACTGCTACTACTATTACTGCTAATACAACAATAACAACAACAACAATAACCACAACTACTACTACTACTGCTAATACAACAATAACAACACTAATAACAACAACTACTACTAACGACTCCTAATAACAACAATAATAACAATAACAACTACTACTGCTAATACAACGATAACAACAACAATAACAACAACAACAACTACTACTACTACTACTACTACTACTACTACTGCTAATACAACAATAACAACAACAATAACAACAACAACTACTACTACTACTACTACTGCTACTAATACAACGACAACAACAACTACTACCACTACTAATACAACAATAACAACAACAACAACAACTACTACTACTACTACTACTACTACTACTACTACTACTACTACTACTACTACTACTACTACTACTACTACTACTACTACTACTACTACAACTACTACTACTACTACTACTACTAAAATAATTTACATATCCTTTACAGGATATCGCTGTTAACATCAGCATCTTTCAGCTGATTGTTGATCTCTTGGCAAGATTACGCTCAGTAGTTTGCCATTGCTTTCTGAGCGGCCGGCTCACATACCCCGTAAGTTACCGATGCGATTCGAACCACTGCTGATTCTCACCGACATCACGTTACCTACGAGAGTCTCTAAGCCACGAAGCCGGCTTATTATCTCTCATTTACATTAATTAACAGTTAGACATTTTGGCCCAAATTGTTTTCCTTATGATTTTTTTTATTTTTATTTTGTGTTATCTCCCTTTGGATGTCCATAAAATGCATTGATGAGCAGTTGGAACATGATACAACAGTAACTGATGGAGCAGACCATGAACCCACAAACCTTGCTGTCCGACTTGAAAGGGCAGAGACGGAAGCAAAAAGGTATGTGATATTTAACAATAATTGTGTATTTGTTGCCTTCGTAGTTCTCTTTCACTAAGTGTTTTGCTGTATTTAGCTGCTTGGTTTCGATATTATTTTATTAATTATTATGTACCTGATTAAAGCCTAGCCTATGTCTTTGTTAAACAACATTGGAAACCGCAGGACATTTTGAAAGTTCGTTGTCACCGGCTTCCGGAATAGACTTTAATTTAATCGATGCCCAAATGCTTCAGAATGAGCCTCAACGATGACGATCATAAGAGGAGTGGGTGGAAGTGAAATGAGGGGGTTGTTATAAAGGGATGCTTTTTTTTCCTTCTAGGAAGCTGCCATATGAAGAAAAAAAAAATAGATCTTTACTTTATGCCATTTTTGTATGTGAACTCTCCTCTGACCTCATCTTTCTTCTGCCTTTCTTGTCCAACTCATATCTCTAGTTCAGTTGCTACTGTTGCTTTGTAGGCTTTTCTTTGAGAAAGAATTAGTATTGAGGGAGGAGCAGATTTGATCTCATGTAAACTAAAACAGAACCCAAGCAAGACTTACGTGTAAAGATATACACCAGGTTCTGGCTGTTACCGATGTCTTACTACTCCCGCCCCCTTTTTTTTAAAAATTCTGTACTTATGTGGAACTTTCTAAGGGTCTGTAAATGTTCTTATTATCTGTGCTTATCTGGAACTTTCTAAGTGCCTGTGTGAACACTTCTATGTTACCTTTTGTGTGTGTTTGAATGACCCCATAACATACTAAAATCCAGGCTACTCAACTGTAAGAACATCTGTGTATTATGTACCAACAGTATGGCCTGGATGTCAGTTGCTATGTTATTAAAAAACTGTAATTATGAATTGTACAGAACAGCTTCTCTTATATGTAATCTTCTTCTGTTGCACTCTCCACCCCCACTGAAGCATAGGCTCCCAAATAACTCCTTCCAGTCCGTCCAACCTTTAACTACCCCCTACAGCTTCACCCATGTTCTCCATGTATTAATTATTTATGTCTCCACTTCTATTCTCGGGTGTTTTTTTTTTAGTGATAGCTTATTCAGAACCAGTATCTCTTTTCATCTCTTGATCACCGGGATGGTTAACCCGGTCAACAAATGCCCGCAGAAGTTGGATGTGTCGGTCTAACGGCGCAAGAACGCAGCTTTGCTGTAAACAGGCACAACGCAATCACATCCGGAAAAAAATACTGGATGAACGCAGAAGAAGAAGATCTCTTGATCATGTATGAATATATGCAATACAACATCTATATTGTCTGTAATACTAATAGTGATAACGTGAAAAACCAACAAACACATTCATATGTGTTAATGCTAGAGATGAAAATTTACATCAGGATCTTTAGCTTTTATGTTTATAAATTTGTGTGTCTTTCCGCCTGTGGTACATCTATCTGCCTGCCTTCCTGTGTGTCTACCTATTTTAGTCAGTGTGTCTATCTGTCAATCAAGCAGGTGCCGTCTCCGCAATGAATGTTGGCTGCAAAGGATCTCCAACACTGTCTGTCTATCTGTACTGTAACTTTATGCCGATTTGTCTGTCTGGGTGTCTTTCTGCTTACTGGCCTGTTTGTGTATTTGACTGTCTGTCTGCCAGCCCACATGTCTGTCAGTCTGTGTGTTTGCTTGCTTGCCTGTCTGTCTGTCTATTTGACTGCTTCCTGCCTGCATGTTTGTCTATTTGACTGCCTGCATGTCTGTCAATTTGTCAGTCAGTCAACATTCAGTCTATGCATATTGTTTTAATGTTCATAATTGACCTATCATCACAAGCTGGGAATTCTGTATTTGTGAGTCCAGATTCTGAAGCAAATGTGTATCAAGTTATAAATGGTCCCTGATACATTATGTCCAATGTTTGTTGCATGTCTTCTAAGGGCCCAAATTGATACTCATAAGTTTATCTTGTCAATGCAACTAGGTTCAATTCCAGAAATGGAAACACTTGTCATCTGTTATTTGATTTTACTCTCAAGATTGCGGCTCAAAGTGTCCACTATGACGACTGATCATACACTGGCGAGGACACAGCATCAACTTCAGATTAAAATCTTACATCAAAAGATGGCGGCAAACAAGGAGGAGTTGGCTAATATGAAGGTAATTCATTTTTACTAATCGTGTCATATGTGTACGCGTCTGACTGATTGTAGCATAGGTCACATACAATTTAACATGGCTGAATGAACATTACTGCCTGACATCATCATACATTAAATTATGTTGTACCATTTTGTCAAGTCTGTGGCACCATCATAAGGTAAATTATGTTGCACTATTCTGTAAAGCCCGTGAAATCATCATAAAGTAAGTTATGTTGTATTATTCTATGAAACATGTAGTATCTTTTTATAGTCAGTTATATAGTTCTATTCTGTCAAACCTCTGCAACATTGTGAAGTAAATTATGTTATATTGCTCTGTTGAGTCTGTAGCATCATCATAAAGTATGTGTGTGTGTGTTTTTTTTTAATGATAGAGAAAATTATTATTCCAAAATAGCACGTGTCTGTCTAAACATCCATTCAGTCATGTAATGTTTGTCTTCCTTATCAGATGCTCATGCTGGACCTCATGAAACAGGTGGCAATCAGCAGAGTAGACAAGAAGCTGATGCGAGCAGGGCTCTATGTCACTCACCTGTATGAGACCATGGGAGATAGGTAAGTACTGCCTTCTTGGAATATATCATTGTTTACCTGATAACTGTTTCTGAATATCATAATGTTGTTTTATACTGAAGACTATATTTATTGTAATTCCTAGTTAAATATATCTTTTGGGTTGACCCAGTCTCATAAACATGTTTACCAGACAATTTCAGAATGTTCTGGCATTTGTCCAGAAAGGAACAGTGATGAGGAAGGAAACTAGCCACCCATCTCATATGCCATGGCCTAGAATATGTGAAGACCTCTCACCCCAGTGGCAGTGTCAGCTATGGGACTACCTTATGTTTAAAAAAAATACATAAATCTTCTGTGGCCGTGGACAGCAAAGGAACATCTTTACGTTAATTGTCCAAGAATAAATACATGGGCAGTCACAAAGTGAGAATGAATGTGAAATGACATGTTTAAATAATTCACACTAGTGTGCAGACTGGAAAAACCCAGCCAGACAAAGCCATGGCTTAATACCTGTATATACACTCTGTTGTAACGATTTGCTCATTTGTGTTCTATTGTGGGATACTTATAACCTCCTTCTCTTCATCATCTTGAACCATATTCTTAAAATTGTTGTCGTAGAAGTCAATGTAATTCATTGAAACAATTCTGTACACACTCAAAAATGTGGCATTGCTTACAGTGACTCATATATTCATGGTTACTTGTATTTGTTTTCAGAGTCAGTACCAGTGAAATACTGGAGAGATACCAAGTGCTGAGTTCATACATGACAGAGTGTAATCTTCTGAAACTTGATACTGAGGTGAGTATGTTATCTAAGCGTTTATTTTGTCTGGTGCTATCTATCATGGTGTGAGATGTGTTTTGTAGCATCATATAAATGAATAGTGTCAACTAATTACAATGAAACAAAATAAAAGTAGCAATTATGAGGTAATGCACCTTTTCTGTATACAATTATATGGGAAGCAAATAATACTAACACTGTAAGCATGCTATAAAAGTTGAAGGTCGTCTTTTCTGTGGCACTAGAAGGATGTGAATCATGGACCATTTCACAACCACTAAAAAATAAAATCAAAGATTTTGCACTAAAATGTCCCAGAACAATTCTTAGAATACCATAGAATGCAAAGATGACAAAACAAATAACAAACACTACAAAATCTGAACATCAAAAACTTTGGCTCATAGCCAGCATCATGTCTCGGAAACTTAAACAGTGTGTCTATTTCACACATAGACACACTATACATAGTTGTGTAGAAAGGACAGTAGTGGAAGACATGATTGCTGGAAGAAGAGGCAGGGTTGGATAAACATGAATGTGGGCACAGAACATTACAGACTTCATAGTCATGGACATGTTTGAATGTTCTGGGGAAATTATCTGGGGACATTATCTGATGAAATTATCAGGGGAAATTATCTGATGAAATTATCTGGGGAAATTATCACGGTAAATTATCTGAAGAAATCTGGGCAACTGGTGAAATTATCTGGGCAGCTGGTGAAATTATCTGGGCAACTGGTGAAAGATTGAGGGTCTTTCTGAGATGAGAAGCTGGTAAAAGAAGTAGCTGGTCGCTTAACACCATAATGCTGGGAGTTAGTATATGTAATGACCATTATGTAAATCCTCCAGTGAAGTAACTGTCATGGTATTACCTTAACAATTATGCTACCACATCAAAGTCAGTGTTGTGTAGTAGTTTGAGCTCTCATCTACCAACACAATGGTCCCAGGTTTGACTCTTTTAACAGTATTTAATAGTTTCCAATGGGTACAATCTCACCCGTGTGTAGCCGTGGCCCGTATGAGAAGCGAATAATAGTCACACTGTAAGCATGTTGCCAGGGGTAACGAAGGAGGGATGGCGTAAGACTTGTTCACTCAAACAGTAAAATAAGGATGAAAGGCATGAGACTTGTTTCCTCATACAGTAAAACAAGGAGGGTTGGCATAAGACTTGCTCCCTCAAACAGTAAAATAAGGATGAAAGGCATGAGACTTGTTTCCTCATACAGTAAAACAAGGAGGGCTGGCATAAGACTGGTTCCCTCATACAATAAAACGAGGGATGGGGTGAAACTTATTTCCCCTTACAGTTGAGTTGAGTTGAGTTAAGAACCGACATCACTGCACTCAGGACATACCCATACGTGCTCCACCCCCTCGTTCAACAGCCAGCGAAGAATCACACTACTAATCGTTCCCACCGCTATCTGATTAAAAGTTCTCCTGGTCTTCCCTCTCAGTTTTGAGATTCTTCCAGAACCCCTGCTGATCCCCCGTAATCTCATTCTTTCCACATATGGGTTCTCAATCTGTTCCTCCGCCTTTTCCACCTGGTCCCACAAGCGGAAGACTGCCTTCCCCTTGTCTATAGGCAATCTGCCACCAAGAGGTGCATTCCCTGCTAACCTATCAGCCTGTTCATTCCCCCGCACCCCCGCATGGCCAGGGCAAAATATCCATACAATTCTCACAATCTGTGCCCAAATGGTAGGTAGATAAGTTATGGGACTATCTTCACATTTATGACTTCAGACCCAAAGGGTGGATAAGCTATGGGACTACCTTCACATTTATGACATCAGATCCAAAGGGTGGATAAGCTATGGGACTACCTTCACATTTATTACCTCAGACCCAAAGGGTGGATAAGCTATGGGACTACCTTCACATTTATGACATCAGATCCAAAGGGTGGATAAGCTATGGGACTACCTTCACATTTATTACCTCAGACCCAAAGGGTGGATAAGCTATGGGACTACCTTCACATTTATGACATCAGATCCAAAGGGTGGATAAGCTATGGGACTACCTTCACATTTATGACATCAGATCCAAAGGGTGGATAAGCTATGGGACTACCTTCACATTTATTACCTCAGACCCAAATGGTAGATAAGCTATGGGACTACCTTCACATTTATTACCTCAGACCCAAAGGGTGGATAAGCTATGGGACTACCTTCACATTTATGACATCAGATCCAAAGGGTGGATAAGCTATGGGACTACCTTCACATTTATTACCTCAGACCCAAATGGTAGATAAGCTATGGGACTACCTTCACATTTATGACATCAGATCCAAAGGGTGGATAAGCTATGGGACTACCTTCACATTTATTACCTCAGACCCAAATGGTAGATAAGCTATGGGACTACCTTCACATTTATTACCTCAGACCCAAATGGTAGATAAGCTATGGGACTACCTTCACATTTATTACCTCAGACCCAAAGGGTAGATAAACTATGGGACTACCTTCACATTTATGACATCAGATCCAAATGGTAGATAAGCTATGGGACTACCTTCACATTTATGACATCAGATCCAAAGGGTGGATAAGCTATGGGACTACCTTCACATTTATGACATCAGATCCAAAGGGTGGATAAGCTATGGGACTACCTTCACATTTATTACCTCAGACCCAAATGGTAGATAAGCTATGGGACTACCTTCACATTTATTACCTCAGACCCAAAGGGTGGATAAGCTATGGGACTACCTTCACATTTATGACATCAGATCCAAAGGGTGGATAAGCTATGGGACTACCTTCACATTTATTACCTCAGACCCAAATGGTAGATAAGCTATGGGACTACCTTCACATTTATGACATCAGATCCAAAGGGTGGATAAGCTATGGGACTACCTTCACATTTATTACCTCAGACCCAAATGGTAGATAAGCTATGGGACTACCTTCACATTTATTACCTCAGACCCAAAGGGTAGATAAGCTATGGGACTACCTTCACATTTATGACTTCAGATCCAAAGGGTGGATAAGCTATGGGACTACCTTCACATTTATGACATCAGACCCAAATGGTAGATAAGCTATGGGACTACCTTCACATTTATGACATCAGATCCAAAGGGTGGATAAGCTATGGGACTACCTTCACATTTATGACATCAGACCCAAATGGTAGATAAGCTATGGGACTACCTTCACATTTATGACATCAGATCCAAAGGGTGGATAAGCTATGGGACTACCTTCACATTTATGACATCAGATCCAAAGGGTGGATAAGCTATGGGACTACCTTCACATTTATTACCTCAGACCCAAATGGTAGATAAGCTATGGGACTACCTTCACATTTATTACCTCAGACCCAAATGGTAGATAAGCTATGGGACTACCTTCACATTTATGACTTCAGACCTTAATGGTAGATAAGCTATGGGACTACCTTCACATTTATTACCTCAGACCCAAATGGTGGATAAGCTATGGGACTACCTTCACATTTATGACTTCAGACCCAAATGGTAGATAAGCTATGTGACTACCTTCACATTTATTACCTCAGACCCAAATGGTGGATAAGCTATGGGACTACCTTCACATTTATGACTTCAGACCCAAATGGTAGATAAGCTATGGGACTACCTTCACATTTATTACCTCAGACCCAAATGGTAGATAAGCTATGGGACTACCTTCACATTTATGACATCAGACCCAAATGGTAGATAAGCTATGGGACTACCTTCACATTTATTACCTCAGACCCAAATGGTAGATAAGCTATGGGACTACCTTCACATTTATGACATCAGACCCAAATGGTAGATAAGCTATGGGACTACCTTCACATTTATTACCTCAGATCCAAATGGTAGATAAGCTATGGGACTACCTTCACATTTATAACTTCAGACCCAAAGGGTGGATAAGCTATGGGACTACCTTCACATTTATAACTTCAGGCACAAATGGGACTACCTTCACATTTATGACTTTAGACCCAAATGGTAGATAAGCTATGGGACTACCTTCACATTTATGACTTCAGACCCAAGTGGTAGATAAGCTATGGGACTACCTTCACATTTATTACCTCAGACCCAAAGGGTGGATAAGCTATGGGACTACCTTCACATTTATGACATCAGATCCAAAGGGTGGATAAGCTATGGGACTACCTTCACATTTATTACCTCAGACCCAAAGGGTGGATAAGCTATGGGACTACCTTCACATTTATTACCTCAGACGCAAAGGGTGGATAAGCTATGGGACTACCTTCACATTTATGACATCAGATCCAAAGGGTGGATAAGCTATGGGACTACCTTCACATTTATTACCTCAGACCCAAAGGGTGGATAAGCTATGGGACTACCTTCACATTTATGACATCAGATCCAAAGGGTGGATAAGCTATGGGACTACCTTCACATTTATGACATCAGATCCAAAGGGTGGATAAGCTATGGGACTACCTTCACATTTATTACCTCAGACCCAAATGGTAGATAAGCTATGGGACTACCTTCACATTTATTACCTCAGACCCAAAGGGTGGATAAGCTATGGGACTACCTTCACATTTATGACATCAGATCCAAAGGGTGGATAAGCTATGGGACTACCTTCACATTTATTACCTCAGACCCAAATGGTAGATAAGCTATGGGACTACCTTCACATTTATGACATCAGATCCAAAGGGTGGATAAGCTATGGGACTACCTTCACATTTATTACCTCAGACCCAAATGGTAGATAAGCTATGGGACTACCTTCACATTTATGACATCAGATCCAAAGGGTGGATAAGCTATGGGACTACCTTCACATTTATGACATCAGACCCAAATGGTAGATAAGCTATGGGACTACCTTCACATTTATGACATCAGATCCAAAGGGTGGATAAGCTATGGGACTACCTTCACATTTATGACATCAGATCCAAAGGGTGGATAAGCTATGGGACTACCTTCACATTTATTACCTCAGACCCAAATGGTAGATAAGCTATGGGACTACCTTCACATTTATTACCTCAGACCCAAATGGTAGATAAGCTATGGGACTACCTTCACATTTATGACTTCAGACCTTAATGGTAGATAAGCTATGGGACTACCTTCACATTTATTACCTCAGACCCAAATGGTGGATAAGCTATGGGACTACCTTCACATTTATGACTTCAGACCCAAATGGTAGATAAGCTATGTGACTACCTTCACATTTATTACCTCAGACCCAAATGGTGGATAAGCTATGGGACTACCTTCACATTTATGACTTCAGACCCAAATGGTAGATAAGCTATGGGACTACCTTCACATTTATTACCTCAGACCGAAATGGTAGATAAGCTATGGGACTACCTTCACATTTATGACATCAGACCCAAATGGTAGATAAGCTATGGGACTACCTTCACATTTATTACCTCAGACCCAAATGGTAGATAAGCTATGGGACTACCTTCACATTTATGACATCAGACCCAAATGGTAGATAAGCTATGGGACTACCTTCACATTTATTACCTCAGACCCAAATGGTAGATAAGCTATGGGACTACCTTCACATTTATAACTTCAGACCCAAAGGGTGGATAAGCTATGGGACTACCTTCACATTTATAACTTCAGGCACAAATGGGACTACCTTCACATTTATGACTTTAGACCCAAATGGTAGATAAGCTATGGGACTACCTTCACATTTATGACTTCAGACCCAAGTGGTAGATAAGCTATGGGACTACCTTCACATTTATTACCTCAGACCCAAAGGGTGGATAAGCTATGGGACTACCTTCACATTTATGACATCAGATCCAAAGGGTGGATAAGCTATGGGACTACCTTCACATTTATTACCTCAGACCCAAAGGGTGGATAAGCTATGGGACTACCTTCACATTTATGACATCAGATCCAAAGGGTGGATAAGCTATGGGACTACCTTCACATTTATGCCATCAGATCCAAAGGGTGGATAAGCTATGGGACTACCTTCACATTTATTACCTCAGACCCAAATGGTAGATAAGCTATGGGACTACCTTCACATTTATTACCTCAGACCCAAAGGGTGGATAAGCTATGGGACTACCTTCACATTTATGACATCAGATCCAAAGGGTGGATAAGCTATGGGACTACCTTCACATTTATTACCTCAGACCCAAATGGTAGATAAGCTATGGGACTACCTTCACATTTATGACATCAGATCCAAAGGGTGGATAAGCTATGGGACTACCTTCACATTTATTACCTCAGACCCAAATGGTAGATAAGCTATGGGACTACCTTCACATTTATTACCTCAGACCCAAAGGGTAGATAAACTATGGGACTACCTTCACATTTATGACATCAGATCCAAATGGTAGATAAGCTATGGGACTACCTTCACATTTATGACATCAGATCCAAAGGGTGGATAAGCTATGGGACTACCTTCACATTTATGACATCAGATCCAAAGGGTGGATAAGCTATGGGACTACCTTCACATTTATTACCTCAGACCCAAATGGTAGATAAGCTATGGGACTACCTTCACATTTATTACCTCAGACCCAAAGGGTGGATAAGCTATGGGACTACCTTCACATTTATGACATCAGATCCAAAGGGTGGATAAGCTATGGGACTACCTTCACATTTATTACCTCAGACCCAAATGGTAGATAAGCTATGGGACTACCTTCACATTTATGACATCAGATCCAAAGGGTGGATAAGCTATGGGACTACCTTCACATTTATTACCTCAGACCCAAATGGTAGATAAGCTATGGGACTACCTTCACATTTATTACCTCAGACCCAAAGGGTAGATAAGCTATGGGACTACCTTCACATTTATGACTTCAGATCCAAAGGGTGGATAAGCTATGGGACTACCTTCACATTTATGACATCAGACCCAAATGGTAGATAAGCTATGGGACTACCTTCACATTTATGACATCAGATCCAAAGGGTGGATAAGCTATGGGACTACCTTCACATTTATGACATCAGACCCAAATGGTAGATAAGCTATGGGACTACCTTCACATTTATGACATCAGATCCAAAGGGTGGATAAGCTATGGGACTACCTTCACATTTATGACATCAGATCCAAAGGGTGGATAAGCTATGGGACTACCTTCACATTTATTACCTCAGACCCAAATGGTAGATAAGCTATGGGACTACCTTCACATTTATGACATCAGATCCAAAGGGTGGATAAGCTATGGGACTACCTTCACATTTATTACCTCAGACCCAAATGGTAGATAAGCTATGGGACTACCTTCACATTTATTACCTCAGACCCAAAGGGTAGATAAACTATGGGACTACCTTCACATTTATGACATCAGATCCAAATGGTAGATAAGCTATGGGACTACCTTCACATTTATGACATCAGATCCAAAGGGTGGATAAGCTATGGGACTACCTTCACATTTATGACATCAGATCCAAAGGGTGGATAAGCTATGGGACTACCTTCACATTTATTACCTCAGACCCAAATGGTAGATAAGCTATGGGACTACCTTCACATTTATTACCTCAGACCCAAAGGGTGGATAAGCTATGGGACTACCTTCACATTTATGACATCAGATCCAAAGGGTGGATAAGCTATGGGACTACCTTCACATTTATTACCTCAGACCCAAATGGTAGATAAGCTATGGGACTACCTTCACATTTATGACATCAGATCCAAAGGGTGGATAAGCTATGGGACTACCTTCACATTTATTACCTCAGACCCAAATGGTAGATAAGCTATGGGACTACCTTCACATTTATTACCTCAGACCCAAAGGGTAGATAAGCTATGGGACTACCTTCACATTTATGACTTCAGATCCAAAGGGTGGATAAGCTATGGGACTACCTTCACATTTATGACATCAGACCCAAATGGTAGATAAGCTATGGGACTACCTTCACATTTATGACATCAGATCCAAAGGGTGGATAAGCTATGGGACTACCTTCACATTTATGACATCAGACCCAAATGGTAGATAAGCTATGGGACTACCTTCACATTTATGACATCAGATCCAAAGGGTGGATAAGCTATGGGACTACCTTCACATTTATGACATCAGATCCAAAGGGTGGATAAGCTATGGGACTACCTTCACATTTATTACCTCAGACCCAAATGGTAGATAAGCTATGGGACTACCTTCACATTTATTACCTCAGACCCAAATGGTAGATAAGCTATGGGACTACCTTCACATTTATGACTTCAGACCTTAATGGTAGATAAGCTATGGGACTACCTTCACATTTATTACCTCAGACCCAAATGGTGGATAAGCTATGGGACTACCTTCACATTTATAACTTCAGGCACAACTGGGACTACCTTCACATTTATGACTTTAGACCCAAATGGTAGATAAGCTATGGGACTACCTTCACATTTATGACTTCAGACCCAAGTGGTAGATAAGCTATGGGACTACCTTCACATTTATTACCTCAGACCCAAAGGGTGGATAAGCTATGGGACTACCTTCACATTTATGACATCAGATCCAAAGGGTGGATAAGCTATGGGACTACCTTCACATTTATTACCTCAGACCCAAATGGTAGATAAGCTATGGGACTACCTTCACATTTATGACATCAGATCCAAAGGGTGGATAAGCTATGGGACTACCTTCACATTTATTACCTCAGACCCAAATGGTAGATAAGCTATGGGACTACCTTCACATTTATTACCTCAGACCCAAAGGGTAGATAAGCTATGGGACTACCTTCACATTTATGACTTCAGATCCAAAGGGTGGATAAGCTATGGGACTACCTTCACATTTATGACATCAGACCCAAATGGTAGATAAGCTATGGGACTACCTTCACATTTATGACATCAGATCCAAAGGGTGGATAAGCTATGGGACTACCTTCACATTTATGACATCAGACCCAAATGGTAGATAAGCTATGGGACTACCTTCACATTTATAACATCAGATCCAAAGGGTGGATAAGCTATGGGACTACCTTCACATTTATGACATCAGATCCAAAGGGTGGATAAGCTATGGGACTACCTTCACATTTATTACCTCAGACCCAAATGGTAGATAAGCTATGGGACTACCTTCACATTTATTACCTCAGACCCAAATGGTAGATAAGCTATGGGACTACCTTCACATTTATGACTTCAGACCCAAATGGTAGATAAGCTATGGGACTACCTTCACATTTATGACTTCAGACCCAAATGGTAGATAAGCTATGGGACTACCTTCACATTTATTACCTCAGACCCAAATGGTGGATAAGCTATGGGACTACCTTCACATTTATGACGTCAGACCCAAATGGTAGATAAGCTATGGGACTACCTTCACATTTATGACATCAGATCCAAAGGGTGGATAAGCTATGGGACTACCTTCACATTTATTACCTCAGACCCAAAGGGTGGATAAGCTATGGGACTACCTTCACATTTATGACATCAGATCCAAAGGGTGGATAAGCTATGGGACTACCTTCACATTTATTACCTCAGACCCAAATGGTAGATAAGCTATGGGACTACCTTCACATTTATGACTTCAGACCCAAATGGTAGATAAGCTATGGGACTACCTTCACATTTATGACTTCAGACCCAAATGGTAGATAAGCTATGGGACTACCTTCACATTTATTACCTCAGACCCAAATGGTAGATAAGCTATGGGACTACCTTCACATTTATAACTTCAGACCCAAAGGGTGGATAAGCTATGGGACTACCTTCACATTTATAACTTCAGGCACAAATGGGACTACCTTCACATTTATGACTTTAGACCCAAATGGTAGATAAGCTATGGGACTACCTTCACATTTATTACCTCAGACCCAAAGGGTGGATAAGCTATGGGACTACCTTCACATTTATGACATCAGATCCAAAGGGTGGATAAGCTATGGGACTACCTTCACATTTATGACATCAGATCCAAAGGGTGGATAAGCTATGGGACTACCTTCACATTTATGACATCAGATCCAAAGGGTGGATAAGCTATGGGACTACCTTCACATTTATGCCATCAGATCCAAAGGGTGGATAAGCTATGGGACTACCTTCACATTTATTACCTCAGACCCAAATGGTAGATAAGCTATGGGACTACCTTCACATTTATTACCTCAGACCCAAAGGGTGGATAAGCTATGGGACTACCTTCACATTTATGACATCAGATCCAAAGGGTGGATAAGCTATGGGACTACCTTCACATTTATTACCTCAGACCCAAATGGTAGATAAGCTATGGGACTACCTTCACATTTATGACATCAGATCCAAAGGGTGGATAAGCTATGGGACTACCTTCACATTTATTACCTCAGACCCAAATGGTAGATAAGCTATGGGACTACCTTCACATTTATTACCTCAGACCCAAAGGGTAGATAAACTATGGGACTACCTTCACATTTATGACATCAGATCCAAATGGTAGATAAGCTATGGGACTACCTTCACATTTATGACATCAGATCCAAAGGGTGGATAAGCTATGGGACTACCTTCACATTTATGACATCAGATCCAAAGGGTGGATAAGCTATGGGACTACCTTCACATTTATTACCTCAGACCCAAATGGTAGATAAGCTATGGGACTACCTTCACATTTATTACCTCAGACCCAAAGGGTGGATAAGCTATGGGACTACCTTCACATTTATGACATCAGATCCAAAGGGTGGATAAGCTATGGGACTACCTTCACATTTATTACCTCAGACCCAAATGGTAGATAAGCTATGGGACTACCTTCACATTTATGACATCAGATCCAAAGGGTGGATAAGCTATGGGACTACCTTCACATTTATTACCTCAGACCCAAATGGTAGATAAGCTATTGGACTACCTTCACATTTATTACCTCAGACCCAAAGGGTAGATAAGCTATGGGACTACCTTCACATTTATGACTTCAGATCCAAAGGGTGGATAAGCTATGGGACTACCTTCACATTTATGACATCAGACCCAAATGGTAGATAAGCTATGGGACTACCTTCACATTTATGACATCAGATCCAAAGGGTGGATAAGCTATGGGACTACCTTCACATTTATGACATCAGACCCAAATGGTAGATAAGCTATGGGACTACCTTCACATTTATGACATCAGATCCAAAGGGTGGATAAGCTATGGGACTACCTTCACATTTATGACATCAGATCCAAAGGGTGGATAAGCTATGGGACTACCTTCACATTTATTACCTCAGACCCAAATGGTAGATAAGCTATGGGACTACCTTCACATTTATGACTTCAGACCCAAATGGTAGATAAGCTATGGGACTACCTTCACATTTATTACCTCAGACCCAAATGGTGGATAAGCTATGGGACTACCTTCACATTTATGACTTCAGACACAAATGGTAGATAAGCTATGGGACTACCTTCACATTTATTACCTCAGACCCAAATGGTGGATAAGCTATGGGACTACCTTCACATTTATGACTTCAGACCGAAATGGTAGATAAGCTATGGGACTACCTTCACATTTATTACCTCAGACCCAAATGGTAGATAAGCTATGGGACTACCTTCACATTTATGACATCAGACCCAAATGGAAGATAAGCTATGGGACTACCTTCACATTTATTACCTCAGACCCAAATGGTAGATAAGCTATGGGACTACCTTCACATTTATGACATCAGACCCAAATGGTAGATAAGCTATGGGACTACCTTCACATTTATTACCTCAGACCCAAATGGTAGATAAGCTATGGGACTACCTTCACATTTATTACCTCAGACCCAAAGGGTGGATAAGCTATGGGACTACCTTCACATTTATGACATCAGATCCAAAGGGTGGATAAGCTATGGGACTACCTTCACATTTATTACCTCAGACCCAAATGGTAGATAAGCTATGGGACTACCTTCACATTTATGACATCAGATCCAAAGGGTGGATAAGCTATGGGACTACCTTCACATTTATTACCTCAGACCCAAATGGTAGATAAGCTATGGGACTACCTTCACATTTATTACCTCAGACCCAAAGGGTAGATAAGCTATGGGACTACCTTCACATTTATGACTTCAGATCCAAAGGGTGGATAAGCTATGGGACTACCTTCACATTTATGACATCAGACCCAAATGGTAGATAAGCTATGGGACTACCTTCACATTTATGACATCAGATCCAAAGGGTGGATAAGCTATGGGACTACCTTCACATTTATGACATCAGACCCAAATGGTAGATAAGCTATGGGACTACCTTCACATTTATAACATCAGATCCAAAGGGTGGATAAGCTATGGGACTACCTTCACATTTATGACATCAGATCCAAAGGGTGGATAAGCTATGGGACTACCTTCACATTTATGACATCAGACCCAAATGGTAGATAAGCTATGGGACTACCTTCACATTTATGACATCAGATCCAAAGGGTGGATAAGCTATGGGACTACCTTCACATTTATGACATCAGACCCAAATGGTAGATAAGCTATGGGACTACCTTCACATTTATAACATCAGATCCAAAGGGTGGATAAGCTATGGGACTACCTTCACATTTATGACATCAGATCCAAAGGGTGGATAAGCTATGGGACTACCTTCACATTTATTACCTCAGACCCAAATGGTAGATAAGCTATGGGACTACCTTCACATTTATTACCTCAGACCCAAATGGTAGATAAGCTATGGGACTACCTTCACATTTATGACTTCAGACCCAAATGGTAGATAAGCTATGGGACTACCTTCACATTTATGACATCAGACCCAAATGGTAGATAAGCTATGGGACTACCTTCACATTTATGACATCAGATCCAAAGGGTGGATAAGCTATGGGACTACCTTCACATTTATGACATCAGACCCAAATGGTAGATAAGCTATGGGACTACCTTCACATTTATAACATCAGATCCAAAGGGTGGATAAGCTATGGGACTACCTTCACATTTATGACATCAGATCCAAAGGGTGGATAAGCTATGGGACTACCTTCACATTTATTACCTCAGACCCAAATGGTAGATAAGCTATGGGACTACCTTCACATTTATTACCTCAGACCCAAATGGTAGATAAGCTATGGGACTACCTTCACATTTATGACTTCAGACCCAAATGGTAGATAAGCTATGGGACTACCTTCACATTTATGACTTCAGACCCAAATGGTAGATAAGCTATGGGACTACCTTCACATTTATTACCTCAGACCCAAATGGTGGATAAGCTATGGGACTACCTTCACATTTATGACTTCAGACCCAAATGGTAGATAAGCTATGGGACTACCTTCACATTTATGACATCAGATCCAAAGGGTGGATAAGCTATGGGACTACCTTCACATTTATTACCTCAGACCCAAAGGGTGGATAAGCTATGGGACTACCTTCACATTTATGACATCAGATCCAAAGGGTGGATAAGCTATGGGACTACCTTCACATTTATGACTTCAGACCCAAATGGTAGATAAGCTATGGGACTACCTTCACATTTATGACTTCAGACCCAAATGGTAGATAAGCTATGGGACTACCTTCACATTTATTACCTCAGACCCAAATGGTGGATAAGCTATGGGACTACCTTCACATTTATGACTTCAGACACAAATGGTAGATAAGCTATGGGACTACCTTCACATTTATTACCTCAGACCCAAATGGTGGATAAGCTATGGGACTACCTTCACATTTATGACTTCAGACCGAAATGGTAGATAAGCTATGGGACTACCTTCACATTTATTACCTCAGACCCAAATGGTAGATAAGCTATGGGACTACCTTCACATTTATGACATCAGACCCAAATGGAAGATAAGCTATGGGACTACCTTCACATTTATTACCTCAGACCCAAATGGTAGATAAGCTATGGGACTACCTTCACATTTATGACATCAGACCCAAATGGTAGATAAGCTATGGGACTACCTTCACATTTATTACCTCAGACCCAAATGGTAGATAAGCTATGGGACTACCTTCACATTTATTACCTCAGACCCAAAGGGTGGATAAGCTATGGGACTACCTTCACATTTATGACATCAGATCCAAAGGGTGGATAAGCTATGGGACTACCTTCACATTTATTACCTCAGACCCAAATGGTAGATAAGCTATGGGACTACCTTCACATTTATGACATCAGATCCAAAGGGTGGATAAGCTATGGGACTACCTTCACATTTATTACCTCAGACCCAAATGGTAGATAAGCTATGGGACTACCTTCACATTTATTACCTCAGACCCAAAGGGTAGATAAGCTATGGGACTACCTTCACATTTATGACTTCAGATCCAAAGGGTGGATAAGCTATGGGACTACCTTCACATTTATGACATCAGACCCAAATGGTAGATAAGCTATGGGACTACCTTCACATTTATGACATCAGATCCAAAGGGTGGATAAGCTATGGGACTACCTTCACATTTATGACATCAGACCCAAATGGTAGATAAGCTATGGGACTACCTTCACATTTATAACATCAGATCCAAAGGGTGGATAAGCTATGGGACTACCTTCACATTTATGACATCAGATCCAAAGGGTGGATAAGCTATGGGACTACCTTCACATTTATGACATCAGACCCAAATGGTAGATAAGCTATGGGACTACCTTCACATTTATGACATCAGATCCAAAGGGTGGATAAGCTATGGGACTACCTTCACATTTATGACATCAGACCCAAATGGTAGATAAGCTATGGGACTACCTTCACATTTATAACATCAGATCCAAAGGGTGGATAAGCTATGGGACTACCTTCACATTTATGACATCAGATCCAAAGGGTGGATAAGCTATGGGACTACCTTCACATTTATTACCTCAGACCCAAATGGTAGATAAGCTATGGGACTACCTTCACATTTATTACCTCAGACCCAAATGGTAGATAAGCTATGGGACTACCTTCACATTTATGACTTCAGACCCAAATGGTAGATAAGCTATGGGACTACCTTCACATTTATGACATCAGACCCAAATGGTAGATAAGCTATGGGACTACCTTCACATTTATGACATCAGATCCAAAGGGTGGATAAGCTATGGGACTACCTTCACATTTATGACATCAGACCCAAATGGTAGATAAGCTATGGGACTACCTTCACATTTATAACATCAGATCCAAAGGGTGGATAAGCTATGGGACTACCTTCACATTTATGACATCAGATCCAAAGGGTGGATAAGCTATGGGACTACCTTCACATTTATTACCTCAGACCCAAATGGTAGATAAGCTATGGGACTACCTTCACATTTATTACCTCAGACCCAAATGGTAGATAAGCTATGGGACTACCTTCACATTTATGACTTCAGACCCAAATGGTAGATAAGCTATGGGACTACCTTCACATTTATGACTTCAGACCCAAATGGTAGATAAGCTATGGGACTACCTTCACATTTATTACCTCAGACCCAAATGGTGGATAAGCTATGGGACTACCTTCACATTTATGACTTCAGACCCAAATGGTAGATAAGCTATGGGACTACCTTCACATTTATGACATCAGATCCAAAGGGTGGATAAGCTATGGGACTACCTTCACATTTATTACCTCAGACCCAAAGGGTGGATAAGCTATGGGACTACCTTCACATTTATGACATCAGATCCAAAGGGTGGATAAGCTATGGGACTACCTTCACATTTATTACCTCAGACCCAAATGGTAGATAAGCTATGGGACTACCTTCACATTTATGACTTCAGACCCAAATGGTAGATAAGCTATGGGACTACCTTCATATTTATGACTTCAGACCCAAATGGTAGATAAGCTATGGGACTACCTTCACATTTATTACCTCAGACCCAAATGGTAGATAAGCTATGGGACTACCTTCACATTTATAACTTCAGACCCAAAGGGTGGATAAGCTATGGGACTACCTTCACATTTATGACTTTAGACCCAAATGGTAGATAAGCTATGGGACTACCTTCACATTTATGACTTCAGACCCAAGTGGTAGATAAGCTATGGGACTACCTTCACATTTATTACCTCAGACCCAAAGGGTGGATAAGCTATGGGACTACCTTCACATTTATGACATCAGATCCAAAGGGTGGATAAGCTATGGGACTACCTTCACATTTATGACATCAGATCCAAAGGGTGGATAAGCTATGGGACTACCTTCACATTTATGACATCAGATCCAAAGGGTGGATAAGCTATGGGACTACCTTCACATTTATGCCATCAGATCCAAAGGGTGGATAAGCTATGGGACTACCTTCACATTTATTACCTCAGACCCAAATGGTAGATAAGCTATGGGACTACCTTCACATTTATTACCTCAGACCCAAAGGGTGGATAAGCTATGGGACTACCTTCACATTTATGACATCAGATCCAAAGGGTGGATAAGCTATGGGACTACCTTCACATTTATTACCTCAGACCCAAATGGTAGATAAGCTATGGGACTACCTTCACATTTATGACATCAGATCCAAAGGGTGGATAAGCTATGGGACTACCTTCACATTTATTACCTCAGACCCAAATGGTAGATAAGCTATGGGACTACCTTCACATTTATTACCTCAGACCCAAAGGGTAGATAAACTATGGGACTACCTTCACATTTATGACATCAGATCCAAATGGTAGATAAGCTATGGGACTACCTTCACATTTATGACATCAGATCCAAAGGGTGGATAAGCTATGGGACTACCTTCACATTTATGACATCAGATCCAAAGGGTGGATAAGCTATGGGACTACCTTCACATTTATTACCTCAGACCCAAATGGTAGATAAGCTATGGGACTACCTTCACATTTATTACCTCAGACCCAAAGGGTGGATAAGCTATGGGACTACCTTCACATTTATGACATCAGATCCAAAGGGTGGATAAGCTATGGGACTACCTTCACATTTATTACCTCAGACCCAAAGGGTGGATAAGCTATGGGACTACCTTCACATTTATGACATCAGATCCAAAGGGTGGATAAGCTATGGGACTACCTTCACATTTATGACTTCAGACCCAAATGGTAGATAAGCTATGGGACTACCTTCACATTTATGACTTCAGACCCAAATGGTAGATAAGCTATGGGACTACCTTCACATTTATTACCTCAGACCCAAATGGTGGATAAGCTATGGGACTACCTTCACATTTATGACTTCAGACACAAATGGTAGATAAGCTATGGGACTACCTTCACATTTATTACCTCAGACCCAAATGGTGGATAAGCTATGGGACTACCTTCACATTTATGACTTCAGACCGAAATGGTAGATAAGCTATGGGACTACCTTCACATTTATTACCTCAGACCCAAATGGTAGATAAGCTATGGGACTACCTTCACATTTATGACATCAGACCCAAATGGAAGATAAGCTATGGGACTACCTTCACATTTATTACCTCAGACCCAAATGGTAGATAAGCTATGGGACTACCTTCACATTTATGACATCAGACCCAAATGGTAGATAAGCTATGGGACTACCTTCACATTTATTACCTCAGACCCAAATGGTAGATAAGCTATGGGACTACCTTCACATTTATTACCTCAGACCCAAAGGGTGGATAAGCTATGGGACTACCTTCACATTTATGACATCAGATCCAAAGGGTGGATAAGCTATGGGACTACCTTCACATTTATTACCTCAGACCCAAATGGTAGATAAGCTATGGGACTACCTTCACATTTATGACATCAGATCCAAAGGGTGGATAAGCTATGGGACTACCTTCACATTTATTACCTCAGACCCAAATGGTAGATAAGCTATGGGACTACCTTCACATTTATTACCTCAGACCCAAAGGGTAGATAAGCTATGGGACTACCTTCACATTTATGACTTCAGATCCAAAGGGTGGATAAGCTATGGGACTACCTTCACATTTATGACATCAGACCCAAATGGTAGATAAGCTATGGGACTACCTTCACATTTATGACATCAGATCCAAAGGGTGGATAAGCTATGGGACTACCTTCACATTTATGACATCAGACCCAAATGGTAGATAAGCTATGGGACTACCTTCACATTTATAACATCAGATCCAAAGGGTGGATAAGCTATGGGACTACCTTCACATTTATGACATCAGATCCAAAGGGTGGATAAGCTATGGGACTACCTTCACATTTATGACATCAGACCCAAATGGTAGATAAGCTATGGGACTACCTTCACATTTATGACATCAGATCCAAAGGGTGGATAAGCTATGGGACTACCTTCACATTTATGACATCAGACCCAAATGGTAGATAAGCTATGGGACTACCTTCACATTTATAACATCAGATCCAAAGGGTGGATAAGCTATGGGACTACCTTCACATTTATGACATCAGATCCAAAGGGTGGATAAGCTATGGGACTACCTTCACATTTATTACCTCAGACCCAAATGGTAGATAAGCTATGGGACTACCTTCACATTTATTACCTCAGACCCAAATGGTAGATAAGCTATGGGACTACCTTCACATTTATGACTTCAGACCCAAATGGTAGATAAGCTATGGGACTACCTTCACATTTATGACATCAGACCCAAATGGTAGATAAGCTATGGGACTACCTTCACATTTATGACATCAGATCCAAAGGGTGGATAAGCTATGGGACTACCTTCACATTTATGACATCAGACCCAAATGGTAGATAAGCTATGGGACTACCTTCACATTTATAACATCAGATCCAAAGGGTGGATAAGCTATGGGACTACCTTCACATTTATGACATCAGATCCAAAGGGTGGATAAGCTATGGGACTACCTTCACATTTATTACCTCAGACCCAAATGGTAGATAAGCTATGGGACTACCTTCACATTTATTACCTCAGACCCAAATGGTAGATAAGCTATGGGACTACCTTCACATTTATGACTTCAGACCCAAATGGTAGATAAGCTATGGGACTACCTTCACATTTATGACTTCAGACCCAAATGGTAGATAAGCTATGGGACTACCTTCACATTTATTACCTCAGACCCAAATGGTGGATAAGCTATGGGACTACCTTCACATTTATGACTTCAGACCCAAATGGTAGATAAGCTATGGGACTACCTTCACATTTATGACATCAGATCCAAAGGGTGGATAAGCTATGGGACTACCTTCACATTTATTACCTCAGACCCAAAGGGTGGATAAGCTATGGGACTACCTTCACATTTATGACATCAGATCCAAAGGGTGGATAAGCTATGGGACTACCTTCACATTTATTACCTCAGACCCAAATGGTAGATAAGCTATGGGACTACCTTCACATTTATGACTTCAGACCCAAATGGTAGATAAGCTATGGGACTACCTTCACATTTATGACTTCAGACCCAAATGGTAGATAAGCTATGGGACTACCTTCACATTTATTACCTCAGACCCAAATGGTAGATAAGCTATGGGACTACCTTCACATTTATAACTTCAGACCCAAAGGGTGGATAAGCTATGGGACTACCTTCACATTTATGACTTTAGACCCAAATGGTAGATAAGCTATGGGACTACCTTCACATTTATGACTTCAGACCCAAGTGGTAGATAAGCTATGGGACTACCTTCACATTTATTACCTCAGACCCAAAGGGTGGATAAGCTATGGGACTACCTTCACATTTATGACATCAGATCCAAAGGGTGGATAAGCTATGGGACTACCTTCACATTTATGACATCAGATCCAAAGGGTGGATAAGCTATGGGACTACCTTCACATTTATGACATCAGATCCAAAGGGTGGATAAGCTATGGGACTACCTTCACATTTATGCCATCAGATCCAAAGGGTGGATAAGCTATGGGACTACCTTCACATTTATTACCTCAGACCCAAATGGTAGATAAGCTATGGGACTACCTTCACATTTATTACCTCAGACCCAAAGGGTGGATAAGCTATGGGACTACCTTCACATTTATGACATCAGATCCAAAGGGTGGATAAGCTATGGGACTACCTTCACATTTATTACCTCAGACCCAAATGGTAGATAAGCTATGGGACTACCTTCACATTTATGACATCAGATCCAAAGGGTGGATAAGCTATGGGACTACCTTCACATTTATTACCTCAGACCCAAATGGTAGATAAGCTATGGGACTACCTTCACATTTATTACCTCAGACCCAAAGGGTAGATAAACTATGGGACTACCTTCACATTTATGACATCAGATCCAAATGGTAGATAAGCTATGGGACTACCTTCACATTTATGACATCAGATCCAAAGGGTGGATAAGCTATGGGACTACCTTCACATTTATGACATCAGATCCAAAGGGTGGATAAGCTATGGGACTACCTTCACATTTATTACCTCAGACCCAAATGGTAGATAAGCTATGGGACTACCTTCACATTTATTACCTCAGACCCAAAGGGTGGATAAGCTATGGGACTACCTTCACATTTATGACATCAGATCCAAAGGGTGGATAAGCTATGGGACTACCTTCACATTTATTACCTCAGACCCAAATGGTAGATAAGCTATGGGACTACCTTCACATTTATGACATCAGATCCAAAGGGTGGATAAGCTATGGGACTACCTTCACATTTATTACCTCAGACCCAAATGGTAGATAAGCTATGGGACTACCTTCACATTTATTACCTCAGACCCAAAGGGTAGATAAGCTATGGGACTACCTTCACATTTATGACTTCAGATCCAAAGGGTGGATAAGCTATGGGACTACCTTCACATTTATGACATCAGACCCAAATGGTAGATAAGCTATGGGACTACCTTCACATTTATGACATCAGATCCAAAGGGTGGATAAGCTATGGGACTACCTTCACATTTATGACATCAGACCCAAATGGTAGATAAGCTATGGGACTACCTTCACATTTATGACATCAGATCCAAAGGGTGGATAAGCTATGGGACTACCTTCACATTTATGACATCAGATCCAAAGGGTGGATAAGCTATGGGACTACCTTCACATTTATTACCTCAGACCCAAATGGTAGATAAGCTATGGGACTACCTTCACATTTATGACTTCAGACCCAAATGGTAGATAAGCTATGGGACTACCTTCACATTTATTACCTCAGACCCAAATGGTGGATAAGCTATGGGACTACCTTCACATTTATGACTTCAGACACAAATGGTAGATAAGCTATGGGACTACCTTCACATTTATTACCTCAGACCCAAATGGTGGATAAGCTATGGGACTACCTTCACATTTATGACTTCAGACCGAAATGGTAGATAAGCTATGGGACTACCTTCACATTTATTACCTCAGACCCAAATGGTAGATAAGCTATGGGACTACCTTCACATTTATGACATCAGACCCAAATGGAAGATAAGCTATGGGACTACCTTCACATTTATTACCTCAGACCCAAATGGTAGATAAGCTATGGGACTACCTTCACATTTATGACATCAGACCCAAATGGTAGATAAGCTATGGGACTACCTTCACATTTATTACCTCAGACCCAAATGGTAGATAAGCTATGGGACTACCTTCACATTTATAACTTCAGACCCAAAGGGTGGATACGCTATGGGACTACCTTCACATTTATAACTTCAGGCACAAATGGGACTACCTTCACATTTATGACGTTAGACCCAAATGGTAGATAAGCTATGGGACTACCTTCACATTTATGACTTCAGACCCAAATGGTAGATAAGCTATGGGACTACCTTCACATTTATGACTTCAGACCCAAATGGTAGATAAGCTATGAGACTACCTTCACATTTATTACCTCAGACCCAAATGGTGGATAAGCTATGGGACTACCTTCACATTTATGACTTCAGACCCAAATGGTAGATAAGCTATGGGACTACCTTCACATTTATGACATCAGATCCAAAGGGTGGATAAGCTATGGGACTACCTTCACATTTATTACCTCAGACCCAAAGGGTGGATAAGCTATGGGACTACCTTCACATTTATGACATCAGATCCAAAGGGTGGATAAGCTATGGGACTACCTTCACATTTATTACCTCAGACCCAAATGGTAGATAAGCTATGGGACTACCTTCACATTTATGACTTCAGACCCAAATGGTAGATAAGCTATGGGACTACCTTCACATTTATGACTTCAGACCCAAATGGTAGATAAGCTATGGGACTACCTTCACATTTATTACCTCAGACCCAAATGGTAGATAAGCTATGGGACTACCTTCACATTTATAACTTCAGACCCAAAGGGTGGATAAGCTATGGGACTACCTTCACATTTATAACTTCAGGCACAAATGGGACTACCTTCACATTTATGACTTTAGACCCAAATGGTAGATAAGCTATGGGACTACCTTCACATTTATGACTTCAGACCCAAGTGGTAGATAAGCTATGGGACTACCTTCACATTTATTACCTCAGACCCAAAGGGTGGATAAGCTATGGGACTACCTTCACATTTATGACATCAGATCCAAAGGGTGGATAAGCTATGGGACTACCTTCACATTTATGACATCAGATCCAAAGGGTGGATAAGCTATGGGACTACCTTCACATTTATGACATCAGATCCAAAGGGTGGATAAGCTATGGGACTACCTTCACATTTATGACATCAGATCCAAAGGGTGGATAAGCTATGGGACTACCTTCACATTTATGCCATCAGATCCAAAGGGTGGATAAGCTATGGGACTACCTTCACATTTATTACCTCAGACCCAAATGGTAGATAAGCTATGGGACTACCTTCACATTTATTACCTCAGACCCAAAGGGTGGATAAGCTATGGGACTACCTTCACATTTATGACATCAGATCCAAAGGGTGGATAAGCTATGGGACTACCTTCACATTTATTACCTCAGACCCAAATGGTAGATAAGCTATGGGACTACCTTCACATTTATGACATCAGATCCAAAGGGTGGATAAGCTATGGGACTACCTTCACATTTATTACCTCAGACCCAAATGGTAGATAAGCTATGGGACTACCTTCACATTTATTACCTCAGACCCAAAGGGTAGATAAACTATGGGACTACCTTCACATTTATGACATCAGATCCAAATGGTAGATAAGCTATGGGACTACCTTCACATTTATGACATCAGATCCAAAGGGTGGATAAGCTATGGGACTACCTTCACATTTATGACATCAGATCCAAAGGGTGGATAAGCTATGGGACTACCTTCACATTTATTACCTCAGACCCAAATGGTAGATAAGCTATGGGACTACCTTCACATTTATTACCTCAGACCCAAAGGGTGGATAAGCTATGGGACTACCTTCACATTTATGACATCAGATCCAAAGGGTGGATAAGCTATGGGACTACCTTCACATTTATTACCTCAGACCCAAATGGTAGATAAGCTATGGGACTACCTTCACATTTATGACATCAGATCCAAAGGGTGGATAAGCTATGGGACTACCTTCACATTTATTACCTCAGACCCAA
This sequence comes from Cepaea hortensis, assembly GCA_963921405.1. Classification (NCBI taxonomy): domain Eukaryota; kingdom Metazoa; phylum Mollusca; class Gastropoda; order Stylommatophora; family Helicidae; genus Cepaea; species Cepaea hortensis. Next base: position 72,401,670 of record OY992891.1, on the reverse strand, counting down.
ATGGTATATAAGCTATGGGACTACCTTCACATTTATTACCTCAGACCCAAAGGGTAGATAAGCTATGGGACTACCTTCACATTTATGACTTCAGATCCAAAGGGTGGATAAGCTATGGGACTACCTTCACATTTATGACATCAGACCCAAATGGTAGATAAGCTATGGGACTACCTTCACATTTATGACATCAGATCCAAAGGGTGGATAAGCTATGGGACTACCTTCACATTTATGACATCAGATCCAAAGGGTGGATAAGCTATGGGACTACCTTCACATTTATGACATCAGATCCAAAGGGTGGATAAGCTATGGGACTACCTTCACATTTATTACCTCAGACCCAAATGGTAGATAAGCTATGGGACTACCTTCACATTTATGACTTCAGACCCAAATGGTAGATAAGCTATGGGACTACCTTCACATTTATTACCTCAGACCCAAATGGTGGATAAGCTATGGGACTACCTTCACATTTATGACTTCAGACACAAATGGTAGATAAGCTATGGGACTACCTTCACATTTATTACCTCAGACCCAAATGGTGGATAAGCTATGGGACTACCTTTACATTTATGACTTCAGACCGAAATGGTAGATAAGCTATGGGACTACCTTCACATTTATTACCTCAGACCCAAATGGTAGATAAGCTATGGGACTACCTTCACATTTATGACATCAGACCCAAATGGAAGATAAGCTATGGGACTACCTTCACATTTATTACCTCAGACCCAAATGGTAGATAAGCTATGGGACTACCTTCACATTTATGACATCAGACCCAAATGGTAGATAAGCTATGGGACTACCTTCACATTTATTACCTCAGACCCAAATGGTAGATAAGCTATGGGACTACCTTCACATTTATAACTTCAGACCCAAAGGGTGGATACGCTATGGGACTACCTTCACATTTATAACTTCAGGCACAAATGGGACTACCTTCACATTTATGACGTTAGACCCAAATGGTAGATAAGCTATGGGACTACCTTCACATTTATGACTTCAGACCCAAATGGTAGATAAGCTATGGGACTACCTTCACATTTATGACTTCAGACCCAAATGGTAGATAAGCTATGGGACTACCTTCACATTTATTACCTCAGACCCAAATGGTGGATAAGCTATGGGACTACCTTCACATTTATGACTTCAGACCCAAATGGTAGATAAGCTATGGGACTACCTTCACATTTATGACATCAGATCCAAAGGGTGGATAAGCTATGGGACTACCTTCACATTTATTACCTCAGACCCAAAGGGTGGATAAGCTATGGGACTACCTTCACATTTATGACATCAGATCCAAAGGGTGGATAAGCTATGGGACTACCTTCACATTTATTACCTCAGACCCAAATGGTAGATAAGCTATGGGACTACCTTCACATTTATGACTTCAGACCCAAATGGTAGATAAGCTATGGGACTACCTTCACATTTATGACTTCAGACCCAAATGGTAGATAAGCTATGGGACTACCTTCACATTTATTACCTCAGACCCAAATGGTAGATAAGCTATGGGACTACCTTCACATTTATAACTTCAGACCCAAAGGGTGGATAAGCTATGGGACTACCTTCACATTTATAACTTCAGGCACAAATGGGACTACCTTCACATTTATGACTTTAGACCCAAATGGTAGATAAGCTATGGGACTACCTTCACATTTATGACTTCAGACCCAAGTGGTAGATAAGCTATGGGACTACCTTCACATTTATTACCTCAGACCCAAAGGGTGGATAAGCTATGGGACTACCTTCACATTTATGACATCAGATCCAAAGGGTGGATAAGCTATGGGACTACCTTCACATTTATGACATCAGATCCAAAGGGTGGATAAGCTATGGGACTACCTTCACATTTATGACATCAGATCCAAAGGGTGGATAAGCTATGGGACTACCTTCACATTTATGCCATCAGATCCAAAGGGTGGATAAGCTATGGGACTACCTTCACATTTATTACCTCAGACCCAAATGGTAGATAAGCTATGGGACTACCTTCACATTTATTACCTCAGACCCAAAGGGTGGATAAGCTATGGGACTACCTTCACATTTATGACATCAGATCCAAAGGGTGGATAAGCTATGGGACTACCTTCACATTTATTACCTCAGACCCAAATGGTAGATAAGCTATGGGACTACCTTCACATTTATGACATCAGATCCAAAGGGTGGATAAGCTATGGGACTACCTTCACATTTATTACCTCAGACCCAAATGGTAGATAAGCTATGGGACTACCTTCACATTTATTACCTCAGACCCAAAGGGTAGATAAACTATGGGACTACCTTCACATTTATGACATCAGATCCAAATGGTAGATAAGCTATGGGACTACCTTCACATTTATGACATCAGATCCAAAGGGTGGATAAGCTATGGGACTACCTTCACATTTATGACATCAGATCCAAAGGGTGGATAAGCTATGGGACTACCTTCACATTTATTACCTCAGACCCAAATGGTAGATAAGCTATGGGACTACCTTCACATTTATTACCTCAGACCCAAAGGGTGGATAAGCTATGGGACTACCTTCACATTTATGACATCAGATCCAAAGGGTGGATAAGCTATGGGACTACCTTCACATTTATTACCTCAGACCCAAATGGTAGATAAGCTATGGGACTACCTTCACATTTATGACATCAGATCCAAAGGGTGGATAAGCTATGGGACTACCTTCACATTTATTACCTCAGACCCAAATGGTAGATAAGCTATGGGACTACCTTCACATTTATTACCTCAGACCCAAAGGGTAGATAAGCTATGGGACTACCTTCACATTTATGACTTCAGATCCAAAGGGTGGATAAGCTATGGGACTACCTTCACATTTATGACATCAGACCCAAATGGTAGATAAGCTATGGGACTACCTTCACATTTATGACATCAGATCCAAAGGGTGGATAAGCTATGGGACTACCTTCACATTTATGACATCAGACCCAAATGGTAGATAAGCTATGGGACTACCTTCACATTAATGACATCAGATCCAAAGGGTGGATAAGCTATGGGACTACCTTCACATTTATGACATCAGATCCAAAGGGTGGATAAGCTATGGGACTACCTTCACATTTATTACCTCAGACCCAAATGGTAGATAAGCTATGGGACTACCTTCACATTTATGACTTCAGACCCAAATGGTAGATAAGCTATGGGACTACCTTCACATTTATTACCTCAGACCCAAATGGTGGATAAGCTATGGGACTACCTTCACATTTATGACTTCAGACACAAATGGTAGATAAGCTATGGGACTACCTTCACATTTATTACCTCAGACCCAAATGGTGGATAAGCTATGGGACTACCTTCACATTTATGACTTCAGACCGAAATGGTAGATAAGCTATGGGACTACCTTCACATTTATTACCTCAGACCCAAATGGTAGATAAGCTATGGGACTACCTTCACATTTATGACATCAGACCCAAATGGAAGATAAGCTATGGGACTACCTTCACATTTATTACCTCAGACCCAAATGGTAGATAAGCTATGGGACTACCTTCACATTTATGACATCAGACCCAAATGGTAGATAAGCTATGGGACTACCTTCACATTTATTACCTCAGACCCAAATGGTAGATAAGCTATGGGACTACCTTCACATTTATAACTTCAGACCCAAAGGGTGGATACGCTATGGGACTACCTTCACATTTATAACTTCAGGCACAAATGGGACTACCTTCACATTTATGACGTTAGACCCAAATGGTAGATAAGCTATGAGACTACCTTCACATTTATGACTTCAGACCCAAGTGGTAGATAAGCTATGGGACTACCTTCACATTTATTACCTCAGACCCAAAGGGTGGATAAGCTATGGGACTACCTTCACATTTATGACATCAGATCCAAAGGGTGGATAAGCTATGGGACTACCTTCACATTTATTACCTCAGACCCAAAGGGTGGATAAGCTATGGGACTACCTTCACATTTATGACATCAGATCCAAAGGGTGGATAAGCTATGGGACTACCTTCACATTTATGACATCAGATCCAAAGGGTGGATAAGCTATGGGACTACCTTCACATTTATTACCTCAGACCCAAATGGTAGATAAGCTATGGGACTACCTTCACATTTATTACCTCAGACCCAAAGGGTGGATAAGCTATGGGACTACCTTCACATTTATGACATCAGATCCAAAGGGTGGATAAGCTATGGGACTACCTTCACATTTATTACCTCAGACCCAAATGGTAGATAAGCTATGGGACTACCTTCACATTTATGACATCAGATCCAAAGGGTGGATAAGCTATGGGACTACCTTCACATTTATTACCTCAGACCCAAATGGTAGATAAGCTATGGGACTACCTTCACATTTATTACCTCAGACCCAAAGGGTAGATAAACTATGGGACTACCTTCACATTTATGACATCAGATCCAAATGGTAGATAAGCTATGGGACTACCTTCACATTTATGACATCAGATCCAAAGGGTGGATAAGCTATGGGACTACCTTCACATTTATGACATCAGATCCAAAGGGTGGATAAGCTATGGGACTACCTTCACATTTATTACCTCAGACCCAAATGGTAGATAAGCTATGGGACTACCTTCACATTTATGACATCAGATCCAAAGGGTGGATAAGCTATGGGACTACCTTCACATTTATTACCTCAGACCCAAATGGTAGATAAGCTATGGGACTACCTTCACATTTATTACCTCAGACCCAAAGGGTAGATAAACTATGGGACTACCTTCACATTTATGACATCAGATCCAAATGGTAGATAAGCTATGGGACTACCTTCACATTTATGACATCAGATCCAAAGGGTGGATAAGCTATGGGACTACCTTCACATTTATGACATCAGATCCAAAGGGTGGATAAGCTATGGGACTACCTTCACATTTATTACCTCAGACCCAAATGGTAGATAAGCTATGGGACTACCTTCACATTTATTACCTCAGACCCAAAGGGTGGATAAGCTATGGGACTACCTTCACATTTATGACATCAGATCCAAAGGGTGGATAAGCTATGGGACTACCTTCACATTTATTACCTCAGACCCAAATGGTAGATAAGCTATGGGACTACCTTCACATTTATGACATCAGATCCAAAGGGTGGATAAGCTATGGGACTACCTTCACATTTATTACCTCAGACCCAAATGGTAGATAAGCTATGGGACTACCTTCACATTTATTACCTCAGACCCAAAGGGTAGATAAGCTATGGGACTACCTTCACATTTATGACTTCAGATCCAAAGGGTGGATAAGCTATGGGACTACCTTCACATTTATGACATCAGACCCAAATGGTAGATAAGCTATGGGACTACCTTCACATTTATGACATCAGATCCAAAGGGTGGATAAGCTATGGGACTACCTTCACATTTATGACATCAGACCCAAATGGTAGATAAGCTATGGGACTACCTTCACATTTATGACATCAGATCCAAAGGGTGGATAAGCTATGGGACTACCTTCACATTTATGACATCAGATCCAAAGGGTGGATAAGCTATGGGACTACCTTCACATTTATTACCTCAGACCCAAATGGTAGATAAGCTATGGGACTACCTTCACATTTATGACTTCAGACCCAAATGGTAGATAAGCTATGGGACTACCTTCACATTTATTACCTCAGACCCAAATGGTGGATAAGCTATGGGACTACCTTCACATTTATGACTTCAGACACAAATGGTAGATAAGCTATGGGACTACCTTCACATTTATTACCTCAGACCCAAATGGTGGATAAGCTATGGGACTACCTTCACATTTATGACTTCAGACCGAAATGGTAGATAAGCTATGGGACTACCTTCACATTTATTACCTCAGACCCAAATGGTAGATAAGCTATGGGACTACCTTCACATTTATGACATCAGACCCAAATGGAAGATAAGCTATGGGACTACCTTCACATTTATTACCTCAGACCCAAATGGTAGATAAGCTATGGGACTACCTTCACATTTATGACATCAGACCCAAATGGTAGATAAGCTATGGGACTACCTTCACATTTATTACCTCAGACCCAAATGGTAGATAAGCTATGGGACTACCTTCACATTTATAACTTCAGACCCAAAGGGTGGATACGCTATGGGACTACCTTCACATTTATAACTTCAGGCACAAATGGGACTACCTTCACATTTATGACGTTAGACCCAAATGGTAGATAAGCTATGGGACTACCTTCACATTTATGACTTCAGACCCAAATGGTAGATAAGCTATGGGACTACCTTCACATTTATGACTTCAGACCCAAATGGTAGATAAGCTATGGGACTACCTTCACATTTATTACCTCAGACCCAAATGGTGGATAAGCTATGGGACTACCTTCACATTTATGACTTCAGACCCAAATGGTAGATAAGCTATGGGACTACCTTCACATTTATGACATCAGATCCAAAGGGTGGATAAGCTATGGGACTACCTTCACATTTATTACCTCAGACCCAAAGGGTGGATAAGCTATGGGACTACCTTCACATTTATGACATCAGATCCAAAGGGTGGATAAGCTATGGGACTACCTTCACATTTATTACCTCAGACCCAAATGGTAGATAAGCTATGGGACTACCTTCACATTTATGACTTCAGACCCAAATGGTAGATAAGCTATGGGACTACCTTCACATTTATGACTTCAGACCCAAATGGTAGATAAGCTATGGGACTACCTTCACATTTATTACCTCAGACCCAAATGGTAGATAAGCTATGGGACTACCTTCACATTTATAACTTCAGACCCAAAGGGTGGATAAGCTATGGGACTACCTTCACATTTATAACTTCAGGCACAAATGGGACTACCTTCACATTTATGACTTTAGACCCAAATGGTAGATAAGCTATGGGACTACCTTCACATTTATGACTTCAGACCCAAGTGGTAGATAAGCTATGGGACTACCTTCACATTTATTACCTCAGACCCAAAGGGTGGATAAGCTATGGGACTACCTTCACATTTATGACATCAGATCCAAAGGGTGGATAAGCTATGGGACTACCTTCACATTTATGACATCAGATCCAAAGGGTGGATAAGCTATGGGACTACCTTCACATTTATGACATCAGATCCAAAGGGTGGATAAGCTATGGGACTACCTTCACATTTATGCCATCAGATCCAAAGGGTGGATAAGCTATGGGACTACCTTCACATTTATTACCTCAGACCCAAATGGTAGATAAGCTATGGGACTACCTTCACATTTATTACCTCAGACCCAAAGGGTGGATAAGCTATGGGACTACCTTCACATTTATGACATCAGATCCAAAGGGTGGATAAGCTATGGGACTACCTTCACATTTATTACCTCAGACCCAAATGGTAGATAAGCTATGGGACTACCTTCACATTTATGACATCAGATCCAAAGGGTGGATAAGCTATGGGACTACCTTCACATTTATTACCTCAGACCCAAATGGTAGATAAGCTATGGGACTACCTTCACATTTATTACCTCAGACCCAAAGGGTAGATAAGCTATGGGACTACCTTCACATTTATGACTTCAGATCCAAAGGGTGGATAAGCTATGGGACTACCTTCACATTTATGACATCAGACCCAAATGGTAGATAAGCTATGGGACTACCTTCACATTTATGACATCAGATCCAAAGGGTGGATAAGCTATGGGACTACCTTCACATTTATGACATCAGACCCAAATGGTAGATAAGCTATGGGACTACCTTCACATTTATGACATCAGATCCAAAGGGTGGATAAGCTATGGGACTACCTTCACATTTATGACATCAGATCCAAAGGGTGGATAAGCTATGGGACTACCTTCACATTTATTACCTCAGACCCAAATGGTAGATAAGCTATGGGACTACCTTCACATTTATGACTTCAGACCCAAATGGTAGATAAGCTATGGGACTACCTTCACATTTATTACCTCAGACCCAAATGGTGGATAAGCTATGGGACTACCTTCACATTTATGACTTCAGACACAAATGGTAGATAAGCTATGGGACTACCTTCACATTTATTACCTCAGACCCACATGGTGGATAAGCTATGGGACTACCTTCACATTTATGACTTTAGACCGAAATGGTAGATAAGCTATGGGACTACCTTCACATTTATTACCTCAGACCCAAATGGTAGATAAGCTATGGGACTACCTTCACATTTATGACATCAGACCCAAATGGAAGATAAGCTATGGGACTACCTTCACATTTATTACCTCAGACCCAAATGGTAGATAAGCTATGGGACTACCTTCACATTTATGACATCAGACCCAAATGGTAGATAAGCTATGGGACTACCTTCACATTTATTACCTCAGACCCAAATGGTAGATAAGCTATGGGACTACCTTCACATTTATAACTTCAGACCCAAAGGGTGGATACGCTATGGGACTACCTTCACATTTATAACTTCAGGCACAAATGGGACTACCTTCACATTTATGACGTTAGACCCAAATGGTAGATAAGCTATGGGACTACCTTCACATTTATGACTTCAGACCCAAGTGGTAGATAAGCTATGGGACTACCTTCACATTTATTACCTCAGACCCAAAGGGTGGATAAGCTATGGGACTACCTTCACATTTATGACATCAGATCCAAAGGGTGGATAAGCTATGGGACTACCTTCACATTTATTACCTCAGACCCAAAGGGTGGATAAGCTATGGGACTACCTTCACATTTATGACATCAGATCCAAAGGGTGGATAAGCTATGGGACTACCTTCACATTTATGACATCAGATCCAAAGGGTGGATAAGCTATGGGACTACCTTCACATTTATTACCTCAGACCCAAATGGTAGATAAGCTATGGGACTACCTTCACATTTATTACCTCAGACCCAAAGGGTGGATAAGCTATGGGACTACCTTCACATTTATGACATCAGATCCAAAGGGTGGATAAGCTATGGGACTACCTTCACATTTATTACCTCAGACCCAAATGGTAGATAAGCTATGGGACTACCTTCACATTTATGACATCAGATCCAAAGGGTGGATAAGCTATGGGACTACCTTCACATTTATTACCTCAGACCCAAATGGTAGATAAGCTATGGGACTACCTTCACATTTATTACCTCAGACCCAAAGGGTAGATAAACTATGGGACTACCTTCACATTTATGACATCAGATCCAAATGGTAGATAAGCTATGGGACTACCTTCACATTTATGACATCAGATCCAAAGGGTGGATAAGCTATGGGACTACCTTCACATTTATGACATCAGATCCAAAGGGTGGATAAGCTATGGGACTACCTTCACATTTATTACCTCAGACCCAAATGGTAGATAAGCTATGGGACTACCTTCACATTTATTACCTCAGACCCAAAGGGTGGATAAGCTATGGGACTACCTTCACATTTATGACATCAGATCCAAAGGGTGGATAAGCTATGGGACTACCTTCACATTTATTACCTCAGACCCAAATGGTAGATAAGCTATGGGACTACCTTCACATTTATGACATCAGATCCAAAGGGTGGATAAGCTATGGGACTACCTTCACATTTATTACCTCAGACCCAAATGGTAGATAAGCTATGGGACTACCTTCACATTTATTACCTCAGACCCAAAGGGTAGATAAGCTATGGGACTACCTTCACATTTATGACTTCAGATCCAAAGGGTGGATAAGCTATGGGACTACCTTCACATTTATGACATCAGACCCAAATGGTAGATAAGCTATGGGACTACCTTCACATTTATGACATCAGATCCAAAGGGTGGATAAGCTATGGGACTACCTTCACATTTATGACATCAGACCCAAATGGTAGATAAGCTATGGGACTACCTTCACATTTATAACATCAGATCCAAAGGGTGGATAAGCTATGGGACTACCTTCACATTTATGACATCAGATCCAAAGGGTGGATAAGCTATGGGACTACCTTCACATTTATTACCTCAGACCCAAATGGTAGATAAGCTATGGGACTACCTTCACATTTATTACCTCAGACCCAAATGGTAGATAAGCTATGGGACTACCTTCACATTTATGACTTCAGACCCAAATGGTAGATAAGCTATGGGACTACCTTCACATTTATGACTTCAGACCCAAATGGTAGATAAGCTATGGGACTACCTTCACATTTATTACCTCAGACCCAAATGGTGGATAAGCTATGGGACTACCTTCACATTTATGACTTCAGACCCAAATGGTAGATAAGCTATGGGACTACCTTCACATTTATGACATCAGATCCAAAGGGTGGATAAGCTATGGGACTACCTTCACATTTATTACCTCAGACCCAAAGGGTGGATAAGCTATGGGACTACCTTCACATTTATGACATCAGATCCAAAGGGTGGATAAGCTATGGGACTACCTTCACATTTATTACCTCAGACCCAAATGGTAGATAAGCTATGGGACTACCTTCACATTTATGACTTCAGACCCAAATGGTAGATAAGCTATGGGACTACCTTCACATTTATGACTTCAGACCCAAATGGTAGATAAGCTATGGGACTACCTTCACATTTATTACCTCAGACCCAAATGGTGGATAAGCTATGGGACTACCTTCACATTTATGACTTCAGACCCAAATGGTAGATAAGCTATGGGACTACCTTCACATTTATGACATCAGATCCAAAGGGTGGATAAGCTATGGGACTACCTTCACATTTATTACCTCAGACCCAAAGGGTGGATAAGCTATGGGACTACCTTCACATTTATAACTTCAGGCACAAATGGGACTACCTTCACATTTATGACTTTAGACCCAAATGGCAGATAAGCTATGGGACTACCTTCACATTTATGACTTCAGACCCAAGTGGTAGATAAGCTATGGGACTACCTTCACATTTATTACCTCAGACCCAAAGGGTGGATAAGCTATGGGACTACCTTCACATTTATAACTTCAGGCACAAATGGGACTACCTTCACATTTATGACTTTAGACCCAAATGGTAGATAAGCTATGGGACTACCTTCACATTTATGACTTCAGACCCAAATGGTAGATAAGCTATGTGGACTAGCTTGATATTTTCTATCTCCAAAATATCTTGAGGTAAGTAAACAGATTTTAATATGGCCCCATGTTGTTTGTGCTATTTACAGAACCAAATCTTTTGTCTCAGTAAGATACAAGAGGTTATCTTTGTGTTTTCAGATGCTGGCTCAGAAACATCAAGAGAAACTCCAGAATGGAAAGCAGATTGACTTGTCAGTTATGGAGAAATATCCACCCACCTTTCCAGAACTTCATGTCTAACTGCACACAGAAAATATAGATTCAAGAAGGCCTCCAGAGATCTTTACATAAAACAACTGTGGATTGGAAACAATAGTGTATGAAATAATGTTAAGATAGTCCAGACTCATAAAAAAACTCTTGCAAATGTATATCATGTTTATTTTTCTACATAACAAGCTGCTACCATGTCCTACTTGGATAAATTGTACCTTGTTTTGCTTGTCTGCATCTGCTATCCTCATTTTACATTGTGAAACACAAATATCATCATCATCGTCATCATGAGGTTAGTCAGTCCAAAAACTGGTGCTGAAGTTGTATGTTCAAGTCACTCCACTGTCCCTTACTCTTAACAATTCACTGCAGCTCTGTGTAAGTCTGAACTCCAGTATTTTTGTAAGTCTGTGTGTTAGATGCCTTCTTGTTGTAGATTATTCTTGGATGATTTCTTGATGTGGATGATATTTTGATGTCTTCTTGTTGTGGATGTTATTTGGATGTCTTTTTGTTATGGATGTTATTTGGATGTCTTCTTATTGTGGATGTTATTTGGATGTCTTCTTGTTGTGGATGTTATTTGGATGTCTTCTTGTTGTGGATGTTATTTGGATGTCTTCTTGTTGTGTATGATGTTTGGATGTCTTCTTCTTGTAGATGTTTCTTGGATGTCTTCTTGTTGTAGATGCTTCTTGGATGTCTTCTTGTTGTAGATGTTTCTTGGATGTCTTCTTGTTGTAGATGTTTCTTGGATGTCTTCTTGTTGTAGATGTTTCTTGGATGTCTTCTTGTTGTATATGTTTCTTGGATGTCTTGTTGTGGATGTTATTTGGATGTCTTCTTGTTGTGGATGTTATTTGGATGTCTTCTTATTGTGGATGTTATTTGGATGTCTTCTTGTTGTGGATGTTATTTGGATGTCTTCTTGTTGTGGATGTTATTTGGATGTCTTCTTGTTGTGGATGTTATTTGGATGTCTTCTTGTTGTGGATGTTTCTGGATGTCTTCTTCTTGTAGATGTTTCTTGGATGTCTTCTTGTTATAGATGTTTCTTGGATGTCTTCTTGTTGTAGATGTTTCTTGGATGTCTTCTTCTTGTAGATGTTTCTTGGATGTCTTCTTGTTGTAGATGTTTCTTGGATGTTTTCTGGATGTAGATGTTTCATGGATGCCTTTTTGGTATAGATGTTTTTTGGATGTCTTCTAGTTCTCTGCTCTTTATTTTGCCCTTTACTATTAACCACAGACCGTCTTGTATTGTGGCCAAGCTAAAACAGCTTTGTCTTTTTATTTATAGTTTTTAAAATCACTGTTCCTAAAGGCTTTTGAAAATGAGTCCATGTGTTCATTTGATATCTTTTCAGCTACATTCACTCTTTCCATCCTGACATATGAATATTCAACAAAACATACCCACATCCTTTTAATATGTAAATGTTGTTATTGATCGGAGTCCATTTTTCACAGCCATATGATGTTATGGGGCAGATATGCAAAGTGATAATTCTTGTCTGCCACTCAGTATTGAAGTAACTGTATGTTGGAAATGTTTATTTATCCCATATTTTTTCTTTGTCTAATGTGTTTCTAGATCTTGTTTCAACCTCACACCAATCATTCACTCTGGGTGGGGGTGAGTGGGTGCATGTGTGTAAGTGTATGTATATGTGTGTAAGTATATGTGTGTGTTAGGCCTATTGTATGGGTGGTGAGTGTGTGTGTGTATCTTAGGTTTACTTGCCGATCATCTTTACTTTTGTTTCACTACATATAATATAAATAATGCTTTATTATCAGAATGGAACTAAATCATCACTAGACCTCCAGTTCATCAAGATGTTCAAGATTCAACTAAGATAACTGAGATTCTATCAACAAAAACATATATAACCCAACCTTTCTGAAGACTGTTAAGCGTCTCGACTTTTTAAACCATGCTATCTATAAATCAGTATATCTATCCCGCACAAGCCATGTCGCCGTAATTCCTCAGGTTCAAGACCCTGGGTCCTACACTATAAGGTACTGTAAGCTGTAGATGACAGTTTGTTAATCAGTATATCTATTATTCATTTTATCTATACATCAATCTATTTATAAATCAGTATACCTATAAATCATTCTATCCATAAATCAGTCAATGAAACAGTGTAAGGTGTTGGATCTTTCTATTGTCATTTTATTCCATTAGTGTAATTCATCATAAATTTCATTTACTTGCTGTATTGTAAAGGATTACTTTAATTGCACATGGATATCTCTCTATAAGGACTCCCATATCTTCCCATAGCTCACACAAAGAGAATCTCAGCACAGTGCACAAACTCTGAAATTTAGCCTGGTCAGTAGTCTTTTTCACCTGCTATTTTAAATTGCTAACGCAAAGACATTTTTGCCCACGCAAAATTTCAAATTAGACAACCCTCCGGTGGCTTATGGGCAAGGTGTAGTACCTGATCAGGGTCATGTGAAGCCATGGGTGCAGATGGTGGATGAAGTTGAAGAGCAGCCGACAGATAGTTGTAGGTTATGGTCTCCAATTTCATGAAGGTAAGCGGGGAATCTCTGTTTAGAGACAATGGCAGTGGTCATCGACCAGTATGGTCACTGCTAAGAAAGAAAGCACTGGCAAACTAATTAGTTTCTTTATAGATGTCAAGAAAATAATGTTTCGTAGTTTTATAAAAAATCAGAGAAATGGCATGGATTAGCCTCACCCAGTAGGAGTAGTCATACACACCAGGTGACTCCAGACTGTCAGCAAGCGACAAAAGATTAACAACATTTAAAATGGAAACGTGGAAAGTTAGAACTATGAGTGGAATTAGCAAACTGAATAATATCAAGCAAGAAATGAGAAAACTGAATGTTAACATTTTAGGTATATATGAGACCAGATGGAAAGGAATGGGCATAACATCTGAGGAATATAACATAATCCATTTTTGTGGAGAGAAAATAAAGCGGTAGCAATTATAATGGATCTGGAGAGATCAAAATCTATCAAAGGATATTGGACTATGTCAGACAGAATATTACTGATAAAGTTAAGTGGCAGACCTTTTGATCTCAACATCATTTAAGTTTACACACCAACAGCAGCATGTGATGGTTTACACACATCTGGGTCCTGGCCAGTGTTACAGGTTTATGCACTGTGCTGAGATTCTCCTTGTATGATTTACAGCAGAAAACTGGAGCATTTATGAGGCATCTGTGAAAACTCAAATTGATCCTTTACAAAACAAAAGCAACCAATGCTTGTTCAGTAGCTGGAAATATTGAGTCTGTGACCATGTAACAACTGAGATGTTTGAACCTAATAAACTACTCATGAAATAAACATGAGTGTTGTGTTATATTGTCAGTGCTGTGTGACAGAGTGTTTTTATTTTGACTGTTGTCTGTGCTTTTATTTTGAGTTTCCTGTGATGCATGGTGTGCTTGTTTCAACTTACTGTTCACATCACACGGTTGTGGACTGTCCTCTGTCCTCAGTATTCAGCAAACTTTTAAGTTGCCAGGAAAAGTGGAATTCTGGCTAACAAAGAGCACCCCATTGGTGCGCACTTATCGCTGTGGATTCAATTTTCATGTGACAACATATGTTTATGAATATGGACCATTTCACAATTACTAATGAAGAAAACTGGGGCTTTATGCTTGAATGTTCATGGAATATATGGACCAAAAAAGAAGAAAAATACGAACTTTCTACAAGATATAAAGATGGAGGACAATTGGCTCATACACATCATATCTCAGAAACTAAAATACTTCAGCCATATTGGGTTGGAAAGAACAGTGATGGGAGACATAGTTGCTGGAAGAAGATGCTGTGGATGACATACACAAAGATCAACACAGGACATTGCAGACACCGTGGGCACATGGGTGCATGAGGCTGGAGAAATGGCGGAGCTTGAGAAACTTTGAGTGGGCTGTGACGAGAAACTTTGAGTGGGCTGTGACGAGAAACTTTGAGTGGGCTGTGAGGAGAAACTTTGAGTGGGCTGTGACGAGAAACTTTGAGTGGGCTGTGAGGAGAAACTTTGAGTGGGCTGTGACGAGAAACTTTGAGTAGGCTGTAACGAGCGATGTTCTGCAAAGGAGCTACATGATAATGATGTTGTCAGAGCTGTGTCAAACCATCTTTTGTTGAAGTTGTTCATGTTGTCTGTTGTCAGTGCTGTGTGAAATAGGGTTTTCATCTTGTCTGTTGTCAGTGCTGTGTGAAATAGTGTTTATATCTTGTCTGTTGTCAGTGCTGTGTGAAATAGTGTTTATATCTTGTCTGTTGTCAGTGCTGTGTGAAATAGTGTTTATATCTTGTCTGTTGTCAGTGCTGTGTGAAATAGTGTTTATATCTTGTCTGTTGTCAGTGCTGTGTGAAATAGTGTTTATATCTTGTCTGTTGTCAGTGTTGTGTGAAATAGTGTTTATATCTTGTCTGTTGTCAGTGCTGTGTGAAATAGTGTTTTTATCTTATCTGTTGTCAGTTCTGTGTGAAATAGTGTTTTTTTTATATCTTGTCTGTTGTTAGTGCTGTGTGAAATAGTGTTTTTATCTTGTCTGTTGTTAGTGCTGTGTGAAATATATTTTTTTTATCGTGTCTGTTGTCAGTGCTGTGTAAAATAGTGTTTTTTTTAAAATCTTGTCTGTTGTTAGTGCTGTGTGAAATAGTGTTTTTATCTTGTCTGTTGTTAGTGCTGTGTGAAATAGGTTTTTTTATCGTGTCTGTTGTCAGTGCTGTGTAAAATAGTGTTTTTTTTTATCTTGTCTGTTGTTAGTGCTGTGTGAAATAGTGTTTTTATCTTGTCTGTTGTCAGTGCTGTGTGAAATAGGGTTTTCATCTTGTCTGTTAGTGCTGTGTGAAATAATATTTTTATCTTGTCTGTTGTTAGTGCTGTGTGAAATAGTGTTTTTATCTTATCTGTTGTTAGTGCTGTGTGAAATAGTGTTTTTATCTTATCTGTTGTTAGTGCTGTGTGAAATAATATTTTTATCTTATCTGTTGTTAGTGCTGTGTGAAATAATATTTTTATCTTGTCTGTTGTTAGTGCTGTGTGAAACAGTGTTTTTATCTTATCTGTTGTTAGTGCTGTGTGAAACAGTGTTTTTATGTTGCCTGTGTCAGTGCTGTGTGAAGTAGTTTTTTTTTTTTTTTTTAATCTAATTTTGTCTGTTGTCAGTGCTGTGTGAAATAGTGTTTTTTTTTTAAAATCTTGTCTGTGTCAGTGCTTTGTGAAATAGTGTTTTTTTAATCATGTCTGTGTCAGTGCTTTGTGAAATAGTGTTTTTTTTTAATCTTGTCTGTTGTCAGTGCTGTGTGAAATAGAGTTTTTTTTTAAAAATTGTATCTGTTGTCAGTGCTTTGTAAAATAGTGTTTTTTTAAAAAATCTTGTCTGTTGTTAGTGCTGTGTGAAATAGTGTTTTTATCTTGTCTGTTGTTAGTGCTGTGTGAAATAGTTTTTTTTTATCGTGTCTGTTGTCAGTGCTGTGTAAAATAGTGTTTATATCTTGTCTGTTGTCAGTGCTGTGTGAAATAGTGTTTATATCTTGTCTGTTGTCAGTGCTGTGTGAAATAGTGTTTATATCTTGTCTGTTGTCAGTGCTGTGTGAAATAGTGTTTTTATCTTATCTGTTGTCAGTTCTGTGTGAAATAGTGTTTTTTTATATCTTGTCTGTTGTTAGTGCTGTGTGAAATAGTGTTTTTATCTTGTCTGTTGTTAGTGCTGTGTGAAATATGTTTTTTTTTATCGTGTCTGTTGTCAGTGCTGTGTAAAATAGTGTTTTGAAAAAAAAAAATCTTGACTGTTGTTAGTGCTGTGTGAAATAGTGTTTTTATCTTGTATGTTGTTAGTGCTGTGTGAAATAGGTTTTTTTTATCGTGTCTGTTGTCAGTGCTGTGTAAAATAGTGTTTTTTTTTTATCTTGTCTGTTGTTAGTGCTGTGTGAAATAGTGTTTTTATCTTATCTGTTGTCAGTGCTGTGTGAAATAATATTTTTATCTTATCTGTTGTTAGTGCTGTGTGAAATAATATTTTTATCTTGTCTGTTGTTAGTGCTGTGTGAAACAGTGTTTTTATCTTATCTGTTGTTAGTGCTGTGTGAAACAGTGTTTTTATGTTGCCTGTGTCAGTGCTGTGTGAAGTAGTTTTTTTTTTTTTTTTTTTAAATCTAATTTTGTCTGTTGTCAGTGCTGTGTGAAATAGTGTTTTTTTTTTTAAATCTTGTCTGTGTCAGTGCTTTGTGAAATAGTGTTTTTTTAATCATGTCTGTGTCAGTGCTTTGTGAAATAGTGTTTTTTTAATCTTGTCTGTTGTCAGTGCTGTGTGAAATAGAGTTTTTTTTAAAAATCGTATCTGTTGTCAGTGCTTTGTAAAATAGTGTTTTTTTTAAAAATCTTGTCTGTTGTTAGTGCTGTGTGAAATAGTGTTTTTATCTTGTCTGTTTTTAGTGCTGTGTGAAATAGTTTTTTTTTATCGTGTCTGTTGTCAGTGCTGTGTAAAATAGTGTTTATATCTTGTCTGTTGTCAGTGCTGTGTGAAATAGTGTTTATATCTTGTCTGTTGTCAGTGCTGTGTGAAATAGTGTTTATATCTTGTCTGTTGTCAGTGCTGTGTGAAATAGTGTTTTTATCTTATCTGTTGTCAGTTCTGTGTGAAATAGTGTTTTTTTATATCTTGTCTGTTGTTAGTGCTGTGTGAAATAGTGTTTTTATCTTGTCTGTTGTTAGTGCTGTGTGAAATATGTTTTTTTTTATCGTGTCTGTTGTCAGTGCTGTGTAAAATAGTGTTTTGAAAAAAAAATCTTGACTGTTGTTAGTGCTGTGTGAAATAGTGTTTTTATCTTGTATGTTGTTAGTGCTGTGTGAAATAGGTTTTTTTTATCGTGTCTGTTGTCAGTGCTGTGTAAAATAGTGTTTTTTTTTATCTTGTCTGTTGTTAGTGCTGTGTGAAATAGTGTTTTTATCTTGTCTGTTGTCAGTGCTGTGTGAAATAGGGTTTTCATCTTGTCTGTTAGTGCTGTGTGAAATAATATTTTTATCTTGTCTGTTGTTAGTGCTGTGTGAAATAGTGTTTTTATCTTATCTGTTGTTAGTGCTGTGTGAAATAGTGTTTTTATCTTATCTGTTGTTAGTGCTGTGTGAAATAATATTTTTATCTTATCTGTTGTTAGTGCTGTGTGAAATAATATTTTTATCTTGTCTGTTGTTAGTGCTGTGTGAAACAGTGTTTTTATCTTATCTGTTGTTAGTGCTGTGTGAAACAGTGTTTTTATGTTGCCTGTGTCAGTGCTGTGTGAAGTAGTTTTTGTTTTTTTTTTAAATCTAATTTTGTCTGTTGTCAGTGCTGTGTGAAATAGTGTTTTTTTAAAAAAATCTTGTCTGTGTCAGTGCTTTGTGAAATAGTGTTTTTTTAATCATGTCTGTGTCAGTGCTTTGTGAAATAGTGTTTTTTTTAATCTTGTCTGTTGTCAGTGCTGTGTGAAATAGAGTTTTTTTTAAAAATCGTATCTGTTGTCAGTGCTTTGTAAAATAGTGTTTTTTTTTTTAAATCTTGTCTGTTGTTAGTGCTGTGTGAAATAGTGTTTTTATCTTGTCTGTTGTTAGTGCTGTGTGAAATAGGTTTTTTTATCGTGTCTGTTGTCAGTGCTGTGTAAAATAGTGTTTATATCTTGTCTGTTGTCAGTGCTGTGTGAAATAGTGTTTATATCTTGTCTGTTGTCAGTGCTGTGTGAAATAGTGTTTATATCTTGTCTGTTGTCAGTGCTGTGTGAAATAGTGTTTATATCTTGTCTGTTGTCAGTGCTGTGTGAAATAGTGTTTTTATCTTATCTGTTGTCAGTTCTGTGTGAAATAGTGTTTTTGTATATCTTGTCTGTTGTTAGTGCTGTGTGAAATAGTGTTTTTATCTTGTCTGTTGTTAGTGCTGTGTGAAATATGTTTTTTTTATCGTGTCTGTTGTCAGTGCTGTGTAAAATAGTGTTTTGAAAAAAAAATCTTGACTGTTGTTAGTGCTGTGTGAAATAGTGTTTTTATCTTGTATGTTGTTAGTGCTGTGTGAAATAGGTTTTTTTATCGTGTCTGTTGTCAGTGCTGTGTAAAATAGTGTTTTTTTTTTATCTTGTCTGTTGTTAGTGCTGTGTGAAATAGTGTTTTTATCTTGTCTGTTGTCAGTGCTGTGTGAAATAGGGTTTTCATCTTGTCTGTTAGTGCTGTGTGAAATAATATTTTTATCTTGTCTGTTGTTAGTGCTGTGTGAAATAGTGTTTTTATCTTATCTCTTGTTAGTGCTGTGTGAAACAGTGTTTTTATGTTGTCTGTGTCAGTGCTGTGTGAAATAGTGTTTTTATCTTATCTGTTGTTAGTGCTGTGTGAAATAGTGTTTTTATCTTATCTGTTGTCAGTGCTGTGTAAAATAGTGTGTGTTTTTTTTTAAATCTTGTCTGTTGTTAGTGCTGTGTGAAATAGTGTTTTTATCTTGTCTGTTGTCAGTGCTGTGTGAAATAGGGTTTTCATCTTGTCTGTTAGTGCTGTGTGAAATAATATTTTTATCTTGTCTGTTGTTAGTGCTGTGTGAAATAGTGTTTTTATCTTATCTGTTGTTAGTGCTGTGTGAAACAGTGTTTTTATGTTGTCTGTGTCAGTGCTGTGTGAAATAGTGTTTTTATCTTATCTGTTGTTAGTGCTGTGTGAAATAATATTTTTATCTTGTCTGTTGTTAGTGCTGTGTGAAACAGTGTTTTTATCTTATCTGTTGTTAGTGCTGTGTGAAACAGTGTTTTTATGTTGCCTGTGTCAGTGCTGTGTGAAGTAGTTTTTTTTTTTTTTTTTAAATCTAATTTTGTCTGTTGTCAGTGCTGTGTGAAATAGTGTTTTTTAAAAAAAATCTTGTCTGTGTCAGTGCTTTGTGAAATAGTGTTTTTTTTAATCATGTCTGTGTCAGTGCTTTGTGAAATAGTGTTTTTTTAATCTTGTCTGTTGTCAGTGCTGTGTGAAATAGAGTTTTTTTTAAAAATCGTATCTGTTGTCAGTGCTTTGTAAAATAGTGTTTTTTTTTAAAATCTTGTCTGTTGTTAGTGCTGTGTGAAATAGTGTTTTTATCTTGTCTGTTGTTAGTGCTGTGTGAAATAGTGTTTATATCTTGTCTGTTGTCAGTGCTGTGTGAAATAGTGTTTATATCTTGTCTGTTGTCAGTGCTGTGTGAAATAGTGTTTATATCTTGTCTGTTGTCAGTGCTGTGTGAAATAGTGTTTATATCTTGTCTGTTGTCAGTGCTGTGTGAAATAGTGTTTATATCTTGTCTGTTGTCAGTGCTGTGTGAAATAGTGTTTTTATCTTATCTGTTGTCAGTTCTGTGTGAAATAGTGTTTTTTTATATCTTGTCTGTTGTTAGTGCTGTGTGAAATAGTGTTTTTATCTTGTCTGTTGTTAGTGCTGTGTGAAATATGTTTTTTTTATCGTGTCTGTTGTCAGTGCTGTGTAAAATAGTGTTTTGAAAAAAAAATCTTGACTGTTGTTAGTGCTGTGTGAAATAGTGTTTTTATCTTGTATGTTGTTAGTGCTGTGTGAAATAGGTTTTTTTATCGTGTCTGTTGTCAGTGCTGTGTAAAATAGTGTTTTTTTTTATCTTGTCTGTTGTTAGTGCTGTGTGAAATAGTGTTTTTATCTTGTCTGTTGTCAGTGCTGTGTGAAATAGGGTTTTCATCTTGTCTGTTAGTGCTGTGTGAAATAATATTTTTATCTTGTCTGTTGTTAGTGCTGTGTGAAATAGTGTTTTTATCTTATCTCTTGTTAGTGCTGTGTGAAACAGTGTTTTTATGTTGTCTGTGTCAGTGCTGTGTGAAATAGTGTTTTTATCTTATCTGTTGTTAGTGCTGTGTGAAATAGTGTTTTTATCTTATCTGTTGTCAGTGCTGTGTAAAATAGTGTGTTTTTTTTTAAAATCTTGTCTGTTGTTAGTGCTGTGTGAAATAGTGTTTTTATCTTGTCTGTTGTCAGTGCTGTGTGAAATAGGGTTTTCATCTTGTCTGTTAGTGCTGTGTGAAATAATATTTTTATCTTGTCTGTTGTTAGTGCTGTGTGAAATAGTGTTTTTATCTTATCTGTTGTTAGTGCTGTGTGAAACAGTGTTTTTATGTTGTCTGTGTCAGTGCTGTGTGAAATAGTGTTTTTATCTTATCTGTTGTTAGTGCTGTGTGAAATAGTGTTTTTATCTTATCTGTTGTTAGTGCTGTGTGAAATAGTGTTTTTATCTTATCTGTTGTTAGTGCTGTGTGAAATAGTGTTTTTATCTTATCTGTTGTTAGTGCTGTGTGAAACTGTTTTTATGTTGCCTGTGTCAGTGCTGTATGAAGTAGTTTTTTTTTTTTTTTTTTTAAATCTAATTTTGTCTGTTGTCAGTGCTGTGTGAAATAGTGTTTTTTTTATCTTGTCTGTGTCAGTGCTTTGTGAAATAGTGTTTTTTAATCATGTCTGTGTCAGTGCTTTGTGAAATAGTGTTTTTTTTTTAAAAATCTTGTCTGTTGTCAGTGCTGTGTGAAATAGAGTTTTTTTTATCTTGTTTGTGTCAGTGCTGTGTGAAATAGTGTTTGTTTTTTAAATTTTGTCTGTTGTCAGTGCTGTGTGAAATAGTGTTTGTTTTTTAAATTTTGTCTGTTGTCAGTGCTGTGTGAAATAGTGTTATTTTTTTAAAAATCTTGTCTGTTGTCAGTGCAATGTGAAATCGTGATTTTTATGTTGTCTGTTATTAGTGCTGTGAGAAACTGTTTGTATTGTCTGTTGTTAGTGCTGTGTGAAACTGTTGTTTATGTGTCTGTTGTCAGTGCTGTATGAAATAGTCTTTTTAATGTTATCAATTGTTAGTATTGTGTGAACATTTGTTTAATTTATGTTGTCTGTATTCAATAGTGCTTTTTATTTCAGATGCTGTCAGTGCTGTGTGAAATAGTAATTGTTATGTTGTCTGTTGTCAGTGCTGTGACTGTGTGAACTAGGAAGTGAAGTGTGAATCCCCGAGTATGTCAGTTTGTAAACTGTGTTTATTTCCTTCAATCTCCGGACTCTGATTAAACTAATTAACTGTTTCTCTGGAGCGATTACAGTCTGGTCAGATAAATAAAGTGGTCAATAGGTAACAGTCACGACTGTAACAGGATACAACACTGCGCAATTGATATAAGCAATTTCTTGCTTAGTGTCACTTATTTTCCCGGGAGGAAAGTGGAATCAACAAGCACATCTTCAAGATTATTTTCTGTTGGAATTATTGAATGACTTCCTCCCCCGATGTGTCTCCACCTTGACGTGGTGGGGTGGGGGGGGGGGGGGGGGGGGGGGGGGGCTTGCGTGTCCCATCGACCCCATGTGCTTGCCGATGGGTGAAAACTACATATCGGACGGCTCGTGGGATAGGGACCAGACTAAGAGAGACGCAACCTGCTGCTCTGCAGGTAAGACTGAGGATAGCAGTCAAAATCAGGCAAACGATCCCTAAATCTCAGTTCGGGCATAACCTCTAAGGCTCCCATCCGAGGTGTATGGCTGAACGTCTCTAAGCCATAAACTCTCGGAAGTGAGAGCCTAGCCGACACAAACCTACATCAAAATTGTGATGATGTGCTGAGAACGCTACATGCTCGGCGCAGATTCGTTCGATGGCTCTTAGCTGGGAGATATGAGGTATCCGCGGATGAAAGGGCCTGACCGTCACTCGCCCACAGGCGCACGGAGGTAAGGTGCTGAGCCGGCAGCACATGTAGCCTACCTCGTGAGTGAGTACAAAAGGTGGAAAAACACCTCGGTCGCACGTCTCGCAGACGTCCGATAGTCTGTAACCACACTCATGGAGTGAGTGTAGTCAAAGGTGGAAAATTGTCTCGTTGACACGAAATGGAACGCCTGTCTTGCGAATCCATTACGTGGCAGCCCGAAGCGAAAGCTTGCTGTGTGGAAGCCGAAACAAAAGTCTCGAAACCCGAGGAAGGCTGACCTCATTAAAAAATGCCCGCCGGAAGCCGGAAGTGTCGTCCTCCGGGTGGCAAACTAAAAATTGACACTACGCATTTACGTCCGAGTGAAATGTCTCGTCCGAATGTCTCTCGTGCTAGGAACAGCTCTGACTACCTAGTTTCCGAATGCCGCTCTTGTTCGGAACAGCTCTGACTAGGTAGTTTTCCGAATGTCTGTCGTGCCTGGAACAGCTCTGACGGGCGCAACGACAAGCACATGTCCGAAAACTCGCTGAGTGGATACCGTCTGCAAACCTGTATGGTTTGTGCGGGAATGGCCCGGGGCAAACGAAATGACCAATATATTGAAGTGAGGATTTAAAGCAGCCATGAGCAGGACGTGACGATTCCCTCGGCTCGCCCAGAACCAGGGCGTTATGTGTCGGCCCTGCAACTATGGAAGCAACCTTGGATGGCGGAAAATGCTATGGACTGTCCCTGCCTTCCTTTGAGGGATGACCGTTGTCTTCGACCGTTCTAACTTGGCCAGCATGGATGTAGACGGCACCACAAAAGTGAGAGTCTCCCAGGAATGCTATCTGGTCAAAAAAGCACGCTAAAGTCGATGTGTTGGCCTACGGGTTTCGGCCCAAGGGCGCATAACAGACACACCGCAATCACATCTGAAAAAACACTCCGGATGAACGAAAAGAAGAAGAAGAAGAAGAATGACTTCTGTCTACACTCCTCCCTTCTGTCTTCCCTTCCATATATCTATTCCTTTCTCTCTCTCTCTATTATTCCCTCAACACATACTCCGACAACAGTTCCTTTCAACGATTAATAAAATATTTATTAATAAAAACTATGTCTGGTGTATGTATGGACTGTGTAAGTGTAGTTGATAGTGTATTCTATTGTTGGTGCAAGACTGAACTCGTAATGTCTATCAGCGGTGTCACATCTCGCCCCAATCATTCCGCAAAACCACAGGACAGCACATCAAACAGGAAAGCTCTCACCCTGGATGATCCGTATGCTTGAGTGAAGGTAAATCCGTTATTGACCGAAACAAAACTGTTCACCACTGGATCACCGTACAGTATTAATATTCCAGTAAGCTTATGAATTCGCCCGAGTCTGTTTCATGAAAGTACTTATCCAACACCGAAAAACTACATCACCACAGTTCAGCATATTGTCTCTATGAGTAGCACTGTTTTGACTTGTCTAATGTTTCTTAATTATGCGTCCAAGACGTATGTAGTTTTATTTTACTTTGCGTTCTGCAAACTTATATTTCTTTTTCCATTATTACTGTGGTTATCTAATTATTCTTTGCTTATTCTTCAACGTTCCTTTAAAGGTATGTTTATTTCGTATAGACCTTGTATAGGTTGTTCCTTGGTTTATTGAGGTATTTGCTCTCCTCACAAATGAAATGCTTTGAGGTTATCAATAAAGCTTTTCCTGTACACAAGAAGTATGTGTCTATCTTCTCTGATATATCCGGATGGGAGGTGGAACCTGTGAGAAGTATAACAGATCAAGTGATAAGCGTCTGCCACTTAATACTACTTATGCAAGTGTCCTTCTCCAGCCATAATGACAAGGCTTCCGAAGTAAACACCCACATAAGACATATGAATTCACCAAAGTCTAAACTATTCACTAATAGAAAGCAATGGTAAACGCTATGCACACACATCTATTTTCCTATGCTAAAATTATACTCTAATATTAGTTTTACCTTATATATATATATAGAATTAATGTAAGCCCCCGAATCGAAATTTATCCGCACATAAGCACTCTATCCCATTGTAAGGGGGATATTTCTTTTCATTACGGGACACATAAATCCATCTTTCCGCCCAGTTTGGTAGCACACTAAACAGAAACCCCATGTTCTGCTATTTATAACGAGTGTCCAATCTTCCGGTGATTGTTTGATCTACCATCCTCAACCCTCATCTCTTGACATATCCTGCCCATCAAAAGCGGTGAAATCACGTAGTGGTTAGTTGTTCGTTTCTCTCCGTTGTCACGCTGTTCCCCTGACGCTGATACTTCAAATCATTCTCCGTTCATTTTTCCTCCACGCGATTTCCCCCGGTTCTCCGTGTCCGTACGATCCGACCGTCAGGCAATGAACTCTGCAACACCTGTATCCTATTTTTATATTAGTAGGTCAATGATCTTTACTTTATTCCTCCTCTCAGAATGAAGTACACAATTGTTAACCCTCCTCCATTGCATTTTGATCTGTAAGTTATCAAGGAATCACTAAACTGCAGTTTTTCCGTGACATAGGCCCCCCTCTTAAGAGAGTTGACCGCGTCGACTCTTCATCATTGTAGTTTTGATTCCTATGATCCTCCAACTTATTCCTCTTCCTCTGGAGTTGGATGTCTAGATAAGAAATCTGCTCCTACATTCTCCTTACCAGAGATGTATTCCACTGTGAAGTCCTGTTGCAGCAACAACGTCCATCACATCCACCGTGCGTTGAGCTTCTCTGAAGTAGCTATGAACATCACGTGTTGATGATATGATTGGATCCTCACATGGATCAACACCTCATCCAGTAGGCGACCTCATAGACACCCTACCATACTACTCATGATCACCATTAGTGCTGGCACATCGACCCTGTACGTTCAGTCGACCTCCTTTCGACTGGCGTAAGCGATGGCTCACAATACAGACGGATCGTCCCATCCTTACTGTAACACTGTTTCCATATTCTCTTGGTTTCCCCTGGCTTTTCCTCTGGGGATGTTCCGCCTCGTCCGCGTTGGACCGAGTCGTCTTTCCCAAATCTCCTGGACTTTTGCTTCCAGGACCATCTTGGGCGATATTGGATCTGGTCAGCCAATCTTCGGTTGGAGTCCTGGGTATTTCTCGCCTTTCCTGACGTTACCCACCCCTTCTAAACTTGGTTACTAGTAAAAGTCTCCCTCTTGTCCTTTCCCTGACGTGTGATTTCCCTCCTCCTTTCGTTGGGTAAATCTGACCTATCACGTACTGTCCCATAGGCCCTCCTATGTTGTAATGGCGATCTCTGGTCTTCGTCTGGACTGGTAACCTTTGTCCCAATGGCTGCCATCACCATAAAGTGGGAAGTTTTGCTCTCGGATCTCTCCTCATATTTCCTAATGAGATGTCTAGGGAGATTTTTCTGCTCTTCCCCGATCCGTATGATGTAGATGTTCTTTGACACAAACTTTTCCACAGGATATGGTCCTTTCCATCCTACTTGGAGTATATTGGTCTCTGCTGGACCCCACACTTCCACTTTGTCTTCCACTTTAAGAGCTATTTTACTCTTAGTTCGCTTGTTGGGTGGTGCGTTCTGGCACTCCGAACAAGACTTCAACCACCGGCGTACATCTCCGGTCATTCCTGGCCAGCAATAATGGCTGGAAATTTGCTGCAAGGTCTCTCTGACACCCATATGTCGATTCTCGCCTATGATGTGTCCACTCTGAAGAATGTGAGGACGGTGGGTCTCTGGAACCACCCACTGCTCGTGCAGGTTATCTCCCCTCCCAGCTCTCCGATAGAGTAGTCGATTCTTCAGAAAGTACTGTCCCCGTTCTGGTGGCTCAGCACTTCTTTGCAGCTTCCTGTAGCAAGGACGTAACGTAGTATCCTTCCTCTGGGCAGTATGCAATTCTCCTATCCCTGAGTTGTCGCATAGTGTCTCTGCCTCTTTTTCCTTCCCCTGAGATCCACTGGTTACTGTTCCCTTGTGGGCTGGCTGTTTGGGCATCCCCAAAAAGACATATTTCGTGCCAATGATCATGGGAAATAAGGAGTCAGATAATACAGCAGCTGGAATAATGCCCGTGACGTATCTGGATTTAATCTCCACCTTGGCGATTGGCAGCGTCATGGTAACAGCACTCCTCATTGCCGGCTGTATCTCTATGGTCTCCCCTGTAAGTTGGTCTGGGAATACCAAGCTGACGTCTATCACAGCTTCCCCATCCAAACCGGTATCGTAGAGACAAACAACCTGCTGGCCATTGACTTCAATCAGTTCGACCACAGGTGGCCTCTCTTGGTCCGGAGTGTCTTCCATCTCCTTGACCGTTTCCTTGCCTTCCTCTTTTGATTCCTCGAGGTTGGTTATGCAATTGGCGTCTTCTGCCTTGCATCCGCAGTCCACAGTATTATGTGTTGTCGACTGGCAGTGTGTGCACCATTTTCCTTTCCTAGGTTTCCGTGTGTCCTTTTTGTTCCTAGCTCCTTCGCCGACCTCATCCTTGCCTGTGATCACCGTCGTAGGAATCACTTTGCATGCTGCGAAGTAAGAACTTTTAGGTTTCTATCTGCAGTCCTTCGTGTTATGAGAGGGCACCTTGCAGAATGAACACCACTTCTCGGACCACTGTCGTTTCGCTGAATAATTCGAGGTGTTCTTGTTTCCTTCATTCACCTTCTCTGAACTCTCCTCTGTGTGCTTTATATAAGGTTCCACTTTTTTTTCTTTCCCGTGCTTAGATTTCTTTTGGTCTTGTTTCTCCAGACCTTTGGTTTGAATACTGAGTTCCGCAGCCTCCCCATGTACCTCTACGAATCGTTCCGCCAGCTTATTCACAACATCAATCCGTTCCGCCCCTTGTTCTCCCAAGAAGGTTCTGAGAGGTTTCGACATTTGCTTTCGCATCTGGTCGACCACCATCATCTCTTCGAGACTCTCATAATCCCTCTTGAATTCTGCCAAGTCCATCCATTTCTGGAGATAGGATTTCAGCCTCAGACTGTAGGCTGCGAATAGCTCTCCCGGCTCTCATCTAGACGATCTAAACTTTTTCCGATACGTTTTTGCTGTGACCTCATAATGCTTCATCAAAGCGGCTTTTAATTCCTCGTACTGATTTTCATGTCCTGGTGGTAGGCGTGTGTAGACCTCGTACCCTGAACCATGTAAAGCCTGGGATAATTTAAGAGCCAATCGGCTTCTATCCAGTCCCATAGCGACTGCCATAGCCTCGAACCGATTCGCAAAGTTGTCAAATTTTTCTTTAGACTCCTCATAAACAGCTAAGGGAAACTTCATTGCATGGTAGCTAGATCCACTCATGTTGGTTGCACCATGTATCGATGATCCTCCTTCCGCGCCATCTATTCTCCCTTAGTTTGTGTTTTGAGTTCCATCTCTTTCATGCGGTATCCATGTTCCCGTATCTTGTTTGCCTCTTCCGCGTCCAACCTCTTTTTGGTCTGCTCCACTTCAGCATCCAACCGCTTGTTGATCTGTTCCATTTCCATGCGTTTCAATTCCAACTCAGCCTTCCGATCTTCTCGTTCTGCTTGACGAATTTCCCTCTCTCTCTCCTGTACGTAATCCGTTAGGGCCGAACCAGATAACCCTATTTCTTCCCCGTTGGCCCTAAGTTCTGCTGTTGTTAGTTTAGGAGTGGCCATATTAAAGAAGGTAAGTCAGCAAATAGAGTACAGACACTTCAAGGCAGTAAAGCAATACTCACTATAGAATTATATTCTACCTAGAACCTATATCATTTATCTATGTCTATCCAATATTATTAATCTACTACACCACACAGTACAATCACAACCACTCTCTCATCCACAAGAGGAGATATAGGATAAAGACTTATGTAGACGCGTGACCGTGTGACTAGGTATGTAATGTGTCTTACTACCTATCCACATTCACCCTGTCTGGAACTTTCTCACTGTAAAGTCACCAGCATTAATGAAATGTTTCTACCATAAATGTAATGGCACCATATATCCAATGGACATCCTTCCATTAAAAGTCATCAATGTATACTTATATTTATTCCAATCAATATGTCCCAACATGCAGGTACCCCTCTATGCATATGCCCTGTTATGCCTCCAGTTCATGTGGGTATTATGTAATTACCCCGCTCGCTCCACCAATTACGTCACTTATTTTCCCGGGAGGAAAGTGGAATCAACAAGCACATCTTCAAGATTATTTTCTGTTGAAATTATTGAATGACTTCTGTCTACACTCCTCACTTCTTTCTTCCCTTCCATATATCTATTCATTTCTCTCTCTCTATTATTCCCTCAACACATACTCCGACAACAGTTCCTTTCAACGATTAATAAAATATTTATTAATAAAAACTATGTCTGGTGTATGTATGGACTGTGTAAGTGTAGTTGATAGTGTATTCTATTGTTGGTGCAAGACTGAACTCGTAATGTCTATCAGCGGTGTCACATCTCGCCCCAATCATTCCGCAAAACCACAGGACAGCACATCAAACAGGAAAGCTCTCACCCTGGATGATCCGTATGCTTGAGTGAAGGTAAATCCGTTATTGACCGAAACAAAACTGTTCACCACTGGATCACCGTACAGTATTAATATTCCAGTAAGCTTATGAATTCGCCCGAGTCTGTTTCATGAAAGTACTTTTCCAACACCGAAAAACTACATCACCACAGTTCAGCATATTGTCTCTATGAGTAGCACTGTTTTGACTTGTCTAATGTTTCTTAATTATGCGTCCAAGACGTATGTAGTTTTATTTTACTTTGCGTTCTGCAAACTTATATTTCTTTTTCCATTATTACTGTGGTTATCTAATTATTCTTTGCTTATTCTTCAACGTTCCTTTAAAGGTATGTTTATTTCGTATAGACCTTGTATAGGTTGTTCCTTGGTTTATTGAGGTATTTGCTCTCCTCACAAATGAAATGCTTTGAGGTTATCAATAAAGCTTTTCCTGTACACAAGAAGTATGTGTCTATCTTCTCTGATATATCCGCATGGGAGGTGGAACCTGTGAGAAGTATAACAGATCCAGTGTTAAGCGTCTGCCACTTAATACTACTTATGCAAGTGTCCTTCTCCAGCCATAATGACAAGGCTTCCGAAGTAAACACCCACATAAGACATATGAATTCACCAAAGTCTAAACTATTCACTAATAGAAAGCAATGGTAAACGCTATGCACACACATCTATTTTCCTATGCTAAAACTATACTCTAATATTAGTTTTACCTTATATATATATAGAATTAATGTAAGCCCCCGAATCGAAATTTATCCGCACATAAGCACTCTATCCCATTGTAAGGGAGGATATTTCTTTTCATTACGGGACACATAAATCCATCTTTCCGTCCAGTTTGGTAACACACTAAACAGAAACCCCATGTTCTGCTATTTATAACGAGTGTCCAATCTTCCGGTGATTGTTTGATCTACCATCCTCAACCCTCATCTCTTGACGTATCCTGCCCATCAAAAGCGGTGAAATCACGTAGTGGTTAGTTGTTCGTTTCTCTCCGTTGTCACGCTGTTCCCCTGACGCTGATACTTCAAATCATTCTCCGTTCATTTTTCCTCCACGCGATTTCCCCCGGTTCTCCGTGTCCGTACGATCCGATCGTCAGGCAATGAACTCTGCAACACATGTATCCTATTTTTATATTAGTAGGTCAATGATCTTTACTTTATTCCTCCTCTCAGAATGAAGTACACAATTGTTAACCCTCCTCCATTGCATTTTGATCTGTAAGTTATCAAGGAATCACTAAACTGCAGTTTTTCCGTGACACTTAGTATATATTAAATATAATTATAATTAACCGCCCATTTCTCTTTCCTATGTGAATGATAGTTACAATAATACGGAACAAACATTTTCAAGATGTGTGTTTTAGTACTTTAATATCAAACTCCCAGATACATCTGTAACGAAAATAAACAAAACTACAGGAAATTAGAACAGGAGACTATTTTTTTTCTTCATAAAATAACCAAGAAGAATGGTTATAATACATTTTTTTTTAAAATGTATCTAGGTGCACTGCGCAAATGCACAAACAACACAAATATGGGTATCCATTGGGTTGACAAAATTCTAGAAGACCTGGACTTTGCCGACGACATAGTGCTTTTGAGTTCAACACACCCGGATGCCCAAGAGAAAATAAACCACCTCCAAAATGTTTCAGGGCAAATTGGTCTCCAAATTAACACCACAAAAGCAAAGACTATTGATCTTACCAACAGTTCAGATGACACCAAATTGAACAGCTACGTTCTTGAAAAAGTCAACAGCTTTACATACCTAGGAAGCAAAATGACATCTACAGGGGACTCAACACCAGAAATATCATCTAGAATCGCACTGGCATCTAGTGCCTTCAATAAACTGTCAAACATCTGGAAGTCAAAGACACTCAGCAAACACACAAAACTTAAAATCTTCAACTCTTGTGTGATTCCAGTATTAACGTATGGATGTGAAAGTTGGAAATCAACAGTAGCTTTAGATAAACAATTAGACAATTTTGAGAACAAATGTCTTAGAAGGCTTCTAAACATCCACTGGACAGACTTCAGAACCAATTCGCAAATAAGACAAGAGACTAAGCAAGATACAGTATCCAATTTCATAAGAAGACGCCGTTGGAACTACATCGGCCATGTACTCAGAATGGACAAGTCAAGACTCCCATACCAAGCCCTCATATGGTCACCAGTAGGGAAAAGAAAACGGGGAAGACCAAGAGAGACCCTGCGTAGAACCATCATTAGAGAAGGCTCATTCAATGGCCAAGTAAATATCCAAGATCTACAACAGGTAGCAGCGAACCGCCAAGCGTGGAGAGACAGGACTTCTGCCCTATGCGCCGCCTTAGGCTCAAGAGGAAAGACTAAGGTGCACTGACAAGTTTGCTAAGGCACATGAGAAATAACTCTAATATACTGAATTCTAACAATTGCTTTTTTTTAATTAAAAGGGCATCACACAAGTTGCTAATTTAGTTTAGTTTAGTCGATGGATCAACATCACGGCACACGGGTGTAACCCATAAGTGCTCCGTTCTCCTCCTAACCCAAACCTGAGTCTGGAGAAACTCAGCTCAGTGCACGAACTCCGTAGCACCGGTGAGGATCCTGAAATACTTTGGGTAGATTTTTAACTCGAAATTTTGCTACTCTTTTTCGATTTCCAACTGCCAAGGGATTTTTTACGTGCGCGGCAATACACACGGGCGTCCGATCTCATTACCCAGAGACCAGGGGGAAATTTTATTACTAGAAGTCCACGTGAAAAAAAAATCCCCGGGGCTTGAACCCGGGACTTCCAGCTCTCGAAGCGGGCACCATACTCCGAGACCACGCAGTCCCCTCCTTTCACAAGTTGCTTAATTTAGAAGTGTAAATAATAAAACATAATTGTCAAAAATACCAATAAAATCAAAATGTATCTTGGAAACTATATGTAATTTTAACAAAAACATAATTTTACAAATATTCTAGTCAAATCTGAGTACCAAGTCTAATTCAAACCAGTGTTAACTCTGTGAATACCAAATGAACACACCGCCATCTTCATGACAATGTGGCATGTCTCTGCAGAATGTTGCTCTCCTCAGAATCTACCGGAGAGATTCTCGATCCTTCCCAGTTCTTCTGCCTCACTGTATGGTCATGCCCTGGGTGTCTTTAATGCGTTGTGTCTACGGTTGTGATGATCGAGCCTTGTCTCTTCTCAACGCAGACATGTTCACATTAAGTTTGTTTTCCTACCCGTCTTACTTCCTTCCCTCTCCTCCTCACTCCCTGTTTCCCATCCTTCCTTCCCCCTTCTCTTCCCCCTTGCCTTCTCCGTTACCTTCATCATTTACCTTCATTTACTTCCTCTCTCCCCTTCTCTACCTCCTTGCCTGCCTTCTCTTCCCCTTCCCTCCCTCCTTCCCTGCCTTCTCTTCCCCTTCCCTCCCTCCTTCCCTGCCTTCTCTTCGCCTCTTCCCCCTCCCTTTCTTTGTTTCTTTGTTTCTTTGTTTCTTTGTTTCTTTGTTTCTTTGTTTCTTTGTTTCTTTCTTTCTTTCTTTCTTTCTTTCTTTCTTTCCTTCTTCCCTTTATTTCTTTCCTTTCTTTCTTTCATTCCTTTCTTTCTTTCTTTCTTTCTTTCTTTCTATCTTTCTGTCCTTCTTTCTTTCTTTCATTTATTTTCTTTCTTTCTTTCTTTCTTTCTTTTCTTTCTTTCTTTCTTTCTTTCTTTCTTTCTTTCCTGTCCTTTATTTTCTTTCCTTTAATTTTCTTTCTTTCTTTCTTTCTTTCTTTCTTATCCTTTATTTTCTTTCCTTTCATTTTCTTTCTTTCTTTCTTTCTTTCTTTCTTTCTTTCTTGTCCTTTATTTTTTTTCCTTTCATTTTCTTTCTTTCTTTCTTCCTTTCTTCCCTTGTTTATGCCATATATATTAAATCTCGTGTCTTAAACTAATGAATTTTCGGCATCCTTTAACGTTATCTCAGTGTGGTCTGTCAGGTGAGTGAGCTTCTGTTCTATGTCGGCCTCAGTGTTGCATTTCTAGCTGCAGTTGGGCTAGTGTCCACCACTACTATAATATGCGTACATCTCATCTCTCAGATCGGTGTAACCAAACAACTCGAAATCTAAAGCGTACTTTTGGCTGAGCTTCTCAAACATTGCCTTAGATATAGACAAGAAAGCTGTCTTTTTAAACTCTTTCTTAGCATCCTTCATTTTCTTTGGGTTCTGAAGTCCAGATTTCCTAGCTGCCTTAACCTGGGCCATAAAATCTGCTTCAATGTCTTGGAGATCTGTCACTTCTGGGATCTCGTAGTTGAAGTCTGGGTCGATGTAGCCTCTCCATTGGAAGTTGTGCCACAGGCGGTAAGCAATCTCTTTTGGAGACAGGCAAGGCTTGTAAAAGGGCAATATCTTGCTTTTGTAGAAATGGTGGAAATTGTAGTAGCTGATGATATTGATTTCTTCGTCAATCTGAAAGTGAGGGTCAAAACAACAAGAATTGTTGAATAAATAATGTATGGTGTAGAAATGTTGTACTTAGCTTTACACTGGTTGGGCCTGCACTGCTCTGTGGGGATGTTGGTGCATGCTAAGGCAAATGTCGTCAAGGTTCTTCGGTATAATGCGTATAGCGCAGAAGAACCGATCACGGTCTGCAGAGAACGGTGCTGCGGAGAATGACCAGAGGCTCAAGCCGACACTCAGGACTCTGAGACAAGGCCAGACAGACTGCCGGCAATGTGGCCAAAGGGTTACACATGCAATTCGCAATCCCGTATACCACTTTCGAAACACAGTCGCTGGGGATTTGATAGCCGACCGCCTTGCGTCGATTTCCATACAATGGTATAAGTGCCAGTCGTTCAGAAATTACCAAGAAATCACAGTCAAAAATGCTGGGGTTGACTGCGACGATCTGTAAAACAATATGCAACTGACTTTTAACTGGTATCATTACTATTGGGACTCTTCGCTGGCTATTGAAGATGAGGATGGAGCACGTATAGTCATGATCCGAGTTCTGTAATGTTGGTTCTTGACTGAACTCAACTCAATCTTTTCCTAATATGCCAAAGTTTCTTTTGGCTTTCTTCTTACCAACGCCTGAATGCCTATATAGACAGGACAAGCAAGAAAGGGCAAGCAGGAACTCGAGCACTTAAAAGACTGGACGAGGCATCGGAGAAGGCCTCGTGCTGGCTATGGAGTACATGTAATGATGGTTGGGACTGTGGTCAACTGCCGGGGGAAGAAGCTGGCTTTCCCGCGGGCAGTTACGGTGCAGTGATAAGGCTGGTAGCTGCACCGGGCGCTCAGTGTTCGCTCTCCGAGAGTGGGATGGCTTCTGGGTAGACACATTTAACGTTATCGATATGGGGATGGCACAATAACGAAGGTGAAGGTGAATACGTACGA
Source organism: Cepaea hortensis (assembly GCA_963921405.1). Taxonomy (NCBI): domain Eukaryota; kingdom Metazoa; phylum Mollusca; class Gastropoda; order Stylommatophora; family Helicidae; genus Cepaea; species Cepaea hortensis. Next base: position 72,366,562 of record OY992891.1, on the reverse strand, counting down.
CAGGAGAAAAAACGGCCGGGAGTCATAACCGTGAGAATGTTAAGAAGGTATAGCGTCGAAACATTCGGCGAGAGGGTGGGGGACTACTTTTGATGCTTAGAAGACTCCTGTTGTGCTTGCTCCGCCGTGGAGTTTTTGCCACTAGACACTTCTTTCTGGTTTTGTAAAAAGTCAACCAGCTGATAGTTATCTAAAGAAACTTACTTGAGCCTGTTCGTCTAGGTTTTCAATTATGTTCTCCAGCTTCATCTGCGAGAGAACCACCCTAGCGTCTGCAGTAAAAGTCTCCATTGTGCTGATATGGGTAGCTTGAAAACTGCAAGGATTGCAGACTTTGTGAATCGGCATCCAATGAGGCTCCATTTGATTAAATCCAAGTTCAACAAATTCAGAAAAGGTCATATATTTCCCACATTTATTTCTAACTTCCGTTGTTGTTCTACTTCCATTTGTCTTGTTTTCAAATATTTTAGCCATTTCATTGAAATGATTTCTCAGAAAGTCTGTGTTTATTATTGAAGATGAGTTTCCCTGTAGTTTTTCAGCCATTATTACAACTTCAGATTTCCAAAAATCTGGGAGGTATATTTTGTCCAAGTAGGCAGACAAAAGGCGGGAGTAAGGATCTCTGGCGATGATAAGTCTTGTCGGGTACTCTGTGGTTGTGAATTCTGTGCTGTTGAACCGAACTAGTATACCATATTGGCTGTGTACAGTTTCACGTGTCATGGATCCAATGGTCTCCTTAATGTTTTTGTTCTGTAAATAAACAATAATGCCGTGTAAACTTCCTTTATAGACAGATGATGAATGAATCACCCAAAGCAATGAGAAGTAGATTGTGAGCTTTACCAGAACACGATTTCAAGTAACAAAATGGACGTTGCGGCTAAAGATTTCGTCAGCACAAAATAAACAAACACAAACAGACACAAATTCATTAAAAACAATACATGAAAGTATAAATATGAAAGTTACTTATCTGTATCCTTGTTGTGGGCTGGGCAGGCCTTTTAAAGGATCATTGTGTATAATTGCAGTGAAATGAATGAAGTGGATGTATAGTTAAGCGGTTCAATCAGTGCAGGATTTACGTATAAGCTACACAAGCTATAGCTTGGGGCCCCCAAGAAAGTGGGGGTCCCAAAAAATATTGTCCGAGTGAGCAATTTGTCACCGACACAGAATATCTGGACTTATAAAGGGCCCCATATTTCAAATAGCTTAGGGTCTTATCAAGTCTAAATCCGGCCCTGCGTTCAATGGGATAAAGGTCAACAGAGAAAGATGCATGTAGTGGGTAACATTTGTTTCTTGTTAAGACTGGTCTGACACTGGCACACTATTTAAACTGAATGGGGAGATTCATTATGTTACAGTTTACCATTGTTGCAAGACAATAATTAGATGCACTATGTTACACTCTTACAAGTCAATAAGTAATAAGCACAAGCATTTTGTTACACTGATGCATTGTTAGAAATCAATAAGTAGATGCATTGTGTTACACTGTTACAGCTCAATAAGTAGATGCATTGTGTTAACCATTATTATTGTCGCAAATCAGTAATTAGATGAGTTGTGTTACACTGTTACAACTCTGTAAGTAGATGCATTGTGTTACACTTAGTCAGCAGATCATCCACATTGCACATCAAACTATTAGTCCATAAGAGCTCAGATCCTCTTCTCAGTAGCTCCCTCCGCTGTGTAGCGACTAACGACATCAGCTCTGTGTTAGTTGACTATTCTTCTTTGGCTTCCCTCGTAGCGCTCAAGTCTTGCTTGATCCCGTCTGCCTTGATATTCTAGCAGTCTGTGAAAACTGCAGAATGACACCGATCCTTTGAGGGATTTACACGCCCTACCTCTCTGGGGCCGTTTGTGGTGTTTATCTCCCACCACAGCCAAGCCTGCAAGCCTCTCTACACATTCGTTTCCTTTTTCATCCGCGCGTCCTGGCCCACAAAGGAAACAGATATTAGACAGCCTTGACATCTTCAGAGATTCAAGATTGTGTTACACTGTTATAACTCAAAAAGTAAATACATTGTGTTACAGTTACAACTTAATTAGTAGATGCGCTGTGTTGCATACACTGTTACAACTCAATAAGTAGATGCACTATGTTACACTGTTACAACTTAATAAGTAGATGAATTGTGTCACAACTGTTACAACTCTATATGTAGACGCATTGTGTTACAACTGTTGCAATCCAATTATAAGCGGAGGTAGTATGTTACATTGTTACAAATGATTAAGCAGATGCATTGTTGTCATAAATGTACTGGATATGGTCCTTGTGAATATCTGCGTGTGTGTGTGTGATGTATGTAGATCAAGCTCTCAAAGTGGACTTCACAATACGGCTAACAATAGACTTCACAGTTTACACACAATCACAATACGGATAAGAGTGGACTTCACAGTTTACACACAATCACAATACGGATAAGAGTGGACTTCACAGTTTACACACATCACAATACGGATAAGAGTGGACTTCACAGTTTACACACAATCACAATACTGATAAGAGTGGACTTCACAGTTTACACACATCACAATACGGATAAGAGTGGACTTCACAGTTTACACACATCACAATACGCCTAACAGTGAATTTCACAATTCACACAATGACAATACGGCCAAGAGTGGACTCCACAGCTTACACACATCACAATACGTCTCTGTGTCTGAAGGCAACCAACACACATATGACATTATCAGAAGCAGAGACACGCCGATTCTTTTGCTGCCGATTTCACTAATTAAGTGTCAAGGGATGATTGATCGTCTTAAGCTTCTCCTCATATCTGCCATGGGTTTATATACAACAGTTTTCTCTCTACAATCCCCTTTAACTGATTCAGTGCCGAAGGATAATATATCGCCAAATATGATCTCCCATTTGGACAGAAGGGAGATACATCGCCATACTAGGGTCATGATGTTATATGTTTTGTTGCGTGGTATCTACAGCTATTTCAATGTAATAGACGGAAATTTACATTATAATACTTGTTCATTTGACAGTGCACCATATTTGGTTCAAACCTACTTATTGTTTGGCAGTGAATTAGTTAATTTTTCTCCCAATACAACATGTCTACTACCACATTAACAACTTTTAAGTCATAATTGTAACACACCACCTCTTCCCATTTTCTGCAGTGCATGTTTGTTTAGTCCAAACCGACTTTTTGTCTGGCACTGAATCTATTAATAGCGTCGCAGACGAAATACGACGAATCATCAATAAACAATCATTGAACGTATTAACAACTGCTTACACACCCAATCCTAGAAGACAGATGGTTCGGTGTTGAGAGGCAGGAGAAGTGCCTGGGGGTTCTTAGCAAAAGCTAATGGTCGACATTTGGTGCAGGAGAGCCTGGCATATGATACCACAACATCTAGCTTAAGAATGGAGGTGGAGGCGGTCAGTGCAGCTTTCCGCTGGATGGAGAAAACGATACTCACACACTTCGTGATTGTAACTGACTCAGAAAGCAAGCTGATTAAGGTGAGGACAGGTAAGTTTCGTGCAGAGTGGCTTGCTTCGCTTCGGAAGTCACGGGTGACAAGCATCGCCTGGATCTTTTCTCCGGGGTATGCTGGTGTGCTGGGGAATGAACAGGCAGACAGATTGGCTGGCTCGGCAAAACTTGGTGGAGTATTGATGCATGACAAGGCAGACGTGGTTGCAGCCTTGTGGGAGCACGTGTACACCTCGGAGGAGCAAATGGATCACCATGGTCTGGCAAGAATGAGACAACGAGGTGTGACGAGGGGATCTGGCCGATGCTCGACGCTTAGAGGAAAGTTGACACGCACATATAATCAGATTGCTACTGGTACTATTGGGGTTGGAACTCTTCGCTGGCTTCTGAGGATGGGGACGGAGCGCTTATGGGAATGCCCCGAATGCTGTGATGTCGGTTCCTAAATCAATCAATCAATCATTCCTAGAAGCAGCGAACTTGGTGACATTCACATTAGTGGTCATAATTCCTAATGATGACAGAGCCCAATATGCGGGATTATTCCTTCAGTGTCCCAGTGTTCGACCCAGTCTTCCCTTCTGCAGGATTGACACGCTAAAGTTCCAACGCTACCTTGATTCCTGGTCAGTCCTACTAATGGCATCTTGCCGTCTCGACACACGATATTCTGTTACATTGTGCTTCAAATAAGGCATAATAATCACAACCCATGACGGCAGTGAATGTGACTGATCAGACCAATTCGCGCTGTAAATGTTCATCCACAATGGATGTACGTGAATACATGGTCGTTTCCACCACCACGCACCGTATATTATGTCTCTGTAAAACAGATCATACGTTATTGTACGATGATTCGCTGATTGTTGAGACTGAGTCTCTTTTTACTTAGTTAGTTAGTTGCATAACATTTACAGGACTTCGCAGTCAACATTAGCATTTATGGCTGTGATTTCGTGACAAGTTTACGTTAAATAGTCACTGCTTTCTGAACGGGCGGAACTCATACCAATGTAAGAAAATCAACGCAAAGCGATCTGCTGCCAATCTCTCGCAGTTGTGTTTCACACGCGGTATGCGGGGTTACGAACTGCTTCTGTAACGCCTTCACCAGGGAGCAGGCCGAGACTCTTGTACTACACTTTACATCAAAAGATGAACACTGTCAGGTACATTAATGAATCACTGACCAGGTGATGACTCGTGATTACAATACCTTGCATTCCTCTGACTCAATGCCCAGCAACACACGAACATGACCAGATGTAACGTAGGCCTTGACTATTACTTACACAGTTCACACGATACTCGCATATTCCCCGACCTACAGATTTACTATCGATCAAACATGACGTAGTCTGATGACATGTATCACACATATGATCGCAGCTTGATCACTGAATTACAGACAATGAGCTTCAGACTAGTGATTTTTACATACGAGTAGTATTTCACACAAACGATTTCCGCACATGTCACAACCAACATGCATTGTATATCTGACATGAATTCTCAAGTTCACACGTCTACTCGTGTTCATGTTTCGAACGGGCCTCCTCGTATTGTGGTCTTTCCGTTGTTTTTATAAACCGCGTGTTCCATTTACTGTCCGAAATTACTGTCGGTGATTCTGCCTGAGCTGTCCGTGTCTGCATATGAATTGTGAACGAACTCGCCAAAACTTCGTGACTGCTCATGCTTCGCATTCTGTGATATCTTAGACTTGACCTGTCCTATTTATGTTCATCATCATTATCATCATCATCCGTCGTCATTCGCACTGCGAGCGCTGTCAAGACAAGTCACCTGAACAAGTCAAGCAGCCTGATACAGGGGAAAATGGAACGTGCCAAGAACACCAAAAGACACGCGGTATCCAAGATGGGCAGCGTGGGAGCCGACACAGTTGTAAAGAAGACGGGCGGAGAGAACTTTCATGTGAGCTGCAACAAAGAACCTGAAACTACAGTTACTACTACAGCCACCACGAGGAAGGTCGATGACAACCCACCAATATCAAGATCCAACACAGCATCGGAAACACCGACACAAAAATAGTCAGATGAGTTATCAAGCGTATTCAAGTGGAGCTGTCAGACGAACAAATCACGAAGCAGCTACAAGAAGATAATCTCAACATCCGAATCTTGAAGGCGGAGCGGATCCTAACATACTCAAAGATCACTACCACGCTGGCTGTGGTGACGACAGAGGGCAGCGAGATGCCGAACACAGTATCAATCAACAACAAAATACAACAGCCGGAGAGATACATCTCAAGAATCAATCAATGTTCCAGATGCCAGAGGGCCGGCCACAGCAGAGCAGCATGTTGCAGTAAGACGGAAATCTGCCTGTACTGAGCCGATCACCACGCCTTCAAGGAGTGTCTACTGGCCAAGCTGGACACGGACTTTCGAGCACCCAACAACAAAAGGAAGTGCGCCAACTGCCTGGTCAAGCATGGAGCAAGATACTTGGGCTGTCCGTACCTGCAACGACACAGAGACGTTTTAAAGCTCGCCATCAACACAAAGACACCATACAGCGAAGCAATGCGGAGGTGTGATACAGCCGCGGGAATATCACAAGCTGAAAGAGATCAACTTCAAAAGCAGATAGACGAGTTGAAGAAACAAGTCAAGGCACTGCTGACGCCGACTCCGACCAGCGACAACGAAAAACTACTGGTGGAAATAAAGGAGATCCAGCAAAACATCAAGCAAGAAGTGGAACATATGGCACTGATTAAGAAGGAGAACGAAGAAATCCTACAAGCCATTAAATCAGAGCGAGAACTACAGAAAGCTGAAATGGAACTTTTCCGAAACAAAACAACAGAAGCCGTACAAGAAATTACAGAGAAACCGCAAGATGAAAACCAAGAGACCGAGCCTGAATCGCAAGCGAAAGCCAGCAGCCCAATCACGACGCCCAAAATAGTCAAAGAGAAGCCAATATCCCGCCAGACATCCGAAGAAAACCGAGATGAGCACTCTGACGACGGCAGAGAGGACGCCCCGGTACCATCAATTTTTACCGATGAAGAAATCGCAGAGATAAAAAAGGATACATAAACTCAAGTGCAAGGAATACAGAAGGCGCATGGATGAAAAAGTAAAGAAGTACAAGGAACTCAAGGGAAAACCAATGCCATGCCGTACCGCTGAAGAACCAGCATTATGGGAGGATGACGATCACCTATGGCCATACTATATAGACGACGGAAAGATCTTCCCGTGGTTGTCTACAGATGAAGAAATCGAAAGACAACAGAAACTCAGACTCGAAAGAGAACAAAAGCACAAGGAAGAAAATGAAAACATCGAAAAGCTTCTACGGGCAATACACAAAAAAGGAGGCAAAAAGACCAAATAAAAAGTCCTTTAAGGACTGCAACCAGTCAAGCCAGACGAGCCAGGAGCCTTCACTAACAAAAGACACCACAAGAGGACGAGCACAAAGAATAGCCGCCACCAACCCCACTGCTGACGTCACAGACACAAACCAACATAACCAGTCAAAGACAGGACTCACTCGTAAGAGAGCACAAGACAAGAATTAGGGTGAATGAACCCACAAAAACCACTGACCTCAACAATAACCACAGCTGAAAGAGGCAGGTTGAACGAGGCCGAATTTGGAATTTTTGTTTTGAAAATGGAAATGGAAATCATAATCATCAGCATTTGTCTCCTTTACTTCAGACACTGTCTTCATCATCAACACCTATCCATAATATGGGCGGTAACACTGTGTTACACTGTTGTTTTTTTTTTTTAGCATATCCTTTATAGGACTTAGCTGTCAACACCAGCATCTTTCAGCTGTATGTTGATCTCTTGGCAAGATTACGCTGAGTAGTTTGCCATTGCTTTCTGAGCGGCCGGCTCAGTATCCACAAGTCACGAGCGGGGGTCGAACCGCCTCAGCTCTCGCTCCACTACGAGACTCTGCGTGATAAACGGGATTACAGAGAGAAAGTGTTGTAACCCCACAGCCAGAGAGACCGGCGTTACACTGTTACGGGGGATAAAGCATATGCCTTGGCTGGTACTGCAATGTGTGTCGCCATACTGTGGATTGTTCCCATACAGACATATCAGATGTAGAAGTGTGTAACACAAGTTCATTCATTCATTCATTCATTCATTCATTCATTCATTCATTCACACATTCATTCATTCATTCATTCAGTAACGTGTCCTTTGCAAACCTCGCTCCTATAACAACCTTATGGAAAACTTCTCGGCCATAAGCAAGATGTCCCGCGTCCGATACATCCATCTGGAGATCATCCGCCACATCCTACACCCAGTTCCTTTTTGGCCTTCCTTTTCCTGTCTTCCCAGGCATATATCCCTCCATTATTGTTCTCTTCAAACTTTCATGACGTTTTAAGTGACCAAAATAGTTTCTTTGTTTTTGTCGTCTTTAGGTAACACAAGTAGCGGTAACAGTAGGTAACGGGTCCTCTTTCAGGTCATGAGGCGTGCTGGGTGTATGGTGCCATGCTATGGCGAAGGTTGCCTTTTGCAAGATGGAAAACATACTGACTCATAAAAAAACTTATGTCATTTGCAACAAGAAAAAGAGTGTTGAAGTGCTACATAGAACCTGTACTTTTGTATGGATTTGAAACATTGAGAATTAGAAGACAAGCTGAAAAACATCCAATGGCAGTGGGAGTGTGGTTTCTGAGGAAAATGCAAAGAATACCATGGACAGACAGAAAAATCAATGACCAAGTCCTGCAAGAAAAAAATGAAAACCATCAACTGATTAGAGAAATTAGACGTAGACAGTCAACATTTTGTGGACCCGATGTAAGAAGAAATAAATTAGAGAACTTGGTGACAACTGGCAATATTGAGGGGGAATCGAACAAGGGGAAGGCAGAGAAGTAAATACCTGGATGGTGTGGCCACGTGGTATGGCCGAGACAAGAACACTGTGCTGTTATCCACGAATCTGGTGATCGCGTGAGATGGTGAAACGTGACTGCGTTGCGCTGGTTTTTTTACGAAATGGTATGGGTGCCGGCCTTTCAGAAATCAATGACAAACTACTGAACGTAAACTTACCACCAATCACCAACAACAGCAAAATTAAAAAAATAAAATAAAAAAACGCTGGTGTTGACTGCAAACGTCCTGAAAAGGATATGCAACTAACCGAGGGTGGGGGGGGGGAGGCTGAGTGGTCTCGAGGCATGGTGTCCGCCTCGATTGCTGGAGGTCCCGGGTTCAAGCCCCAGTGAGGGTCGGGATGTTTTCACGTGGACTTCTAGTAACTAAATTTCCCCTGGTCTCTGGGTAATAACGCCCATGTGTATTGTTGCGCACGTAAAAAATCCCTTGGCAGTTAGAGAAATCGAAGAAGAGTAGCTTAATGGCGCTGCCCGGGCAAAATTTCGAGTTAAAAATCTACCCAAGGTATTTCAGGGTCCTCCCTAGTGCTACGGTGTTCGTGCACTGAGCTGAGATTCTCCGGACTCAGGCTTGAGTAGGAGTAGAACGGAGCACATGTGGGTTACACCCGTGTGCCATGATGTTGATCCGTCGACTAAACTAAACTAAACTAAACTAACATAAACTAAACTAAACTAAACTAAACTGTATGCAACTAACCTTTGTTTAGGCTTTAGTTGCCCATTCTGATGTCTTTATCTGCTCCATCCCCTCCCCCTCCCCTCTCCGTCTACATTGCTAAATAGGTGTATGATTCTGCCTGTGGAAATCGGGTTTCCAGACTTGTCCATGGGACACATTTTTCAGTCCCATGCCCATCCCATCCCTCGGTAATTTTGCCTGTCCCATCCCATGGGATTCCCATGGGATTCCCATGATAACACTAATATGGAATACAGTTCAAATAAAATTATGAAATTATGAAAGTTTAGGGTTAGTGTCTACTAAATAGGACTACATGTACAAAGAGACATGTAAAACGACAGAATTTATTAATTTTAATATTCAAGAGTATTTTATTAAAACAAAGTTTAATCTAAATATGACAGTTCGGTTTCCGAGTGTGACAAAATAGAATTGCACCTCAGGATGGGGCAACCGAATCCACAGTCTGCGGTACCCCATTTTCATGGGTGTACAGTATGATAGTGTGTGTGGGTCTATTATTTGGTACCCAGGACAAGCTTCGACCATCTTTGGGTTCACGCAACGCTTGTAGTCCAGCTTTGGAAAATGCACTGTCCTGAGAAAGATATTGCGCTATACTCTCTATACCCTTGTTGCGTAGTATCCATTCTAGTCTATCCAGAATATCGCGTCATTCAATTTGACGACACTTCCGGAGAGTGCTGGCAAGGGCATTCACCGTTGATATCTAATGGACTAACGGTCATGTCTTGTGTTAAGGGATTATTGTCCTCATACTGAAGGCAGATAGGCCAGTCTATTGAAGGGCAGGGAGCTACCCTGATGATCCTGTGAATCCTATTCTACTGTCAAGATGAAGTCCTGTCTACTGTCAAGTGTCTCAACGTCTGGGGATCCAGCTAAAGAGGGACAGTGGTGGCTCTCTAGATGCTAGGATAGCACGTTCTGTGGCTGATTTATTCCTACTGAAAAGGTAATTGTTCTCTCCGGCTGTACTGATCTATTTGAGTGCTTTGCGATGTCTGTCAACTAGCAGCCAAGTCAGTTTAGTTATGAGCCTGCTGTGTGTTCCTTTTGCATAGAGCTCTAATTTGACTACCCTAAAGGGGGGAGGACAATAGCGACACAGATTATTATCATCATCAGGTGGCGCATCAGAGCCATGACGGGTATTTCACCACTGAGGAGGGTAGAGGAATTGTAAGCTATGATGGGATATCAACCTTGGTCGAGCTGTATCTAACTTGGGTTGTGGAAGAGAGGTATCGATATCTTCATACCTATTAGGGTAGACTCGCCCTGACACATGTACATAAACACAAGGTACAAACACACAATGTTTGCTTTCTAACTTTTAGTTTGGTTAATGGATTACCTCTTTTGCTCAGAGAGGAATAATATTATTATGTGTGTCTAATGGATACACTGCCTGTTGTATAATGGGAACAGGATGTTCTGCACATAAACTTTACACTTGTTTGGGCTGCCAAGAGAAGCCAAACCAATGGGGTTCAGTGCATATAAATTCCAGACTTTCCATATGCCCGAGGAGAGGAGGAGAAAAAGCGACAGACCCAAGATCACACTCTTCTTTCTTTGTCTGTCTATAATCAGTATTTCAGGAAAGGTTTACCAGCGCAGCTAGAACGTAGACCAAAACCCTTGGCCAGTATAGGGGAAATATTTCTACCTGAAGTCTTGAAACGTATATACTCCCTCGAATGGTAATAGACTGTTTTCAGAGAGGCTATGCTTGCCATGAGCGAGGTTAATCAGGGACACTGAAGTCTAGTACCTGGCTGCTCTACACAGATCTAGTGGCGAGATGTCTGAAGTCAGACCCATGGAAGTAGTCCGAGGGTGGAAACTGACCACATAACTAGTGTCCGTCTGAATCTGGTTGTGATGAATTAATAACAGGTGAAATGGATATGTACACTGGGCATCTTCTTCTTACTTGCAGGAACCCTTATTATTATTATTATTGTCTCGGGTGTCAACTGACGTGCTTGATGTGCCGTGGAGGAGAAGAGTCTCCTTCAATCAACTGGTGAACGAAGCGGCCTTGCAGAAAGAACTTTATAGTCCTATGCTCAGGTCAAGAGCAGTTCCAAGCAACCAAAGGAGAGATAAGGTGAGCGATAGTCTTCCACCGGTATCTACATCACTCACACATTAACGACTGACAAACTACTGGTGGAATGATGATCCAGTCCTCCAGAATCCTCGCACCAATACTCAGCATTGCTTCTGTTTGTCTTGATTTTGAGTGTCGTTTGTTTTGTGGAGTCTGAATCTTTATTAAAGATTCTTACTTTACCTGTCTGAATAGCGTTATCTTGTAGCCAGGTGGTGATCTGTTTATCTGTATTGTAGTGATAGGAAAATAAGTCAGCGTCCGGGAACCGTCCCGGTGGCAACGATGGAATAGCAGACAGATTTAACAACCCAAATAAGAAAGGGTCGGGACAGCCCCTGTGATCCGGGCCAGTGTTGTCACACGACACTGAGTCACTCAACTTATTCAGCACATTATCAGTTTCCTGCTGTTCGACTGTTTCTAATAATTCAGTTAATCCAGGTAATCCCTGAACCATTTCCACAAGTTTCATCTTACATGCAAATCTGATATACAAAGAGTTTATAACGAGAGCTGGTAACATCTGTTTTCGTAACTTACTCAACAACAATTCAGCTGCACTAAGTAAGTGCTCTACTGCCGCTGAGGACACTGGTATTACCAAAACAAATGTCGCGCTTGCTGTTAGCAGTGGAAACCTATGTTCATTTTTCCAATAATTTAATGGTTGTGAAGTTGGTTGCCGTAATTTTTGAAACATGGTGACTTCATCCTCAAGGCATTTGTTTCTGGTGTCATCAAACTTACGTGGTTTTGTTTGGTGGAGGATCAAAAAATAAGTCAAAATCACTTTTCGGCTTTTGTTCTACAATTCCCGCTACGTCACATACAGCAGATGATTTAGAAGAAAGATTTAAATCTTTGATGAATGAAATAACAGTTGGAACAACAGACTTAGAAAAAGCGATCCAATCATTGGCCCATTTATTGGTGTCCACATAGCCGTTCTTCTTAGTAACAACTGACTTGACCATGTCTTCTATTTTGTCTTTAATGTCAACTCCAGTAAGGAATGCTGCTGTAACTGCCAAAGAACTGCCGCAATATGGCCAAAGTTTCTCTCCAATAATTTTCTGAAAGTTCTAACAATATTTATTCACCATGCTGCTGGAAGTTTCTTCGTCAATATCAACAATAACTTTGTACAACCGATAGTCTAGGAACAAGTATAACAGCAAAATTAAATTAGACGTAGCACCATCAATTTCTAGTTTGTCAAAACAAGTTTTGAATTTCCCATGTATGTACAGCATTCCTTTAATCTGAACAATATTCGGAATGCGGTTTAAGAATTCTTCATCATCTTCATTAAAGTAATGCGAGTAATTTTGTAAATGGGCACTGAAACGTTGGTAATATGATCGCATGCGCGCATTTATTAATTTATCCGGTGTCCCACCACGAGATAAAGAATTGATACAAGTATATAAAGAAAAAGGAAGGATAAAAAGCTTTACAAAGGCTTTAAAAAGCTGCAATGACATGGCTACTGTCCCATGTATCCCATGGGAAATACACATGTTTGTTGTCTCGCCCCATCCCATCCCATGGGACGTTTCCCCTGGGATTCCCATGGGAATCCCATTCCCATGGACAAGCCTGCGGGTTTCCTTTATGAAGATCAGGTTATCATGTGCTTGATTTATTCTCATTATCTGTGTCTTTTCTCTATAATTTAGAAACCTAGTTGATGTGACCTCCCATCTAGTATTACTTGTTTATCCTGTATCTGATTTCGTGTGTGAGGCAGGAAGGCAATGTCGTCAACAAAAGTCTAGATCATCGATCTGTTTGGTCAAGAGAATCTGGCAGTGTTTGTTGTTGTTTCATCACCCAGTCTATAATCAGTAAAGTACAGTAGCGGATCGCGTCGCGTCGGTTACTTACGGGGTATGTGAGCCGGTCGCTCAGAAAGCAATGGCAAACTTCTGAGCGTAATCTTGCCAAGAACATCAACAGCAGCTGAAAAATTGTGGTGTTGACTGCAAAGTCCTGTAAGGGATATGCAACGTAAACAAAAAAGTAAAGGTTAAACGGCTGGCCGAGTGGCTAGAATGCCGGTTCTTCTTCGAGAGACTTGGGTTCGTATCCTCGGTAAGGTGTGGGTGTTTTTGTTTTATTCTATGGGGCGCAAACAGAAAATTCTAACCCGCACAGTTCGTGTATACTGCACTAGCCAGGCGGCCTTAACTCATCAGGCTCAAGACCCCCCTGTCCGCCACCCAAAGGTACTATGGACAGTAGACGACAACCAGTAACGGTGACAAGAGGCATCCCTGCCCCACTCCTGTTCTTATCTCGCTCGAATGCCTCCGTTAGTTGCCAGAAAGGCCTTGTAGGAGATAGAAAAAGATAGGAAAGGCTTGAATGGAGTTGGCTGAGGGTTTATCCCTCAATTGGTGATAATGCCAAAAGAAAAGGAAGAATTAAATTCATACAAACCTGAGAATTTACAGCTTTAAAAACGCGCTTCCAGAAAGTACACCCGGCTTTTGGCACAATACAATATATGACACCAGACTTTTTGTGTGTCATGATGGAGCGTACATTTCCGGAAACTTGACCGGTCGAGCAGACATAGTTTATCCGGCGTCTGCGTTTGTTGAATTCTTCGATGGATGTTTTCTCCGGCTGTTTTTGTTGTTGTTGCTGCTGTTGTATGTCCATGGGAGGGTTTTCAACTTGATACAGTAGACCCTTGATGTTTTCTTGGAGTTTTGGTAACCATTCGTTTAGACCGGTCAACAAGTGATTGTAATTTATCATTTCTTCAAATAAATTCGCAGATGGATTTGTTAAGTTGTCCAGTCTCTCTTTAGTCATGGGTCTCCGGTTTCTGTTTTCTTCTTGTACTGATCCTGTAATGTGAGAAGAAGAAAAAAAGAAAATAATGACAAGCATATATGCATTAAAAGATAGTTGCATGTCATTTACAGGACGTTGCGGAGGTCAAAATTGCCGAATGGAAAAGAGCCTCGCTCTGAAATATCCGATTTGTTGATACCGAGGTAGCAGGTTTAAACCCCTACACCGGTCAATTGCACTAACATGTTGACTTTTCGTCCTTGACTTGGGGCCGTGAATTTCAAATACGTCTGAAGTCGGAGTGGGTTCGTCTGATGGCGAGGGACACTGGTAATAAGGACGTTGCAATCACCCCGACTTTAGTGGCTTTGTGGTTTAGTAGGCAATTTTACGTTGAGCAGATTACCAATACTTTTTGAACGGTTGACTCTCATACCAGTCCGCCTTTGGTAGCCAGGATCAGGTAAAGTCATCCATCCCACGAGCTTGATGTCCATCCGACAGATCGGAAGAACTGGGAGTTCTAACCAGGGTTAGAATTAAATTGTAACAAGGCGGAGATTATGGTCGACTCTAAGAAGAAGAAAGATACCTAAATGTAATATACGGGTAATTAGGAATATTCTTAAACAAATAAAGCGGTACAATTATCTCGGAGCAGTCAAAACATCTGTTGAAAGGTGTCTTGTAGAAATTGGAATCAGAATGGTTATGGCAAAGATTGCCTTTTGCAAGATGGAAAACATACTGACCAATAAAATGGTGTCAGTTGCAATGAGAAAAATTGAAAAATCAATGAGCAAGTCTTACAAGTAGCAAATGAAAACCATAAACTGATTAGAGAAATTAGACGTAGACAGTCACAAATCTTTTTTTGTGGGGGGGGGGGGGGGGGGGGTGCTGCGAACTATGAGAAGAAATAAACTAGAGAACTTGGTGACAACCATCGATATTAAAGAGAAAAGAACAGCTTGAAGGCATAGAAATACATATCTGCTTGGCTAGACCACATGGCATGGTAGCGACAAGAAGACAGTGCTGATCTACGACTCTGGTGATTGTGTGAGATGGTGAAATATGACCGCCCACATTTATCGGCATGGCAGGTGATGATGATACAAAAATGTGGTTTCATTGAAGAATGATGAGAACACCATGGACGAGAAGCGAGAACAATGGAGATATCTTCAAAGGGTTAACCCATAAAGAGAACTGGTTACTCGCATTAGATTCATCAGAAGAAGACAGTCCACATTTTCAAGGCATGTCATGAGAAGGGAAAACAGGAAGGTTGGAGGGGAATAAAGGCAGGAGAAGACCAGAAGAGAAGATGCTGAACAGTTTGACATCATGGTATGAGGGAACATCGTTATCGGACATGATTGGCAGCACACGAGATTGAAGGCTGTGAAAAGATGTGATCATCAAAGCCACATGGCATGGACTATAAGAAGCAGATAGTATGGCAAATACTACACAAATGCCTATCACAAATGCCTATGCTAGAGACGCGGTAATTCCGCATTCAAGCCACCAAGACCCACTTTTGTCAGAGTCAACACGTCGAAAGCTTGAATGGTTTGGGCGTGGCACACACCATGACACACTCTCAAATGAAACCCTCCAGGGAAAAGCTGAGAGCAAACGGGGAAGAGACAGATAGAAACAACATTGATAACATTAAGGACGGGACATGTTGCACTATTTACACACATATATTCGATTCCGAGGACAAAGAGCTGGGGATGGACTTTCATTACTAATGCTTCCCCCATGACATCTTTGTTATTTCTCACTTGTCAACAAATTGTCCATGATTCGCTTTTATACATCAGCATTGGCTCAATATTGTTAAGAACCACATACAAATATCATCATCATGTGCCATGTCGATAAGCGTGGGCGGTTATGTTTCGCTATCGTAATTTAGCGTTGTGTTTTAGTCTCGACTATACCACCTGGCCAAGCTACCCATGTATTTACTTCTCTGCTTTTTTCTTGTTCTTTCCCCCTCAATCTTGTCAGTTATCACCAAATTCTCCAATTTATTTCTTCTCATAACGTGTCCAAAAAGCTGTGACTGATAACGTCTAACGTCTCTAATCAGTTTACGGTTTTCATTTGTTTCTTCTTCTTCTTCTTCTTCTTCTTCTTCTTCTTCTTCTTCTTCTTCTTCTTCTTCTTCTTCTTCTTCTTCTTCTTCTTCTTCTTCTTCTACTTCTTTTTCTTCTTCTTTCTTCTTCTTTCTTCTTTCTTCTTCTTTCTTCTTCTTTCTTTCTTTCTTTCTTTCTTTCTTCTTCTTCTTCTTCTTCTTCTTCTTCTTCTTCTTCTTCTTCTTCTTCTTCTTCTTCTTCTTCTTCTTCTTCTTCTTCTTCTTCTTCTTCTTCTTCTTCTTCTTCTTCTTCTTCTTTTTGTTTGTTTGTTTGTTTGTTTGTTTGTTTGTTGTCGTTGTTGTTGTCTGTCCGTGGTATTCTTTGCATTTTCATCAGAAACCGCATTTCTACAGCCATCAGATGTTTGTCAGCTTGTCTGCTCATTGTGCACGCTTCACGTCCAGACAAAAACACAGGCTCTATGTAGCACTTCAACACTCTTTTTTTCGTTGCAATTAACATCTTTTTTATTAGCCATTTTGTTTTCCATCTTGCAAAAGGCTACCTTAGCCATGACCATTTTTGTTCTAATCTCTTCATCAGATGTTATTACTGTTCCAAAGTAATTGTGCCGATTCACTTGTTTAAGAATAGTCCCATTTACTTGTATATTACATCGTGATATTTTTATCTTCCTAGTCATGACCATAATCTGTGTCTTCTTTGAATTTAATTCTAC